>JAJBBP010000038.1:0-617500 GCA_021464625.1 Proterorhinus semilunaris | reverse complement strand
AACAGTTTAGATAAAAAAGGAAGTTTGGAAATCGGCCGATAATTAGAGACAATGGAGGTATCAAGGCTCGATTTCTTGAGAAGTGGTTCAATTACAGCCTGTTTACAAAAGGAAGGGACAACTCCTGAAACAAGGCTACTGTTCACAATTTCACAAACACAAGCACCAATTGTTTCCCACACATCTTTGAACAACCTCGGAGGGACCGGGTCTGTAGGACAAGATGAGGGTTTTATTTGACTGACAATTTTAGTTAGAGACTGCAAAGACATTGGCTCAAACCGTGTAAAAACCGCTGAGCAGGGCTGATTTATGCAGAAGTCAATAGAAGGGGGCAATATGCTTGAACGAATAAGCGCAACCTTGTTTGTGAAAAAAGACAAAAAATCTTCACAACTTTGAGTGCTAGATTGGACAAAAGTAGATTGGGGCGGGTTTAAAACAGACCCAATGGTTTGAAATAAAACACGTGGATTATTTGCATTTCTTTGGACAACATCAGAGAAATATTTGATTTTCTGCAGTCTGACCATTTTTTGATAAGTTTTCCAGCTGCCAACTAAGATTTCATATGACACCTGTAGCCGATCCTTTTTCCACTTCCTCTCTGCCTCTTAGCCATGCTAACCTGTACATGGCTAACCTCTACATGCTAACCTCTACATGGCTAACCTCTACATGGCTAACCTCTACATGCTAACTTCTACATGGCTAACCTCTACATGCTAACCTCTACATGCTAACCTCTGCATGGCTAACCTCTGCATGGCTAACCTTTGCATGGCTAACCTCTGCATGGCTAACCTCTGCATGGCTAACCTCTACATGCTAACCTCTACTTGGCTAACCTCTACATGGCTAACCTCTACATGGCTAACCTCTACATGCTAACCTCTACATGGCTAACCTCTACATGGCTAACCTCTACATGGCTAACCTCTAAATGCTAACCTCTACATGGCTAACCTCTACATGCTAACCTCTACATGGCTAACCTCTACATGGCTAACCTCTACATGCTAACCTCTACATGGCTAACCTCTACATGGCTAACCTCTACATGGCTAACCTCTACATGCTAACCTCTACATGACTAACCTCTACATGCTAACCTCTACATGGCTAACCTCTACATGCTAACCTCTACATGCTAACCTCTACATGCTAACCTCTACATGCTAACCTCTACATGCTAACCTCTACATGGCTAACCTCTACATGCTAAGCTCTACATGCTAACCTCTACATGGCTAACCTCTACATGGCTAACCTCTACATGCTAACCTCTACATGGCTAACCTCTACATGCTAACCTCTACATGGCTAACCTCTACATGCTAACCTCTACATGCTAACCTCTACATGCTAACCTCTACATGGCTAACCTCTACATGCTAACCTCTACATGCTAACCTCTACATGGCTAACCTCTACATGCTAACCTCTACATGGCTAACCTCTACATGGCTAACCTCTACATGCTAACCTCTACATGCTAACCTCTACATGGCTAACCTCTACATGGCTAACCTCTACATGCTAACCTCTGGCTCCTTGGATGATGTTTCCTCTTTCGGTCCATCTGTACCCAGCCTTACATACTCAACTCTATGTCCATTTTTATTTAAGACTTTTAACTGCTGGGCTGTCTGTACGTATATGTGTCTGTGTGTCTGTGTGTGCGGGTGGTGGGTGGTGGGGTTGTAGTTATTTATGTATATTTACTGGTGGGGACGATTTTTATTATTTTTAATGATTTTTAAGCACTGTAAAGCACTTTGTGTTACATTTTGTATGAAAAGCGCTCTATAAATAAAGTTTGATTTGATTTGATTTGAACCTCTACATGCTAACCTCTACATGCTAACCTCTACTTGGCTAACCTCTACATGCTAACCTCTACATGGCTAACCTCTACATGCTAACCTCTACATGGCTAACCTCTACATGCTAACCTCTACATGGCTAACCTCTACATGGCTAACCTCTACATGGCTAACCTCTACATGCTAACCTCTACATGCTAACCTCTACATGCTAACCTCTACATTGCTAACCTCTACATGCTAACCTCTACATGGCTAACCTCTACATGCTAACCTCTACATGGCTAACCTCTACATGCTAAGCTCTACATGCTAACCTCTACATGTCTAACCTCTACATGCTAACCTCTACATGGCTAACCTCTACATGCTAACCTCTACATGGCTAACCTCTACATGCTAACCTCTACATGGCTAACCTCTACATGCTAACCTCTACATGGCTAACCTCTACATGCTAACCTCTACATGGCTAACCTCTACATGGCTAACCTCTACATGCTAACCTCTACATGCTAACCTCTACATGCTAACCTCTACATGGCTAACCTCTGCATGGCTAACCTCTGCATGGCTAACCTCTGCATGGCTAACCTCTGCATGCTAACCTCTACATGGCTAACCTCTACATGCTAACCTCTACATGGCTAACCTCTACATGCTAACCTCTACATGGCTAACCTCTACATGCTAACCTCTACATGGCTAACCTCTACATGGCTAACCTCTACATGCTAACCTCTACATGCTAACCTCTACATGGCTAACCTCTACATGCTAACCTCTACATGGCTAACCTCTACATGGCTAACCTCTACATGCTAACCTCTACATGCTAACCTCTACATGCTAACCTCTACATGGCTAACCTCTACATGGCTAACCTCTACATGCTAACCTCTGGCTCCTTGGATGATGTTTCCTCTTTCGGTCCATCTGTACCCAGCCTTACATACTCAACTCTATGTCCATTTTTATTTAAGACTTTTAACTGCTGGGCTGTCTGTACGTATATGTGTCTGTGTGTCTGTGTGTGCGGGTGGTGGGTGGTGGGGTTGTAGTTATTTATGTATATTTACTGGTGGGGACGATTTTTATTATTTTTAATGATTTTTAAGCACTGTAAAGCACTTTGTGTTACATTTTGTATGAAAAGCGCTCTATAAATAAAGTTTGATTTGATTTGATTTGAACCTCTACATGCTAACCTCTACATGGCTAACCTCTACATGGCTAACCTCTACTTGGCTAACCTCTACATGCTAACCTCTACATGGCTAACCTCTACATGCTAACCTCTACATGGCTAACCTCTACATGGCTAACCTCTACATGCTAACCTCTACATGGCTAACCTCTACATGGCTAACCTCTACATGGCTAACCTCTACATGCTAACCTCTACATGCTAACCTCTACATGCTAACCTCTACATTGCTAACCTCTACATGCTAACCTCTACATGGCTAACCTCTACATGCTAACCTCTACATGGCTAACCTCTACATGCTAAGCTCTACATGCTAACCTCTACATGTCTAACCTCTACATGCTAACCTCTACATGGCTAACCTCTACATGCTAACCTCTACATGGCTAACCTCTACATGCTAACCTCTACATGGCTAACCTCTACATGCTAACCTCTACATGGCTAACCTCTACATGCTAACCTCTACATGGCTAACCTCTACATGGCTAACCTCTACATGCTAACCTCTACATGCTAACCTCTACATGGCTAACCTCTGCATGGCTAACCTCTACATGCTAACCTCTACATGGCTAACCTCTGCATGGCTAACCTCTGCATGGCTAACCTCTGCATGGCTAACCTCTGCATGGCTAACCTCTGCATGCTAACCTCTACATGGCTAACCTCTACATGCTAACCTCTACATGGCTAACCTCTACATGCTAACCTCTACATGGCTAACCTCTACATGGCTAACCTCTACATGCTAACCTCTACATGCTAACCTCTACATGCTAACCTCTACATGGCTAACCTCTACATGCTAACCTCTACATGCTAACCTCTACATGGCTAACCTCTGCATGGCTAACCTCTGCATGGCTAACCTCTGCATGGCTAACCTCTGCATGGCTAACCTCTGCATGCTAACCTCTACATGGCTAACCTCTACATGCTAACCTCTACATGGCTAACCTCTACATGCTAACCTCTACATGGCTAACCTCTACATGGCTAACCTCTACATGGCTAACCTCTACATGCTAACCTCTACATGCTAACCTCTACATGGCTAACCTCTACATGCTAACCTCTACATGGCTAACCTCTACATGGCTAACCTCTACATGCTAACCTCTACATGCTAACCTCTACATGGCTAACCTCTACATGGCTAACCTCTACATGGCTAACCTCTACATGGCTAACCTCTACATGCTAACCTCTACATGCTAACCTCTACATGGCTAACCTCTACATGGCTAACCTCTACATGGCTAACCTCTACATGGCTAACCTCTACATGCTAACCTCTACATGGCTAACCTCTACATGGCTAACCTCTACATGCTAACCTCTACATGCTAACCTCTACATGCTAACCTCTACATGGCTAACCTCTACATGGCTAACCTCTACATGCTAACCTCTGGCTCCTTGGATGATGTTTCCTCTTTCGGTCCATCTGTACCCAGCCTTACATACTCAACTCTATGTCCATTTTTATTTAAGACTTTTAACTGCTGGGCTGTCTGTACGTATATGTGTCTGTGTGTCTGTGTGTGCGGGTGGTGGGTGGTGGGGTTGTAGTTATTTATGTATATTTACTGGTGGGGACGATTTTTATTATTTTTAATGATTTTTAAGCACTGTAAAGCACTTTGTGTTACATTTTGTATGAAAAGCGCTCTATAAATAAAGTTTGATTTGAACCTCTACATGCTAACCTCTACATGGCTAACCTCTAATTGGCTAACCTCTACATGCTAACCTCTACATGGCTAACCTCTACATGCTAACCTCTACATGGCTAACCTCTACATGGCTAACCTCTACATGCTAACCTCTACATGGCTAACCTCTACATGGCTAACCTCTACATGGCTAACCTCTACATGCTAACCTCTACATGCTAACCTCTACATGCTAACCTCTACATGGCTAACCTCTACATGCTAACCTCTACATGGCTAACCTCTACATGCTAACCTCTACATGGCTAACCTCTACATGCTAAGCTCTACATGCTAACCTCTACATGGCTAACCTCTACATGCTAACCTCTACATGGCTAACCTCTACATGCTAACCTCTACATGGCTAACCTCTACATGCTAACCTCTACATGGCTAACCTCTACATGCTAACCTCTACATGGCTAACCTCTACATGGCTAACCTCTACATGCTAACCTCTACATGCTAACCTCTACATGCTAACCTCTACATGGCTAACCTCTGCATGGCTAACCTCTGCATGGCTAACCTCTGCATGGCTAACCTCTGCATGGCTAACCTCTGCATGCTAACCTCTACATGGCTAACCTCTACATGCTAACCTCTACATGGCTAACCTCTACATGCTAAGCGCTACATGCTAACCTCTACATGGCTAACCTCTACATGCTAACCTCTACATGGCTAACCTCTACATGGCTAACCTCTACATGGCTAACCTCTACATGCTAACCTCTACATGGCTAACCTCTACATGCTAACCTCTACATGCTAACCTCTACATGCTAACCTCTACATGGCTAACCTCTACATGCTAACCTCTACATGGCTAACCTCTACATGCTAACCTCTACATGCTAACCTCTACATGGCTAACCTCTACATGCTAACCTCTACATGCTAACCTCTACATGGCTAACCTCTACATGCTAACCTCTACATGGCTAACCTCTACATGCTAACCTCTACATGGCTAACCTCTACATGGCTAACCTCTACATGCTAACCTCTACATGCTAACCTCTACATGCTAACCTCTACATGCTAACCTCTACATGGCTAACCTCTACATGCTAACCTCTACATGCTAACCTCTACATGCTAACCTCTACATGGCTAACCTCTACATGCTAACCTCTACATGGCTAACCTCTACATGCTAACCTCTACATTCTAACCTCTACATGGCTAACCTCTACATGCTAACCTCTACATGCTAACCTCTACATGCTAACCTCTACATGCTAACCTCTACATGGCTAACCTCTACATGCTAACCTCTACATGCTAACCTCTACATGCTAACCTCTACATGGCTAACCTCTACATGCTAACCTCTACATGCTAAGCTCTACATGCTAACCTCTACATGGCTAACCTCTACATGGCTAACCTCTACATGCTAACCTCTACATGCTAACCTCTACATGGCTAACCTCTACATGCTAACCTCTACATGGCTAACCTCTACATGGCTAACCTCTACATGCTAACCTCTACATGCTAACCTCTGGCTCCTTGGATGATGTTTCCTCTTTCGGTCCATCTGTACCCAGCCTTACATACTCAACTCTATGTCCATTTTTATTTAAGACTTTTATCTGCTGGGCTGTCTGTACGTATATGTGTCTGTGTGTCTGTGTGTGCGGGTGGTGGGTGGTGGGGTTGTAGTTATTTATGTATATTTACTGGTGGGGACGATTTTTATTATTTTTAATGATTTTTAAGCACTGTAAAGCACTTTGTGTTACATTTTGTATGAAAAGCGCTCTATAAATAAAGTTTGATTTGATTTGATTTGAACCTCTACATGCTAACCTCTACATGGCTAACCTCTACTTGGCTAACCTCTACATGCTAACCTCTACATGGCTAACCTCTACATGCTAACCTCTACATGGCTAACCTCTACATGGCTAACCTCTACATGCTAACCTCTACATGGCTAACCTCTACATGGCTAACCTCTACATGCTAACCTCTACATGGCTAACCTCTACATGCTAACCTCTACATGGCTAACCTCTACATGCTAACCTCTACATGGCTAACCTCTACATGCTAAGCTCTACATGCTAACCTCTACATGGCTAACCTCTACATGCTAACCTCTACATGGCTAACCTCTACATGCTAACCTCTACATGGCTAACCTCTACATGCTAACCTCTACATGGCTAACCTCTACATGCTAACCTCTACATGGCTAACCTCTACATGCTAACCTCTACATGGCTAACCTCTACATGGCTAACCTCTACATGCTAACCTCTACATGCTAACCTCTACATGCTAACCTCTGCATGGCTAACCTCTGCATGGCTAACCTCTGCATGGCTAACCTCTGCATGGCTAACCTCTGCATGCTAACCTCTACATGGCTAACCTCTACATGCTAACCTCTACATGGCTAACCTCTACATGGCTAACCTCTACATGCTAACCTCTACATGCTAACCTCTACATGGCTAACCTCTACATGCTAACCTCTACATGCTAACCTCTACATGCTAACCTCTACATGCTAACCTCTACATGCTAACCTCTACATGGCTAACCTCTACATGGCTAACCTCTACATGGCTAACCTCTACATGCTAAGCTCTACATGGCTAACCTCTAAATGCTAACCTCTACATGGCTAACCTCTACATGCTAACCTCTACATGCTAACCTCTACATGGCTAACCTCTACATGCTAACCTCTACATGCTAAGCTCTACATGCTAACCTCTACATGGCTAACCTCTACATGGCTAACCTCTACATGCTAACCTCTACATGCTAACCTCTACATGGCTAACCTCTACATGCTAACCTCTACATGCTAACCTCTACATGGCTAACCTCTACATGGCTAACCTCTACATGCTAACCTCTGGCTCCTTGGATGATGTTTCCTCTTTCGGTCCATCTGTACCCAGCCTTACATACTCAACTCTATGTCCATTTTTATTTAGACTTTTATCTGCTGGGCTGTCTGTACGTCCTCTTTCGGTCCATCTGTACCCAGCCTTACATACTCAACTCTATGTCCATTTTTATTTAAGACTTTTATCTGCTGGGCTGTCTGTACGTATATGTGTCTGTGTGTCTGTGTGTGCGGGTGGTGGGTGGTGGGGTTGTAGTTATGTATGTATATTTACTGGTGGGGACGATTTTTATTATTTTTAATGATTTTTAAGCACTGTAAAGCACTTTGTGTTACATTTTGTATGAAAAGCGCTCTATAAATAAAGTTTGATTTGATTTGATTTGAACCTCTACATGCTAACCTCTACATGGCTAACCTCTACTTGGCTAACCTCTACATGCTAACCTCTACATGGCTAACCTCTACATGCTAACCTCTACATGGCTAACCTCTACATGCTAACCTCTACATGGCTAACCTCTACATGGCTAACCTCTACATGGCTAACCTCTACATGCTAACCTCTACATGCTAACCTCTACATGCTAACCTCTACATGGCTAACCTCTACATGCTAACCTCTACATGGCTAACCTCTACATGCTAACCTCTACATGGCTAACCTCTACATGCTAAGCTCTACATGCTAACCTCTACATGGCTAACCTCTACATGCTAACCTCTACATGGCTAACCTCTACATGCTAACCTCTACATGGCTAACCTCTACATGCTAACCTCTACATGGCTAACCTCTACATGCTAACCTCTACATGGCTAACCTCTACATGCTAACCTCTACATGGCTAACCTCTACATGGCTAACCTCTACATGCTAACCTCTACATGCTAACCTCTACATGCTAACCTCTACATGGCTAACCTCTGCATGGCTAACCTCTGCATGGCTAACCTCTGCATGGCTAACCTCTGCATGGCTAACCTCTGCATGCTAACCTCTACATGGCTAACCTCTACATGCTAACCTCTACATGGCTAACCTCTACATGCTAACCTCTACATGGCTAACCTCTACATGGCTAACCTCTACATGCTAACCTCTACATGCTAACCTCTACATGGCTAACCTCTACATGCTAACCTCTACATGCTAACCTCTACATGCTAACCTCTACATGCTAACCTCTACATGCTAACCTCTACATGGCTAACCTCTACATGGCTAACCTCTACATGGCTAACCTCTACATGCTAAGCTCTACATGGCTAACCTCTAAATGCTAACCTCTACATGGCTAACCTCTACATGCTAACCTCTACATGGCTAACCTCTACATGCTAACCTCTACATGCTAAGCTCTACATGCTAACCTCCTACATGGCTAACCTCTACATGCTAACCTCTACATGCTAACCTCTACATGGCTAACCTCTACATGCTAACCTCTACATGGCTAACCTCTACATGGCTAACCTCTACATGCTAACCTCTACATGCTAACCTCTACATGGCTAACCTCTACATGGCTAACCTCTACATGCTAACCTCTACATGGCTAACCTCTACATGGCTAACCTCTACATGCTAACCTCTACATGGCTAACCTCTACATGGCTAACCTCTACATGGCTAACCTCTACATGCTAACCTCTACATGCTAACCTCTACATGGCTAACCTCTACATGGCTAACCTCTACATGCTAACCTCTACATGGCTAACCTCTACATGCTAACCTCTACATGGCTAACCTCTACATGCTAACCTCTACATGGCTAACCTCTACATGGCTAACCTCTACATGCTAACCTCTACATGCTAACCTCTACATGGCTAACCTCTACATGCTAACCTCTACATGCTAACCTCTACATGCTAACCTCTACATGCTAACCTCTACATGGCTAACCTCTACATGGCTAACCTCTACATGGCTAACCTCTACATGCTAAGCTCTACATGGCTAACCTCTAAATGCTAACCTCTACATGGCTAACCTCTACATGCTAACCTCTACATGCTAACCTCTACATGGCTAACCTCTACATGCTAAGCTCTACATGCTAACCTCTACATGGCTAACCTCTACATGGCTAACCTCTACATGCTAACCTCTACATGCTAACCTCTACATGGCTAACCTCTACATGCTAACCTCTACATGGCTAACCTCTACATGGCTAACCTCTACATGCTAACCTCTACATGCTAACCTCTACATGGCTAACCTCTACATGGCTAACCTCTACATGCTAACCTCTGGCTCCTTGGATGATGTTTCCTCTTTCGGTCCATCTGTACCCAGCCTTACATACTCAACTCTATGTCCATTTTTATTTAAGACTTTTATCTGCTGGGCTGTCTGTACGTATATGTGTCTGTGTGTCTGTGTGTGCGGGTGGTGGGTGGTGGGGTTGTAGTTATTTATGTATATTTACTGGTGGGGACGATTTTTATTATTTTTAATGATTTTTAAGCACTGTAAAGCACTTTGTGTTACATTTTGTATGAAAAGCGCTCTATAAATAAAGTTTGATTTGATTTGATTTGAACCTCTACATGCTAACCTCTACATGGCTAACCTCTACTTGGCTAACCTCTACATGCTAACCTCTACATGGCTAACCTCTACATGCTAACCTCTACATGGCTAACCTCTACATGCTAACCTCTACATGGCTAACCTCTACATGGCTAACCTCTACATGGCTAACCTCTACATGCTAACCTCTACATGCTAACCTCTACATGCTAACCTCTACATGGCTAACCTCTACATGCTAACCTCTACATGGCTAACCTCTACATGCTAACCTCTACATGGCTAACCTCTACATGCTAAGCTCTACATGCTAACCTCTACATGGCTAACCTCTACATGCTAACCTCTACATGGCTAACCTCTACATGCTAACCTCTACATGGCTAACCTCTACATGCTAACCTCTACATGGCTAACCTCTACATGCTAACCTCTACATGGCTAACCTCTACATGCTAACCTCTACATGGCTAACCTCTACATGGCTAACCTCTACATGCTAACCTCTACATGCTAACCTCTACATGCTAACCTCTACATGGCTAACCTCTGCATGGCTAACCTCTGCATGGCTAACCTCTGCATGGCTAACCTCTGCATGGCTAACCTCTGCATGCTAACCTCTACATGGCAAACCTCTACATGCTAACCTCTACATGGCTAACCTCTACATGCTAACCTCTACATGGCTAACCTCTACATGGCTAACCTCTACATGCTAACCTCTACATGCTAACCTCTACATGGCTAACCTCTACATGCTAACCTCTACATGCTAACCTCTACATGCTAACCTCTACATGCTAACCTCTACATGGCTAACCTCTACATGGCTAACCTCTACATGGCTAACCTCTACATGCTAAGCTCTACATGGCTAACCTCTAAATGCTAACCTCTACATGGCTAACCTCTACATGCTAACCTCTACATGGCTAACCTCTACATGCTAACCTCTACATGCTAAGCTCTACATGCTAACCTCAACATGGCTAACCTCTACATGGCTAACCTCTACATGCTAACCTCTACATGCTAACCTCTACATGGCTAACCTCTACATGCTAACCTCTACATGGCTAACCTCTACATGGCTAACCTCTACATGCTAACCTCTAGATGCTAACCTCTACATGGCTAACCTCTACATGGCTAACCTCTACATGCTAACCTCTGGCTCCTTGGATGATGTTTCCTCTTTCGGTCCATCTGTACCCAGCCTTACATACTCAACTCTATGTCCATTTTTATTTAAGACTTTTATCTGCTGGGCTGTCTGTACGTATATGTGTCTGTGTGTCTGTGTGTGCGGGTGGTGGGTGGTGGGGTTGTAGTTATGTATGTATATTTACTGGTGGGGACGATTTTTATTATTTTTAATGATTTTTAAGCACTGTAAAGCACTTTGTGTTACATTTTGTATGAAAAGCGCTCTATAAATAAAGTTTGATTTGATTTGATTTGAACCTCTACATGCTAACCTCTACATGGCTAACCTCTACTTGGCTAACCTCTACATGCTAACCTCTACATGGCTAACCTCTACATGCTAACCTCTACATGGCTAACCTCTACATGGCTAACCTCTACATGCTAACCTCTACATGGCTAACCTCTACATGGCTAACCTCTACATGGCTAACCTCTACATGCTAACCTCTACATGCTAACCTCTACATGGCTAACCTCTACATGGCTAACCTCTACATGCTAACCTCTACATGGCTAACCTCTACATGCTAACCTCTACATGGCTAACCTCTACATGCTAACCTCTACATGGCTAACCTCTACATGGCTAACCTCTACATGCTAACCTCTACATGCTAACCTCTACATGGCTAACCTCTACATGCTAACCTCTACATGCTAACCTCTACATGCTAACCTCTACATGCTAACCTCTACATGGCTAACCTCTACATGGCTAACCTCTACATGGCTAACCTCTACATGCTAAGCTCTACATGGCTAACCTCTAAATGCTAACCTCTACATGGCTAACCTCTACATGCTAACCTCTACATGCTAACCTCTACATGGCTAACCTCTACATGCTAAGCTCTACATGGCTAACCTCTAAATGCTAACCTCTACATGGCTAACCTCTACATGCTAACCTCTACATGCTAACCTCTACATGGCTAACCTCTACATGCTAACCTCTACATGCTAAGCTCTACATGCTAACCTCTACATGGCTAACCTCTACATGGCTAACCTCTACATGCTAACCTCTACATGCTAACCTCTACATGGCTAACCTCTACATGCTAACCTCTACATGGCTAACCTCTACATGGCTAACCTCTACATGCTAACCTCTACATGCTAACCTCTACATGGCTAACCTCTACATGGCTAACCTCTACATGCTAACCTCTGGCTCCTTGGATGATGTTTCCTCTTTCGGTCCATCTGTACCCAGCCTTACATACTCAACTCTATGTCCATTTTTATTTAAGACTTTTATCTGCTGGGCTGTCTGTACGTATATGTGTCTGTGTGTCTGTGTGTGCGGGTGGTGGGTGGTGGGGTTGTAGTTATGTATGTATATTTACTGGTGGGGACGATTTTTATTATTTTTAATGATTTTTAAGCACTGTAAAGCACTTTGTGTTACATTTTGTATGAAAAGCGCTCTATAAATAAAGTTTGATTTGATTTGATTTGAACCTCTACATGCTAACCTCTACATGGCTAACCTCTACTTGGCTAACCTCTACATGCTAACCTCTACATGGCTAACCTCTACATGCTAACCTCTACATGGCTAACCTCTACATGGCTAACCTCTACATGCTAACCTCTACATGGCTAACCTCTACATGGCTAACCTCTACATGGCTAACCTCTACATGCTAACCTCTACATGCTAACCTCTACATGGCTAACCTCTACATGGCTAACCTCTACATGCTAACCTCTACATGGCTAACCTCTACATGCTAACCTCTACATGGCTAACCTCTACATGCTAACCTCTACATGGCTAACCTCTACATGGCTAACCTCTACATGCTAACCTCTACATGCTAACCTCTACATGGCTAACCTCTACATGCTAACCTCTACATGCTAACCTCTACATGCTAACCTCTACATGCTAACCTCTACATGGCTAACCTCTACATGGCTAACCTCTACATGGCTAACCTCTACATGCTAAGCTCTACATGGCTAACCTCTAAATGCTAACCTCTACATGGCTAACCTCTACATGCTAACCTCTACATGCTAACCTCTACATGGCTAACCTCTACATGCTAAGCTCTACATGGCTAACCTCTAAATGCTAACCTCTACATGGCTAACCTCTACATGCTAACCTCTACATGCTAACCTCTACATGGCTAACCTCTACATGCTAACCTCTACATGCTAAGCTCTACATGCTAACCTCTACATGGCTAACCTCTACATGGCTAACCTCTACATGCTAACCTCTACATGCTAACCTCTACATGGCTAACCTCTACATGCTAACCTCTACATGGCTAACCTCTACATGGCTAACCTCTACATGCTAACCTCTACATGCTAACCTCTACATGGCTAACCTCTACATGGCTAACCTCTACATGCTAACCTCTGGCTCCTTGGATGATGTTTCCTCTTTCGGTCCATCTGTACCCAGCCTTACATACTCAACTCTATGTCCATTTTTATTTAAGACTTTTATCTGCTGGGCTGTCTGTACGTATATGTGTCTGTGTGTCTGTGTGTGCGGGTGGTGGGTGGTGGGGTTGTAGTTATTTATGTATATTTACTGGTGGGGACGATTTTTATTATTTTTAATGATTTTTAAGCACTGTAAAGCACTTTGTGTTACATTTTGTATGAAAAGCGCTCTATAAATAAAGTTTGATTTGATTTGAACCTCTACATGCTAACCTCTACATGGCTAACCTCTACTTGGCTAACCTCTACATGCTAACCTCTACATGGCTAACCTCTACATGCTAACCTCTACATGGCTAACCTCTACATGGCTAACCTCTACATGCTAACCTCTACATGGCTAACCTCTACATGGCTAACCTCTACATGGCTAACCTCTACATGCTAACCTCTACATGCTAACCTCTACATGCTAACCTCTACATGCTAACCTCTACATGGCTAACCTCTACATGCTAACCTCTACATGGCTAACCTCTACATGCTAAGCTCTACATGCTAACCTCTACATGGCTAACCTCTACATGCTAACCTCTACATGGCTAACCTCTACATGCTAACCTCTACATGGCTAACCTCTACATGCTAACCTCTACATGGCTAACCTCTACATGCTAACCTCTACATGGCTAACCTCTACATGCTAACCTCTACATGGCTAACCTCTACATGGCTAACCTCTACATGCTAACCTCTACATGCTAACCTCTACATGCTAACCTCCACATGGCTAACCTCTGCATGGCTAACCTCTGCATGGCTAACCTCTGCATGGCTAACCTCTGCATGGCTAACCTCTGCATGCTAACCTCTACATGGCTAACCTCTACATGCTAACCTCTACATGGCTAACCTCTACATGCTAAGCGCTACATGCTAACCTCTACATGGCTAACCTCTACATGCTAACCTCTACATGGCTAACCTCTACATGGCTAACCTCTACATGGCTAACCTCTACATGCTAACCTCTACATGCTAACCTCTACATGCTAACCTCTACATGGCTAACCTCTACATGCTAACCTCTACATGCTAACCTCTACATGCTAACCTCTACATGGCTAACCTCTACATGCTAACCTCTACATGGCTAACCTCTACATGCTAACCTCTACATGCTAACCTCTACATGGCTAACCTCTACATGCTAACCTCTACATGCTAACCTCTACATGCTAACCTCTACATGCTAACCTCTACATGGCTAACCTCTACATGCTAACCTCTACATGGCTAACCTCTACATGCTAACCTCTACATGCTAACCTCTACATGCTAACCTCTACATGGCTAACCTCTACATGGCTAACCTCTACATGGCTAACCTCTACATGCTAAATTCTACATGCTAACCTCTACATGCTAACCTCTACATGGCTAACCTCTACATGGCTAACCTCTACATGCTAACCTCTACATGCTAACCTCTACATGGCTAACCTCTACATGCTAACCTCTACATGGCTAACCTCTACATGCTAACCTCTACATGCTAACCTCTACATGGCTAACCTCTACATGCTAACCTCTACATGCTAACCTCTACATGCTAACCTCTACATGCTAACCTCTACATGCTAACCTCTACATGGCTAACCTCTACATGGCTAACCTCTACATGGCTAACCTCTACATGCTAAGCTCTACATGGCTAACCTCTAAATGCTAACCTCTACATGGCTAACCTCTACATGCTAACCTCTACATGGCTAACCTCTACATGCTAACCTCTACATGCTAAGCTCTACATGCTAACCTCAACATGGCTAACCTCTACATGGCTAACCTCTACATGCTAACCTCTACATGCTAACCTCTACATGGCTAACCTCTACATGCTAACCTCTACATGGCTAACCTCTACATGGCTAACCTCTACATGCTAACCTCTAGATGCTAACCTCTACATGGCTAACCTCTACATGGCTAACCTCTACATGCTAACCTCTGGCTCCTTGGATGATGTTTCCTCTTTCGGTCCATCTGTACCCAGCCTTACATACTCAACTCTATGTCCATTTTTATTTAAGACTTTTATCTGCTGGGCTGTCTGTACGTATATGTGTCTGTGTGTCTGTGTGTGCGGGTGGTGGGTGGTGGGGTTGTAGTTATGTATGTATATTTACTGGTGGGGACGATTTTTATTATTTTTAATGATTTTTAAGCACTGTAAAGCACTTTGTGTTACATTTTGTATGAAAAGCGCTCTATAAATAAAGTTTGATTTGATTTGATTTGAACCTCTACATGCTAACCTCTACATGGCTAACCTCTACTTGGCTAACCTCTACATGCTAACCTCTACATGGCTAACCTCTACATGCTAACCTCTACATGGCTAACCTCTACATGGCTAACCTCTACATGCTAACCTCTACATGGCTAACCTCTACATGGCTAACCTCTACATGGCTAACCTCTACATGCTAACCTCTACATGCTAACCTCTACATGGCTAACCTCTACATGGCTAACCTCTACATGCTAACCTCTACATGGCTAACCTCTACATGCTAACCTCTACATGGCTAACCTCTACATGCTAACCTCTACATGGCTAACCTCTACATGGCTAACCTCTACATGCTAACCTCTACATGCTAACCTCTACATGGCTAACCTCTACATGCTAACCTCTACATGCTAACCTCTACATGCTAACCTCTACATGCTAACCTCTACATGGCTAACCTCTACATGGCTAACCTCTACATGGCTAACCTCTACATGCTAAGCTCTACATGGCTAACCTCTAAATGCTAACCTCTACATGGCTAACCTCTACATGCTAACCTCTACATGCTAACCTCTACATGGCTAACCTCTACATGCTAAGCTCTACATGGCTAACCTCTAAATGCTAACCTCTACATGGCTAACCTCTACATGCTAACCTCTACATGCTAACCTCTACATGGCTAACCTCTACATGCTAACCTCTACATGCTAAGCTCTACATGCTAACCTCTACATGGCTAACCTCTACATGGCTAACCTCTACATGCTAACCTCTACATGCTAACCTCTACATGGCTAACCTCTACATGCTAACCTCTACATGGCTAACCTCTACATGGCTAACCTCTACATGCTAACCTCTACATGCTAACCTCTACATGGCTAACCTCTACATGGCTAACCTCTACATGCTAACCTCTGGCTCCTTGGATGATGTTTCCTCTTTCGGTCCATCTGTACCCAGCCTTACATACTCAACTCTATGTCCATTTTTATTTAAGACTTTTATCTGCTGGGCTGTCTGTACGTATATGTGTCTGTGTGTCTGTGTGTGCGGGTGGTGGGTGGTGGGGTTGTAGTTATGTATGTATATTTACTGGTGGGGACGATTTTTATTATTTTTAATGATTTTTAAGCACTGTAAAGCACTTTGTGTTACATTTTGTATGAAAAGCGCTCTATAAATAAAGTTTGATTTGATTTGATTTGAACCTCTACATGCTAACCTCTACATGGCTAACCTCTACTTGGCTAACCTCTACATGCTAACCTCTACATGGCTAACCTCTACATGCTAACCTCTACATGGCTAACCTCTACATGGCTAACCTCTACATGCTAACCTCTACATGGCTAACCTCTACATGGCTAACCTCTACATGGCTAACCTCTACATGCTAACCTCTACATGCTAACCTCTACATGGCTAACCTCTACATGGCTAACCTCTACATGCTAACCTCTACATGGCTAACCTCTACATGCTAACCTCTACATGGCTAACCTCTACATGCTAACCTCTACATGGCTAACCTCTACATGGCTAACCTCTACATGCTAACCTCTACATGCTAACCTCTACATGGCTAACCTCTACATGCTAACCTCTACATGCTAACCTCTACATGCTAACCTCTACATGCTAACCTCTACATGGCTAACCTCTACATGGCTAACCTCTACATGGCTAACCTCTACATGCTAAGCTCTACATGGCTAACCTCTAAATGCTAACCTCTACATGGCTAACCTCTACATGCTAACCTCTACATGCTAACCTCTACATGGCTAACCTCTACATGCTAAGCTCTACATGGCTAACCTCTAAATGCTAACCTCTACATGGCTAACCTCTACATGCTAACCTCTACATGCTAACCTCTACATGGCTAACCTCTACATGCTAACCTCTACATGCTAAGCTCTACATGCTAACCTCTACATGGCTAACCTCTACATGGCTAACCTCTACATGCTAACCTCTACATGCTAACCTCTACATGGCTAACCTCTACATGCTAACCTCTACATGGCTAACCTCTACATGGCTAACCTCTACATGCTAACCTCTACATGCTAACCTCTACATGGCTAACCTCTACATGGCTAACCTCTACATGCTAACCTCTGGCTCCTTGGATGATGTTTCCTCTTTCGGTCCATCTGTACCCAGCCTTACATACTCAACTCTATGTCCATTTTTATTTAAGACTTTTATCTGCTGGGCTGTCTGTACGTATATGTGTCTGTGTGTCTGTGTGTGCGGGTGGTGGGTGGTGGGGTTGTAGTTATTTATGTATATTTACTGGTGGGGACGATTTTTATTATTTTTAATGATTTTTAAGCACTGTAAAGCACTTTGTGTTACATTTTGTATGAAAAGCGCTCTATAAATAAAGTTTGATTTGATTTGAACCTCTACATGCTAACCTCTACATGGCTAACCTCTACTTGGCTAACCTCTACATGCTAACCTCTACATGGCTAACCTCTACATGCTAACCTCTACATGGCTAACCTCTACATGGCTAACCTCTACATGCTAACCTCTACATGGCTAACCTCTACATGGCTAACCTCTACATGGCTAACCTCTACATGCTAACCTCTACATGCTAACCTCTACATGCTAACCTCTACATGCTAACCTCTACATGGCTAACCTCTACATGCTAACCTCTACATGGCTAACCTCTACATGCTAAGCTCTACATGCTAACCTCTACATGGCTAACCTCTACATGCTAACCTCTACATGGCTAACCTCTACATGCTAACCTCTACATGGCTAACCTCTACATGCTAACCTCTACATGGCTAACCTCTACATGCTAACCTCTACATGGCTAACCTCTACATGCTAACCTCTACATGGCTAACCTCTACATGGCTAACCTCTACATGCTAACCTCTACATGCTAACCTCTACATGCTAACCTCCACATGGCTAACCTCTGCATGGCTAACCTCTGCATGGCTAACCTCTGCATGGCTAACCTCTGCATGGCTAACCTCTGCATGCTAACCTCTACATGGCTAACCTCTACATGCTAACCTCTACATGGCTAACCTCTACATGCTAAGCGCTACATGCTAACCTCTACATGGCTAACCTCTACATGCTAACCTCTACATGGCTAACCTCTACATGGCTAACCTCTACATGGCTAACCTCTACATGCTAACCTCTACATGCTAACCTCTACATGCTAACCTCTACATGGCTAACCTCTACATGCTAACCTCTACATGCTAACCTCTACATGCTAACCTCTACATGGCTAACCTCTACATGCTAACCTCTACATGGCTAACCTCTACATGCTAACCTCTACATGCTAACCTCTACATGGCTAACCTCTACATGCTAACCTCTACATGCTAACCTCTACATGCTAACCTCTACATGCTAACCTCTACATGGCTAACCTCTACATGCTAACCTCTACATGGCTAACCTCTACATGCTAACCTCTACATGCTAACCTCTACATGCTAACCTCTACATGGCTAACCTCTACATGGCTAACCTCTACATGGCTAACCTCTACATGCTAAATTCTACATGCTAACCTCTACATGCTAACCTCTACATGGCTAACCTCTACATGGCTAACCTCTACATGCTAACCTCTACATGCTAACCTCTACATGGCTAACCTCTACATGCTAACCTCTACATGGCTAACCTCTACATGCTAACCTCTACATGGCTAACCTCTACATGGCTAACCTCTACATGCTAACCTCTACATGGCTAACCTCTACATGCTAACCTCTACATGCTAACCTCTACATGGCTAACCTCTACATGCTAACCTCTACATGGCTAACCTCTACATGGCTAACCTCTACATGCTAACCTCTACATGGCTAACCTCTACATGCTAACCTCTACATGGCTAACCTCTACATGGCTAACCTCTACATGCTAACCTCTACATGCTAACCTCTACATGGCTAACCTCTACATGCTAACCTCTACATGCTAACCTCTACATGGCTAACCTCTACATGGCTAACCTCTACATGGCTAACCTCTACATGGCTAACCTCTACATGCTAACCTCTACATGCTAACCTCTACATGGCTAACCTCTACATGCTAACCTCTACATGCTAACCTCTACATGGCTAACCTCTACATGCTAACCTCTACATGGCTAACCTCTACATGCTAACCTCTACATGGCTAACCTCTACATGGCTAACCTCTACATGCTAACCTCTACATGCTAACCTCTACATGGCTAACCTCTACATGCTAACCTCTACATGCTAACCTCTACATGGCTAACCTCTACATGCTAACCTCTACATGGCTAACCTCTACATGCTAACGTCTACATGGCTAACCTCTACATGCTAACCTCTACATGCTAACCTCTACATGCTAACCTCTACATGCTAACCTCTACATGGCTAACCTCTACATGGCTAACCTCTACATGGCTAACCTCTACATGGCTAACCTCTACATGCTAACCTCTACATGCTAACCTCTACATGGCTAACCTCTACATGCTAACCTCTACATGCTAACCTCTACATGCTAACCTCTACATGGCTAACCTCTACATGCTAACCTCTACATGGCTAACCTCTACATGGCTAACCTCTGCATGGCTAACCTCTGCATGGCTAACCTCTGCATGCTAACCTCTACATGGCTAACCTCTACATGCTAACCTCTACATGGCTAACCTCTACATGCTAAGCGCTACATGCTAACCTCTACATGGCTAACCTCTACATGCTAACCTCTACATGCTAACCTCTACATGGCTAACCTCTACATGCTAACCTCTACATGCTAACCTCTACATGGCTAACCTCTACATGCTAACCTCTACATGGCTAACCTCTACATGCTAACCTCTACATGCTAACCTCTACATGCTAACCTCTGGCTCCTTGGATGATGTTTCCTCTTTCGGTCCATCTGTACCCAGCCTTACGTACTCGACTCTATGTCCATTTTTATTTAAGACTTTTAACTGCTGGGCTGTCTGTACGTATATGTGTCTGTGTGTGCGGGTGGTGGGTGGTGGGGTTGTAGTTATTTATGTATATTTACTGGTGGGGACGATTTTTATTATTTTTAATGATTTTTAAGCACTGTAAAGCACTTTGTGTTACATTTTGTATGAAAAGCGCTCTATAAATAAAGTTTGATTTGATTTGATTTGATTTGAACCTCTACATGCTAACCTCTACATGGCTAACCTCTACTTGGCTAACCTCTACATGCTAACCTCTACATGGCTAACCTCTACATGCTAACCTCTACATGGCTAACCTCTACATGCTAACCTCTACATGCTAACCTCTACATGCTAACCTCTACATGGCTAACCTCTACATGCTAACCTCTACATGCTAACCTCTACATGGCTAACCTCTACATGCTAACCTCTACATGGCTAACCTCTACATGCTAACCTCTACATGCTAACCTCTACATGCTAACCTCTACATGCTAACCTCTACATGGCTAACCTCTACATGCTAACCTCTACATGCTAACCTCTACATGCTAACCTGTACATGGCTAACCTCTACATGCTAACCTCTACATGCTAACCTCTACATGGCTAACCTCTACATGCTAACCTCTACATGGCTAACCTCTACATGGCTAACCTCTACATGCTAACCTCTACATGCTAACCTCTACATGGCTAACCTCTACATGCTAACCTCTACATGCTAACCTCTACATGGCTAACCTCTACTTGCTAACCTCTACATGCTAACCTCTACATGGCTAACCTCTACATGCTAACCTCTACATGGCTAACCTCTACATGCTAACCTCTACATGCTAACCTCTACATGCTAACCTCTACATGGCTAACCTCTACATGGCTAACCTCTACATGCTAACCTCTACATGCTAACCTCTACATGGCTAACCTCTACATGGCTAACCTCTACATGGCTAACCTCTACATGCTAACCTCTACATGCTAACCTCTACATGGCTAACCTCTACATGCTAACCTCTACATGGCTAACCTCTACATGCTAACCTCTACATGCTAACCTCTACATGCTAACCTCTACATGCTAACCTCTACATGCTAACCTCTACATGCTAACCTCTACATGCTAACCTCTACATGGCTAACCTCTACATGCTAACCTCTACATGCTAACCTCTACATGGCTAACCTCTACATGCTAACCTCTACATGGCTAACCTCTACATGCTAACCTCTACATGCTAACCTCTACATGGCTAACCTCTACATGGCTAACCTCTACATGCTAACCTCTACATGGCTAACCTCTACATGCTAACCTCTACATGGCTAACCTCTACATGCTAACCTCTACATGGCTAACCTCTACATGCTAACCTCTACATGGCTAACCTCTACATGCTAACCTCTACATGCTAACCTCTACATGGCTAACCTCTACATGCTAACCTCTGGCTCCTTGGATGATGTTTCCTCTTTCGGTCCATCTGTACCCAGCCTTACGTACTCGACTCTATGTCCATTTTTATTTAAGACTTTTAACTGCTGGGCTGTCTGTACGTATATGTGTTTGTGTGTCTTTGTGTGCGGGTGGTGGGTGGTGGAGTTGTAGTTATTTATGTATATTTACTGGTGGGGACGATTTTTATTATTTTTAATGATTTTTAAGCACTGTAAAGCACTTTGTGTTACATTTTGTATGAAAAGCGCTCTATAAATAAAGTTTGATTTGATTTGATTTGAACCTCTACATGCTAAACTCTACATGGCTAACCTCTACTTGGCTAACCTCTACATGCTAACCTCTACATGGCTAACCTCTACATGCTAACCTCTACATGCTAACCTCTACATGGCTAACCTCTACATGGCTAACCTCTACATGGCTAACCTCTACATGGCTAACCTCTACATGCTAACCTCTACATGCTAACCTCTACATGGCTAACCTCTACATGCTAACCTCTACATGCTAACCTCTACATGCTAACCTCTACATGGCTAACCTCTACATGCTAACCTCTACATGGCTAACCTCTACATGGCTAACCTCTACATGCTAACCTCTACATGGCTAACCTCTACATGCTAACCTCTACATGGCTAACCTCTACATGCTAACCTCTACATGCTAACCTCTACATGCTAACCTCTACATGGCTAACCTCTACATGCTAACCTCTACATGGCTAACCTCTACATGCTAACCTCTACATGCTAACCTCTACATGCTAACCTCTACATGGCTAACCTCTACATGCTAACCTCTACATGGCTAACCTCTACATGGCTAACCTCTACATGGCTAACCTCTACATGCTAACCTCTACATGCTAACCTCTACATGGCTAACCTCTACATGCTAACCTCTACATGGCTAACCTCTACATGCTAACCTCTACATGGCTAACCTCTACATGGCTAACCTCTACATGCTAACCTCTACATGGCTAACCTCTACATGCTAACCTCTACATGCTAACCTCTACATGGCTAACCTCTACATGCTAACCTCTACATGGCTAACCTCTACATGGCTAACCTCTACATGGCTAACCTCTACATGCTTACCTCTACATGGCTAACCTCTACATGCTAACCTCTACATGGCTAACCTCTACATGCTAACCTCTACATGGCTAACCTCTACATGCTAACCTCTACATGCTAACCTCTACATGGCTAACCTCTACATGCTAACCTCTACATGGCTAACCTCTACATGCTAACCTCTACATGGCTAACCTCTACATGCTAAGCTCTACATGCTAACCTCTACATGGCTAACCTCTACATGGCTAACCTCTACATGCTAACCTCTACATGGCTAACCTCTACATGTTAACCTCTACATGGCTAACCTCTACATGCTAACCTCTACATGGCTAACCTCTACATGCTAACCTCTACATGCTAACCTCTACATGGCTAACCTCTACATGCTAACCTCTACATAGCTAACCTCTACATGGCTAACCTCTACATGGCTAACCTCTACATGCTAACCTCTACATGGCTAACCTCTACATGCTAACCTCTACATGGCTAACCTCTACATGCTAACCTCTACATGGCTAACCTCTACATGCTAACCTCTACATGGCTAACCTCTACATGCTAACCTCTACATGCTAACCTCTACATGCTAACCTCTACATGGCTAACCTCTACATGCTAACCTCTACATGGCTAACCTCTACATGGCTAACCTCTACATGGCTAACCTCTACATGCTAACCTCTACATGCTAACCTCTACATGGCTAACCTCTACATGCTAACCTCTACATGGCTAACCTCTACATGCTAACCTCTACATGGCTAACCTCTACATGGCTAACCTCTACATGCTAACCTCTACATGGCTAACCTCTACATGCTAACCTCTACATGCTAACCTCTACATGGCTAACCTCTACATGCTAACCTCTACATGGCTAACCTCTACATGGCTAACCTCTACATGGCTAACCTCTACATGCTTACCTCTACATGGCTAACCTCTACATGCAAACCTCTACATGGCTAACCTCTACATGCTAACCTCTACATGCTAACCTCTACATGGCTAACCTCTACATGCTAACCTCTACATGCTAACCTCTACATGGCTAACCTCTACATGCTAACCTCTACATGGCTAACCTCTACATGCTAACCTCTACATGGCTAACCTCTACATGGCTAACCTCTACATGGCTAAGCTCTACATGCTAACCTCTACATGCTAACCTCTACATGCTAACCTCTACATGCTAACCTCTACATGCTAACCTCTACATGCTAACCTCTACATGCTAACCTCTACATGGCTAACCTCTACATGCTAACCTCTACATGGCTAACCTCTACATGGCTAACATCTACATGCTAACCTCTACATGGCTAACCTCTACATGCTAACCTCTACATGGCTAACCTCTACATGCTAACCTCTACATGCTAACCTCTACATGGCTAACCTCTACATTGCTAACCTCTACATGCTAACCTCTACATGGCTAACCTCTAAATGGCTAACCTCTACATGGCTAACCTCTACATGCTAACCTCTACATGGCTAACCTCTACATGGCTAACCTCTACATGCTAACCTCTGGCTCCTTGGATGATGTTTCCTCTTTCGGTCCATCTGTACCCAGCCTTACATACTCAACTCTATATCCATTTTTATTTAAGACTTTTAACTGCTGGGCTGTCTGTACGTATATGTGTCTGTGTGTGCGGGTGGTGGGGTTGTAGTTATTTATGTATATTTACTGGTGGGGACGATTTTTATTATTTTTAATGATTTTTAAGCACTGTAAAGCACTTTGTGTTACATTTTGTATGAAAAGCGCTCTATAAATAAAGTTTGATTTGATTTGATTTGAACCTCTACATGCTAACCTCTACATGGCTAACCTCTACTTGGCTAACCTCTACATGCTAACCTCTACATGGCTAACCTCTACATGCTAACCTCTACATGGCTAACCTCTACATGTTAACCTCTACATGGCTAACCTCTACATGCTAACCTCTACATGGCTAACCTCTACATGCTAACCTCTACATGCTAACCTCTACATGGCTAACCTCTACATGCTAACCTCTACATGGCTAACCTCTACATGGCTAACCTCTACATGGCTAACCTCTACATGCTAACCTCTACATGGCTAACCTCTACATGCTAACCTCTACATGGCTAACCTCTACATGCTAACCTCTACATGCTAACCTCTACATGCTAACCTCTACATGGCTAACCTCTACATGCTAACCTCTACATGGCTAACCTCTACATGCTAACCTCTACATGCTAACCTCTACATGCTAACCTCTACATGGCTAACCTCTACATGCTAACCTCTACATGGCTAACCTCTACATGGCTAACCTCTACATGGCTAACCTCTACATGCTAACCTCTACATGCTAACCTCTACATGGCTAACCTCTACATGCTAACCTCTACATGGCTAACCTCTACATGCTAACCTCTACATGGCTAACCTCTACATGGCTAACCTCTACATGCTAACCTCTACATGGCTAACCTCTACATGCTAACCTCTACATGCTAACCTCTACATGGCTAACCTCTACATGCTAACCTCTACATGGCTAACCTCTACATGGCTAACCTCTACATGGCTAACCTCTACATGCTTACCTCTACATGGCTAACCTCTACATGCTAACCTCTACATGGCTAACCTCTACATGCTAACCTCTACATGCTAACCTCTACATGGCTAACCTCTACATGCTAACCTCTACATGCTAACCTCTACATGGCTAACCTCTACATGCTAACCTCTACATGGCTAACCTCTACATGCTAACCTCTACATGGCTAACCTCTACATGGCTAACCTCTACATGGCTAAGCTCTACATGCTAACCTCTACATGCTAAGCTCTACATGCTAACCTCTACATGTTAACCTCTACATGGCTAACCTCTACATGCTAACCTCTACATGGCTAACCTCTACATGCTAACCTCTACATGCTAACCTCTACATGGCTAACCTCTACATGCTAACCTCTACATGGCTAACCTCTACATGGCTAACCTCTACATGGCTAACCTCTACATGCTAACCTCTACATGGCTAACCTCTACATGCTAACCTCTACATGGCTAACCTCTACATGCTAACCTCTACATGCTAACCTCTACATGCTAACCTCTACATGGCTAACCTCTACATGCTAACCTCTACATGGCTAACCTCTACATGCTAACCTCTACATGCTAACCTCTACATGCTAACCTCTACATGGCTAACCTCTACATGCTAACCTCTACATGGCTAACCTCTACATGGCTAACCTCTACATGGCTAACCTCTACATGCTAACCTCTACATGCTAACCTCTACATGGCTAACCTCTACATGCTAACCTCTACATGGCTAACCTCTACATGCTAACCTCTACATGGCTAACCTCTACATGGCTAACCTCTACATGCTAACCTCTACATGGCTAACCTCTACATGCTAACCTCTACATGCTAACCTCTACATGGCTAACCTCTACATGCTAACCTCTACATGGCTAACCTCTACATGGCTAACCTCTACATGGCTAACCTCTACATGCTTACCTCTACATGGCTAACCTCTACATGCTAACCTCTACATGGCTAACCTCTACATGCTAACCTCTACATGCTAACCTCTACATGGCTAACCTCTACATGCTAACCTCTACATGCTAACCTCTACATGGCTAACCTCTACATGCTAACCTCTACATGGCTAACCTCTACATGCTAACCTCTACATGGCTAACCTCTACATGGCTAACCTCTACATGGCTAAGCTCTACATGCTAACCTCTACATGCTAACCTCTACATGCTAACCTCTACATGCTAACCTCTACATGCTAACCTCTACATGGCTAACCTCTACATGCTAACCTCTACATGGCTAACCTCTACATGGCTAACATCTACATGCTAACCTCTACATGGCTAACCTCTACATGCTAACCTCTACATGGCTAACCTCTACATGCTAACCTCTACATGCTAACCTCTACATGGCTAACCTCTACATTGCTAACCTCTACATGCTAACCTCTACATGGCTAACCTCTAAATGGCTAACCTCTACATGGCTAACCTCTACATGCTAACCTCTACATGGCTAACCTCTACATGGCTAACCTCTACATGCTAACCTCTGGCTCCTTGGATGATGTTTCCTCTTTCGGTCCATCTGTACCCAGCCTTACATACTCAACTCTATATCCATTTTTATTTAAGACTTTTAACTGCTGGGCTGTCTGTACGTATATGTGTCTGTGTGTCTGTGTGTGCGGGTGGTGGGTGGTGGGGTTGTAGTTATTTATGTATATTTACTGGTGGGGACGATTTTTATTATTTTTAATGATTTTTAAGCACTGTAAAGCACTTTGTGTTACATTTTGTATGAAAAGCGCTCTATAAATAAAGTTTGATTTGATTTGATTTGATTTGAACCTCTACATGCTAACCTCTACATGGCTAACCTCTACTTGGCTAACCTCTACATGCTAACCTCTACATGGCTAACCTCTACATGCTAACCTCTACATGGCTAACCTCTACATGGCTAACCTCTACATGCTAACCTCTACATGGCTAACCTCTACATGCTAACCTCTACATGGCTAACCTCTACATGCTAACCTCTACATGGCTAACCTCTACATGCTAAGCTCTACATGCTAACCTCTACATGGCTAACCTCTACATGCTAACCTCTACATGCTAACCTCTACATGCTAACCTCTACATGGCTAACCTCTACATGGCTAACCTCTACATGCTAACCTCTACATGGCTAACCTCTACATGCTAAGCTCTACATGCTAACCTCTACATGCTAACCTCTACATCTCTAACCTCTACATGGCTAACCTCTACATGCTAACTTCTACATGGCTAAC
Source organism: Proterorhinus semilunaris (assembly GCA_021464625.1). Classification (NCBI taxonomy): domain Eukaryota; kingdom Metazoa; phylum Chordata; class Actinopteri; order Gobiiformes; family Gobiidae; genus Proterorhinus; species Proterorhinus semilunaris. The sequence goes on along the minus strand of JAJBBP010000038.1, from coordinate 588,991 downwards.
CTCTACATGCTAACCTCTACATGGCTAACCTCTACATGCTAACCTCTACATGGCTAACCTCTACATGGCTAACCTCTACATGCTAACCTCTACATGCTAACCTCTACATGGCTAACCTCTACATGCTAACCTCTACATGCTAACCTCTACATGCTAACCTCTACATGGCTAACCTCTACATGCTAACCTCTACATGCTAACCTCTACATGGCTAACCTCTACATGGCTAACCTCTACATGGCTAACCTCTACATGGCTAACCTCTACATGCTAACCTCTACATGGCTAACCTCTACATGCTAACCTCTACATGGCTAACCTCTACATGCTAACCTCTACATGGCTAACCTATACATGCTAACCTCTACATGCTAACCTCTACATGGCTACCCTCTACATGCTAACCTCTACATGGCTAACCTCTACATGCTAACCTCTACATGCTAACCTCTACATGCTAACGTCTACATGCTAACCTCTACATGGCTAACCTCTACATGGCTAACCTCTACATGCTAACCTCTACATGGCTAACCTCTACATGCTAACCTCTACATGGCTAACCTCTACATGGCTAACCTCTACATGGCTAACCTCTACATGCTAACCTCTACATGCTAACCTCTACATGGCTAACCTCTACATGGCTAACCTCTACATGCTAACCTCTACATGGCTAACCTCTACATGCTAACCTCTACATGGCTAACCTCTACATGGCTAACCTCTACATGGCTAACCTCTACATGCTAACCTCTACATGCTAACCTCTACATGGCTAACCTCTACATGGCTAACCTCTACATGCTAACCTCTGGCTCCTTGGATGATGTTTCCTCTTTCGGTCCATCTGTACCCAGCCTTACATACTCAACTCTATGTCCATTTTTATTTAAGACTTTTAACTGCTGGGCTGTCTGTACGTATATGTGTCTGTGTGTCTGTGTGTGCGGGTGGTGGGTGGTGGGGTTGTAGTTATTTATGTATATTTACTGGTGGGGACGATTTTTATTATTTTTAATGATTTTTAAGCACTGTAAAGCACTTTGTGTTACATTTTGTATGAAAAGCGCTCTATAAATAAAGTTTGATTTGATTTGAACCTCTACATGCTAACCTCTACATGGCTAACCTCTACTTGGCTAACCTCTACATGCTAACCTCTACATGGCTAACCTCTACATGCTAACCTCTACATGGCTAACCTCTACATGGCTAACCTCTACATGCTAACCTCTACATGGCTAACCTCTACATGGCTAACCTCTACATGGCTAACCTCTACATGCTAACCTCTACATGGCTAACCTCTACATGCTAACCTCTACATGGCTAACCTCTACATGCTAACCTCTACATGGCTAACCTCTACATGGCTAACCTCTACATGCTAACCTCTACATGCTAACCTCTACATGGCTAACCTCTACATGGCTAACCTCTACATGGCTAACCTCTACATGCTAACCTCTACATGGCTAACCCCTACATGCTAACCTCTACATGGCTAACCTCTACATGGCTAACCTCTACATGCTAACCTCTACATGCTAACCTCTACATGGCTAACCTCTGCATGGCTAACCTCTGCATGGCTAACCTCTGCATGGCTAACCTCTGCATGGCTAACCTCTACATGGCTAACCTCTACATGCTAACCTCTACATGCTAACCTCTACATGGCTAACCTCTACATAATAACCTCTACATGGCTAACCTCTACATGCTAACCTCTACATGCTAACCTCTACATGCTAACCTCTACATGGCTAACCTCTACATGGCTAACCTCTACATGCTAACCTCTACATGCTAACCTCTACATGCTAACCTCTACATGGCTAACCTCTACATGCTAACCTCTACATGGCTAACCTCTACATGCTAACCTCTACATGCTAACCTCTACATGCTAACCTCTACATGGCTAACCTCTACATGGCTAACCTCTACATGCTAACCTCTACATGGCTAACCTCTACATGCTAAGCTCTACATGCTAACCTTTACATGCTAACCTCTACATGGCTAACCTCTACATGCTAACCTCTGCATGGCTAACCTCTGCATGGCTAACCTCTGCATGGCTAACCTCTGCATGGCTAACCTCTACATGCTAACCTCTACATGGCTAACCTCTACATGCTAACCTCTACATGCTAACCTCTACATGCTAATCTCTACATGGCTAACCTCTACATGGCTAACCTCTACATGCTAACCTCTACATGGCTAACCTCTACATGGCTAACCTCTACATGCTAACCTCTACATGGCTAACCTCTACATGCTAACCTCTACATGCTAACCTCTACATGGCTAACCTCTACATGCTAACCTCTACATGGCTAACCTCTACATGGCTAACCTCTACATGGCTAACCTCTACATGCTAACCTCTGGCTCCTTGGATGATGTTTCCTCTTTCGGTCCATCTGTACCCAGCCTTACATACTCAACTCTATATCCATTTTTATTTAAGACTTTTAACTGCTGGGCTGTCTGTACGTATATGTGTCTGTGTGTCTGTGTGTGCGGGTGGTGGGTGGTGGGGTTGTAGTTATTTATGTATATTTACTGGTGGGGACGATTTTTATTATTTTTAATGATTTTTAAGCACTGTAAAGCACTTTGTGTTACATTTTGTATGAAAAGCGCTCTATAAATAAAGTTTGATTTGATTTGATTTGATTTGAACCTCTACATGCTAACCTCTACATGGCTAACCTCTACTTGGCTAACCTCTACATGCTAACCTCTACATGGCTAACCTCTACATGCTAACCTCTACATGGCTAACCTCTACATGGCTAACCTCTACATGCTAACCTCTACATGGCTAACCTCTACATGCTAACCTCTACATGGCTAACCTCTACATGCTAAGCTCTACATGCTAACCTCTACATGGCTAACCTCTACATGCTAACCTCTACATGCTAACCTCTACATGCTAACCTCTACATGGCTAACCTCTACATGGCTAACCTCTACATGCTAACCTCTACATGGCTAACCTCTACATGCTAAGCTCTACATGCTAACCTCTACATGCTAACCTCTACATCTCTAACCTCTACATGGCTAACCTCTACATGCTAACTTCTACATGGCTAACCTCTACATGCTAACCTCTACATGGCTAACCTCTACATGCTAACCTCTACATGGCTAACCTCTACATGGCTAACCTCTACATGCTAACCTCTACATGCTAACCTCTACATGGCTAACCTCTACATGCTAACCTCTACATGCTAACCTCTACATGCTAACCTCTACATGGCTAACCTCTACATGCTAACCTCTACATGCTAACCTCTACATGGCTAACCTCTACATGGCTAACCTCTACATGGCTAACCTCTACATGGCTAACCTCTACATGCTAACCTCTACATGGCTAACCTCTACATGCTAACCTCTACATGGCTAACCTCTACATGCTAACCTCTACATGGCTAACCTATACATGCTAACCTCTACATGCTAACCTCTACATGGCTAACCTCTACATGCTAACCTCTACATGGCTAACCTCTACATGCTAACCTCTACATGCTAACCTCTACATGCTAACGTCTACATGCTAACCTCTACATGGCTAACCTCTACATGCTAACCTCTACATGGCTAACCTCTACATGCTAACCTCTACATGGCTAACCTCTACATGGCTAACCTCTACATGGCTAACCTCTACATGCTAACCTCTACATGCTAACCTCTACATGGCTAACCTCTACATGGCTAACCTCTACATGCTAACCTCTACATGGCTAACCTCTACATGCTAACCTCTACATGGCTAACCTCTACATGGCTAACCTCTACATGGCTAACCTCTACATGCTAACCTCTACATGCTAACCTCTACATGGCTAACCTCTACATGGCTAACCTCTACATGCTAACCTCTGGCTCCTTGGATGATGTTTCCTCTTTCGGTCCATCTGTACCCAGCCTTACATACTCAACTCTATGTCCATTTTTATTTAAGACTTTTAACTGCTGGGCTGTCTGTACGTATATGTGTCTGTGTGTCTGTGTGTGCGGGTGGTGGGTGGTGGGGTTGTAGTTATTTATGTATATTTACTGGTGGGGACGATTTTTATTATTTTTAATGATTTTTAAGCACTGTAAAGCACTTTGTGTTACATTTTGTATGAAAAGCGCTCTATAAATAAAGTTTGATTTGATTTGAACCTCTACATGCTAACCTCTACATGGCTAACCTCTACTTGGCTAACCTCTACATGCTAACCTCTACATGGCTAACCTCTACATGCTAACCTCTACATGGCTAACCTCTACATGGCTAACCTCTACATGCTAACCTCTACATGGCTAACCTCTACATGGCTAACCTCTACATGGCTAACCTCTACATGCTAACCTCTACATGGCTAACCTCTACATGCTAACCTCTACATGGCTAACCTCTACATGCTAACCTCTACATGGCTAACCTCTACATGGCTAACCTCTACATGCTAACCTCTACATGCTAACCTCTACATGGCTAACCTCTACATGGCTAACCTCTACATGGCTAACCTCTACATGCTAACCTCTACATGGCTAACCTCTACATGCTAACCTCTACATGGCTAACCTCTACATGGCTAACCTCTACATGGCTAACCTCTACATGCTAACCTCTACATGCTAACCTCTACATGGCTAACCTCTGCATGGCTAACCTCTGCATGGCTAACCTCTGCATGGCTAACCTCTACATGGCTAACCTCTACATGCTAACCTCTACATGCTAACCTCTACATGGCTAACCTCTACATAATAACCTCTACATGGCTAACCTCTACATGCTAACCTCTACATGCTAACCTCTACATGCTAACCTCTACATGGCTAACCTCTACATGGCTAACCTCTACATGCTAACCTCTACATGCTAACCTCTACATGCTAACCTCTACATGGCTAACCTCTACATGCTAACCTCTACATGGCTAACCTCTACATGCTAACCTCTACATGCTAACCTCTACATGCTAACCTCTACATGGCTAACCTCTACATGGCTAACCTCTACATGCTAACCTCTACATGGCTAACCTCTACATGCTAAGCTCTACATGCTAACCTTTACATGCTAACCTCTACATGGCTAACCTCTACATGCTAACCTCTGCATGGCTAACCTCTGCATGGCTAACCTCTGCATGGCTAACCTCTACATGCTAACCTCTACATGGCTAACCTCTACATGCTAACCTCTACATGCTAACCTCTACATGCTAATCTCTACATGGCTAACCTCTACATGGCTAACCTCTACATGCTAACCTCTACATGGCTAACCTCTACATGGCTAACCTCTACATGCTAACCTCTACATGGCTAACCTCTACATGCTAACCTCTACATGCTAACCTCTACATGGCTAACCTCTACATGCTAACCTCTACATGGCTAACCTCTGCATGGCTAACCTCTGCATGGCTAACCTCTGCATGGCTAACCTCTGCATGGCTAACCTCTACATGCTAACCTCTACATGGCTAACCTCTACATGCTAACCTCTACATGCTAACCTCTACATGCTAACCTCTACATGCTAACCTCTACATGGCTAGCCTCTACATGCTAACCTCTACATGCTAACCTCTACATGCTAACCTCTACATGCTAACCTCTACATGGCTAACCTCTACATGCTAACCTCTACATGGCTAACCTCTACATGCTAACCTCTACATGCTAACCTCTACATGCTAACCTCTACATGGCTAACCTCTACATGGCTAACCTCTACATGCTAACCTCTACATGGCTAACCTCTACATGGCTAACCTCTACATGCTAACCTCTACATGGCTAACCTCTACATGGCTAACCTCTACATGGCTAACCTCTACATGCTAACCTCTACATGGCTAACCTCTACATGCTAACCTCTACATGGCTAACCTCTACATGCTAACCTCTACATGGCTAACCTCTACATGGCTAACCTCTACATGCTAACCTCTACATGCTAACCTCTACATGGCTAACCTCTACATGGCTAACCTCTACATGGCTAACCTCTACATGCTAACCTCTACATGGCTAACCTCTACATGCTAACCTCTACATGGCTAACCTCTACATGGCTAACCTCTACATGGCTAACCTCTACATGCTAACCTCTACATGCTAACCTCTACATGGCTAACCTCTGCATGGCTAACCTCTGCATGGCTAACCTCTGCATGGCTAACCTCTACATGGCTAACCTCTACATGCTAACCTCTACATGCTAACCTCTACATGGCTAACCTCTACATAATAACCTCTACATGGCTAACCTCTACATGCTAACCTCTACATGCTAACCTCTACATGCTAACCTCTACATGGCTAACCTCTACATGGCTAACCTCTACATGCTAACCTCTACATGCTAACCTCTACATGCTAACCTCTACATGGCTAACCTCTACATGCTAACCTCTACATGGCTAACCTCTACATGCTAACCTCTACATGCTAACCTCTACATGCTAACCTCTACATGGCTAACCTCTACATGGCTAACCTCTACATGCTAACCTCTACATGGCTAACCTCTACATGCTAAGCTCTACATGCTAACCTTTACATGCTAACCTCTACATGGCTAACCTCTACATGCTAACCTCTGCATGGCTAACCTCTGCATGGCTAACCTCTGCATGGCTAACCTCTACATGCTAACCTCTACATGGCTAACCTCTACATGCTAACCTCTACATGCTAACCTCTACATGCTAATCTCTACATGGCTAACCTCTACATGGCTAACCTCTACATGCTAACCTCTACATGGCTAACCTCTACATGGCTAACCTCTACATGCTAACCTCTACATGGCTAACCTCTACATGCTAACCTCTACATGCTAACCTCTACATGGCTAACCTCTACATGCTAACCTCTACATGGCTAACCTCTGCATGGCTAACCTCTGCATGGCTAACCTCTGCATGGCTAACCTCTGCATGGCTAACCTCTACATGCTAACCTCTACATGGCTAACCTCTACATGCTAACCTCTACATGCTAACCTCTACATGCTAACCTCTACATGCTAACCTCTACATGGCTAGCCTCTACATGCTAACCTCTACATGCTAACCTCTACATGCTAACCTCTACATGCTAACCTCTACATGGCTAACCTCTACATGCTAACCTCTACATGGCTAACCTCTACATGCTAACCTCTACATGCTAACCTCTACATGCTAACCTCTACATGGCTAACCTCTACATGGCTAACCTCTACATGCTAACCTCTACATGGCTAACCTCTACATGCTAACCTCTACATGGCTAACCTCTACATGCTAACCTCTACATGGCTAACCTCTACATGGCTAACCTCTACATGCTAACCTCTACATGCTAACCTCTACATGGCTAACCTCTACATGGCTAACCTCTACATGGCTAACCTCTACATGCTAACCTCTACATGGCTAACCTCTACATGGCTAACCTCTACATGGCTAACCTCTACATGGCTAACCTCTACATGCTAACCTCTACATGCTAACCTCTACATGGCTAACCTCTGCATGGCTAACCTCTGCATGGCTAACCTCTGCATGGCTAACCTCTGCATGGCTAACCTCTACATGGCTAACCTCTACATGCTAACCTCTACATGCTAACCTCTACATAATAACCTCTACATGGCTAACCTCTACATGCTAACCTCTACATGCTAATCTCTACATGCTAACCTCTACATGGCTAACCTCTACATGGCTAACCTCTACATGCTAACCTCTACATGCTAACCTCTACATGGCTAACCTCTACATGCTAACCTCTACATGCTAACCTCTACATGGCTAACCTCTACATGCTAACCTCTACATGGCTAACCTCTACATGGCTAACCTCTACATGCTAACCTCTACATGGCTAACCTCTACATGCTAAGCTCTACATGCTAACCTTTACATGCTAACCTCTACATGGCTAACCTCTACATGCTAACCTCTGCATGGCTAACCTCTGCATGGCTAACCTCTGCATGGCTAACCTCTGCATGGCTAACCTCTACATGCTAACCTCTACATGGCTAACCTCTACATGCTAACCTCTACATGCTAACCTCTACATGCTAACCTCTACATGGCTAACCTCTACATGGCTAACCTCTACATGCTAACCTCTACATGGCTAACCTCTACATGCTAACCTCTACATGGCTAACCTCTACATGCTAACCTCTACATGCTAACCTCTACATGGCTAACCTCTACATTGCTAACCTCTACATGCTAACCTCTACATGGCTAACCTCTAAATGGCTAACCTCTACATGGCTAACCTCTACATGCTAACCTCTACATGCTAACCTCTACATGGCTAACCTCTACATGGCTAACCTCTACATGCTAACCTCTGGCTCCTTGGATGATGTTTCCTCTTTCGGTCCATCTGTACCCAGCCTTACATACTCAACTCTATATCCATTTTTATTTAAGACTTTTAACTGCTGGGCTGTCTGTACGTATATGTGTCTGTGTGTCTGTGTGTGCGGGTGGTGGGTGGTGGGGTTGTAGTTATTTATGTATATTTACTGGTGGGGACGATTTTTATTATTTTTAATGATTTTTAAGCACTGTAAAGCACTTTGTGTTACATTTTGTATGAAAAGCGCTCTATAAATAAAGTTTGATTTGATTTGACTCTACATGGCTAACCTCTACTTGGCTAAACTCTACATGCTAACCTCTACATTGCTAACCTCTACATGCTAACCTCTACATGCTAACCTCTACATGGCTAACCTCTACATGGCTAACCTCTACATGCTAACCTCTACATGGCTAACCTCTACATGCTAACCTCTACATGGCTAACCTCTACATGGCTAACCTCTACATGGCTAACCTCTACATGCTAACCTCTACATGCTAACCTCTACATGCTAACCTCTACATGGCTAACCTCTGCATGGCTAACCTCTACATGCTAACCTCTACATGGCTAACCTCTACATGCTAACCTCTACATGGCTAACCTCTACATGGCTAACCTCTACATGCTAACCTCTACATGGCTAACCTCTACATGCTAACCTCTACATGGCTAACCTCTACATGCTAACCTCTACATGTCTAACCTCTACATGTTAACCTCTACATGCTAACCTCTACATGCTAACCTCTACATGCTAACCTCTACATGGCTAACCTCTACATGCTAACCTCTACATGGCTAACCTCTACATGCTAACCTCTACATGCTAACCTCTACATGGTTAACCTCTACATGCTAACCTCTACATGCTAACCTCTACATGGCTAACCTCTACATGGCTAACCTCTACATGCTAACCTCTACATGCTAACCTCTACATGCTAACCTCTACATGGCTAACCTCTACATGCTAACCTCTACATGCTAACCTCTACATGCTAACCTCTACATGCTAACCTCTACATGGCTAACCTCTACATGCTAACCTCTACATGCTAACCTCTACATGGCTAACCTCTACATGCTAACCTCTACAAGCTAAGCTCTACATGCTAACCTCTACATGGCTAACCTCTACATGGCTAACCTCTACATGCTAACCTCTACATGCTAACCTCTACATGGCTAACCTCTACATGCTAACCTCTACATGGCTAACCTCTACATGGCTAACCTCTACATGCTAACCTCTACATGCTAACCTCTACATGGCTAACCTCTACATGGCTAACCTCTACATGCTAACCTCTGGCTCCTTGGATGATGTTTCCTCTTTCGGTCCATCTGTACCCAGCCTTACATACTCAACTCTATGTCCATTTTTATTTAAGACTTTTATCTGCTGGGCTGTCTGTACGTATATGTGTCTGTGTGTCTGTGTGTGCGGGTGGTGGGTGGTGGGGTTGTAGTTATTTATGTATATTTACTGGTGGGGACGATTTTTATTATTTTTAATGATTTTTAAGCACTGTAAAGCACTTTGTGTTACATTTTGTATGAAAAGCGCTCTATAAATAAAGTTTGATTTGATTTGATTTGAACCTCTACATGCTAACCTCTACATGGCTAACCTCTACTTGGCTAACCTCTACATGCTAACCTCTACATGGCTAACCTCTACATGCTAACCTCTACATGGCTAACCTCTACATGGCTAACCTCTACATGCTAACCTCTACATGGCTAACCTCTACATGGCTAACCTCTACATGGCTAACCTCTACATGCTAACCTCTACATGCTAACCTCTACATGCTAACCTCTACATGGCTAACCTCTACATGCTAACCTCTACATGGCTAACCTCTACATGCTAACCTCTACATGGCTAACCTCTACATGCTAACCTCTACATGGCTAACCTCTACATGCTAACCTCTACATGGCTAACCTCTACATGCTAACCTCTACATGGCTAACCTCTACATGCTAACCTCTACATGGCTAACCTCTACATGGCTAACCTCTACATGCTAACCTCTACATGCTAACCTCTACATGCTAACCTCTACATGGCTAACCTCTGCATGGCTAACCTCTGCATGGCTAACCTCTGCATGGCTAACCTCTGCATGGCTAACCTCTGCATGCTAACCTCTACATGGCTAACCTCTACATGCTAACCTCTACATGGCTAACCTCTACATGCTAACCTCTACATGGCTAACCTCTACATGCTAACCTCTACATGGCTAACCTCTACATGGCTAACCTCTACATGCTAACCTCTACATGCTAACCTCTACATGGCTAACCTCTACATGCTAACCTCTACATGCTAACCTCTACATGCTAACCTCTACATGCTAACCTCTACATGCTAACCTCTACATGGCTAACCTCTACATGGCTAACCTCTACATGGCTAACCTCTACATGCTAAGCTCTACATGGCTAACCTCTAAATGCTAACCTCTACATGGCTAACCTCTACATGCTAACCTCTACATGGCTAACCTCTACATGCTAACCTCTACATGCTAAGCTCTACATGCTAACCTCTACATGGCTAACCTCTACATGGCTAACCTCTACATGCTAACCTCTACATGCTAACCTCTACATGGCTAACCTCTACATGCTAACCTCTACATGGCTAACCTCTACATGGCTAACCTCTACATGAACCTCTACATGCTAACCTCTACATGGCTAACCTCTACATGGCTAACCTCTACATGCTAACCTCTGGCTCCTTGGATGATGTTTCCTCTTTCGGTCCATCTGTACCCAGCCTTACATACTCAACTCTATGTCCATTTTTATTTAAGACTTTTATCTGCTGGGCTGTCTGTACGTATATGTGTCTGTGTGTCTGTGTGTGCGGGTGGTGGGTGGTGGGGTTGTAGTTATTTATGTATATTTACTGGTGGGGACGATTTTTATTATTTTTAATGATTTTTAAGCACTGTAAAGCACTTTGTGTTACATTTTGTATGAAAAGCGCTCTATAAATAAAGTTTGATTTGATTTGATTTGAACCTCTACATGCTAACCTCTACATGGCTAACCTCTACTTGGCTAACCTCTACATGCTAACCTCTACATGGCTAACCTCTACATGCTAACCTCTACATGGCTAACCTCTACATGCTAACCTCTACATGGCTAACCTCTACATGCTAACCTCTACATGGCTAACCTCTACATGCTAACCTCTACATGCTAACCTCTACATGGCTAACCTCTACATGCTAACCTCTACATGCTAACCTCTACATGGCTAACCTCTACATGGCTAACCTCTACATGCTAACCTCTACATGCTAACCTCTACATGGCTAACCTCTGCATGGCTAACCTCTGCATGGCTAACCTCTGCAGGGCTAACCTCTACATGCTAACCTCTACATGGCTAACCTCTACATGTTAAGCTCTACATGCTAACCTCTACATGCTAACCTCTACATGGCTAACCTCTACATGGCTAACCTCTACATGCTAACCTCTACATGGCTAACCTCTACATGCTAACTTCTACATGGCTAACCTCTACATGCTAACCTCTACATGCTAACCTCTACATGCTAACCTCTACATGGCTAACCTCTACATGCTAACCTCTACATGCTAACCTCTACATGCTAACCTCTACATGGCTAACCTCTACATGCTAACCTCTACATGGCTAACCTCTACATGCTAACCTCTACATGGCTAACCTCTACATGCTAACCTCTACATGCAAACCTCTACATGCTAACCTCTACATGGCTAACCTCTACATGCTAACCTCTACATGGCTAACCTCTACATGCTAACCTCTACATGGCTAACCTCTACATGCTAACCTCTACATGGCTAACCTCTACATGCTAACCTCTACATGGCTAACCTCTACATGCTAACCTCTACATGCTAACCTCTACATGCTAACCTCTACATGGCTAACCTCTACATGGCTAACCTCTACATGCTAACATCTGGCTCATTGGATGATGTTTCCTCTTTCGGCCTGTCTGTACCCAGCCTTACATACTGGACTCTATGTCCATTTTTATTTAAGACTTTTAACTGCTGGGCTGTCTGTACGTATATGTGTCTGTGTGTCTGTGTGTGCGGGTGGTGGGTGGTGGGGTTGAAGTTATTTATGTATATTTACTGGTGGGGACGATTTTTATTATTTTTAATGATTTTTAAGCACTGTAAAGCACTTTGTGTTACATTTTGTATGAAAAGCGCTCTATAAATAAAGTTTGATTTGATTTGAACCTCTACATGCTAACCTCTACATGGCTAACCTCTACTTGGCTAACCTCTACATGCTAACCTCTACATGGCTAACCTCTACATGCTAACCTCTACATGGCTAACCTCTACATGGCTAACCTCTACATGCTAACCTCTACATGGCTAACCTCTACATGGCTAACCTCTACATGCTAACCTCTACATGCTAACCTCTACATGGCTAACCTCTACATGCTAACCTCTACATGCTAACCTCTACATGCTAACCTCTACATGCTAACTTCTACATGCTAACCTCTACATGCTAACCTCTACATGGCTAACCTCTACATGGCTAACCTCTACATGCTAACCTCTACATGCTAACCTCTACATGGCTAACCTCTACATGCTAACCTCTACATGCTAACCTCTACATGGCTAACCTCTACATGCTAACCTCTACATGCTAACCTCTACATGGCTAACCTCTACATGGCTAACCTCTACATGCTAACCTCTACATGGCTAACCTCTACATGCTAACCTCTACATGGCTAACCTCTACATGCTAACCTCTACATGGCTAACCTCTACATGCTAACCTCTACATGGCTAACCTCTACATGCTAACCTCTACATGGCTAACCTCTACATGCTAACCTCTGGCTCCTTGGATGATGTTTCCTCTTTCGGTCCATCTGTACCCAGCCTTACGTACTCGACTCTATGTCCATTTTTATTTAAGACTTTTAACTGCTGGGCTGTCTGTACGTATATGTGTCTGTGTGTCTGTGTGTGCGGGTGGTGGGTGGTGGGGTTGTAGTTATTTATGTATATTTACTGGTGGGGACGATTTTTATTATTTTTAATGATTTTTAAGCACTGTAAAGCACTTTGTGTTACATTTTGTATGAAAAGCGCTCTATAAATAAAGTTTGATTTGATTTGATTTGAACCTCTACATGCTAACCTCTTTGATTTGAACCTCTACATGCTAACCTCTACATGGCTAACCTCTACTTGGCTAACCTCTACATGCTAACCTCTACATGGCTAACCTCTACATGCTAACCTCTACATGCTAACCTCTACATGGCTAACCTCTACATGGCTAACCTCTACATGGCTAACCTCTACATGCTAACCTCTACATGCTAACCTCTACATGGCTAACCTCTACATGCTAACCTCTACATGCTAACCTCTACATGCTAACCTCTACATGCTAACCTCTACATGCTAACCTCTACATGCTAACCTCTACATGGCTAACCTCTACATGCTAACCTCTACATGGCTAACCTCTACATGGCTAACCTCTGCATGGCTAACCTCTGCATGGCTAACCTCTGCATGGCTAACATCTGCATGCTAACCTCTACATGGCTAACCTCTACATGCTAACCTCTGCATGCTAACCTCTACATGCTAAGCGCTACATGCTAACCTCTACATGGCTAACCTCTACATGCTAACCTCTACATGGCTAACCTCTACATGCTAACCTCTACATGCTAACCTCTACATGGCTAACCTCTACATGCTAACCTCTACATGGCTAACCTCTACATGCTAACCTCTACATGCTAACCTCTACATGGCTAACCTCTACATGCTAACCTCTACATGCTAACCTCTGGCTCCTTGGATGATGTTTCCTCTTTCGGTCCATCTGTACCCAGCCTTACGTACTCGACTCTATGTCCATTTTTATTTAAGACTTTTAACTGCTGGGCTGTCTGTACGTATATGTGTCTGTGTGTCTGTGTGTGCGGGTGGTGGGTGGTGGGGTTGTAGTTATTTATGTATATTTACTGGTGGGGACGATTTTTATTATTTTTAATGATTTTTAAGCACTGTAAAGCACTTTGTGTTACATTTTGTATGAAAAGCGCTCTATAAATAAAGTTTGATTTGATTTGATTTGAACCTCTACATGCTAACCTCTACATGGCTAACCTCTACTTGGCTAACCTCTACATGCTAACCTCTACATGGCTAACCTCTACATGCTAACCTCTACATGGCTAACCTCTACATGCTAACCTCTACATGCTAACCTCTACATGCTAACCTCTACATGGCTAACCTCTACATGCTAACCTCTACATGCTAACCTCTACATGGCTAACCTCTACATGCTAACCTCTACATGGCTAACCTCTACATGCTAACCTCTACATGCTAACCTCTACATGCTAACCTCTACATGCTAACCTCTACATGGCTAACCTCTACATGCTAACCTCTACATGCTAACCTCTACATGCTAACCTCTACATGCTAACCTCTACATGGCTAACCTCTACATGCTAACCTCTACATGCTAACCTCTACATGGCTAACCTCTACATGCTAACCTCTACATGGCTAACCTCTACATGGCTAACCTCTACATGCTAACCTCTACATGCTAACCTCTACATGGCTAACCTCTACATGCTAACCTCTACATGCTAACCTCTACATGGCTAACCTCTACTTGCTAACCTCTACATGCTAACCTCTACATGGCTAACCTCTACATGCTAACCTCTACATGGCTAACCTCTACATGCTAACCTCTACATGCTAACCTCTACATGCTAACCTCTACATGGCTAACCTCTACATGGCTAACCTCTACATGCTAACCTCTACATGGCTAACCTCTACATGGCTAACCTCTACATGCTAACCTCTACATGCTAACCTCTACATGCTAACCTCTACATGGCTAACCTCTACATGGCTAACCTCTACATGCTAACCTCTGGCTCCTTGGATGATGTTTCCTCTTTCGGTCCATCTGTACCCAGCCTTACATACTCAACTCTATGTCCATTTTTATTTAAGACTTTTAACTGCTGGGCTGTCTGTACGTATATGTGTCTGTGTGTCTGTGTGTGCGGGTGGTGGGTGGTGGGGTTGTAGTTATTTATGTATATTTACTGGTGGGGACGATTTTTATTATTTTTAATGATTTTTAAGCACTGTAAAGCACTTTGTGTTACATTTTGTATGAAAAGCGCTCTATAAATAAAGTTTGATTTGATTTGATTTGATTTGAACCTCTACATGCTAACCTCTACATGGCTAACCTCTACTTGGCTAACCTCTACATGCTAACCTCTACATGGCTAACCTCTACATGCTAACCTCTACATGGCTAACCTCTACATGCTAACCTCTACATGGCTAACCTCTACATGCTAACCTCTACATGGCTAACCTCTACATGCTAACCTCTACATGGCTAACCTCTACATGCTAACCTCTACATGGCTAACCTCTACATGTTAACCTCTACATGCTAACCTCTACATGGCTAACCTCTACATGCTAACCTCTACATGGCTAACCTCTACATGCTAACCTCTGGCTCCTTGGATGATGTTTCCTCTTTCGGTCCATCTGTACCCAGCCTTACATACTCAACTCTATGTCCATTTTTATTTAAGACTTTTAACTGCTGGGCTGTCTGTACGTATATGTGTCTGTGTGTCTGTGTGTGCGGGTGGTGGGGTTGTAGTTATTTATGTATATTTACTGGTGGGGACGATTTTTATTATTTTTAATGATTTTTAAGCACTGTAAAGCACTTTGTGTTACATTTTGTATGAAAAGCGCTCTATAAATAAAGTTTGATTTGATTTGATTTGAACCTCTACATGCTAACCTCTACATGGCTAACCTCTACTTGGCTAACCTCTACATGCTAACCTCTACATGGGTAACCTCTACATGCTAACCTCTACATGGCTAACCTCTACATGGCTAACCTCTACATGCTAACCTCTACATGGCTAACCTCTACATGGCTAACCTCTACATGCTAACCTCTACATGCTAACCTCTACATGCTAACCTCTACATGGCTAACCTCTACATGCTAACCTCTACATGGCTAACCTCTACATGCTAACCTCTACATGGCTAACCTCTACATGCTAACCTCTACATGGCTAACCTCTACATGCTAAGCTCTACATGCTAACCTCTACATGGCTAACCTCTACATGCTAAACTCTACATGGCTAACCTCTACATGCCAACCTCTACATGCTAACCTCTACATGGCTAACCTCTACATGCTAACCTCTACATGGCTAACCTCTGCATGCTAACCTCTACATGCTAACCTCTACATGGCTAACCTCTACATGGCTAACCTCTACATGCTAACCTCTACATGGCTAACCTCTACATGGCTAACCTCTACATGCTAACTTCTACATGGCTAACCTCTACATGCTAACCTCTACATGGCTAACCTCTACATGCTAACCTCTACATGGCTAACCTCTACATGGCTAACCTCTACATGGCTAACCTCTACATGCTAACCTCTACATGGCTAACCTCTACATGCTAACCTCTACATGCTAACCTCTACATGGCTAACCTCTGCATGGCTAACCTCTGCATGGCTAACCTCTGCATGGCTAACCTCTGCATGCTAACCTCTACTTGGCTAACCTCTACATGCTAACCTCTACATGCTAACCTCTACATGCTAACCTCTACATGGCTAACCTCTACATGCTAACCTCTACATGGCTAACCTCTACATGCTAACCTCTACATGGCTAACCTCTACATGCTAACCTCTACATGCTAACCTCTACATGGCTAACCTCTACATGCTAACCTCTGGCTCCTTGGATGATGTTTCCTCTTTCGGTCCATCTGTACCCAGCCTTACGTACTCGACTCTATGTCCATTTTTATTTAAGACTTTTAACTGCTGGGCTGTCTGTACGTATATGTGTCTGTGTGTCTGTGTGTGCGGGTGGTGGGTGGTGGGGTTGTAGTTATTTATGTATATTTACTGGTGGGGACGATTTTTATTATTTTTAATGATTTTTAAGCACTGTAAAGCACTTTGTGTTACATTTTGTATGAAAAGCGCTCTATAAATAAAGTTTGATTTGATTTGATTTGAACCTCTACATGCTAACCTCTACATGGCTAACCTCTACTTGGCTAACCTCTACATGCTAACCTCTACATGGCTAACCTCTACATGCTAACCTCTACATGGCTAACCTCTACATGGCTAACCTCTACATGGCTAACCTCTACATGCTAACCTCTACATGCTAACCTCTACATGCTAACCTCTACATGCTAACCTCTACATGCTAACCTCTACATGCTAACCTCTACATGGCTAACCTCTACATGCTAACCTCTACATGGCTAACCTCTACATGGCTAACCTCTGCATGGCTAACCTCTGCATGGCTAACCTCTGCATGGCTAACCTCTGCATGGCTAACCTCTGCATGCTAACCTCTACATGGCTAACCTCTACATGCTAACCTCTGCATGCTAACCTCTACATGCTAAGCGCTACATGCTAACCTCTACATGGCTAACCTCTACATGCTAACCTCTACATGCTAACCTCTACATGGCTAACCTCTACATGCTAACCTCTACATGCTAACCTCTACATGGCTAACCTCTACATGCTAACCTCTAAATGGCTAACCTCTACATGCTAACCTCTACATGCTAACCTCTACATGGCTAACCTCTACATGCTAACCTCTACATGCTAACCTCTGGCTCCTTGGATGATGTTTCCTCTTTCGGTCCATCTGTACCCAGCCTTACGTACTCGACTCTATGTCCATTTTTATTTAAGACTTTTAACTGCTGGGCTGTCTGTACGTATATGTGTCTGTGTGTCTGTGTGTGCGGGTGGTGGGTGGTGGGGTTGTAGTTATTTATGTATATTTACTAGTGGGGACGATTTTTATTATTTTTAATGATTTTTAAGCACTGTAAAGCACTTTGTGTTACATTTTGTATGAAAAGCGCTCTATAAATAAAGTTTGATTTGATTTGATTTGAACCTCTACATGCTAACCTCTACATGGCTAACCTCTACTTGGCTAACCTCTACATGCTAACCTCTACATGGCTAACCTCTACATGCTAACCTCTACATGGCTAACCTCTACATGCTAACCTCTACATGCTAACCTCTACATGCTAACCTCTACATGGCTAACCTCTACATGCTAACCTCTACATGCTAACCTCTACATGGCTAACCTCTACATGCTAACCTCTACATGGCTAACCTCTACATGCTAACCTCTACATGCTAACCTCTACATGCTAACCTCTACATGCTAACCTCTACATGGCTAACCTCTACATGCTAACCTCTACATGCTAACCTCTACATGCTAACCTCTACATGCTAACCTCTACATGGCTAACCTCTACATGCTAACCTCTACATGCTAACCTCTACATGGCTAACCTCTACATGCTAACCTCTACATGGCTAACCTCTACATGGCTAACCTCTACATGCTAACCTCTACATGCTAACCTCTACATGGCTAACCTCTACATGCTAACCTCTACATGCTAACCTCTACATGGCTAACCTGTACTTGCTAACCTCTACATGCTAACCTCTACATGGCTAACCTCTACATGCTAACCTCTACATGGCTAACCTCTACATGCTAACCTCTACATGCTAACCTCTACATGCTAACCTCTACATGGCTAACCTCTACATGGCTAACCTCTACATGCTAACCTCTACATGGCTAACCTCTACATGGCTAACCTCTACATGCTAACCTCTACATGCTAACCTCTACATGCTAACCTCTACATGGCTAACCTCTACATGGCTAACCTCTACATGCTAACCTCTGGCTCCTTGGATGATGTTTCCTCTTTCGGTCCATCTGTACCCAGCCTTACATACTCAACTCTATGTCCATTTTTATTTAAGACTTTTAACTGCTGGGCTGTCTGTACGTATATGTGTCTGTGTGTCTGTGTGTGCGGGTGGTGGGTGGTGGGGTTGTAGTTATTTATGTATATTTACTGGTGGGGACGATTTTTATTATTTTTAATGATTTTTAAGCACTGTAAAGCACTTTGTGTTACATTTTGTATGAAAAGCGCTCTATAAATAAAGTTTGATTTGATTTGATTTGATTTGAACCTCTACATGCTAACCTCTACATGGCTAACCTCTACTTGGCTAACCTCTACATGCTAACCTCTACATGGCTAACCTCTACATGCTAACCTCTACATGGCTAACCTCTACATGCTAACCTCTACATGGCTAACCTCTACATGCTAACCTCTACATGGCTAACCTCTACATGCTAACCTCTACATGGCTAACCTCTACATGCTAACCTCTACATGGCTAACCTCTACATGTTAACCTCTACATGCTAACCTCTACATGGCTAACCTCTACATGCTAACCTCTACATGGCTAACCTCTACATGGCTAACCTCTACATGCTAACCTCTGGCTCCTTGGATGATGTTTCCTCTTTCGGTCCATCTGTACCCAGCCTTACATACTCAACTCTATGTCCATTTTTATTTAAGACTTTTAACTGCTGGGCTGTCTGTACGTATATGTGTCTGTGTGTCTGTGTGTGCGGGTGGTGGGTGGTGGGGTTGTAGTTATTTATGTATATTTACTGGTGGGGACGATTTTTATTATTTTTAATGATTTTTAAGCACTGTAAAGCACTTTGTGTTACATTTTGTATGAAAAGCGCTCTATAAATAAAGTTTGATTTGATTTGATTTGAACCTCTACATGCTAACCTCTACATGGCTAACCTCTACTTGGCTAACCTCTACATGCTAACCTCTACATGGGTAACCTCTACATGCTAACCTCTACATGGCTAACCTCTACATGGCTAACCTCTACATGCTAACCTCTACATGGCTAACCTCTACATGGCTAACCTCTACATGCTAACCTCTACATGCTAACCTCTACATGCTAACCTCTACATGGCTAACCTCTACATGCTAACCTCTACATGGCTAACCTCTACATGCTAACCTCTACATGGCTAACCTCTACATGCTAACCTCTACATGGCTAACCTCTACATGCTAAGCTCTACATGCTAACCTCTACATGGCTAACCTCTACATGCTAAACTCTACATGGCTAACCTCTACATGCCAACCTCTACATGCTAACCTCTACATGGCTAACCTCTACATGCTAACCTCTACATGGCTAACCTCTACATGCTAACCTCTACATGCTAACCTCTACATGGCTAACCTCTACATGGCTAACCTCTACATGCTAACCTCTACATGGCTAACCTCTACATGGCTAACCTCTACATGCTAACTTCTACATGGCTAACCTCTACATGCTAACTTCTACATGGCTAACCTCTACATGCTAACCTCTACATGGCTAACCTCTACATGCTAACCTCTACATGGCTAACCTCTACATGCTAACCTCTACATGGCTAACCTCTACATGCTAACCTCTACATGGCTAACCTCTACATGGCTAACCTCTACATGGCTAACCTCTACATGCTAACCTCTACATGGCTAACCTCTACATGCTAACCTCTACATGCTAACCTCTACATGGCTAACCTCTGCATGGCTAACCTCTGCATGGCTAACCTCTGCATGGCTAACCTCTGCATGCTAACCTCTACTTGGCTAACCTCTACATGCTAACCTCTACATGCTAACCTCTACATGCTAACCTCTACATGGCTAACCTCTACATGGCTAACCTCTACATGGCTAACATCTACATGCTAAGCTCTACATGGCTAACCTCTAAATGCTAACCTCTACATGCTAACCTCTACATGCTAACCTCTACATGGCTAACCTCTACATGCTAAGCGCTACATGCTAACCTCTACATGCTAACCTCTACATGGCTAACCTCTACATGCTAACCTCTACATGCTAACCTCTACATGCTAACCTCTACATGGCTAACCTCTACATGCTAACCTCTACATGGCTAACCTCTACATGCTAACCTCTACATGCTAACCTCTACATGCTAACCTCTACATGGCTAAC
Source organism: Proterorhinus semilunaris (assembly GCA_021464625.1). Taxonomy (NCBI): domain Eukaryota; kingdom Metazoa; phylum Chordata; class Actinopteri; order Gobiiformes; family Gobiidae; genus Proterorhinus; species Proterorhinus semilunaris. The sequence continues at coordinate 567,481 of JAJBBP010000038.1, read as the reverse complement.
CTCTACATGGCTAACCTCTACATGCTAACCTCTACATGCTAACCTCTACATGGCTAACCTCTACATGCTAACCTCTACATGGCTAACCTCTACATGCTAACCTCTACATGGCTAAACTCTACATGGCTAACCTCTACATGGCTAACCTCTACATGCTAACCTCTACATGCTAACCTCTACATGGCTAACCTCTACATGCTAACCTCTACATGCTAACTTCTACATGGTAACCTCTACATGCTAACCTCTACATGGCTAACCTCTACATGGCTAACCTCTACATGCTAACCTCTACATGCTAACCTCTACATGGCTAACCTCTACATGCTAACCTCTACATGCTAACCTCTACATGCTAACCTCTACATGGCTAACCTCTACATGCTAACCTCTACATGGCTAACCTCTACATGCTAACCTCTACATGCTAACCTCTACATGGCTAACCTCTACATGGCTAACCTCTACATGCTAACCTCTACATGGCTAACCTCTACATGCTAACCTCTACATGGCTAACCTCTACATGCTAACCTCTACATGGCTAACCTCTACATGCTAACCTCTACATGGCTAACCTCTACATGCTAACCTCTACATGCTAACCTCTACATGGCTAACCTCTACATGCTAACCTCTGGCTCCTTGGATGATGTTTCCTCTTTCGGTCCATCTGTACCCAGCCTTACGTACTCGACTCTATGTCCATTTTTATTTAAGACTTTTAACTGCTGGGCTGTCTGTACGTATATGTGTCTGTGTGTCTGTGTGTGCGGGTGGTGGGTGGTGGGGTTGTAGTTATTTATGTATATTTACTGGTGGGGACGATTTTTATTATTTTTAATGATTTTTAAGCACTGTAAAGCACTTTGTGTTACATTTTGTATGAAAAGCGCTCTATAAATAAAGTTTGATTTGATTTGATTTGAACCTCTACATGCTAACCTCTACATGGCTAACCTCTACTTGGCTAACCTCTACATGCTAACCTCTACATGGCTAACCTCTACATGCTAACCTCTACATGCTAACCTCTACATGGCTAACCTCTACATGGCTAACCTCTACATGGCTAACCTCTACATGCTAACCTCTACATGGCTAACCTCTGCATGGCTAACCTCTGCATGGCTAACCTCTGCATGGCTAACCTCTACATGCTAACCTCTACTTGGCTAACCTCTACATGCTAACCTCTACATGGCTAACCTCTACATGGCAAACCTCTACATGCTAACCTCTACATGCTAACCTCTACATGGCTAACCTCTACATAATAACCTCTACATGGCTAACCTCTACATGCTAACCTCTACATGCTAACCTCTACATGCTAACCTCTACATGGCTAACCTCTACATGCTAACCTCTACATGGCTAACCTCTACATGCTAACCTCTACATGGCTAACCTCTACATGGCTAACCTCTACATGGCTAACCTCTACATGCTAACCTCTACATGGCTAACCTCTACATGCTAACCTCTACATGGCTAACCTCTACATGGCTAACCTCTACATGCTAACCTCTGGCTCCTTGGATGATGTTTCCTCTTTCGGTCCATCTGTACCCAGCCTTACATACTCAACTCTATGTCCATTTTTATTTAAGACTTTTAACTGCTGGGCTGTCTGTACGTATATGTGTCTGTGTGTCTGTGTGTGCGGGTGGTGGGTGGTGGGGTTGTAGTTATTTATGTATATTTACTGGTGGGGACGATTTTTATTATTTTCAATGATTTTTAAGCACTGTAAAGCACTTTGTGTTACATTTTGTATGAAAAGCGCTCTATAAATAAAGTTTGATTTGATTTGAACCTCTACATGCTAACCTCTACATGGCTAACCTCTACTTGGCTAACCTCTACATGCTAACCTCTACATGGCTAACCTCTACATGCTAACCTCTACATGGCTAACCTCTACATGCTAACCTCTACATGGCTAACCTCTACATGCTAACCTCTACATGCTAACCTCTACATGGCTAACCTCTACATGCTAACCTCTACATGCTAAGCTCTACATGCTAACCTCTACATGGCTAACCTCTACATGGCTAACCTCTACATGCTAACCTCTACATGCTAACCTCTACATGGCTAACCTCTACATGCTAACCTCTACATGGCTAACCTCTACATGGCTAACCTCTACATGCTAACCTCTACATGCTAACCTCTACATGCTAACCTCTACATGGCTAACCTCTACATGCTAACCTCTACATGCTAACCTCTACATGGCTAACCTCTACATGCTAAGCTCTACATGCTAACCTCTACATGCTAACCTCTACATGGCTAACCTCTACATGGCTAACCTCTACATGCTAACCTCTACATGGCTAACCTCTACATGCTAACCTCTACATGGCTAACCTCTACATGCTAACCTCTACATGCTAACCTCTACATGCGAACCTCTACATGGCTAACCTCTACATGCTAACCTCTACATGGCTAACCTCTACATGCTAACCTCTACATGCTAACCTCTACATGCTAACCTCTACATGGCTAACCTCTACATGCTAACCTCTACATGCTAACCTCTACATGCTAACCTCTACATGGCTAACCTCTACATGCTAACCTCTACATGGCTAACCTCTAAATGCTAACCTCTACATGCTAACCTCTACATGCTAACCTCTACATGCTAACCTCTACATGCTAACCTCTACATGGCTAACCTCTACATGCTAACCTCTACATGGCTAACCTCTACATGCTAACCTCTACATGCTAACCTCTACATGCTAACCTCTACATGGCTAACCTCTACATGGCTAACCTCTACATGGCTAACCTCTACATGCTAACCTCTACATGCTAACCTCTACATGGCTAACCTCTACATGGCTAACCTCTACATGCTAACCTCTACATGCTAACCTCTACATGCTAACCTCTACATGGCTAACCTCTACATGCTAACCTCTACATGGCTAACCTCTACATGCTAACCTCTACATGCTAACCTCTACATGCTAACCTCTACATGCTAACCTCTACATGCTAGCCTCTACATGGCTAACCTCTACGTGCTAACCTCTACATGGCTAACCTCTACATGCTAACCTCTACATGCTAACCTCTACGTGCTAACCTCTACATGCTAACCTCTACATGCTAACCTCTACATGGCTAACCTCTACATGCTAACCTCTACATGGCTAACCTCTACATGCTAACCTCGACATGCTAACCTCTACATGCTAACCTCTACATGGCTAACCTCTACATGGCTAACCTCTACATGGCTAACCTCTACATGGCTAACCTCTACATGCTAACCTCTACATGGCTAACCTCTACATGGCTAACCTCTACATGGCTAACCTCTACATGGCTAACCTCTACATGCTAACCTCTACATGCTAACCTCTACATGCTAACCTCTACATGGCTAACCTCTACATGCTAACCTCTACATGCTAACCTCTACATGCTAACCTCTACATGGCTAACCTCTACATGGCTAACCTCTACATGCTAACCTCTACATGGCTAACCTCTACATGGCTAACCTCTACATGCTAACCTCTACATGCTAACCTCTACATGGCTAACCTCTACATGCTAACCTCTACATGCTAACCTCTACATGGCTAACCTCTACATGCTAACCTCTACATGGCTAACCTCTACATGGCTAACCTCTACATGGCTAACCTCTACATGCTAACCTCTACATGGCTAACCTCTACATGGCTAACCTCTACATGGCTAACCTCTACATGCTAACCTCTACATGCTAACCTCTACATGGCTAACCTCTACATGGCTAACCTCTACATGGCTAACCTCTACATGCTAACCTCTACATGCTAACCTCTACATGCTAACCTCTACATGGCTAACCTCTACATGGCTAACCTCTACATGGCTAACCTCTACATGCTAAGCTCTACATGGCTAACCTCTAAATGCTAACCTCTACATGGCTAACCTCTACATGCTAACCTCTACATGCTAACCTCTACATGGCTAACCTCTACATGCTAACCTCTACATGCTAACCTCTACATGCTAACCTCTACATGGCTAACCTCTGCATGGCTAACCTCTGCATGGCTAACCTCTGCATGGCTAACCTCTGCATGCTAACCTCTACATGGCTAACCTCTACATGGCTAACCTCTACATGGCTAACCTCTACATGCTAACATCTGGCTCATTGGATGATGTTTCCTCTTTCGGCCTGTCTGTACCCAGCCTTACGTACTGGACTCTATGTCCATTTTTATTTAAGACTTTTAACTGCTGGGCTGTCTGTACGTATATGTGTCTGTGTGTCTGTGTGTGCGGGTGGTGGGTGGTGGGGTTGAAGTTATTTATGTATATTTACTGGTGGGGACGATTTTTATTATTTTTAATGATTTTTAAGCACTGTAAAGCACTTTGTGTTACATTTTGTATGAAAAGCGCTCTATAAATAAAGTTTGATTTGATTTGAACCTCTACATGCTAACCTCTACATGGTGAAGAAAAACAGCCGTTTTCCTGTGTTGTCCTTGTACACAATAAAGAGTATCACTACGACGAGTTTACTTTTCCCCTATTTTAAACATTACCTTTAATTGACAACACTGCGCATTCAAACTGAAAAAGGAGTTCAGAACCGTCAAATTTCTACGCTACGTAAAACTAATAAAAATACATACCAGGAATTGATGACAAATCAAGGAGTTCAACTTAGACGCTTTATTCCCTAACATGTCATCTTAATACAGAATTCTGTCTTTCCCAGTGCCCTATCAAATGTGTCTGTCAGCAGCCGTTCCCAATGGGCATACTGACTCTTCCTGGGGAAGCACAGTATTTTTACACATTCCATTGTTTACAAGATTTATGAGTCTAAGACCACATGTAATGTTTTCATCGTTCCCATTGGCTCCCACAGCTGTGCATTCAGCTCCACCTTGGTCTCCCTTGTAATTTGAACCCTTTATTGACCATGTGGCCAGTGGACTGGGTGGGGGTCGCTGTGTCTCAATCTTCCCTGAAACAAAGGACTTTTTTGGGGAAACCACACCTTTATACTGCACTGAATGAAAACTTTTGGTTAGTTTGCTAAATAGCCAAAGGAACAAAACATCGTATAAAAATATTATCTCTTCAGACCCCTTTCTGACCTCTAAAAGGAGGTCAACAAAACCATAATATTTTCAAGTTCACAAAAGTACAGCCTGTATCAAAAATCACAGTACAATTTCACATATTATAACACCAAAAAACATGTTCACTTTATGTAGGGCATACTCAACCAGCCGCTGAGTGGTTACAAAATCATCTCTCTCTTCCCATGTGTAACTTCCGCTTACTAATCTTTCCAAGCGGAACTTGGCTGGTTTTTATTCCGTGTCAACGGTACATTTCACCTTTTACGTCCCCCTGGGACCGTCTCTGTTCGACACAAAAATAAACATTCCTGCAACACAAAACACAACAAGCACAACAACACCGAACAGTGTTGTTTAGATATTATCTCCACCACAATATTCTCCATCACAGCCTTGTCGGGGGTCGTTCCATTCATATTTCAAAGCCTGCCGTACTCTTTCCAAGTACAGGCTGGGACCACCCCCTTCTTGCGTTTCCCTTGTCCTGAGCTCCGTGTCCCCCTGGGACGCATCACCCATGGTATAGATGCCCCCAGTGGAACCCAGAGCCCTGGAGACCATGCTGCGAATGAGAGGCACAACACAACAAAACAAAACACAACAAAACAAGAGTATTACACCTATAAGAATACCCACCTTTTGAAGGATATGGATCCAGGAACCGGAATTCAACCAATTTAGCCAGGTCCACTGAGGACCCTGGTCTTCTTGAGACGCGAGGAAGTCTTTGAGTTCCTTTACTTTATTTTTAATGGCTGTCCAATTGCCAGTGTCGTCGGGAATATAAGTACAGCAGTGGTCAAGGCCAACTGCTGTGCACATACCACCCTGTTCAGCGTACAGCGCGTCTAACGCCACTCTATTTTGCATAGCCACAACAGCCACTGCCTTAAGTTCTGGACTCCGTTCCATTTGGTCCAAGATGTCGCCTATTACCTCAGTTAGGTCCTCCAGGATCCACCATACCTCATTTAGACGCTGCATGGAGGCCGCCACACCGATCATAGGGATCAGCGTGGCGATAAATCCTTTCCCATCTCCGAACAGGGGCTTACGTCCGCCGTTATCAGAGAAAGGTACGTATGATTGACCGAGGGTACGATCTCCCACCTTCAGGGTGTCCCTTTTTCTCATGCCGTGCTTATGTAGGTTATGGTGTCTATATTCTCGTACGGCGTCTTGCATTAGTGCATCTGACACCACAATAGATGAGGGCTTCAAACGAGCCAGAGTGCAGGTCCCACACCACCCCCGCGGCAGGGTCAAATAACTATTATCGCCGCATAGCCAGATGTGTCCGACCGGGGTGGGAAATCCCCCTCTCAGTGGGACTGATACTACCGCGGAGTAGGTTAGGGGAGTCATTTCCACTACCCTAGCCCAAGTGGTTCGGTTCAACGGCCATGTTTGTCCGAAAAACGGATGCCTTCTATGTTTTATCTCGCTTTTTTCTACGAGGTCACTGTGGAATTTCACTACTCTCTCGGCCCATGTTTGGTTTCTTACAGAAAACCCATCACCTATGTAATCTAAGCACGATGTTTTACCCAAGTACCTGTCCCCCTGCCCACATTCCCGCTTAAACCCGAGGGGCGCTACTAGCTCCTTCCTAAAATGTGTCACGCCAGCAAACCGTATCCCCTTCCTCAAGGTGTCATTGGTTCCGGTCGTCCAATTCCCTGGCCAGACCCATTGTAAGGGACTAGCATACTTTTTGTATGGCTCGCACCCCGGTAGGACCCTATCAGTCCACCTCCACCAATGGTAGAGCCACAATAGACACACCGAGGCCCTTACCGAAATCGGGACTGGGACAGTGGACGGCACTTCTGCAGCATGATGGGGCCTGAGGGAGCACACCCAACAGGGCGGGGTTGAGTTGGTAATCATGGGCGTGTGCTTAGCTAATTTTACCCATGTATTCTCTCCTGGCTTATGACCCCCCGTATCGAAAGACCGTCGCTTCCTAGATCCATCTCCCTCTGTGGAAACAGACATGTTAGATACATCATAAATCACAGGTTTCAAAACAGCATAATTTGTTCCTTCTTTGTTTTCCCATGTTTTTATCATTTTTTCTGTACAATGGGTGATCCAGTCTAGGGTGTGTTGGTCCGACACTGCTTCTCTCATTTTCACCAACATTGTACCTGCATTGTTGCAGTAGATGACCAGATTTTCTCCAGGTGTTTTACCTACTTCTTTGCATACCTTGTAGAGGGCCAATTTCAATTCTTTGATAGGGTGTCCTCTGACCCGTCCCTCACAACTATGTGGATCATCTATTTTTATTACTGTTGGTATGATGAGCAAGCAAAGAGCAAGTGTCAGGGCCCACACCCCGTATGGACACCTTAAAGGTCCTGGTTTTAAAACCCAGGCCTTAAGTCCATATTTGTTAGTCTTTTTTATGTCTTTGTGATCGTCTGGGTTGGGGTTGGTGTCCCCCACCCCCTTCAGTGGGGCTGTTAGACCCACTATCATATTCAGCAGGATGTGTCAACCGTCTGGGATGCGTATGAGTCCAATGTAAGCCAGTTTTCTCAGAACAGGGCTTCAAGTGTGACCAGTGGTACCAGTTGTCACGCCCCTCAACCTTAACTGCGGTGGCAGTCCTTTGAGTCACTTCAAAAGGTCCTAAGTATCTGGGAGCGTTCCAACAGGTCCTGGTGTGGTTTTTAATGTAGACCCTCGATGGTAAGTCCGCTGTGTAATCAGAAACAGTGGTGTCAGTCGCCACAATGGGTGTTAGTTCCTTCAAAAGTGTATTGAGAGCCTCAAAATACGGTCTGAACTGGAAGATGTTAGTAACTTCAGGCAAGGTCGCTGAGTTAGACTTAGGCAGGCACCCGGGCATGGCCCTGCCAAACACAAGTTCAAATGGGGTGAAATGAGTCGTGTTATTCACAGTGGACCTAAGGTGAAGTAACGCAGCGGGGAGCGAGGACAACCAAGTGGCTTTAGGGTTGTCTCGCAGCATTTTGGCAAGAACACTCTTCAGTGACCGATTCATTCTCTCCACTTTAGCGTTACCTTTAGGGTAATATACACAGGAGAACGATTTGTGAACACCCAAGAGACCACAGAGAGTTTTAACATCATGGGCCGTGAAGTGGGTCCCGGAATCACTGTGTAACTCCGAGGGAACCCCAAAGAGAGGGATCCAGTCTTTCAGAAGTACAGCCATGACCTCAGCTGAGCTTTCCCTTTTGCATGGGAAGAACGCCGGCCATCCCGAGAACGTGTCTACAATACCCAACAGAAATCGCTTACCTTGGTGAGGCACGATCATGTCCGTGAAATCAATCTGGATCACATCACCAGGGTAGCGTCCAGTTTTCACCGCACCCGCACCTCGTTTGTGGTGTGGGTGAGGATTAAAGGCACCACATGTCTGACACGCACGTACAAAGTCTTTACACAAAAAGAGAGGCATCTTATGGTAGTAGAACTGTTCCAAGATGCTGGCCATGCCCTTCGGACCAAGGTGATTCAAACCATGTATTTCCTCTAGAACACGTTGTTCCATTGATGGCGTCAAGAATGGCAGGCCATTAGGGCCACGATAGACCCCATCAACGTACGCGTCAGCAAGGCGATTTCGTGACCAAAAGTCCTCACCGTATTCATCATGATAAGAACGGCACTCGTCGACACTCAGAAGTCCCTGAAAAGCAACAGGCGTTAAGTGGGGCTCCCAAAAGGTGTCTAAATGAAATTTAAGGCTGTGCGCCCTGCCTGGCGGCAAGTTCTCCACCAAGGTTCCCAAGCGATCCCACACTTCCATGGGCATCCAGAGATGACCTGAGTCAGTCAGAGCAACATCATGACCGTCAATTGTAGAAATACTGACCCATACATCCGAGACCAGCTGCAAGGACTCCAACAAAGGAGCCTGAACAAGTCCTACCAACATCAAAGGATTACACTCCCCTTCACCGGGAGAGTCAAAATGATAATCACCCGCCATTTTCGCCGCAACATCCGCCGCCCTGTTGCCAATGGCAGTCATTGTGTCCGCCTTAGAATGACCAGGAACCTTCCTGTCAGTCCTGCCGAAACGTTAGGAGCGTCATCGGCAGCAAAAGTTAAATTTGGGGCAGTCAGTTCCCTTGCAAGTCTCAATTGTCTTTGAGGAGTCAGGGCAAAGGTTTTAGATTGTACATAAGCTACCACCGAGTGAGAGGTATACACCACCAATGGATGACCCATCACTACATGAGCCACCTTCTTCAATAAGGAAGCCAATGTATCAGCATACAGCGCACAATCAGTGGCCTTCTTGGCAATTGGGTCCAACAAGGTGGATGCGTAAAGTATGATATTACGCTGACCACTCACTCCTTTCTGCCACAAGACCGCATGTCCGGAGCAATTGGTGATGGTGGTATCAAGATGAAAAGGCTTACCGTAATCAGGAATGGCAAGGTCCGCACAGGAAGCCAAAGCTGCCTTTAGGTCAGTAAAGGCTTTGTCAGCCTCCTCCGTCCAAGACAGGGAGGCTCGGAGATCTCGAACCCCAGCTGCGCGGATGATTTCTCGCAAGGGAGCAGTCTTACCTTTGTAGTCCAAGACATGGTGTCTGGAGTAATTCGCCAACCCTAAAAAGGAAAGAAGGGACCGTACCGTATCCGGACGGTCGGCCGTAAGAATGGACTGCCTCTGGGTGGCACTAGGGGTAATATGACCAGCCGAAATAACCTTACCCAAAAAGAGAACTTGGGGTCGGCAACATTGTAGCTTCTCCTTTGAGACCTTAAAGCCACATTCAAGGAGACGTGACAGGACAGCGGCCGTCACGTCCAAACAATCTTTGGCACTTTCAGCGCCAATTAAAATATCATCAACGTACTGTGACACAACAGCACCGGGAAGTACTTCAATAGGGGACAAACAGTCCTTCAAAACTTTATTGAAGATTCCTGGTGAGTTCCGATGACCTTGAGGTAAGACCTTGTACTGCAATTTCACTCCACCATATGTAAATGCAAATTGATATCTACACTCCTTAGCCAAGGGAATGGTGAAGAATGCATGTTTCAGGTCAATGACTGTAAAGTACTTCATCACAGGAGTCAGGATAGAGAGACATTTGTGAGGGTCTGGAACAGGCAAGAGAGGTGTGGTTGTGACTTCGTTTACCTTTCTTAGGTCATGTGCAGGTCTAAAAGTGCCATCAGGCTTTGGCACTGGGTTTAAAGGAGTATTCCAAGGAGAATCAGAAAGCTCTAATACCCCAGCTTCCCATAAGTCTGTTAGGGCAGTTTCAATGCCCTCCCGCTGTTTGTCCTTACGAAAAGGTCTTTGCGGGACATAAACACGAGACCCCGGGGCAACATCCAAAGTTACCGGGTCCACTTTCGTGCAATAACCGATGTCCGATGGGCCCCTCGCCCACAAGTCCTCTGAGAAGCGCTTTAACATGTCCTCCGCACCTTCATGGTCGGTCAACTCGCGGCCATGAGACCGAGAAAGAATCTCTTCTTCAGCCATTGTTTCGTCTATCGCTAAACCTAACTCGACCTTGTATGCCTGTGTACTTGAACTGTACATTACCCCATCCATACCAGTCTGCTCCCAGTCCAGAACCTTGTTAAGTTTATGTGTTAGGGGACCCAACTCCCTGGCCTCATGGCCAGGGCCTAAGAACAGTGACACGTGTGGGTCAGCAAGAGTGTCTCTTTTATAGAAACATTTTATGTTTTCCGGCAGAACAACTGGGGCAACAACACCTGATTCATGTACATACAAATGTGTGGATGTGATAGTATATGTATTACCTCTAACCTCACTATCAAAAGCCAACTGGTATTGGGCGTCAGCACTTCTGTCATAGAAGAGAGTGCAGTGCAGTGGATCAATTGGAGGGGCATATGGGTGGAGCATAGTGAACCATGGTTTCCATTCGAGCATTTTTGCGTAGAGTCCAGTCATGTCAGGAGTCCCTGGCTCTAGGAGTAGCCAATAGATTGACACTCCCTCAGCCATACGCTCTTCCCGAAAAACATAAAGTCCATGCGACCGTGCCGGTGTGCAGGTGATGGAATATCCGTTTGGCCACGTAACATACATGGCGTCAGGGGAACAGTTAATAATGGCTCCTGTAGCTTGAAGGATGTCTCGACCAAGCAGATTCACCGGAGTCTGGGGTGAATATATCAATGACGATTTGAAAGTCTGTCCAGCCAGTTTGAAAGTCAGTTCTTTGGTCATGCGTAGAGGGGTTGCCTTTCCCGTGAGTCCTGAAAGGTTAATGCTTTTGTCACTTAGCATGTGTGGTGTTGCTTTTCTAGTCGTGGAATGAGTAGCTCCCGTATCCACGAGCATCATCAACGTTTCCCCACCCACCTCTACTGGGACAAATGGTTCTGGGGTGGGTCCAGGACTCACTGGGCACCCGTAGTAGAAGTCCTCTTGACCGTATGGGAGGCAACCATGAGTGTCGTGTACTGGATAGTTGCCACCACCGCCCCCACGAAACCACGGGGCTGGTCCAGAACGGCCAGGTCCCCCTGCCGGATGTCGGAGCTGTGGTGCCCCACGCGCTCCTCCCAAAGGCACACGAGCAGGTGGGTTGGGACAATCCCTAGACCAATGACTGGGGTCCCCACAGTTGAAGCAGCCCGCCTGTAGGCCACCTTGGGTACAGTCTCTGGCCCAATGATCCTGCGCCCCACAGTGAAAGCAGGCCTGGTTGTGCTCTTGGCCCCGCCCAGCTCCAATAGCCCCATAGCCCGTACCGCCGGACCCCCTGCCTCTTGATCGTCCCCTTTTGTTGCCTCTACCCCTACCCCCTGAGTTTCCTCCTATGCTATGAACATGAATGTGCATTTGTGATGTTGGCCCTAAGGGCTGATTCTGGGAGGCGTATATAGGAAGCTTGCTGGTGTAGGGACAGGTGTCAGGGGTGTGTGTGTGGGAGTTGTTGCCACCATTTGTGTCTTTTTGTTATCTTTTTTGGCAGCCGTTAATTGCTGCCGTGTCTGGTTAAGCTGATTCTTCAGCAGCTCTTCCTGCATGATTTCAATGTTACTTTGTCTGGCACTGTGTTTTTTGTTGAAAATTTCAGCGTGATGTTTGAAATGAGTCAGAAATGTGGTTGAGTCTGAAGTCAGTCCTGGGACATTGGTCAGACAGGTCTTAATAGGTTCTGGAAGAACGTCCAGCACGTTCTGAAGGAACAGACAGGATGTCTGTGGGTGTCTGTACGGGTGTACATGCATGGATGCAATGTAAAGTTGGATACATTTATCCAGAAATTGGGTAGGGCAGGTGCCCGGTACAAATGATGGGAATGTGGGAGGTTGGGGGGATGGTGGTGGATACATAAGATCCACTACTGTCAGGAAATTCTCCGCCAGTGGATCAAAGGGTTCATGGACCTGCACGTTGTGCAGGTTCGCGGTTCTCAGTAGGTGGCTTACAGCGTGAGGGGCTGCACACGCGGACACCAGGCCCTTAATATCGCCGACCGCCAGCTGCGCGTTGGCGCACTGTAGCTGTAATGTGCTAAACCATTTTTTGCCCCCTTCTTGTAGGGGGGGTAAGGTGTCCCTAAGGTGTCGTAATTCAATACTACTCAGTGGTTTATAGGCCACTGGGACCGGGCCCCCTGCATTTACTGGGGGTCCCGTCTGAATAAGAGGATAAGTACCTCGATATGTAGCTCCTTGTGGGAGCTTGGCCAATTCCTTAGTCTTTTTTTCAATTTTCACCTGTAGGTCCGCTACCACCTTTTTTGCCTGTTTCAGCTCCACTTTCCAGTCCTCCTCCTCATCCTCCTCATAGTCTCTATTCTTAAGTTCAAATACGCGATCCAAAGCGCCTCTTTTTTCGGTGTAAAGTGCGCTTAATTCATCCGATATTTTGTATGACTCCACATTGGCCCGACAGTGGCCTTCGTCCTCGCTATCATCCGAGAACTGGGAAAGACTAATCTTTTCAGTTACTTTCTTCTTTTGTTTCACCACTGGGGCCGGCTGGGCCACGTTGGCCTTAAGCGCAAGTTCCTGTAGCCTTTCAGTCAGCTCGTGAACCTCAGCCTTTCTTGCTTCCGTCTCTTCATTAAATCTTTCCATTAATTGTTGTTGCGCTTTTAGATGATCTTCAGTCACCTTCTGTGTCTGAGACAGCGAGTGTGTCTTCAATTCTTCAAGGGCTTGCATTGTTTCCTTGGCGCATTTTTCTGTTTGTTCCACCACCTTTGTCCCCCACAACTGTCCGCCTGGATCCCTTGGTATTGTCTTGGAGTCAGTGTAAGCGCGTGTTATCAAGGACCTAACATGTTTATGCTCGTCCGCTGATAACAAGTTTGAAGCCGCCACGTCCACGTCCACCAGTCCATGAAGGGTTAACTGTGGGTATAGAGAGGACCCACACGCTCCGCTCTGGTCATACGGAGGAGGGGCCTGTGGGGCCAAAGCGGGAGCTCCTCCGCTCGGGAGGGGCTCTTGAATCCCTCCCCCTGAAGTGGGGGAGATTGTAGCAGGGGCCTTCGGCTCCACGGCGGGAGCCCCTCCTCTCGGGAGGGACTTTTGAACCCCTCCCCCTTGAGTTGGGGAAAAAACCTGTCTCTCTTTCAACCATTGTGCTGAAGCAAGTGCAAGGACCGGGTCGATGCGTTTTCTCAGTTTTTGATACTTACTGATCGTGAGTTTCAGCAGTTTCTTCTCACTCTTCAAGAGTCCATTACTCCCCTTTAATTTGTCCTCGTCCTGCAATTCCCTCGTGCAGAACTCCACTGCACCAGTCAAAACCCCGCAGAAAAACTCCAGTGAATGTGGGACCGTGGGGTCCCTCTGAAGCAGCTCAAAGCCTTGAAAACAGGCCAAAATCGCCTTGTTCAAGTCTTTTCGCGTGGTCTTTGTTAAGAGAGGCGACGCCTCCGTGACTGCCTTCCCCCAACCTTCACAGTCCATTAATTCCAGCATTTTCTTACCTTCTTTGTCGCGTCACACAAGTTTATACTTACCACCACTCCAACTCACCTTAATACCGTTTATGATTTCCAAAAACCAAACATAAATTCACCGAATTCACTATGGGTTTTTTTTTTCGTTTTTTTTTTTTTTTTTTTTTTTTTATTAATTAATTTTTTTATACCACTTAATCCCGTATTTTTTTTTAGAATTTATAGAACCCCGTTCTAAAGGCCTCAAACCTGTTTCTATGTAGAATTTATAGGATCCCCGTCCTAACGGCCTCCAACCGTTTATTTTAGACAGACCCCAAATCTGTCAACGACTATATTTCAACGTTTTATTTCAGACCGTGCGTCCACGGCCTTGGGCGGTTCTGCCTACGTGCATTTCAGCTTTTACAGGGGTAAAACCCCAACGCGCAGCCCGTTAATTACTCGTAATTTCAATTTATCCCACTTTTTTTTGTGGTATCTAAGATATCAAATTATAACGTTTCTTTCCTTAATTCCACCATCAATTCACAGATTACACCACACAACAGACAACTCCGTTAAAAAGTAATCTAAAATTTGGAAAAATATGCCAAATAGACGTACTTTGAGACTCACACAATAGTAGGGGTCAAAAGCAGTCTTACCTTTTCTAGATGGACGTCCATGAAATTGTTGTTGTATGATGTGGAATGATAAGGACCTGGTATGCCTGCCGCAAAAGTGGGTTTTTTTTTTCTCGAAGACCGAACCTCGTCGCGTCTCCGTTTGACGGCTCTTCAGCACCCCCTTCAGCCCGTCGCGGTCACCAAAATGAAGAAAAACAGCCGTTTTCCTGTGTTGTCCTTGTACACAATAAAGAGTATCACTACGACGAGTTTACTTTTCCCCTATTTTAAACATTACCTTTAATTGACAACACTGCGCATTCAAACTGAAAAAGGAGTTCAGAACCGTCAAATTTCTACGCTACGTAAAACTAATAAAAATACATACCAGGAATTGATGACAAATCAAGGAGTTCAACTTAGACGCTTTATTCCCTAACATGTCATCTTAATACAGAATTCTGTCTTTCCCAGTGCCCTATCAAATGTGTCTGTCAGCAGCCGTTCCCAATGGGCATACTGACTCTTCCTGGGGAAGCACAGTATTTTTACACATTCCATTGTTTACAAGATTTATGAGTCTAAGACCACATGTAATGTTTTCATCGTTCCCATTGGCTCCCACAGCTGTGCATTCAGCTCCACCTTGGTCTCCCTTGTAATTTGAACCCTTTATTGACCATGTGGCCAGTGGACTGGGTGGGGGTCGCTGTGTCTCAATCTTCCCTGAAACAAAGGACTTTTTTGGGGAAACCACACCTTTATACTGCACTGAATGAAAACTTTTGGTTAGTTTGCTAAATAGCCAAAGGAACAAAACATCGTATAAAAATATTATCTCTTCAATGGCTAACCTCTACTTGGCTAACCTCTACATGCTATTATGTATATTTACTGGTGGGGACGATTTTTATTATTTTTAATGATTTTTAAGCACTGTAAAGCACTTTGTGTTACATTTTGTATGAAAAGCGCTCTATAAATAAAGTTTGATTTGATTTGACTCTACATGGCTAACCTCTACTTGGCTAACCTCTACATGCTAACCTCTACATTGCTAACCTCTACATGCTAACCTCTACATGCTAACCTCTACATGGCTAACCTCTACATGGCTAACCTCTACATGCTAACCTCTACATGGCTAACCTCTACATGCTAACCTCTACATGGCTAACCTCTACATGGCTAACCTCTACATGGCTAACCTCTACATGCTAACCTCTACATGCTAACCTCTACATGCTAACCTCTACATGGCTAACCTCTGCATGGCTAACCTCTACATGCTAACCTCTACATGGCTAACCTCTACATGCTAACCTCTACATGGCTAACCTCTACATGGCTAACCTCTACATGCTAACCTCTACATGGCTAACCTCTACATGCTAACCTCTACATGGCTAACCTCTACATGCTAACCTCTACATGTCTAACCTCTACATGTTAACCTCTACATGCTAACCTCTACATGCTAACCTCTACATGCTAACCTCTACATGGCTAACCTCTACATGCTAACCTCTACATGGCTAACCTCTACATGCTAACCTCTACATGCTAACCTCTACATGGTTAACCTCTACATGCTAACCTCTACATGCTAACCTCTACATGGCTAACCTCTACATGGCTAACCTCTACATGCTAACCTCTACATGCTAACCTCTACATGCTAACCTCTACATGGCTAACCTCTACTTGGCTAACCTCTACATGCTAACCTCTACATGGCTAACCTCTACATGCTAACCTCTACATGGCTAACCTCTACATCCTAACCTCTACATGCTAACCTCTACATGCTAACCTCTACATGGCTAACCTCTACATGCTAACCTCTACATGCTAACCTCTACATGCTAACCTCTACATGCTAACCTCTACATGGCTAACCTCTACATGCTAACCTCTACATGCTAACCTCTACATGCTAACCTCTACATGCTAACCTCTACATGGCTAACCTCTACATGCTAACCTCTACATGCTAACCTCTACATGGCTAACCTCTACATGCTAACCTCTACATGGCTAACCTCTACATGGCTAACCTCTACATGCTAACCTCTACATGGCTAACCTCTACATGCTAACCTCTACATGGCTAACCTCTACATGCTAACCTCTACATGGCTAACCTCTACATGCTAACCTCTACATGGCTAACCTCTACATGCTAACCTCTACATGCTAACCTCTACATGCTAACCTCTACATGGCTAACCTCTACATGGCTAACCTCTACATGCTAACCTCTACATGGCTAACCTCTACATGGCTAACCTCTACATGCTAACCTCTACATGCTAACCTCTACATGCTAACCTCTACATGGCTAACCTCTACATGGCTAACCTCTACATGGCTAACCTCTACATGGCTAACCTCTACATGGCTAACCTCTACATGCTAACCTCTACATGGCTAACCTCTACATGCTAACCTCTACATGGCTAACCTCTACATGCTAACCTCTACATGCTAACCTCTACATGGCTAACCTCTACATGGCTAACCTCTACATGGCTAACCTCTACATGCTAACCTCTACATGCTAACCTCTACATGCTAACCTCTACATGGCTAACCTCTGCATGGCTAACCTCTACATGCTAACCTCTACATGGCTAACCTCTACATGCTAACCTCTACATGGCTAACCTCTACATGGCTAACCTCTACATGCTAACCTCTACATGGCTAACCTCTACATGCTAACCTCTACATGGCTAACCTCTACATGCTAACCTCTACATGTCTAACCTCTACATGTTAACCTCTACATGCTAACCTCTACATGCTAACCTCTACATGCTAACCTCTACATGGCTAACCTCTACATGCTAACCTCTACATGGCTAACCTCTACATGCTAACCTCTACATGCTAACCTCTACATGGTTAACCTCTACATGCTAACCTCTACATGGCTAACCTGTACATGCTAACTTCTACATGGCTAACCTCTACATGCTAACCTCTACATGCTAACCTCTACATGCTAACCTCTACATGGCTAACCTCTACATGGCTAACCTCTACATGCTAACCTCTACATGCTAACCTCTACATGCTAACCTCTACATGGCTAACCTCTACTTGGCTAACCTCTACATGCTAACCTCTACATGGCTAACCTCTACATGCTAACCTCTACATGGCTAACCTCTACATCCTAACCTCTACATGCTAACCTCTACATGCTAACCTCTACATGGCTAACCTCTACATGCTAACCTCTACATGCTAACCTCTACATGGCTAACCTCTACATGCTAACCTCTACATGGCTAACCTCTACATGCTAACCTCTACATGCTAACCTCTACATGCTAACCTCTACATGCTAACCTCTACATGGCTAACCTCTACATGCTAACCTCTACATGCTAACCTCTACATGCTAACCTCTACATGCTAACCTCTACATGGCTAACCTCTACATGCTAACCTCTACATGGCTAACCTCTACATGGCTAACCTCTACATGCTAACCTCTACATGGCTAACCTCTACATGCTAACCTCTACATGCTAACCTCTACATGGCTAACCTCTACATGCTAACCTCTACATGCTAACCTCTACATGGCTAACCTCTACTTGCTAACCTCTACATGCTAACCTCTACATGGCTAACCTCTACATGCTAACCTCTACATGGCTAACCTCTACATGCTAACCTCTACATGCTAACCTCTACATGGCTAACCTCTACATGGCTAACCTCTACATGCTAACCTCTACATGGCTAACCTCTACATGGCTAACCTCTACATGCTAACCTCTACATGCTACCCTCTACATGCTAACCTCTACATGGCTAACCTCTACATGGCTAACCTCTACATGCTAACCTCTGGCTCCTTGGATGATGTTTCCTCTTTCGGTCCATCTGTACCCAGCCTTACATACTCAACTCTATGTCCATTTTTATTTAAGACTTTTAACTGCTGGGCTGTCTGTACGTATATGTGTCTGTGTGTCTGTGTGTGCGGGTGGTGGGTGGTGGGGTTGTAGTTATTTATGTATATTTACTGGTGGGGACGATTTTTATTATTTTTAATGATTTTTAAGCACTGTAAAGCACTTTGTGTTACATTTTGTATGAAAAGCGCTCTATAAATAAAGTTTGATTTGATTTGATTTGATTTGAACCTCTACATGCTAACCTCTACATGGCTAACCTCTACTTGGCTAACCTCTACATGCTAACCTCTACATGGCTAACCTCTACATGCTAACCTCTACATGGCTAACCTCTACATGCTAACCTCTACATGGCTAACCTCTACATGCTAACCTCTACATGGCTAACCTCTACATGCTAACCTCTACATGGCTAACCTCTACATGCTAACCTCTACATGGCTAACCTCTACATGTTAACCTCTACATGCTAACCTCTACATGGCTAACCTCTACATGCTAACCTCTACATGGCTAACCTCTACATGGCTAACCTCTACATGCTAACCTCTGGCTCCTTGGATGATGTTTCCTCTTTCGGTCCATCTGTACCCAGCCTTACATACTCAACTCTATGTCCATTTTTATTTAAGACTTTTAACTGCTGGGCTGTCTGTACGTATATGTGTCTGTGTGTCTGTGTGTGCGGGTGGTGGGTGGTGGGGTTGTAGTTATTTATGTATATTTACTGGTGGGGACGATTTTTATTATTTTTAATGATTTTTAAGCACTGTAAAGCACTTTGTGTTACATTTTGTATGAAAAGCGCTCTATAAATAAAGTTTGATTTGATTTGATTTGAACCTCTACATGCTAACCTCTACATGGCTAACCTCTACTTGGCTAACCTCTACATGCTAACCTCTACATGGGTAACCTCTACATGCTAACCTCTACATGGCTAACCTCTACATGGCTAACCTCTACATGCTAACCTCTACATGGCTAACCTCTACATGGCTAACCTCTACATGCTAACCTCTACATGCTAACTTCTACATGCTAACCTCTACATGGCTAACCTCTACATGCTAACCTCTACATGGCTAACCTCTACATGCTAACCTCTACATGGCTAACCTCTACATGGCTAACCTCTACATGCTAACCTCTACATGGCTAACCTCTACATGCTAACCTCTACATGCTAACCTCTACATGGCTAACCTCTACATGCTAACTTCTACATGGCTAACCTCTACATGCTAACCTCTACATGGCTAACCTCTACATGCTAACCTCTACATGGCTAACCTCTACATGCTAACCTCTACATGGCTAACCTCTACATGCTAACCTCTACATGGCTAACCTCTACATGGCTAACCTCTACATGGCTAACCTCTACATGCTAACCTCTACATGGCTAACCTCTACATGCTAACCTCTACATGCTAACCTCTACATGGCTAACCTCTGCATGGCTAACCTCTGCATGGCTAACCTCTGCATGGCTAACCTCTGCATGCTAACCTCTACTTGGCTAACCTCTACATGCTAACCTCTACATGGCTAACCTCTACATGGCTAACCTCTACATAATAACCTCTACATGGCTAACCTCTACATGCTAACCTCTACATGCTAACCTCTACATGCTAACCTCTACATGGCTAAACTCTACATGGCTAACCTCTACATGCTAACCTCTACATGGCTAACCTCTACATGCTAACCTCTACATGGCTAACCTCTACATGCTAACCTCTACATGCTAACCTCTACATGGCTAACCTCTGCATGGCTAACCTCTGCATGGCTAACCTCTGCATGGCTAACCTCTACATGCTAACCTCTACTTGGCTAACCTCTACATGCTAACCTCTACATGGCTAACCTCTACATGGCAAACCTCTACATGCTAACCTCTACATGCTAACCTCTACATGCTAACCTCTACATGGCTAACCTCTACATGGCTAACCTCTACATGCTAATGTAACCCCTGACTCATGTTAAGTAGGTAAAGCGAAATTAAAAGTATAGACCAGTTGCTAGGTTCAAAAGGATTACAATAGGAACTAATGTGAATGTGCAATGAAATGGCTGGAGGCAAGGAGTCAATAAGAAAAAGTATTATTTAGTACCAAAATAAAAATAAAGCATTACGAGATAAACAATTTGTAACAATAAGCATAGCCGGCATATGCAACAACAAAAAAATATATCCCCAGTCCCATTGAGCTCAGTTGTCTTTCTTTAGTCGTAGGTCAAGTCAATAGTCTTAATAGTTCAGTTCTTTTTCCTTTAAGTGGTGTTTTACAGTGTTACCACTCAGCACTGTAGGACAGAAGGTGGTCCTTCGAAGTTCAATCCCGTTCTGGGCACAGGCTCGCCATCTCCATCCGGAGAGAATCCAGGAAATCCATCCAGGGTATTCTTTACCATGAAATACTAGCCTGCACAACAATAATGGTATTATTGTTTACAGCTAAATTAAAGTCTGTTATCCTATCTCTTCTTAATTTGCTATAGCTTTGTTTATCTTTTCTCTTACCATATTACAAAATATACAGTAATATTTTACATGCATGTTTTTAACTAAAATATCCTTTGCAATACATGAAATACTTTTTAATCCCTGTAAAACAACAAATGATTTTATCTTTTTATCCATTTTTTTTTATTATTTAACCATAGCATTATGATTAAATATTGTTTTACTAATTAGCATATTAGTTTTTAAATGAATTGTAACTTTTTGTAACTAATGAAATTAATTACACAAATGAATTCAGATATTCTCCTTCAAAATCAATATTTCTATCAGTAAACCTTATCTGTGCTACTGGGTTTAGCATTACAGATGAATTACTGTACACTTTCATATAATACACCTTCAAAATGTACCATCAACTTCAAAATAATAATTACATTGGACCAAAAATAGTACAAAAATAACCAAAAATGCTTCTCAGTTGTGTTATGAACTAAAATAGAATTTGGTAGAAACCATGTCACCAAAAAAATAGCTTTTACATTGCTTTCAAACATAAAAACGGCATTCGCGATTAGCGTTAGCATCGTGCTAATATTAGCATTGCGCTAGCATGTTTTTCTAATTCGCACATGGCATGGACTTACCAAGATGAGGTATCGTGAGAAACACAGCAAGGGGCACAACACAGCCTCTCCAGCTCGTGCTCCTTCCACTTAATACAACAAATATTCCAAATCAACGAAAAGACAGTGTAAATATTTGTTTACATCATTTTCTTTCATAACACTCACCAGACGACCCAAAAGGTTTTTTGCTCGGACCGTCTACAGCCTGTCTGTCTTATTCCCAAAGTGCAAAAGGCCGTAACCTAGTGAGTGATCAGGTCCGCAGCTTGGGAGGCGGGACCAATACCATTTTTAACAAATCAAAAGGTCATTATCACCCAACGTGACCGTGAAAACAGGAAAATAAAGTTTGAGCGAGGGGATCACACTTCCTCTTTTCAAAATAAATGTTTTTCAAAATAAAAGTGCATAAATATAAAAACAACAAAAAGGAGAGAAAATGGCCCATTTTCTCTACTGGGTTACACCCTCCCTGGCTAAATATCATGCACGTCTCGTTGCATGTGCATCCAGTATTGTTCGTCTTTACTAATAAGAGACTCTGAAAAGGCTGTACTCAACCCCTGAAACAGGGACTTCACAACAGTCACAAGAGGGTTGCCTAACTTAGGATACTCAAGCCTTTTTGGAGGTTGTCTGACTCTTTCTGATTGTCTTATTGGTTGAGTTGTAATGGGTTCATTACTGTCCAATTTATCGGGTGAGTCGTTCGATTGGTTTCCTTGTTCCTCGACTGAATCCTCAGGAGGTTCATCCGGTATCGTCACAATTTCCTGTTCCACAAGGTTGTCCATTTCTGTATTGTCTTCTTCCAGTGTAGTTTCCACAGGTAAATGCTCGGTAAATTCATCCTCATATTCATTTGTCTCCATGATCGGCTCTGCATTGGCAGTGGTTTCAGGTAAGTCATATTCAGGTGGATTTGTCGTTTCAGGTTCTGCATCGGCAGTGGGTTCAGGTAAGTCACATTCAGGTGAGTTTGTCTTGTCCGTTTTTTTCGAAGGTTTTGGATACTCATGTACAGTAGTAAATCTGGTTACCTCTTCAGATGGGGAATCCTCAACCCATTGAATCAGTTCGTACAGTTCATTGTCAAGTTCGTTTAACTCTTCATCATTGCTTTCTGTGGCAGCAGTTTGACGTGTCTTAGGACGGCGAATTGGCTCTGGCTCAGGTATATCTGCTGTGGCAACAGGGAGGAAACTGCAGGAAAGCAAAAGGTCTCTGTGTAAAGTTCGTGAGGGACCTTGCTTTGACTCAGGTTTAACAGTATAAACGGGTAAGTTACCTGCACGTTTGACTACTACATAGATGTCTTTCTCCCATTTATCAGCAAGCTTATTCTTACCACGCAGCCGCACATTCCTAACTAAAACCCTATCCCCAGGTTCAAGTTCAGAAACAGTGATTTTGCGATCAAACCTGGCCTTGTTCTTGTCTGCCACTTTTTGTGCATTTTGTGAAGCTAACTTATAGCTTTCCTCAATTCGTTTCTTGAGACTTTCTACATATTGTAAGTGTGTCACTTTTTGGTCTTTGTTGAGAGGAAGTCCGAACGCGAGATCAACTGCTAATCTGGGTTTCCTGCCAAACATTAATTCGTAGGGAGTAAACCCTGTTACGTCATTACGCGTGCAGTTATACGCGTGTACTAACGGCATGACATAGTCTTTCCAGTGGGACTTTTGTTTGGACTCAAGCGTTCCTAACATACTAAGTAAAGTTCTATTGAATCTTTCAGTAGGGTTACCCCTAGGGTGGTATGGGGTGGTTCTTATTTTCTTTATGCCTGATATCTCACATAAGTCTTTTATCAGTTTTGCCTCAAAATCAGGACCCTGATCGCTGTGCAGGCGCTCAGGTATGCCGTAGTGGACGATGAACTGGTCCCACAGGCACCTGGCAACCGTTTTGGACTTTTGATTAGGGGTGGGCAACGCAAGAGCAAATTTAGTAAAATGATCAGTCATTACGAGGATGTTACTAGTGTTGCTACTGTCTGGTTCCAAACTGAGAAAGTCCATGCAAACTAGCTCTAATGGTCTGGTTGTTGTTATGTTGACCAGGCTAGCTGCTTTTTCAGGAGGACTCTTTCTTCGTATGCAGCGATCGCATTTTTTTACTTTTTGCTCAACATCTGTTGCCATGCGTGGCCAGTAGAATCGTGTTCTGGCCAGATCAAGGGTTCTGTCAATTCCTAAGTGGCCCATATCATTGTGCAAACTTTGGAGCACAGGAGCTCTGAGCTCCTCAGGAAGAACGAGCTGGTGGGTCACTTTGTCTCCATCTTGTCTCTTTCTATACAACACCTCATTGTGAATCTCCAATCTATTGAGTTCCCTTAGCAAGAGAGGGAGATCTGGGAGTTCCTTTCTCGCTGTTGGTGGAGGTGTTTGACCATGTTCGATTTGCTCAAGGACTTGTCTGATTGTCGAGTCTGCTCTTTGTTTGTCTCTCAGTTCTGATTGGGACAAAACAGGAATGGTAGGTAAGCCAAGGAGTTCTTCAGAAAGATAGAGGTCTGGTATTGCGTCAGCTGAGATGGTAAGTGATTCTACAAGCGTAACACCACTATCCTGACTGTCATCTCTGATTTTAATCAGGTGGTTTTGACAGATTGCTTGGACAACATCGCTTTCTACAAGCTCAGTGTTGTCAGTGTGAGCTAGGTGACGCTCTACAAACCGGCTTACACGCTCCTGCTCTTTCCTGGACTGGACATCATTTACAAGTTCACCATGTGGACGTCTAGATAACCCGTCTGCGTCTAGGTTTTGCTTGCCCGCTCTATACTGCAACTTAAAGTTATAGTTGGACAAAGCTGCGAGCCACCTGTAGCTTGTGGCATCTAATTTAGCAGAGGTCAATATGTATGTAAGTGGGTTACTATCTGTAACTACCGTAAATTGACCGCCATACAAATAATCATGAAACTTTTCAGTTACGGACCATTTAAGTGCTAAAAACTCCAACTTGTGTGCTGGATAACGTGCCTCACTTCTCGATAACCCACGACTGGCAAAAGCTATGGCCCTAAGCTGACCCTCCTGCTCCTGGTATAGTGCTGCACCTAAGCCGGTGGTACTGGCATCGGTGTGGAGTACGTACGGCAGCTTTGGGTCTGCAAAGCCTAGGATAGGGGCTGATGTTAGCTTTTCAATGATGGAATCAAACGCTTTTTGACAGTCTATGGTCCATCGGCTCTCAAATGGCAGTTTGGGATCAAAGTATGTCTGGTCAGTGTCTTTGGACTTCGACTTTTTGCGGAGTGGCGGATAACCACGTGTGAGGTCATTGAGTGGGCGTACTATGGACGAGTACCCTTTGATAAAGCGTCTGTAGTACCCTGAGAACCCTAGAAAGGATCTCAGTTCCTTGAGATTCTTAGGCCGTGGCCAGGTCTTGAGGGCCTGGATCTTTTCGGGATCTGTCTCGACACCGCTTTCGGAGATTATATGACCAAGGTACCGGACTGTAGTTTGAAAAAATTTACATTTTTCGGGTGATAACTTAAGCCCGTACTCTTTAAGACGGTTGAGAACCCGCATGAGCCGTCGTTCGTGTTCTTCTAAACTGTCCGAAAAGATGATGAGATCATCTAGAAAAACTAGGACCTCATGTAAGTTCATGTCGCCGACGCAGCGCTCCATGAGCCGCTGGAAGGTGCTCGGGGCGTTGGTTATGCCCTGGGGCATCCGGTTGAACTCCCAGAATCCAAGTGGTGTTACAAACGCTGTCTTTTCTTTGTCTGCTTCCTCGACCTCAATCTGGTAATACCCAGACTTAAGATCAAGGACTGTAAACCACTTCGATCCTGAAAGCGCTGAGAACGTCTCTTCTAAATTTGGAAGAGCGTAAGAGTCTTTTCGCGTTTGCAAATTTAGTTTTCGGAAGTCTATACACAGACGCACATCGTTGTTTCGCTTTCTCACTACGATAATGGGAGACGAGTAGGGTGACTGGGACTCTCTTATTACACCTGCAGCGAGCAGTTCTTGGAGGTGTTTGCGCACTGCCTCAAGATCTTGAGGGTGGATAGGGCGTGCACGGTGCTTAAAGGGAGTCGGATCATGAAGTTTGATGGAGTGCTTCACTTTGCTCGTGCACCCAAAGTCAAGATCATGAAAAGCAAATACTTCCGGGATGTAAGCGAGTTGCTTAGTTATTCTCTCTTTCCACTCCTGTGAGATCGGAGAGTCACTGAAGTTGAAACTTAGCTGTGTTGTGTTTGCGGTGGACTCATTTGCACTGATGACATTGTGTTGGGACAGGATACAGTGGAAAGATCCAAGCTCTGCGATGACACAGGTGGATGGAATTGTGACATCTTGTTCTGTTTCATTTGTGATCATTACAGGCACTTTGTGTGGCGCTCGCGATGGGAGAGTTATCAAGCAAGTTTTGACACAAAGGCCCCCAGGTAAGGAAGACTGAGAGGGGTGTTCAACTATAGCACAGGTGTCGGTAGAAGTGCAGTGAACGTTAGCAGATCCCTCTAAAACTACAGTTTGCCCCGCTGGAACTACTGCTGCAGTCTTGCCTGACAAGGTAACTAATCCGGTGTTCCCATCTTTGTTGTGTGCGTGTCTTAGTTCAAGAGTTTTTAACAGTGCTCTAAACCCATAAGGACAAGGTAAGTAATCAGGAGTCTTGATGTCTAAATACCTTTCATAAAGAACATCAAGGGTATTTGTCCCCACTAACACTGGTGTCTGACTGTTAGGGTGAGTGTCTGGAACGACAAGAGCTAAGGTTGGTATGTCAATCTCTGCATCCAAAAAGTCTTTTGGAAAGGTAACGCACATCTCTATATAACCCAAATAAGGGACGGGCTGACCTGCGGCGCCCTCTACTTCTAACAGGTCATAGAGTGGGTTAAGGTCTTGATCTGGAAAGTTCTGTTTGTAAAATGACTCAGTGACAGTAGTCACTTGTGACCCTGAGTCAAGGAGACAATTAACATTAACTTCAGAAATGTTAACCATAGCTGTGCATTTAGAGCCAACTAACCCTTTTGGTAGACTGTACTTTTGAGGCTTAGTGACAGACTGCTTAAGGTTAGCTCGTTGCTTGTGCTTAGTGGGACATGTTTGACCGGCTACAGTCCCCATTTGCCCCGCAATAGAGACTGTTTTTAGTTTAACTGTACTTTAGCGGCTGAGGGGTTTTCAGCTTCCCATTTCTTTTGTTTCTCTTTAAACAATTTGCGCTTTTCAGTAACTCTGCCTGGGTTTGGTTCGTTTTCACAGTTGGGTTTGATGTGGCCATCTTCTCCACATTGGAAACAGTACCATGCTTTGGGAGCGGTACTTTGAGTTTTGCTAGTTCGTTCAAGTTCCTTGGGTACTTTGTCCAGCTTTGATTTCTCTTTTTGTTTTGAGTTGGGTGCACTTTTTGAGTTCTGCGCTTTTGGTTTTGCAGCGAGTTTTACTAGTTGACTTTGGATTTCTGCAACTTGTTTTGAGAGTTCTCTGATTGAGCTTAAGGTATTTGCAGTATCATTTTCTTCTGAGCAGCACGTCGCAATTTGCAAATGGGATGTCGCTTTTTGTTTTGTACTGCTTAAATGTTGTCTCATGCGCATGTTTTTGGCAGCATTTTGGTCTTCTTCAGCACGTAGCGAAAAAAGCAGATCAGGAAAGGTTGGAGGATTTGTTCGCTTTTGCTTTAACTGGAGGGCAGTTAAAAGGGAATCGTCCCAACAACCTCGACAGAACTGTGTGACAAGAAGTCTGTCAAAATCATTGCTTAATGCACCACCACGCTTTACAGTGTGAGTCAAAGCTACATGAAGGCGCTGTAAGTAAGACGACGCTTTTTCACCTGTGTTTTGGAAGGTGTCGAGAAACTTGGCGTAAAGCTCTCCGCCATCTTGAACTGTTCCAAAGGCAGAATCTAACAGCTGAAGGTACTCTGACGGTGAGCTGTTGGCGTTCAAGTGCTTAACTACATCAGCTGCCGGGGGTAAGAGAGACTCAATGATTCTGCGTGATTGTTGCAGTTTGGACATGGAAGGGTCTGCCATGATAAGTTCTAAACTGGAGCGCCAAGTGTCATAATCTGGCTCGTAAGTTGGTCGGGGTTCTTTGCCAGAAAAAACTTGTAGTTTTTGTGAAAACTGTTGCACAGAATAGTCTTCTCTTTTTACAATGTGCTCAACTACCATACGCTGCACTTCTGGGGGATTTAAATCGTGTGCAGAAATCGTGGGCGTTGTATTAGCTGGGCTACTCGCAGTGTTATTTGTCTGGTTGGTTTGTGTAGCACTTCGGACACTATGCTGAACTAGTGAAGGCTGAGACTCGACCAAGGAAGATTCAGTAGAGTTATTTGTCTCAGTTTGTTCAGTTTCTGGTTCTTTGATTGATTTAGCAATCTGTGTCATCATGTCTTTTAGGACATCTACATAATCCCTGCCACTCATCTTAGCTAAGTATTGGATTTCAGTGAGATATGACTTGGTAGTGTCATTCCCAACCTGTTCTGTGTAAACACCGGCAAGAGATTGTATCCTATAGCTAGCGCCACTATCGGATACATGGGTACCAGGTAATGGATCAAGTGATTCAACAGCAAGACCTGAGCTGTACTCAACAATAACACTCTGGAAAAACTCAGATTTACTGTCCTTAATTTTCAGGACTCTTGAAATAGACCCATATTGTTTTAGGAACTCAGTCACTTCATTAAGTTGTTCATCTCCAGCTATTTCACTCACAATCACCGAATTTGGAACTTTTACAGATTCACGCTCAACAATCTCCATCTTGGGTACGTTATAGGGTAGAAATAACGTGAGGAAATAAAATAAAAAGGCTCCTGGCTGGCTCGCCAAAACTTACTGTAACCCCTGACTCATGTTAAGTAGGTAAAGCGAAATTAAAAGTATAGACCAGTTGCTAGGTTCAAAAGGATTACAATAGGAACTAATGTGAATGTGCAATGAAATGGCTGGAGGCAAGGAGTCAATAAGAAAAAGTATTATTTAGTACCAAAATAAAAATAAAGCATTACGAGATAAACAATTTGTAACAATAAGCATAGCCGGCATATGCAACAACAAAAAAATATATCCCCAGTCCCATTGAGCTCAGTTGTCTTTCTTTAGTCGTAGGTCAAGTCAATAGTCTTAATAGTTCAGTTCTTTTTCCTTTAAGTGGTGTTTTACAGTGTTACCACTCAGCACTGTAGGACAGAAGGTGGTCCTTCGAAGTTCAATCCCGTTCTGGGCACAGGCTCGCCATCTCCATCCGGAGAGAATCCAGGAAATCCATCCAGGGTATTCTTTACCATGAAATACTAGCCTGCACAACAATAATGGTATTATTGTTTACAGCTAAATTAAAGTCTGTTATCCTATCTCTTCTTAATTTGCTATAGCTTTGTTTATCTTTTCTCTTACCATATTACAAAATATACAGTAATATTTTACATGCATGTTTTTAACTAAAATATCCTTTGCAATACATGAAATACTTTTTAATCCCTGTAAAACAACAAATGATTTTATCTTTTTATCCATTTTTTTTTATTATTTAACCATAGCATTATGATTAAATATTGTTTTACTAATTAGCATATTAGTTTTTAAATGAATTGTAACTTTTTGTAACTAATGAAATTAATTACACAAATGAATTCAGATATTCTCCTTCAAAATCAATATTTCTATCAGTAAACCTTATCTGTGCTACTGGGTTTAGCATTACAGATGAATTACTGTACACTTTCATATAATACACCTTCAAAATGTACCATCAACTTCAAAATAATAATTACATTGGACCAAAAATAGTACAAAAATAACCAAAAATGCTTCTCAGTTGTGTTATGAACTAAAATAGAATTTGGTAGAAACCATGTCACCAAAAAAATAGCTTTTACATTGCTTTCAAACATAAAAACGGCATTCGCGATTAGCGTTAGCATCGTGCTAATATTAGCATTGCGCTAGCATGTTTTTCTAATTCGCACATGGCATGGACTTACCAAGATGAGGTATCGTGAGAAACACAGCAAGGGGCACAACACAGCCTCTCCAGCTCGTGCTCCTTCCACTTAATACAACAAATATTCCAAATCAACGAAAAGACAGTGTAAATATTTGTTTACATCATTTTCTTTCATAACACTCACCAGACGACCCAAAAGGTTTTTTGCTCGGACCGTCTACAGCCTGTCTGTCTTATTCCCAAAGTGCAAAAGGCCGTAACCTAGTGAGTGATCAGGTCCGCAGCTTGGGAGGCGGGACCAATACCATTTTTAACAAATCAAAAGGTCATTATCACCCAACGTGACCGTGAAAACAGGAAAATAAAGTTTGAGCGAGGGGATCACACTTCCTCTTTTCAAAATAAATGTTTTTCAAAATAAAAGTGCATAAATATAAAAACAACAAAAAGGAGAGAAAATGGCCCATTTTCTCTACTGGGTTACACCAACCTCTACATGGCTAACCTCTACATGCTAACCTCTACATGGCTAACCTCTACATGGCTAACCTCTACATGGCTAACCTCTACATGCTAACCTCTACATGGCTAACCTCTACATGCTAACCTCTACATGCTAACCTCTACATGGCTAACCTCTACATGGCTAACCTCTACATGCTAACCTCTGGCTCCTTGGATGATGTTTCCTCTTTCGGTCCATCTGTACCCAGCCTTACATACTCAACTCTATGTCCATTTTTATTTAAGACTTT
This sequence comes from Proterorhinus semilunaris, assembly GCA_021464625.1. Taxonomy (NCBI): domain Eukaryota; kingdom Metazoa; phylum Chordata; class Actinopteri; order Gobiiformes; family Gobiidae; genus Proterorhinus; species Proterorhinus semilunaris. Next base: position 537,086 of record JAJBBP010000038.1, on the reverse strand, counting down.
TAACTGCTGGGCTGTCTGTACGTATATGTGTCTGTGTGTCTGTGTGTGCGGGTGGTGGGTGGTGGGGTTGTAGTTATTTATGTATATTTACTGGTGGGGACGATTTTTATTATTTTTAATGATTTTTAAGCACTGTAGAGCACTTTGTGTTACATTTTGTATGAAAAGCGCTCTATAAATAAAGTTTGATTTGATTTGATTTGATTTGAACCTCTACATGCTAACCTCTACATGGCTAACCTCTACTTGGCTAACCTCTACATGCTAACCTCTACATGGCTAACCTCTACATGCTAACCTCTACATGGCTAACCTCTACATGCTAACCTCTACATGGCTAACCTCTACATGCTAACCTCTACATGGCTAACCTCTACATGCTAACCTCTACATGGCTAACCTCTACATGCTAACCTCTACATGGCTAACCTCTACATGTTAACCTCTACATGCTAACCTCTACATGGCTAACCTCTACATGCTAACCTCTACATGGCTAACCTCTACATGGCTAACCTCTACATGCTAACCTCTGGCTCCTTGGATGATGTTTCCTCTTTCGGTCCATCTGTACCCAGCCTTACATACTCAACTCTATGTCCATTTTTATTTAAGACTTTTAACTGCTGGGCTGTCTGTACGTATATGTGTCTGTGTGTCTGTGTGTGCGGGTGGTGGGTGGTGGGGTTGTAGTTATTTATGTATATTTACTGGTGGGGACGATTTTTATTATTTTTAATGATTTTTAAGCACTGTAAAGCACTTTGTGTTACATTTTGTATGAAAAGCGCTCTATAAATAAAGTTTGATTTGATTTGATTTGAACCTCTACATGCTAACCTCTACATGGCTAACCTCTACTTGGCTAACCTCTACATGCTAACCTCTACATGGGTAACCTCTACATGCTAACCTCTACATGGCTAACCTCTACATGGCTAACCTCTACATGCTAACCTCTACATGGCTAACCTCTACATGGCTAACCTCTACATGCTAACCTCTACATGCTAACTTCTACATGCTAACCTCTACATGGCTAACCTCTACATGCTAACCTCTACATGGCTAACCTCTACATGCTAACCTCTACATGGCTAACCTCTACATGCTAACCTCTACATGGCTAACCTCTACATGCTAAGCTCTACATGCTAACCTCTACATGGCTAACCTCTACATGCTAAACTCTACATGGCTAACCTCTACATGCCAACCTCTACATGCTAACCTCTACATGGCTAACCTCTACATGCTAACCTCTACATGGCTAACCTCTACATGCTAACCTCTACATGCTAACCTCTACATGGCTAACCTCTACATGGCTAACCTCTACATGCTAACCTCTACATGGCTAACCTCTACATGCTAACCTCTACATGCTAACCTCTACATGGCTAACCTCTACATGCTAACTTCTACATGGCTAACCTCTACATGCTAACCTCTACATGGCTAACCTCTACATGCTAACCTCTACATGGCTAACCTCTACATGCTAACCTCTACATGGCTAACCTCTACATGCTAACCTCTACATGGCTAACCTCTACATGGCTAACCTCTACATGGCTAACCTCTACATGCTAACCTCTACATGGCTAACCTCTACATGCTAACCTCTACATGCTAACCTCTACATGGCTAACCTCTGCATGGCTAACCTCTGCATGGCTAACCTCTGCATGGCTAACCTCTGCATGCTAACCTCTACTTGGCTAACCTCTACATGCTAACCTCTACATGGCTAACCTCTACATGGCTAACCTCTACATAATAACCTCTACATGGCTAACCTCTACATGCTAACCTCTACATGCTAACCTCTACATGCTAACCTCTACATGGCTAAACTCTACATGGCTAACCTCTACATGCTAACCTCTACATGGCTAACCTCTACATGCTAACCTCTACATGGCTAACCTCTACATGCTAACCTCTACATGCTAACCTCTACATGGCTAACCTCTGCATGGCTAACCTCTGCATGGCTAACCTCTGCATGGCTAACCTTTACATGCTAACCTCTACTTGGCTAACCTCTACATGCTAACCTCTACATGGCTAACCTCTACATGGCAAACCTCTACATGCTAACCTCTACATGCTAACCTCTACATGCTAACCTCTACATGGCTAACCTCTACATGGCTAACCTCTACATGCTAACCTCTACATGGCTAACCTCTACATGCTAACCTCTACATGGCTAACCTCTACATGCTAACCTCTACATGGCTAACCTCTACATGCTAACCTCTACATGCTAACCTCTACATGGCTAACCTCTACATGGCTAACCTCTACATGCTAACCTCTGGCTCCTTGGATGATGTTTCCTCTTTCGGTCCATCTGTACCCAGCCTTACATACTCAACTCTATGTCCATTTTTATTTAAGACTTTTAACTGCTGGGCTGTCTGTATGTATATGTGTCTGTGTGTCTGTGTGTGCGGGTGGTGGGTGGTGGGGTTGTAGTTATTTATGTATATTTACTGGTGGGGACGATTTTTATTATTTTCAATGATTTTTAAGCACTGTAAACCACTTTGTGTTACATTTTGTATGAAAAGCGCTCTATAAATAAAGTTTGATTTGATTTGATTTGAACCTCTACATGCTAACCTCTACATGGCTAACCTCTACTTGGCTAACCTCTACATGCTAACCTCTACATGGCTAACCTCTACATGCTAACCTCTACATGGCTAACCTCTACATGCTAACCTCTACATGGCTAACCTCTACATGCTAACCTCTACATGGCTAACCTCTACATGCTAACCTCTACATGCTAACCTCTACATGGCTAACCTCTACATGCTAACCTCTACATGCTAACCTCTACATGGCTAACCTCTACATGGCTAACCTCTACATGCTAACCTCTACATGCTAACCTCTACATGGCTAACCTCTGCATGGCTAACCTCTGCATGGCTAACCTCTACATGGCTAACCTCTACATGCTAACCTCTACATGGCTAACCTCTACATGCTAACTTCTACATGGCTAACCTCTACATGCTAACCTCTACATGCTAACCTCTACATGCTAACCTCTACATGGCTAACCTCTACATGCTAACCTCTACATGGCTAACCTCTACATGCTAACCTCTACATGCTTACCTCTACATGCTAACCTCTACATGGCTAACCTCTACATGCTAACCTCTACATGGCTAACCTCTACATGCTAACCTCTACATGGCTAACCTCTACATGCTAACCTCTACATGCAAACCTCTACATGCTAACCTCTACATGGCTAACCTCTACATGCTAACCTCTACATGGCTAACCTCTACATGCTAACCTCTACATGCTAACCTCTACATGCTAACCTCTACATGGCTAACCTCTACATGCTAACCTCTACATGCTAACCTCTACATGGCTAACCTCTACATGCTAACCTCTACATGCTAACCTCTACATGCTAACCTCTACATGGCTAACCTCTACATGGCTAACCTCTACATGCTAACATCTGGCTCATTGGATGATGTTTCCTCTTTCGGCCTGTCTGTACCCAGCCTTACGTACTGGACTCTATGTCCATTTTTATTTAAGACTTTTAACTGCTGGGCTGTCTGTACGTATATGTGTCTGTGTGTCTGTGTGTGCTGGTGGTGGGTGGTGGGGTTGAAGTTATTTATGTATATTTACTGGTGGGGACGATTTTTATTATTTTTAATGATTTTTAAGCACTGTAAAGCACTTTGTGTTACATTTTGTATGAAAAGCGCTCTATAAATAAAGTTTGATTTGATTTGAACCTCTACATGCTAACCTCTACATGGCTAACCTCTACTTGGCTAACCTCTACATGCTAACCTCTACATGGCTAACCTCTACATGCTAACCTCTACATGGCTAACCTCTACATGGCTAACCTCTACATGCTAACCTCTACATGGCTAACCTCTACATGGCTAACCTCTACATGCTAACCTCTACATGGCTAACCTCTACATGCTAACCTCTACATGCTAACCTCTACATGCTAACCTCTACATGGCTAACCTCTACATGCTAACCTCTACATGCTAACCTCTACATGGCTAACCTCTACATGGCTAACCTCTACATGCTAACCTCTACATGGCTAACCTCTACATGCTAAGCTCTACATGCTAACCTCTACATGCTAACCTCTACATGGCTAACCTCTACATGGCTAACCTCTACATGCTAACCTCTACATGGCTAACCTCTACATGCTAACCTCTACATGGCTAACCTCTACATGCTAACCTCTACATGCTAACCTCTACATGCTAACCTCTACATGGCTAACCTCTACATGCTAACCTCTACATGGCTAACCTCTACATGCTAACCTCTACATGCTAACCTCTACATGCTAACCTCTAAATGCTAACCTCTACATGCTAACCTCTACATGGCTAACCTCTACATGCTAACCTCTACATGGCTAACCTCTACATGCTAACCTCTACATGCTAACCTCTACATGCTAACCTCTACATGCTAACCTCTACATGGCTAACCTCTACATGCTAACCTCTACATGGCTAACCTCTACATGCTAACCTCTACATGCTAACCTCTACATGGCTAACCTCTACATGCTAACCTCTACATGCTAACCTCTACATGCTAACCTCTACATGGCTAACCTCTACATGCTAACCTCTACATGGCTAACCTCTACATGCTAACCTCTACATGCTAGCCTCTACATGGCTAACCTCTACGTGCTAACCTCTACATGGCTAACCTCTACATGCTAACCTCTACATGCTAACCTCTACATGGCTAACCTCTACATGCTAACCTCTACATGGCTAACCTCTACATGCTAACCTCGACATGCTAACCTCTACATGCTAACCTCTACATGGCTAACCTCTACATGGCTAACCTCTACATGCTAACCTCTACATGGCTAACCTCTACATGGCTAACCTCTACATGCTAACCTCTACATGGCTAACCTCTACATGCTAACCTCTACGTGGCTAACCTCTACATGGCTAACCTCTACATGCTAACCTCTACATGCTAACCTCTACATGGCTAACCTCTACATGGCTAACCTCTACATGCTAACCTCTACATGCTAACCTCTACATGGCTAACCTCTACATGGCTAACCTCTACATGCTAACCTCTGGCTCCTTGGATGATGTTTCCTCTTTCGGTCCATCTGTACCCAGCCTTACATACTCAACTCTATGTCCATTTTTATTTAAGACTTTTAACTGCTGGGCTGTCTGTACGTATATGTGTCTGTGTGTCTGTGTGTGCGGGTGGTGGGTGGTGGGGTTGTAGTTATTTATGTATATTTACTGGTGGGGACGATTTTTATTATTTTTAATGATTTTTAAGCACTGTAAAGCACTTTGTGTTACATTTTGTAAGAAAAGAGCTCTATAAATAAAGTTTGATTTGATTTGATTTGATTTGAACCTCTACATGCTAACCTCTACATGGCTAACCTCTACTTGGCTAACCTCTACATGCTAACCTCTACATGGCTAACCTCTACATGCTAACCTCTACATGGCTAACCTCTACATGCTAACCTCTACATGGCTAACCTCTACATGCTAACCTCTACATGGCTAACCTCTACATGCTAACCTCTACATGCTAACCTCTACATGGCTAACCTCTACATGCTAACCTCTACATGCTAACCTCTACATGCTAACCTCTACATGGCTAACCTCTACATGGCTAACCTCTACATGCTAACCTCTACATGCTAACCTCTACATGGCTAACCTCTGCATGGCTAACCTCTGCATGGCTAACCTCTGCAGGGCTAACCTCTACATGCTAACCTCTACATGGCTAACCTCTACATGTTAAGCTCTACATGCTAACCTCTACATGCTAACCTCTACATGGCTAACCTCTACATGGCTAACCTCTACATGCTAACCTCTACATGGCTAACCTCTACATGCTAACTTCTACATGGCTAACCTCTACATGCTAACCTCTACATGCTAACCTCTACATGCTAACCTCTACATGGCTAACCTCTACATGCTAACCTCTACATGGCTAACCTCTACATGCTAACCTCTACATGCTAACCTCTACATGCTAACCTCTACATGGCTAACCTCTACATGGCTAACCTCTACATGCTAACCTCTACATGCAAACCTCTACATGCTAACCTCTACATGGCTAACCTCTACATGCTAACCTCTACATGGCTAACCTCTACATGCTAACCTCTACATGCTAACCTCTACATGCTAACCTCTACATGGCTAACCTCTACATGCTAACCTCTACATGGCTAACCTCTACATGCTAACCTCTACATGGCTAACCTCTACATGCTAACCTCTACATGCTAACCTCTACATGCTAACCTCTACATGGCTAACCTCTACATGGATAACCTCTACATGCTAACATCTGGCTCATTGGATGATGTTTCCTCTTTCGGCCTGTCTGTACCCAGCCTTACGTACTGGACTCTATGTCCATTTTTATTTAAGACTTTTAACTGCTGGGCTGTCTGTACGTATATGTGTCTGTGTGTCTGTGTGTGCGGGTGGTGGGTGGTGGGGTTGAAGTTATTTATGTATATTTACTGGTGGGGACGATTTTTATTATTTTTAATGATTTTTAAGCACTGTAAAGCACTTTGTGTTACATTTTGTATGAAAAGCGCTCTATAAATAAAGTTTGATTTGATTTGAACCTCTACATGCTAACCTCTACATGGCTAACCTCTACTTGGCTAACCTCTACATGCTAACCTCTACATGGCTAACCTCTACATGCTAACCTCTACATGGCTAACCTCTACATGGCTAACCTCTACATGCTAACCTCTACATGGCTAACCTCTACATGCTAACCTCTACATGGCTAACCTCTACATGCTAACCTCTACATGCTAACCTCTACATGGCTAACCTCTACATGCTAACCTCTACATGGCTAACCTCTACATGCTAACCTCTACATGCTAACCTCTACATGCTAACCTCTACATGGCTAACCTCTACATGGCTAACCTCTACATGCTAACCTCTACATGGCTAACCTCTACATGCTAAGCTCTACATGCTAACCTCTACATGCTAACCTCTACATGGCTAACCTCTACATGGCTAACCTCTACATGCTAACCTCTACATGGCTAACCTCTACATGCTAACCTCTACATGGCTAACCTCTACATGCTAACCTCTACATGCTAACCTCTACATGCTAACCTCTACATGGCTAACCTCTACATGCTAACCTCTACATGGCTAACCTCTACATGCTAACCTCTACATGCTAACCTCTACATGCTAACCTCTAAATGCTAACCTCTACATGCTAACCTCTACATGGCTAACCTCTACATGCTAACCTCTACATGGCTAACCTCTACATGCTAACCTCTACATGGCTAACCTCTACGTGCTAACCTCTACATGGCTAACCTCTACATGCTAACCTCTACATGCTAACCTCTACATGGCTAACCTCTACATGCTAACCTCTACATGGCTAACCTCTACATGCTAACCTCGACATGCTAACCTCTACATGCTAACCTCTACATGGCTAACCTCTACATGGCTAACCTCTACATGCTAACCTCTACATGGCTAACCTCTACATGCTAACCTCTACATGGCTAACCTCTACATGCTAACCTCTACATGGCTAACCTCTACATGCTAACCTCTACATGCTAACCTCTACATGGCTAACCTCTACATGCTAACCTCTACATGGCTAACCTCTACATGCTAACCTCTACATGCTAACCTCTACATGCTAACCTCTACATGGCTAACCTCTACATGGCTAACCTCTACATGCTAACCTCTACATGGCTAACCTCTACATGCTAAGCTCTACATGCTAACCTCTACATGCTAACCTCTACATGGCTAACCTCTACATGGCTAACCTCTACATGCTAACCTCTACATGGCTAACCTCTACATGCTAACCTCTACATGGCTAACCTCTACATGCTAACCTCTACATGCTAACCTCTACATGCTAACCTCTACATGGCTAACCTCTACATGCTAACCTCTACATGGCTAACCTCTACATGCTAACCTCTACATGCTAACCTCTACATGCTAACCTCTAAATGCTAACCTCTACATGCTAACCTCTACATGGCTAACCTCTACATGCTAACCTCTACATGGCTAACCTCTACATGCTAACCTCTACATGGCTAACCTCTACGTGCTAACCTCTACATGGCTAACCTCTACATGCTAACCTCTACATGCTAACCTCTACATGGCTAACCTCTACATGCTAACCTCTACATGGCTAACCTCTACATGCTAACCTCGACATGCTAACCTCTACATGCTAACCTCTACATGGCTAACCTCTACATGGCTAACCTCTACATGCTAACCTCTACATGGCTAACCTCTACATGGCTAACCTCTACATGGCTAACCTCTACATGGCTAACCTCTACATGGCTAACCTCTACATGGCTAACCTCTACATGCTAACCTCTACATGCTAACCTCTACATGCTAACCTCTACATGGCTAACCTCTACATGCTAACCTCTACATGCTAACCTCTACATGCTAACCTCTACATGCTAACCTCTACATGCTAACCTCTACATGCTAACCTCTACATGGCTAACCTCTACATGCTAACCTCTACATGGCTAACCTCTACATGGCTAACCTCTACATGCTAACCTCTACATGGCTAACCTCTACATGGCTAACCTCTACATGGCTAACCTCTACATGCTAACCTCTACATGGCTAACCTCTACATGGCTAACCTCTACATGGCTAACCTCTACATGCTAACCTCTACATGCTAACCTCTACATGGCTAACCTCTACATGGCTAACCTCTACATGCTAACCTCTACATGCTAACCTCTACATGGCTAACCTCTACATGGCTAACCTCTACATGCTAACCTCTGGCTCCTTGGATGATGTTTCCTCTTTCGGTCCATCTGTACCCAGCCTTACATACTCAACTCTATGTCCATTTTTATTTAAGACTTTTAACTGCTGGGCTGTCTGTACGTATATGTGTCTGTGTGTCTGTGTGTGCGGGTGGTGGGTGGTGGGGTTGTAGTTATTTATGTATATTTACTGGTGGGGACGATTTTTATTATTTTTAATGATTTTTAAGCACTGTAAAGCACTTTGTGTTACATTTTGTATGAAAAGCGCTCTATAAATAAAGTTTGATTTGATTTGATTTGAACCTCTACATGCTAACCTCTACATGCTAACCTCTACATGGCTAACCTCTACATGCTAACCTCTACATGGCTAACCTCTACATGCTAACCTCTACATGCTAACCTCTACATGCTAACCTCTACATGGCTAACCTCTACATGCTAACCTCTACATGGCTAACCTCTACATGGCTAACCTCTACATGTTAACCTCTACATGCTTACCTCTACATGCTAACCTCTACATGCTAACCTCTACATGGCTAACCTCTACATGCTAACATCTACATGGCTAACCTCTACATGCTAACCTCTACATGGCTAACCTCTACATGCTAACCTCTACATGGCTAACCTCTACATGCTAAGCTCTACATGCTAACCTCTACATGGCTAACCTCTACATGCTAACCTCTACATGGCTAACCTCTACATGCTAACCTCTACATGCTAACCTCTACATGGCTAACCTCTACATGCTAACCTCTACATGCTAACCTCTGCATGGCTAACCTCTACATGCTAACCTCTACATGGCTAACCTCTACATGGCTAACCTCTACATGGCTAACCTCTACATGCTAACCTCTACATGGCTAACCTCTACATGGCTAACCTCTACATGCTAACCTCTACATGCTAACCTCTACATGGCTAACCTCTGCATGGCTAACCTCTGCATGGCTAACCTCTGCATGGCTAACCTCTACATGCTAACCTCTACATGGCTAACCTCTACATGCTAACCTCTACATGCTAACCTCTACATGCTAACCTCTACATGCTAACCTCTACACGGCTAACCTCTACATGCTAACCTCTACATGGCTAACCTCTACATGCTAACCTCTACATGCTAACCTCTACATGCTAACCTCTACATGGCTAACCTCTACATGGCTAACCTCTACATGCTAACCTCTACATGGCTAACCTCTACATGCTAACCTCTACATGGCTAACCTCTACATGCTAACCTCTACATGGCTAACCTCTACATGGCTAACCTCTACATGCTAACCTCTACATGCTAACCTCTACATGGCTAACCTCTACATGGCTAACCTCTACATGGCTAACCTCTACATGCTAACCTCTACATGGCTAACCTCTACATGCTAACCTCTACATGGCTAACCTCTACATGGCTAACCTCTACATGGCTAACCTCTACATGCTAACCTCTACATGCTAACCTCTACATGGCTAACCTCTGCATGGCTAACCTCTGCATGGCTAACCTCTGCATGGCTAACCTCTGCATGGCTAACCTCTACATGGCTAACCTCTACATGCTAACCTCTACATGCTAACCTCTACATGGCTAACCTCTACATAATAACCTCTACATGGCTAACCTCTACATGCTAACCTCTACATGCTAACCTCTACATGGCTAACCTCTACATGGCTAACCTCTACATGCTAACCTCTACATGCTAACCTCTACATGGCTAACCTCTACATGCTAACCTCTACATGGCTAACCTCTACATGCTAACCTCTACATGCTAACCTCTACATGCTAACCTCTACATGGCTAACCTCTACATGGCTAACCTCTACATGCTAACCTCTACATGGCTAACCTCTACATGCTAAGCTCTACATGCTAACCTTTACATGCTAACCTCTACATGGCTAACCTCTACATGTAACCTCTGCATGGCTAACCTCTGCATGGCTAACCTCTGCATGGCTAACCTCTACATGCTAACCTCTACATGGCTAACCTCTACATGCTAACCTCTACATGCTAACCTCTACATGCTAACCTCTACATGCTAACCTCTACATGGCTAACCTCTACATGGCTAACCTCTACATGCTAACCTCTACATGGCTAACCTCTACATGCTAACCTCTACATGGCTAACCTCTACATGGCTAACCTCTACATGCTAACCTCTACATGGCTAACCTCTACATGCTAACCTCTACATGCTAACCTCTACATGGCTAACCTCTACATTGCTAACCTCTACATGCTAACCTCTACATGGCTAACCTCTAAATGGCTAACCTCTACATGGCTAACCTCTACATGCTAACCTCTACATGCTAACCTCTACATGGCTAACCTCTACATGGCTAACCTCTACATGCTAACCTCTGGCTCCTTGGATGATGTTTCCTCTTTCGGTCCATCTGTACCCAGCCTTACATACTCAACTCTATATCCATTTTTATTTAAGACTTTTAACTGCTGGGCTGTCTGTACGTATATGTGTCTGTGTGTCTGTGTGTGCGGGTGGTGGGTGGTGGGGTTGTAGTTATTTATGTATATTTACTGGTGGGGACGATTTTTTTTATTATTTTTAATGATTTTTAAGCACTGTAAAGCACTTTGTGTTACATTTTGTATGAAAAGCGCTCTATAAATAAAGTTTGATTTGATTTGACTCTACATGGCTAACCTCTACTTGGCTAACCTCTACATGCTAACCTCTACATTGCTAACCTCTACATGCTAACCTCTACATGCTAACCTCTACATGGCTAACCTCTACATGGCTAACCTCTACATGCTAACCTCTACATGGCTAACCTCTACATGCTAACCTCTACATGGCTAACCTCTACATGGCTAACCTCTACATGGCTAACCTCTACATGCTAACCTCTACATGCTAACCTCTACATGGCTAACCTCTGCATGGCTAACCTCTACATGCTAACCTCTACATGGCTAACCTCTACATGCTAACCTCTACATGGCTAACCTCTACATGGCTAACCTCTACATGCTAACCTCTACATGGCTAACCTCTACATGCTAACCTCTACATGGCTAACCTCTACATGCTAACCTCTACATGTCTAACCTCTACATGTTAACCTCTACATGCTAACCTCTACATGCTAACCTCTACATGCTAACCTCTACATGGCTAACCTCTACATGCTAACCTCTACATGGCTAACCTCTACATGCTAACCTCTACATGCCAACCTCTACATGGTTAACCTCTACATGCTAACCTCTACATGCTAACCTCTACATGGCTAACCTCTACATGGCTAACCTCTACATGCTAACCTCTACATGCTAACCTCTACATGCTAACCTCTACATGGCTAACCTCTACATGGCTAACCTCTACATGCTAACCTCTACATGGCTAACCTCTACATGCTAACCTCTACATGGCTAACCTCTACATGCTAACCTCTACATGGCTAACCTCTACATGGCTAACCTCTACATGCTAACCTCTACATGGCTAACCTCTACATGCTAACCTCTACATGGCTAACCTCTACATGGCTAACCTCTACATGCTAACCTCTACATGGCTAACCTCTACATGCTAACCTCTACATGGCTAACCTCTACATGGCTAACCTCTACATGGCTAACCTCTACATGCTAACCTCTACATGCTAACCTCTACATGGCTAACCTCTACATGGCTAACCTCTACATGCTAACCTCTGGCTCCTTGGATGATGTTTCCTCTTTCGGTCCATCTGTACCCAGCCTTACATACTCAACTCTATGTCCATTTTTATTTAAGACTTTTAACTGCTGGGCTGTCTGTACGTATATGTGTCTGTGTGTCTGTGTGTGCGGGTGGTGGGTGGTGGGGTTGTAGTTATTTATGTATATTTACTGGTGGGGACGATTTTTATTATTTTTAATGATTTTTAAGCACTGTAAAGCACTTTGTGTTACATTTTGTATGAAAAGCGCTCTATAAATAAAGTTTGATTTGATTTGATTTGAACCTCTACATGCTAACCTCTACATGCTAACCTCTACATGGCTAACCTCTACATGCTAACCTCTACATGGCTAACCTCTACATGCTAACCTCTACATGCTAACCTCTACATGCTAACCTCTACATGGCTAACCTCTACATGCTAACCTCTACATGGCTAACCTCTACATGGCTAACCTCTACATGTTAACCTCTACATGCTTACCTCTACATGCTAACCTCTACATGCTAACCTCTACATGGCTAACCTCTACATGCTAACATCTACATGGCTAACCTCTACATGCTAACCTCTACATGGCTAACCTCTACATGCTAACCTCTACATGGCTAACCTCTACATGCTAAGCTCTACATGCTAACCTCTACATGGCTAACCTCTACATGCTAACCTCTACATGGCTAACCTCTACATGCTAACCTCTACATGGCTAACCTCTACATGGCTAACCTCTACATGCTAACCTCTACATGCTAACCTCTGCATGGCTAACCTCTACATGCTAACCTCTACATGGCTAACCTCTACATGGCTAACCTCTACATGGCTAACCTCTACATGCTAACCTCTACATGGCTAACCTCTACATGGCTAACCTCTACATGCTAACCTCTACATGCTAACCTCTACATGGCTAACCTCTGCATGGCTAACCTCTGCATGGCTAACCTCTGCATGGCTAACCTCTACATGCTAACCTCTACATGGCTAACCTCTACATGCTAACCTCTACATGCTAACCTCTACATGCTAACCTCTACATGCTAACCTCTACACGGCTAACCTCTACATGCTAACCTCTACATGGCTAACCTCTACATGCTAACCTCTACATGCTAACCTCTACATGCTAACCTCTACATGGCTAACCTCTACATGGCTAACCTCTACATGCTAACCTCTACATGGCTAACCTCTACATGCTAACCTCTACATGGCTAACCTCTACATGCTAACCTCTACATGGCTAACCTCTACATGGCTAACCTCTACATGCTAACCTCTACATGCTAACCTCTACATGGCTAACCTCTACATGGCTAACCTCTACATGGCTAACCTCTACATGCTAACCTCTACATGGCTAACCTCTACATGCTAACCTCTACATGGCTAACCTCTACATGGCTAACCTCTACATGGCTAACCTCTACATGCTAACCTCTACATGCTAACCTCTACATGGCTAACCTCTGCATGGCTAACCTCTGCATGGCTAACCTCTGCATGGCTAACCTCTGCATGGCTAACCTCTACATGGCTAACCTCTACATGCTAACCTCTACATGCTAACCTCTACATGGCTAACCTCTACATAATAACCTCTACATGGCTAACCTCTACATGCTAACCTCTACATGCTAACCTCTACATGCTAACCTCTACATGGCTAACCTCTACATGGCTAACCTCTACATGCTAACCTCTACATGCTAACCTCTACATGGCTAACCTCTACATGCTAACCTCTACATGGCTAACCTCTACATGCTAACCTCTACATGCTAACCTCTACATGCTAACCTCTACATGGCTAACCTCTACATGGCTAACCTCTACATGCTAACCTCTACATGGCTAACCTCTACATGCTAAGCTCTACATGCTAACCTTTACATGCTAACCTCTACATGGCTAACCTCTACATGCTAACCTCTGCATGGCTAACCTCTGCATGGCTAACCTCTGCATGGCTAACCTCTGCATGGCTAACCTCTACATGCTAACCTCTACATGGCTAACCTCTACATGCTAACCTCTACATGCTAACCTCTACATGCTAACCTCTACATGCTAACCTCTACATGGCTAACCTCTACATGGCTAACCTCTACATGCTAACCTCTACATGGCTAACCTCTACATGCTAACCTCTACATGGCTAACCTCTACATGGCTAACCTCTACATGCTAACCTCTACATGGCTAACCTCTACATGCTAACCTCTACATGCTAACCTCTACATGGCTAACCTCTACATTGCTAACCTCTACATGCTAACCTCTACATGGCTAACCTCTAAATGGCTAACCTCTACATGGCTAACCTCTACATGCTAACCTCTACATGCTAACCTCTACATGGCTAACCTCTACATGGCTAACCTCTACATGCTAACCTCTGGCTCCTTGGATGATGTTTCCTCTTTCGGTCCATCTGTACCCAGCCTTACATACTCAACTCTATATCCATTTTTATTTAAGACTTTTAACTGCTGGGCTGTCTGTACGTATATGTGTCTGTGTGTCTGTGTGTGCGGGTGGTGGGTGGTGGGGTTGTAGTTATTTATGTATATTTACTGGTGGGGACGATTTTTATTATTTTTAATGATTTTTAAGCACTGTAAAGCACTTTGTGTTACATTTTGTATGAAAAGCGCTCTATAAATAAAGTTTGATTTGATTTGACTCTACATGGCTAACCTCTACTTGGCTAACCTCTACATGCTAACCTCTACATGCTAACCTCTACATGCTAACCTCTACATGGCTAACCTCTACATGCTAACCTCTACATGGCTAACCTCTACATGCTAACCTCTACATGCTAACCTCTACATGCTAACCTCTACATGGCTAACCTCTACATGGCTAACCTCTACATGGCTAACCTCTACATGGCTAACCTCTACATGCTAACCTCTACATGGCTAACCTCTACATGCTAACCTCTACATGCTAACCTCTACATGGCTAACCTCTACATGCTAACCTCTACATGCTAACCTCTACATGGCTAACCTCTACATGCTAACCTCTACATGGCTAACCTCTACATGCTAACCTCTACATGCTAACCTCTACATGCTAACCTCTACATGGCTAACCTCTACATGGCTAACCTGTACATGCTAACCTCTACATGGCTAACCTCTACATGCTAACCTCTACATGGCTAACCTATACATGCTAACCTCTACATGCTAACCTCTACATGGCTAACCTCTACATGCTAACCTCTGGCTCCTTGGATGATGTTTCCTCTTTCGGTCCATCTGTACCCAGCCTTACATACTCAACTCTATGTCCATTTTTATTTAAGACTTTTAACTGCTGGGCTGTCTGTACGTATGTGTGCCTGTGTGTCTGTGTGTGCGGGTGGTGGGTGGTGGGGTTGTAGTTATTTATGTATATTTACTGGTGGGGACGATTTTTATTATTTTTAATGATTTTTAAGCACTGTAAAGCACTTTGTGTTACATTTTGTATGAAAAGCGCTCTATAAATAAAGTTTGATTTGATTTGAACCTCTACATGCTAACCTCTACATGGCTAACCTCTACTTGGCTAACCTCTACATGCTAACCTCTACATGGCTAACCTCTACATGCTAACCTCTACATGGCTAACCTCTACATGGCTAACCTCTACATGCTAACCTCTACATGCTAACCTCTACATGCTAACCTCTACATGGCTAACCTCTACATGGCTAACCTCTACATGCTAACCTCTACATGCTAACCTCTACATGGCTAACCTCTACTTGGCTAACCTCTACATGCTAACCTCTACATGGCTAACCTCTACATGCTAACCTCTACATGGCTAACCTCTACATGCTAACCTCTACATGCTAACCTCTACATGGCTAACCTCTACATGGCTAACCTCTACATGCTAACCTCTACATGGCTAACCTCTACATGCTAACCTCTACATGGCTAACCTCTACATGGCTAACCTCTACATGCTAACCTCTACATGCTAACCTCTACATGGCTAACCTCTACATGCTAACCTCTACATGCTAACCTCTACATGCTAACCTCTACATGGCTAACCTCTACATGCTAACCTCTACATGGCTAACCTCTACATGGCTAACCTCTACATGGCTAACCTCTACATGCTAACCTCTACATGCTAACCTCTACATGCTAACCTCTACATGGCTAACCTCTACATGCTAACCTCTACATGGCTAACCTCTACATGGCTAACCTCTACATGCTAACCTCTACATGGCTAACCTCTACATGCTAACCTCTACATGCTAACCTCTACATGGCTAACCTCTACATGCTAACCTCTACATGGCTAACCTCTACATGCTAACCTCTACATGCTAACCTCTACATGCTAACCTCTACATGGCTAACCTCTACATGCTAACCTCTACATGGCTAACCTCTACATGCTAACCTCTACATGCTAACCTCTACATGGCTAACCTCTACATGCTAACCTCTACATGCTAACCTCTACATGGCTAACCTCTACATGGCTAACCTCTACATGCTAACCTCTACATGGCTAACCTCTACATGGCTAACCTCTACATGCTAACCTCTACATTGCTAACCTCTACATGCTAACCTCTACATGGCTAACCTCTACATGCTAACCTCTACATGCTAACCTCTACATGCTAACCTCTACATGCTAACCTCTACATGCTAACCTCTACATGGCTAACCTCTACATGCTAAGCGCTACATGCTAATGAAAAGCGCTCTATAAATAAAGTTTGATTTGATTTGATTTGATTTGAACCTCTACATGCTAACCTCTACATGGCTAACCTCTACTTGGCTAACCTCTACATGCTAACCTCTACATGGCTAACCTCTACATGCTAACCTCTACATGGCTAACCTCTACATGCTAACCTCTACATGGCTAACCTCTACATGCTAACCTCTACATGGCTAACCTCTACATGCTAACCTCTACATGCTAACCTCTACATGGCTAACCTCTACATGCTAACCTCTACATGCTAACCTCTACATGGCTAACCTCTACATGGCTAACCTCTACATGCTAACCTCTACATGCTAACCTCTACATGGCTAACCTCTGCATGGCTAACCTCTGCAGGGCTAACCTCTACATGCTAACCTCTACATGGCTAACCTCTACATGCTAACCTCTACATGGCTAACCTCTACATGTTAAGCTCTACATGCTAACCTCTACATGCTAACCTCTACATGGCTAACCTCTACATGGCTAACCTCTACATGCTAACCTCTACATTGCTAACCTCTACATGCTAACTTCTACATGGCTAACCTCTACATGCTAACCTCTACATGCTAACCTCTACATGCTAACCTCTACATGGCTAACCTCTACATGCTAACCTCTACATGGCTAACCTCTACATGCTAACCTCTACATGCCAACCTCTACATGGTTAACCTCTACATGCTAACCTCTACATGCTAACCTCTACATGGCTAACCTCTACATGGCTAACCTCTACATGCTAACCTCTACATGCTAACCTCTACATGCTAACCTCTACATGGCTAACCTCTACATGGCTAACCTCTACATGCTAACCTCTACATGGCTAACCTCTACATGCTAACCTCTACATGGCTAACCTCTACATGCTAACCTCTACATGGCTAACCTCTACATGGCTAACCTCTACATGCTAACCTCTACATGGCTAACCTCTACATGCTAACCTCTACATGGCTAACCTCTACATGGCTAACCTCTACATGCTAACCTCTACATGGCTAACCTCTACATGCTAACCTCTACATGGCTAACCTCTACATGGCTAACCTCTACATGGCTAACCTCTACATGCTAACCTCTACATGCTAACCTCTACATGGCTAACCTCTACATGGCTAACCTCTACATGCTAACCTCTGGCTCCTTGGATGATGTTTCCTCTTTCGGTCCATCTGTACCCAGCCTTACATACTCAACTCTATGTCCATTTTTATTTAAGACTTTTAACTGCTGGGCTGTCTGTACGTATATGTGTCTGTGTGTCTGTGTGTGCGGGTGGTGGGTGGTGGGGTTGTAGTTATTTATGTATATTTACTGGTGGGGACGATTTTTATTATTTTTAATGATTTTTAAGCACTGTAAAGCACTTTGTGTTACATTTTGTATGAAAAGCGCTCTATAAATAAAGTTTGATTTGATTTGATTTGATTTGAACCTCTACATGCTAACCTCTACTTTCTCCAGCTTAACCAGGACAAAACTGAAGTTTTAGTCATCGGTCCTAAGGCCCAGAGAGAGAAACTTTTACCCAAACTACAGTCATTGTCTTTTAATCCTTCCTCACAGGTGAAGAACCTGGGTGTGTTTTTTGACTCTGAGCTGACTTTAATTCCACACATTAAGAATATCACAAAGATAGGTTTTTACCATCTAAAGAACATAGCCAGAGTCCGCCCCATTCTCTCTCGGGCCAACACGGAGACGCTAATGCATGCTTTTATCACCAGTCGTATCGACTACTGTAATGCCCTGCTTTCTGGTCTTCCCAAAAAGAGTATCTCAGGTTTACAACTTTTACAAAATTCAGCAGCTCGTGTCCTGACGAAGACCAGGAGGCGGGACCACATTACACCGGTTTTAGAGTTGCTGCATTGGCTCCCCGTGTGTTTCAGGATCCATTTTAAAGTTCTTTTAATGGTTTTTAAATGTCTTAATGGTCTTGGTCCTTCTTATCTTTCAGAATTGATTTTACCATATGAGCCTTCGCGGTCCCTTCGCTCCTCTGGCAGGGGTCTCCTAGTTATTCCTAAAGTCAACAGAAAGACTCACGGCGAGGCGTCTTTCCAATTCTATGGCCCTCGCCTCTGGAACGACCTGCCGGAGGAGCTCAGGACCGCAGAGAACGTTCATGTTTTTAAGAGCAGGCTCAAGACCCACCTTTTTAGTTTAGCTTTTAACTAATATTTACTTATATTAACCTTATTTACCGGTTTTAGTTCTATTATTTCTTTATTTTCCCTCTTTTATCCTGTGCTATTTCACGCACAGTTTTAGCTGTTTTTAATGTATCTCTTATTAAATATTTATTTATTTATTTTTTATTTATTTTTATTCATTTATTTTTTATGTTCTCCTAGTGGTTCCTCTGAGGGAGCCCTCTGCCCCAGGAGTGCTGGTTGGCTGTGGCCGTGCGGGCGCTCTCCTGGGGGTGCCTGGATGGAGGTAGGACGTCTCTCCTACACCTACTCCGGGCCCCCTGGGTTGGCGCTTTGTGGCTGTGGGCGATGGGCTGCTCCTGGTGCAGACGGCTCCTTGGATGATGTTTCCTCTTTCGGTCCATCTGTACCCAGCCTTACATACTCAACTCTATGTCCATTTTTATTTAAGACTTTTAACTGCCGTTGTCTCGGCCTACGGGCCCAACATCGGTGCAGAGTACCCGGCCTTCTTGGAGTCCCTGGGAGGGGTACTAGATGGTGCTCCGGCTGGGGACTCCATTGTTCTACTGGGGGACTTCAACGCCCACGTGGGTAACGACAGTGAGACCTGGGTGGGGGTGATGGGGAAGAACGGCCTCCCCGATCGGAACCCGAGTGGTGTTCTGTTATTGGACTTCTGTGCTAGTTACGGTTTGTCCATAACGAACACCATGTTCGAGCACAAGGATGTCCATAAGTGCACGTGGCACCAGGACACCCTAGGCAGGAGGTCGATGATCGACTTTGTAGTTGTGTCATCCGATCTCTGGCCGCGTGTCTCGGACACTCGGGTGAAGAGAGGGGCTGAGCTGTCAACCGATCACCACCTGGTGGTGAGCTGGATCCGCTGGCAGGGGAAGAAGCCGGTCAGACCTGGCAGGCCCAAACGTGTTGTGAGGGTCTGTTGGGAACGTCTGGTGGATCCCTCTGTCAGTAGGGTCTTCAACTCCCACCTCCGGAAGAGCTTCAACCAGATTCCGAGGGAGGTAGGGGACATGGAGTCCGAGTGGACCATGTTCTCCTCCTCCATTGTCGATGCGGCTGCTCGTAGTTGTGGCCGTAAGGTCTCTGGTGCCTGTCGCGGCGGCAATCCCCGAACCCGGTGGTGGCGCCCGGAGGTAAGGGATGCCGTCAAGCTGAAGAAGGAGTCCTATCTGGCCTTGTTGGCTTGTGGGACTCCGGAGGCAGCTGAGAGGTACCGGCAGGCCAAGCGTGCTGCAGCTCGTGCAGTCGCAGAGGCAAAAACTCGGGTTTGGGAGGAGTTTGGAGAAGCCATGGAGGAGGACTATCGGTCGGCCTCGAAGAGATTCTGGCAAACCATCCGGCGCCTCAGGAAGGGGAAGCAGTGCTCCACCAACACTGTTTACAGTGTGGGTGGGGGGCTGCTGACCTCGACTGGGGATGTGGTCGGGCGGTGGAAGGAGTACTTCGAGGATCTCCTCAATCCCACCGTTACGTCTTCCGATGAGGAAGCAGAGGCTGGGGACTCGGAGGGGGGCTCGTCCATCACCCAGGCTGAAGTCACCGAGGTGGTTAGAAAGCTCCTCGGTGGCAGGGCCCCAGGGGTGGATGAGATTCGTCCTGAGTACCTTAAGTCTCTGGATGTTGTAGGGCTGTCTTGGCTGACACGTCTCTGCAACATCGCGTGGCGGTCGGGGACAGTGCCTCTGGATTGGCAGACCGGGGTGGTGGTCCCTCTCTTCAAGAAGGGGGATCGGAGGGTGTGCTCCAATTACAGAGGGATCACACTCCTCAGCCTCCCTGGTAAGGTCTATTCCAGGGTGCTGGAGAGGAGGATTCGGCCGATAGTCGAACCTCGGATCCAGGAGGAACAATGCGGTTTTCGTCCCGGTCGTGGAACACTGGACCAGCTCTATACCCTTCATCGGGTGCTCGAGGGTTTGTGGGAGTTCGCCCAACCAGTCCACATGTGTTTTGTGGATCTGGAGAAAGCGTTCGACCGTGTCCCTCGTGGTGCCCTGTGGGGGGTGCTCCGGGAGTATGGGGTCCGGGGCCCTCTACTAAGGGCTGTCCGTTCCCTGTATGACTGCAGCAGGAGCTTGGTTCGCATTGCCGGCAGTAAGTCAGACCTGTTCCCGGTGCGTGTTGGTCTCCGGCAGGGCTGCCCTTTGTCACCGGTTCTGTTCATTACCTATATGGACAGAATTTCTAGGCGCAGCCAGGGGCCGGAGGGTGTCCGGTTTGGGAACCTCAGAATATCATCTCTGCTCTTTGCAGACGATGTTGTTCTGTTGGCTTCATCAAATCAGGACCTCCAGCTGCACTGGGGCGGTTTGCAGCCGAGTGTGAAGCGGGCGGGATGAGGATCAGCACCTCCAAATCTGAGGCCATGGTTCTCCACCGGAAAAAGGTGGTTCTCCCGCTTCAGGTCGGTGGGGAGTCCTTGCCCCAAGTGGAGGAGTTCAAGTATCTCGGGGTCATGTTCACGAGTGAGGGACGGATGGAGCGTGAGATCGGTAGACGGATCGGTGCGGCGTCAGCAGTGATGCGGTCGCTGTATCGGACCGTTGTGGTGAAGAGGGAGCTGAGTCAGGGGGCGAAGCTCTCGATTTACCGATCGATCTACGTTCCCACCCTCACCTATGGTCATGAGATTTGGGTAATGACCGAAAGGACAAGATCGCGAATACAAGCGGCCGAAATGAGTTTCCTCCGCAGGGTGGCTGGGCGCACCCTCCGAGATCGGGTGAGGAGCTCAGTTACCCGGGAGGAGCTCGGACTCGAGCCGCTACTCCTCCACGTCGAAAGGAGCCAGCTGAGGTGGCTAGGGCATCTGTTCCGGATGCCTCCTGGTCGCCTCCCTCGGGAGGTGTTCCAGGCATGTCCCACTGGGAAGAGGCCTCGTGGAAGGCCCAGGACACGCTGGTGGGACTATGTCTCCGAGCTGGCCTGGTGTCGTCTCGGGGTCCCCCCAGAACAGCTGGAGGAGGTGTGCGTGGATCGGGAAGTCTGGGCATCTCTGCTGAGACTGCTGCCCCCGCGACCCGGCCCCGGATAAAGCGGAAGAAAATGGATGGATGGATGGATGGACTTTTAACTGCTGGGCTGTCTGTACGTATATGTGTCTGTGTGTCTGTGTGTGCGGGTGGTGGGTGGTGGGGTTGTAGTTATTTATGTATATTTACTGGTGGGGACGATTTTTATTATTTTTAATGATTTTTAAGCACTGTAAAGCACTTTGTGTTACATTTTGTATGAAAAGCGCTCTATAAATAAAGTTTGATTTGATTTGACTCTACATGGCTAACCTCTACTTGGCTAACCTCTACATGCTAACCTCTACATGGCTAACCTCTACATGCTAACCTCTACATGCTAACCTCTACATGGCTAACCTCTACATGGCTAACCTCTACATGCTAACCTCTACATGGCTAACCTCTACATGCTAACCTCTACATGGCTAACCTCTACATGCTAACCTCTACATGCTAACCTCTACATGCTAACCTCTACATGCTAACCTCTACATGGCTAACCTCTACATGCTAACCTCTACATGCTAACCTCTACATGGCTAACCTCTACATGCTAACCTCTACATGGCTAACCTCTACATGCTAACCTCTACATGCTAACCTCTACATGCTAACCTCTACATGGCTAACCTCTACATGGCTAACCTCTACATGGCTAACCTCTACATGCTAACCTCTACATGGCTAACCTCTAAATGCTAACCTCTACATGGCTAACCTCTACATGCTAACCTCTACATGCTAACCTCTTCATGGCTAACCTCTACATGCTAACCTCTACATGCTAACCTCTACATGGCTAACCTCTACATGCTAACCTCTACATGGCTAACCTCTACATGCTAACCTCTACATGCTAACCTCTACATGCTAACCTCTACATGGCTAACCTCTACATGGCTAACCTCTACATGCTAACCTCTACATGGCTAACCTCTACATGCTAACCTCTACATGGCTAACCTCTACATGCTAACCTCTACATGGCTAACCTCTACATGGCTAACCTCTACATGCTAACCTCTACATGGCTAACCTCTACATGCTAACCTCTACATGCTAACCTCTACATGGCTAACCTCTACATGGCTAACCTCTACATGCTAACCTCTACATGGCTAACCTCTACATGCTAACCTCTACATGGCTAACCTCTACATGGCTAACCTCTACATGCTAACCTCTACATGCTAACCTCTACATGCTAACCTCTACATGCTAACCTCTACATGGCTAACCTCTACATGGCTAACCTCTACATGCTAACCTCTACATGCTAACCTCTACATGGCTAACCTCTACATGGCTAACCTCTACATGCTAACCTCTACATGCTAACCTCTACATGCTAACCTCTACATGGCTAACCTCTACATGGCTAACCTCTACATGCTAACCTCTGGCTCCTTGGATGATGTTTCCTCTTTCGGTCCATCTGTACCCAGCCTTACATACTCAACTCTATGTCCATTTTTATTTAAGACTTTTAACTGCTGGGCTGTCTGTACGTATATGTGTCTGTGTGTGCGGGTGGTGGGTGGTGGGGTTGTAGTTATTTATGTATATTTACTGGTGGGGACGATTTTTATTATTTTTAATGATTTTTAAGCACTGTAAAGCACTTTGTGTTACATTTTGTATGAAAAGCGCTCTATAAATAAAGTTTGATTTGATTTGATTTGAACCTCTACATGCTAACCTCTACATGGCTAACCTCTACTTGGCTAACCTCTACATGCTAACCTCTACATGTTAACCTCTACATGCTAACCTCTACATGGCTAACCTCCACATGGCTAACCTCTACATGCTAACCTCTACATGGCTAACCTCTACATGCTAAGCTCTACATGCTAACCTCTACATGCTAACCTCTACATGCTAACCTCTACATGCTAACCTCTACATGCTAACCGCTACATGGCTAACCTCTACATGCTAACCTCTACATGCTAACCTCTACATGGCTAACCTCTACATGCTAACCTCTACATGGCTAACCTCTACATGCTAACCTCTACATGCTAACCTCTACATGCTAACCTCTACATGCTAACCTCTACATGGCTAACCTCTACATGGCTAACCTCTACATGCTAACCTCTACATGGCTAACCTCTACATGGCTAACCTCTACATGCTAACCTCTACATGGCTAACCTCTACATGCTAACCTCTACATGCTAACCTCTACATGCTAACCTCTACATGCTAACCTCTACATGCTAACCTCTACATGCTAACCTCTACATGGCTAACCTCTACATGGCTAACCTCTACATGCTAACCTCTACATGGCTAACCTCTACATGCTAACCTCTACATGGCTAACCTCTACATGGCTAACCTCTACATGCTAACCTCTACATGCTAACCTCTACATGGCTAACCTCTACATGCTAACATCTACATGGCTAACCTCTACATGTTAACCTCTACATGCTAACCTCTACATGGCTAACCTCTACATGCTAACCTCTACATGGCTAACCTCTACATGGCTAACCTCTACATGCTAACCTCTGGCTCCTTGGATGATGTTTCCTCTTTCGGTCCATCTGTACCCAGCCTTACATACTCAACTCTATGTCCATTTTTATTTAAGACTTTTAACTGCTGGGCTGTCTGTACGTATATGTGTCTGTGTGTCTGTGTGTGCGGGTGGTGGGTGGTGGGGTTGTAGTTATTTATGTATATTTACTGGTGGGGACGATTTTTATTATTTTTAATGATTTTTAAGCACTGTAAAGCACTTTGTGTTACATTTTGTATGAAAAGCGCTCTATAAATAAAGTTTGATTTGATTTGACTCTACATGGCTAACCTCTACTTGGCTAACCTCTACATGCTAACCTCTACATGGCTAACCTCTACATGCTAACCTCTACATGCTAACCTCTACATGGCTAACCTCTACATGGCTAACCTCTACATGCTAACCTCTACATGGCTAACCTCTACATGCTAACCTCTACATGGCTAACCTCTACATGCTAACCTCTACATGCTAACCTCTACATGCTAACCTCTACATGCTAACCTCTACATGGCTAACCTCTACATGCTAACCTCTACATGCTAACCTCTACATGGCTAACCTCTACATGCTAACCTCTACATGGCTAACCTCTACATGCTAACCTCTACATGCTAACCTCTACATGGCTAACCTCTACATGGCTAACCTCTACATGGCTAACCTCTACATGCTAACCTCTACATGGCTAACCTCTAAATGCTAACCTCTACATGGCTAACCTCTACATGCTAACCTCTACATGCTAACCTCTTCATGGCTAACCTCTACATGCTAACCTCTACATGCTAACCTCTACATGGCTAACCTCTACATGCTAACCTCTACATGGCTAACCTCTACATGCTAACCTCTACATGCTAACCTCTACATGCTAACCTCTACATGGCTAACCTCTACATGCTAACCTCTACATGGCTAACCTCTACATGCTAACCTCTACATGGCTAACCTCTACATGCTAACCTCTACATGGCTAACCTCTACATGGCTAACCTCTACATGCTAACCTCTACATGGCTAACCTCTACATGCTAACCTCTACATGCTAACCTCTACATGGCTAACCTCTACATGGCTAACCTCTACATGCTAACCTCTACATGGCTAACCTCTACATGCTAACCTCTACATGGCTAACCTCTACATGGCTAACCTCTACATGCTAACCTCTACATGCTAACCTCTACATGCTAACCTCTACATGCTAACCTCTACATGGCTAACCTCTACATGGCTAACCTCTACATGCTAACCTCTACATGCTAACCTCTACATGGCTAACCTCTACATGGCTAACCTCTACATGCTAACCTCTACATGCTAACCTCTACATGCTAACCTCTACATGGCTAACCTCTACATGGCTAACCTCTACATGCTAACCTCTGGCTCCTTGGATGATGTTTCCTCTTTCGGTCCATCTGTACCCAGCCTTACATACTCAACTCTATGTCCATTTTTATTTAAGACTTTTAACTGCTGGGCTGTCTGTACGTATATGTGTCTGTGTGTGCGGGTGGTGGGTGGTGGGGTTGTAGTTATTTATGTATATTTACTGGTGGGGACGATTTTTATTATTTTTAATGATTTTTAAGCACTGTAAAGCACTTTGTGTTACATTTTGTATGAAAAGCGCTCTATAAATAAAGTTTGATTTGATTTGATTTGAACCTCTACATGCTAACCTCTACATGGCTAACCTCTACTTGGCTAACCTCTACATGCTAACCTCTACATGTTAACCTCTACATGCTAACCTCTACATGGCTAACCTCCACATGGCTAACCTCTACATGCTAACCTCTACATGGCTAACCTCTACATGCTAAGCTCTACATGCTAACCTCTACATGCTAACCTCTACATGCTAACCTCTACATGCTAACCTCTACATGCTAACCGCTACATGGCTAACCTCTACATGCTAACCTCTACATGCTAACCTCTACATGGCTAACCTCTACATGCTAACCTCTACATGGCTAACCTCTACATGCTAACCTCTACATGCTAACCTCTACATGCTAACCTCTACATGCTAACCTCTACATGGCTAACCTCTACATGGCTAACCTCTACATGGCTAACCTCTACATGGCTAACCTCTACATGCTAACCTCTACATGGCTAACCTCTACATGCTAACCTCTACATGCTAACCTCTACATGCTAACCTCTACATGCTAACCTCTACATGGCTAACCTCTACATGGCTAACCTCTACATGCTAACCTCTACATGGCTAACCTCTACATGCTAACCTCTACATGGCTAACCTCTACATGGCTAACCTCTACATGCTAACCTCTACATGCTAACCTCTACATGGCTAACCTCTACATGCTAACATCTACATGGCTAACCTCTACATGTTAACCTCTACATGCTAACCTCTACATGGCTAACCTCTACATGCTAACCTCTACATGGCTAACCTCTACATGGCTAACCTCTACATGCTAACCTCTGGCTCCTTGGATGATGTTTCCTCTTTCGGTCCATCTGTACCCAGCCTTACATACTCAACTCTATGTCCATTTTTATTTAAGACTTTTAACTGCTGGGCTGTCTGTACGTATATGTGTCTGTGTGTCTGTGTGTGCGGGTGGTGGGTGGTGGGGTTGTAGTTATTTATGTATATTTACTGGTGGGGACGATTTTTATTATTTTCAATGATTTTTAAGCACTGTAAAGCACTTTGTGTTACATTTTGTATGAAAAGCGCTCTATAAATAAAGTTTGATTTGATTTGATTTGATTTGAACCTCTACATGCTAACCTCTACATGGCTAACCTCTACTTGGCTAACCTCTACATGCTAACCTCTACATGGCTAACCTCTACATGCTAACCTCTACATGGCTAACCCCTACATGCTAACCTCTACATGGCTAACCTCTACATGCTAACCTCTACATGGCTAACCTCTACATGCTAACCTCTACATGCTAACCTCTACATGGCTAACCTCTACATGCTAACCTCTACATGCTAACCTCTACATGGCTAACCTCTACATGGCTAACCTCTACATGCTAACCTCTACATGCTAACCTCTACATGGCTAACCTCTGCATGGCTAACCTCTGCATGGCTAACCTCTGCAGGGCTAACCTCTACATGCTAACCTCTACATGGCTAACCTCTACATGCTAACCTCTACATGGCTAACCTCTACATGTTAAGCTCTACATGCTAACCTCTACATGCTAACCTCTACATGGCTAACCTCTACATGGCTAACCTCTACATGCTAACCTCTACATGGCTAACCTCTACATGCTAACTTCTACATGGCTAACCTCTACATGCTAACCTCTACATGCTAACCTCTACATGCTAACCTCTACATGGCTAACCTCTACATGCTAACCTCTACATGCTAACCTCTACATGCTAACCTCTACATGCTAACCTCTACATGGCTAACCTCTACATGCTAACCTCTACATGCTAACCTCTACATGCTAACCTCTACATGGCTAACCTCTACATGCTAACCTCTACATGCAAACCTCTACATGCTAACCTCTACATGGCTAACCTCTACATGCTAACCTCTACATGGCTAACCTCTACATGCTAACCTCTACATGCTAACCTCTACATGCTAACCTCTACATGCTAACCTCTACATGGCTAACCTCTACATGCTAACCTCTACATGGCTAACCTCTACATGCTAACCTCTACATGGCTAACCTCTACATGCTAACCTCTACATGCTAACCTCTACATGCTAACCTCTACATGGCTAACCTCTACATGGCTAACCTCTACATGCTAACATCTGGCTCATTGGATGATGTTTCCTCTTTCGGCCTGTCTGTACCCAGCCTTACGTACTCGACTCTATGTCCATTTTTATTTAAGACTTTTAACTGCTGGGCTGTCTGTACGTATATGTGTCTGTGTGTCTGTGTGTGCGGGTGGTGGGTGGTGGGGTTGAAGTTATTTATGTATATTTACTGGTGGGGACGATTTTTATTATTTTTAATGATTTTTAAGCACTGTAAAGCACTTTGTGTTACATTTTGTATGAAAAGCGCTCTATAAATAAAGTTTGATTTGATTTGAACCTCTACATGCTAACCTCTACATGGCTAACCTCTACTTGGCTAACCTCTACATGCTAACCTCTACATGGCTAACCTCTACATGCTAACCTCTACATGGCTAACCTCTACATGGCTAACCTCTACATGCTAACCTCTACATTGCTAACCTCTACATGGCTAACCTCTACATGCTAACCTCTACATGGCTAACCTCTACATGCTAACCTCTACATGGCTAACCTCTACATGCTAACCTCTACATGCTAACCTCTACATGGCTAACCTCTACATGCTAACCTCTACATGGCTAACCTCTACATGCTAACCTCTACATGCTAACCTCTACATGCTAACCTCTACATGGCTAACCTCTACATGGCTAACCTCTACATGCTAACCTCTACATGGCTAACCTCTACATGCTAACCTCTACATGCTAACCTCTACATGCTAACCTCTACATGGCTAACCTCTACATGGCTAACCTCTACATGCTAACCTCTACATGCTAACCTCTACATGGCTAACCTCTACATGCTAACCTCTACATGGCTAACCTCTACATGGCTAACCTCTACATGCTAACCTCTACATGGCTAACCTCTACATGGCTAACCTCTACATGCTAACCTCTACATGGCTAACCTCTACTTGGCTAACCTCTACATGCTAACCTCTACATGGCTAACCTCTACATGCTAACCTCTACATGGCTAACCTCTACATGGCTAACCTCTACATGCTAACCTCTACATGGCTAACCTCTACATGGCTAACCTCTACATGCTAACCTCTACATGGCTAACCTCTACATGCTAACCTCTACATGGCTAACCTCTACATGCTAACCTCTACATGCTAACCTCTACATGGCTAACTTCTACATGCTAACCTCTACATGGCTAACCTCTACATGCTAACCTCTACATGCTAACCTCTACATGGCTAACCTCTACATGCTAAGCTCTACATGCTAACCTCTACATGCTAACCTCTACATGTCTAACCTCTACATGGCTAACCTCTACATGCTAACTTCTACATGGCTAACCTCTACATGCTAACCTCTACATGCTAACATCTACATGGCTAACCTCTACATGCTAACCTCTACATGGCTAACCTCTACATGCTAACCTCTACATGGCTAACCTCTACATGCTAAGCTCTACATGCTAACCTCTACATGGCTAACCTCTACATGCTAACCTCTACATGGCTAACCTCTACATGCTAACCTCTACATGGCTAACCTCTACATGCTCACCTCTAACCTCTACATGCTAACCTCTACATGGCTAACCTCTACATGCTAACCTCTACATGCTAACCTCTACATGCTAACCTCTACATGCTAACCTCTACATGCTAACCTCTACATGGCTAACCTCTACATGGCTAACCTCTACATGCTAAGCGCTACATGCTAACCTCTACATGGCTAACCTCTACATGCTAACCTCTACATGGCTAACCTCTACATGATAACCTCTACATGCTAACCTCTACATGGCTAACCTCTACATGGCTAACCTCTACATGCTAACCTCTACATGGCTAACCTCTACATGCTAACCTCTACATGCTAACCTCTACATGGCTAACCTCTACATGCTAACCTCTACATGGCTAACCTCTACATAATAACCTCTACATGCTAACCTCTACATGCTAACCTCTACATGCTAACCTCTACATGGCTAACCTCTACATGGCTAACCTCTACATGGCTAACCTCTACATGCTAACCTCTACATGGCTAACCTCTACATGGCTAACCTCTACATGCTAACCTCTACATGCTAACCTCTACATGGCTAACCTCTACATGGCTAACCTCTACATGCTAACCTCTGGCTCCTTGGATGATGTTTCCTCTTTCGGTCCATCTGTACCCAGCCTTACATACTCAAATCTATGTCCATTTTTATTTAAGACTTTTAACTGCTTGGGGGGGGCTGTCTGTACGTATATGTGTCTGTGTGTCTGTGTGTGCGGGTGGTGGGTGGTGGGGTTGTAGTTATTTATGTATATTTACTGGTGGGGACGATTTTTATTATTTTTAATGATTTTTAAGCACTGTAAAGCACTTTGTGTTACATTTTGTATGAAAAGCGCTCTATAAATAAAGTTTGATTTGATTTGAACCTCTACATGCTAACCTCTACATGGCTAACCTCTACTTGGCTAACCTCTACATGCTAACCTCTACATGGCTAACCTCTACATGCTAACCTCTACATGGCTAACCTCTACATGCTAACCTCTACATGGCTAACCTCTACATGCTAACCTCTACATGCTAACCTCTACATGGCTAACCTCTACATGCTAACCTCTACATGGCTAACCTCTACATGGCTAACCTCTACATGCTAACCTCTACATGGCTAACCTCTACATGCTAACCTCTACATGCTAACCTCTACAATGGCTAACCTCTACATGCTAACCTCTACATGGCTAACATCTACATGGCTAACCTCTACATGGCTAACCTCTACATGCTAACCTCTACATGCTAACCTCTACATGGCTAACCTCTACATGCTAACCTCTACATGCTAACCTCTACATGCTAACCTCTACATGCTAACCTCTACATGGCTAACCTCTACATGGCTAACCTCTACATGCTAACCTCTACATGGCTAACCTCTACTGCTAACCTCTACATGCTAACCTCTACATGCTAACCTCTACATGCTAACCTCTACATGGCTAACCTCTACATGCTAACCTCTACATGGCTAACCTCTACATGCTAACCTCTACATGCTAACCTCTACATGGCTAACCTCTACATGGCTAACCTCTACATGCTAACCTCTACATGGCTAACCTCTACATGCTAACCTCTACATGGCTAACCTCTACATGCTACCTCTACATGCTAACTCTACATGCTAACCTCTACATGCTAACCTCTACATGCTAACCTCTACATGCTAACCTCTACATGGCTAACCTCTACATGCTAACCTCTACATGGCTAACCTCTACATGCTAACCTCTACATGCTAACCTCTACATGCTAACCTCTACATGGCTAACCTCTACATGCTAACCTCTACATGGCTAACCTCTACATGCTAACCTCTACATGGCTAACCTCTACATGCTAAGCTCTACATGCTAACCTCTACATGGCTAACCTCTACATGCTAACCTCTACATGGCTAACCTCTACATGCTAACCTCTACATGGCTAACCTCTACATGCTAACCTCTACATGGCTAACCTCTACATGCTAACCTCTACATGGCTAACCTCTACATGCTAACCTCTACATGGCTAACCTCTACATGCTAACCTCTACATGCTAACCTCTACATGCTAACCTCTACAATGGCTAACCTCTACATGCTAACCTCTACATGGCTAACATCTACATGCTAACCTCTACATGGCTAACCTCTACATGCTAACCTCTACATGCTAACCTCTACATGGCTAACCTCTACATGCTAACCTCTACATGCTAACCTCTACATGCTAACCTCTACATGCTAACCTCTACATGGCTAACCTCTACATGGCTAACCTCTACATGCTAACCTCTACATGGCTAACCTCTACATGCTAAGCTCTACATGCTAACCTCTACATGGCTAACCTCTACATGGCTAACCTCTACATGCTAACCTCTACATGGCTAACCTCTACATGCTAACCTCTACATGGCTAACCTCTACATGCTAACCTCTACATGCTAACCTCTACATGGCTAACCTCTACATGCTAACCTCTACATGGCTAACCTCTACATGCTAACCCTCTACATGGCTAACCTCTACATGCTAACCTCTAAATGCTAACCTCTACATGCTAACCTCTACATGGCTAACCTCTACATGCTAACCTCTACATGGCTAACCTCTACATGCTAACCTCTACATGGCTAACCTCTACATGGCTAACCTCTACATGCTAACCTCTACATGGCTAACCTCTACATGGCTAACCTCTACATGGCTAACCTCTACATGGCTAACCTCTACATGCTAACCTCTACATGCTAACCTCTACATGCTAACCTCTACATGGCTAACCTCTACATGCTAACCTCTACATGCTAACCTCTACATGCTAACCTCTACATGCTAACCTCTACATGCTAACCTCTACATGCTAACCTCTACATGCTAACCTCTACATGGCTAACCTCTACATGCTAACCTCTACATGGCTAACCTCTACATGGCTAACCTCTACATGCTAACCTCTACATGGCTAACCTCTACATGGCTAACCTCTACATGGCTAACCTCTACATGCTAACCTCTACATGGCTAACCTCTACATGGCTAACCTCTACATGGCTAACCTCTACATGCTAACCTCTACATGCTAACCTCTACATGGCTAACCTCTACATGGCTAACCTCTACATGCTAACCTCTACATGCTAACCTCTACATGGCTAACCTCTACATGCTAACCTCTACATGGCTAACCTCTACATGGCTAACCTCTACATGCTAACCTCTACATGGCTAACCTCTACATGCTAACCTCTACATGCTAACCTCTACATGGCTAACCTCTACATGGCTAACCTCTACATGCTAACCTCTACATGGCTAACCTCTACATGCTAACCTCTACATGGCTAACCTCTACATGGCTAACCTCTACATGCTAACCTCTACATGCTAACCTCTACATGCTAACCTCTACATGCTAACCTCTACATGGCTAACCTCTACATGGCTAACCTCTACATGCTAACCTCTACATGCTAACCTCTACATGGCTAACCTCTACATGGCTAACCTCTACATGCTAACCTCTACATGCTAACCTCTACATGCTAACCTCTACATGGCTAACCTCTACATGGCTAACCTCTACATGCTAACCTCTGGCTCCTTGGATGATGTTTCCTCTTTCGGTCCATCTGTACCCAGCCTTACATACTCAACTCTATGTCCATTTTTATTTAAGACTTTTAACTGCTGGGCTGTCTGTACGTATATGTGTCTGTGTGTCTGTGTGTGCGGGTGGTGGGTGGTGGGGTTGTAGTTATTTATGTATATTTACTGGTGGGGACGATTTTTATTATTTTTAATGATTTTTAAGCACTGTAAAGCACTTTGTGTTACATTTTGTATGAAAAGCGCTCTATAAATAAAGTTTGATTTGATTTGATTTGAACCTCTACATGCTAACCTCTACATGGCTAACCTCTACTTGGCTAACCTCTACATGCTAACCTCTACATGTTAACCTCTACATGCTAACCTCTACATGGCTAACCTCCACATGGCTAACCTCTACATGCTAACCTCTACATGGCTAACCTCTACATGCTAAGCTCTACATGCTAACCTCTACATGCTAACCTCTACATGCTAACCTCTACATGCTAACCTCTACATGCTAACCGCTACATGGCTAACCTCTACATGCTAACCTCTACATGCTAACCTCTACATGGCTAACCTCTACATGCTAACCTCTACATGGCTAACCTCTACATGCTAACCTCTACATGCTAACCTCTACATGCTAACCTCTACATGGCTAACCTCTACATGGCTAACCTCTACATGGCTAACCTCTACATGGCTAACCTCTACATGCTAACCTCTACATGGCTAACCTCTACATGCTAACCTCTACATGCTAACCTCTACATGGCTAACCTCTACATGCTAACCTCTACATGCTAACCTCTACATGGCTAACCTCTACATGCTAACCTCTACATGGCTAACCTCTACATGCTAACCTCTACATGCTAACCTCTACATGCTAACCTCTACATGGCTAACCTCTACATGGCTAACCTGTACATGCTAACCTCTACATGGCTAACCTCTACATGCTAACCTCTACATGGCTAACCTATACATGCTAACCTCTACATGCTAACCTCTACATGGCTAACCTCTACATGCTAACCTCTGGCTCCTTGGATGATGTTTCCTCTTTCGGTCCATCTGTACCCAGCCTTACATACTCAACTCTATGTCCATTTTTATTTAAGACTTTTAACTGCTGGGCTGTCTGTACGTATGTGTGCCTGTGTGTCTGTGTGTGCGGGTGGTGGGTGGTGGGGTTGTAGTTATTTATGTATATTTACTGGTGGGGACGATTTTTATTATTTTTAATGATTTTTAAGCACTGTAAAGCACTTTGTGTTACATTTTGTATGAAAAGCGCTCTATAAATAAAGTTTGATTTGATTTGAACCTCTACATGCTAACCTCTACATGGCTAACCTCTACTTGGCTAACCTCTACATGCTAACCTCTACATGGCTAACCTCTACATGCTAACCTCTACATGGCTAACCTCTACATGGCTAACCTCTACATGCTAACCTCTACATGCTAACCTCTACATGCTAACCTCTACATGGCTAACCTCTACATGGCTAACCTCTACATGCTAACCTCTACATGCTAACCTCTACATGGCTAACCTCTACTTGGCTAACCTCTACATGCTAACCTCTACATGGCTAACCTCTACATGCTAACCTCTACATGGCTAACCTCTACATGCTAACCTCTACATGCTAACCTCTACATGGCTAACCTCTACATGGCTAACCTCTACATGCTAACCTCTACATGGCTAACCTCTACATGCTAACCTCTACATGGCTAACCTCTACATGGCTAACCTCTACATGCTAACCTCTACATGCTAACCTCTACATGGCTAACCTCTACATGCTAACCTCTACATGCTAACCTCTACATGCTAACCTCTACATGGCTAACCTCTACATGCTAACCTCTACATGGCTAACCTCTACATGGCTAACCTCTACATGGCTAACCTCTACATGCTAACCTCTACATGCTAACCTCTACATGCTAACCTCTACATGGCTAACCTCTACATGCTAACCTCTACATGGCTAACCTCTACATGGCTAACCTCTACATGCTAACCTCTACATGGCTAACCTCTACATGCTAACCTCTACATGCTAACCTCTACATGGCTAACCTCTACATGCTAACCTCTACATGGCTAACCTCTACATGCTAACCTCTACATGCTAACCTCTACATGCTAACCTCTACATGGCTAACCTCTACATGCTAACCTCTACATGGCTAACCTCTACATGCTAACCTCTACATGCTAACCTCTACATGGCTAACCTCTACATGCTAACCTCTACATGCTAACCTCTACATGGCTAACCTCTACATGGCTAACCTCTA
The DNA here is from genome assembly GCA_021464625.1 of Proterorhinus semilunaris. Classification (NCBI taxonomy): domain Eukaryota; kingdom Metazoa; phylum Chordata; class Actinopteri; order Gobiiformes; family Gobiidae; genus Proterorhinus; species Proterorhinus semilunaris. The sequence continues at coordinate 500,700 of JAJBBP010000038.1, read as the reverse complement.
CATGCTAACCTCTACATGGCTAACCTCTACATGGCTAACCTCTACATGCTAACCTCTACATTGCTAACCTCTACATGCTAACCTCTACATGGCTAACCTCTACATGCTAACCTCTACATGCTAACCTCTACATGCTAACCTCTACATGCTAACCTCTACATGCTAACCTCTACATGGCTAACCTCTACATGCTAAGCGCTACATGCTAATGAAAAGCGCTCTATAAATAAAGTTTGATTTGATTTGATTTGATTTGAACCTCTACATGCTAACCTCTACATGGCTAACCTCTACTTGGCTAACCTCTACATGCTAACCTCTACATGGCTAACCTCTACATGCTAACCTCTACATGGCTAACCTCTACATGCTAACCTCTACATGGCTAACCTCTACATGCTAACCTCTACATGGCTAACCTCTACATGCTAACCTCTACATGCTAACCTCTACATGGCTAACCTCTACATGCTAACCTCTACATGCTAACCTCTACATGGCTAACCTCTACATGGCTAACCTCTACATGCTAACCTCTACATGCTAACCTCTACATGGCTAACCTCTGCATGGCTAACCTCTGCAGGGCTAACCTCTACATGCTAACCTCTACATGGCTAACCTCTACATGCTAACCTCTACATGGCTAACCTCTACATGTTAAGCTCTACATGCTAACCTCTACATGCTAACCTCTACATGGCTAACCTCTACATGGCTAACCTCTACATGCTAACCTCTACATTGCTAACCTCTACATGCTAACTTCTACATGGCTAACCTCTACATGCTAACCTCTACATGCTAACCTCTACATGCTAACCTCTACATGGCTAACCTCTACATGCTAACCTCTACATGGCTAACCTCTACATGCTAACCTCTACATGCTAACCTCTACATGCTAACCTCTACATGGCTAACCTCTACATGCTAACCTCTACATGCTAACCTCTACATGCTAACCTCTACATGGCTAACCTCTACATGCTAACCTCTACATGCAAACCTCTACATGCTAACCTCTACATGGCTAACCTCTACATGCTAACCTCTACATGGCTAACCTCTACATGCTAACCTCTACATGCTAACCTCTACATGCTAACCTCTACATGCTAACCTCTACATAGCTAACCTCTACATGCTAACCTCTACATGGCTAACCTCTACATGCTAACCTCTACATGGCTAACCTCTACATGCTAACCTCTACATGCTAACCTCTACATGCTAACCTCTACATGGCTAACCTCTACATGGCTAACCTCTACATGCTAACATCTGGCTCATTGGATGATGTTTCCTCTTTCGGCCTGTCTGTACCCAGCCTTACGTACTCGACTCTATGTCCATTTTTATTTAAGACTTTTAACTGCTGGGCTGTCTGTACGTATATGTGTCTGTGTGTCTGTGTGTGCGGGTGGTGGGTGGTGGGGTTGAAGTTATTTATGTATATTTACTGGTGGGGACGATTTTTATTATTTTTAATGATTTTTAAGCACTGTAAAGCACTTTGTGTTACATTTTGTATGAAAAGCGCTCTATAAATAAAGTTTGATTTGATTTGATTTGATTTGAACCTCTACATGCTAACCTCTACATGGCTAACCTCTACTTGGCTAACCTCTACATGCTAACCTCTACATGGCTAACCTCTACATGCTAACCTCTACATGCTAACCTCTACATGCTAACCTCTACATGGCTAACCTCTACATGGCTAACCTCTACATGGCTAACCTCTACATGCTAACCTCTACATGGCTAACCTCTACATGCTAAGCTCTACATGCTAACCTCTACATGCTAACCTCTACATGGCTAACCTCTACATGCTAACCTCTACATGCTAACCTCTACATGCTAACCTCTACATGGCTAACCTCTACATGCTAACCTCTACATGGCTAACCTCTACATGGCTAACCTCTACATGCTAACCTCTACATGGCTAACCTCTACATGGCTAACCTCTACATGCTAACCTCTACATGGCTAACCTCTACTTGGCTAACCTCTACATGCTAACCTCTACATGGCTAACCTCTACATGCTAACCTCTACATGGCTAACCTCTACATGCTAACCTCTACATGGCTAACCTCTACATGGCTAACCTCTACATGCTAACCTCTACATGGCTAACCTCTACATGCTAACCTCTACATGGCTAACCTCTACATGCTAACCTCTACATGCTAACCTCTACATGGCTAACCTCTACATGCTAACCTCTACATGGCTAACCTCTACATGCTAACCTCTACATGCTAACCTCTACATGCTAACCTCTACATGGCTAACCTCTACATGGCTAACCTCTACATGCTAACCTCTACATGGCTAACCTCTACATGCTAAGCTCTACATGCTAACCTCTACATGCTAACCTCTACATGGCTAACCTCTACATGCTAAGCTCTACATGCTAACCTCTACATGCTAACCTCTACATGTCTAACCTCTACATGGCTAACCTCTACATGCTAACTTCTACATGGCTAACCTCTACATGCTAACCTCTACATGCTAACATCTACATGGCTAACCTCTACATGCTAACCTCTACATGGCTAACCTCTACATGCTAACCTCTACATGGCTAACCTCTACATGCTAACCTCTACATGGCTAACCTCTACATGCTAACCTCTACATGGCTAACCTCTACATGCTAACCTCTACATGCTAACCTCTACATGCTAACCTCTACATGCTAACCTCTACATGCTAACCTCTACATGGCTAACCTCTACATGGCTAACCTCTACATGCTAAGCGCTACATGCTAACCTCTACATGGCTAACCTCTACATGCTAACCTCTACATGGCTAACCTCTACATGATAACCTCTACATGCTAACCTCTACATGGCTAACCTCTACATGGCTAACCTCTACATGCTAACCTCTACATGGCTAACCTCTACATGCTAACCTCTACATGCTAACCTCTACATGGCTAACCTCTACATGCTAACCTCTACATGGCTAACCTCTACATAATAACCTCTACATGCTAACCTCTACATGCTAACCTCTACATGCTAACCTCTACATGGCTAACCTCTACATGGCTAACCTCTACATGGCTAACCTCTACATGATAACCTCTACATGGCTAACCTCTACATGGCTAACCTCTACATGCTAACCTCTACATGCTAACCTCTACATGGCTAACCTCTACATGGCTAACCTCTACATGCTAGCCTCTGGCTCCTTGGATGATGTTTCCTCTTTCGGTCCATCTGTACCCAGCCTTACATACTCAAATCTATGTCCATTTTTATTTAAGACTTTTAACTGCTGGGCTGTCTGTACGTATATGTGTCTGTGTGTGCGGGTGGTGGGTGGTGGGGTTGTAGTTATTTATGTATATTTACTGGTGGGGACGATTTTTATTATTTTTAATGATTTTTAAGCACTGTAAAGCACTTTGTGTTACATTTTGTATGAAAAGCGCTCTATAAATAAAGTTTGATTTGATTTGAACCTCTACATGCTAACCTCTACATGGCTAACCTCTACTTGGCTAACCTCTACATGCTAACCTCTACATGGCTAACCTCTACATGCTAACCTCTACATGGCTAACCTCTACATGCTAACCTCTACATGCTAACCTCTACATGGCTAACCTCTACATGCTAACCTCTACATGGCTAACCTCTACATGCTAACCTCTACATGGCTAACCTCTACATGCTAAGCTCTACATGCTAACCTCTACATGTCTAACCTCTACATGTTAACCTCTACATGGCTAACCTCTACATGCTAACCTCTACAATGGCTAACCTCTACATGCTAACCTCTACATGGCTAACCTCTACATGCTAACCTCTACATGCTAACCTCTACAATGGCTAACCTCTACATGCTAACCTCTACATGGCTAACCTCTACATGCTAACCTCTACATGGCTAACCTCTACATGCTAACCTCTACATGCTAACCTCTACATGGCTAACCTCTACATGCTAACCTCTACATGCTAACCTCTACATGCTAACCTCTACATGCTAACCTCTACATGGCTAACCTCTACATGGCTAACCTCTACATGCTAACCTCTACATGGCTAACCTCTACATGCTAAGCTCTACATGCTAACCTCTACATGCTAACCTCTACATGGCTAACCTCTACATGGCTAACCTCTACATGCTAACCTCTACATGGCTAACCTCTACATGCTAACCTCTACATGGCTAACCTCTACATGCTAACCTCTACATGCTAACCTCTACATGGCTAACCTCTACATGCTAACCTCTACATGGCTAACCTCTACATGCTAACCTCTACATGCTAACCTCTACATGCTAACCTCTAAATGCTAACCTCTACATGATAACCTCTACATGGCTAACCTCTACATGCTAACCTCTACATGGCTAACCTCTACATGCTAACCTCTACATGGCTAACCTCTACATGGCTAACCTCTACATGCTAACCTCTACATGGCTAACCTCTACATGGCTAACCTCTACATGGCTAACCTCTACATGGCTAACCTCTACATGCTAACCTCTACATGCTAACCTCTACATGGCTAACCTCTACATGCTAACCTCTACATGCTAACCTCTACATGCTAACCTCTACATGCTAACCTCTACATGCTAACCTCTACATGGCTAACCTCTACATGCTAACCTCTACATGGCTAACCTCTACATGCTAACCTCTACATGGCTAACCTCTACATGGCTAACCTCTACATGGCTAACCTCTACATGGCTAACCTCTACATGCTAACCTCTACATGGCTAACCTCTACATGGCTAACCTCTACATGGCTAACCTCTACATGCTAACCTCTACATGCTAACCTCTACATGGCTAACCTCTACATGGCTAACCTCTACATGCTAACCTCTACATGCTAACCTCTACATGGCTAACCTCTACATGCTAACCTCTACATGGCTAACCTCTACATGGCTAACCTCTACATGCTAACCTCTACATGGCTAACCTCTACATGCTAACCTCTACATGCTAACCTCTACATGGCTAACCTCTACATGGCTAACCTCTACATGCTAACCTCTACATGGCTAACCTCTACATGCTAACCTCTACATGGCTAACCTCTACATGGCTAACCTCTACATGCTAACCTCTACATGCTAACCTCTACATGCTAACCTCTACATGCTAACCTCTACATGGCTAACCTCTACATGGCTAACCTCTACATGCTAACCTCTACATGCTAACCTCTACATGGCTAACCTCTACATGGCTAACCTCTACATGCTAACCTCTACATGCTAACCTCTACATGCTAACCTCCACATGGGTAATCTCTACATGGCTAACCTCTACATGCTAACCTCTGGCTCCTTGGATGATGTTTCCTCTTTCGGTCCATCTGTACCCAGCCTTACATACTCAACTCTATGTCCATTTTTATTTAAGACTTTTAACTGCTGGGCTGTCTGTACGTATATGTGTCTGTGTGTCTGTGTGTGCGGGTGGTGGGTGGTGGGGTTGTAGTTATTTATGTATATTTACTGGTGGGGACGATTTTTATTATTTTTAATGATTTTTAAGCACTGTAAAGCACTTTGTGTTACATTTTGTATGAAAAGCGCTCTATAAATAAAGTTTGATTTGATTTGATTTGAACCTCTACATGCTAACCTCTACATGGCTAACCTCTACTTGGCTAACCTCTACATGCTAACCTCTACATGTTAACCTCTACATGCTAACCTCTACATGGCTAACCTCCACATGGCTAACCTCTACATGCTAACCTCTACATGGCTAACCTCTACATGCTAAGCTCTACATGCTAACCTCTACATGCTAACCTCTACATGCTAACCTCTACATGCTAACCTCTACATGCTAACCGCTACATGGCTAACCTCTACATGCTAACCTCTACATGCTAACCTCTACATGGCTAACCTCTACATGCTAACCTCTACATGGCTAACCTCTACATGCTAACCTCTACATGCTAACCTCTACATGCTAACCTCTACATGCTAACCTCTACATGGCTAACCTCTACATGGCTAACCTCTACATGGCTAACCTCTACATGGCTAACCTCTACATGCTAACCTCTACATGGCTAACCTCTACATGCTAACCTCTACATGCTAACCTCTACATGGCTAACCTCTACATGCTAACCTCTACATGCTAACCTCTACATGGCTAACCTCTACATGCTAACCTCTACATGGCTAACCTCTACATGCTAACCTCTACATGCTAACCTCTACATGCTAACCTCTACATGGCTAACCTCTACATGGCTAACCTCTACATGCTAACCTCTACATGGCTAACCTCTACATGCTAACCTCTACATGGCTAACCTCTACATGCTAACCTCTACATGCTAACCTCTACATGGCTAACCTCTACATGCTAACCTCTGGCTCCTTGGATGATGTTTCCTCTTTCGGTCCATCTGTACCCAGCCTTACATACTCAACTCTATGTCCATTTTTATTTAAGACTTTTAACTGCTGGGCTGTCTGTACGTATGTGTGCCTGTGTGTCTGTGTGTGCGGGTGGTGGGTGGTGGGGTTGTAGTTATTTATGTATATTTACTGGTGGGGACGATTTTTATTATTTTTAATGATTTTTAAGCACTGTAAAGCACTTTGTGTTACATTTTGTATGAAAAGCGCTCTATAAATAAAGTTTGATTTGATTTGAACCTCTACATGCTAACCTCTACATGGCTAACCTCTACTTGGCTAACCTCTACATGCTAACCTCTACATGGCTAACCTCTACATGCTAACCTCTACATGGCTAACCTCTACATGGCTAACCTCTACATGCTAACCTCTACATGCTAACCTCTACATGCTAACCTCTACATGGCTAACCTCTACATGGCTAACCTCTACATGCTAACCTCTACATGCTAACCTCTACATGGCTAACCTCTACTTGGCTAACCTCTACATGCTAACCTCTACATGGCTAACCTCTACATGCTAACCTCTACATGGCTAACCTCTACATGCTAACCTCTACATGGCTAACCTCTACATGGCTAACCTCTACATGGCTAACCTCTACATGCTAACCTCTACATGGCTAACCTCTACATGCTAACCTCTACATGGCTAACCTCTACATGGCTAACCTCTACATGCTAACCTCTACATGCTAACCTCTACATGGCTAACCTCTACATGCTAACCTCTACATGCTAACCTCTACATGCTAACCTCTACATGGCTAACCTCTACATGCTAACCTCTACATGGCTAACCTCTACATGGCTAACCTCTACATGGCTAACCTCTACATGCTAACCTCTACATGCTAACCTCTACATGCTAACCTCTACATGGCTAACCTCTAAATGCTAACCTCTACATGGCTAACCTCTACATGGCTAACCTCTACATGCTAACCTCTACATGGCTAACCTCTACATGCTAACCTCTACATGCTAACCTCTACATGGCTAACCTCTACATGCTAACATCTACATGGCTAACCTCTACATGCTAACCTCTACATGCTAACCTCTACATGCTAACCTCTACATGGCTAACCTCTACATGCTAACCTCTACATGGCTAACCTCTACATGATAACCTCTACATGCTAACCTCTACATGGCTAACCTCTACATGGCTAACCTCTACATGCTAACCTCTACATGGCTAACCTCTACATGCTAACCTCTACATGCTAACCTCTACATGGCTAACCTCTACATGCTAACCTCTACATGGCTAACCTCTACATAATAACCTCTACATGCTAACCTCTACATGCTAACCTCTACATGCTAACCTCTACATGGCTAACCTCTACATGGCTAACCTCTACATGGCTAACCTCTACATGCTAACCTCTACATGGCTAACCTCTACATGGCTAACCTCTACATGCTAACCTCTACATGCTAACCTCTACATGGCTAACCTCTACATGGCTAACCTCTACATGCTAACCTCTGGCTCCTTGGATGATGTTTCCTCTTTCGGTCCATCTGTACCCAGCCTTACATACTCAAATCTATGTCCATTTTTATTTAAGACTTTTAACTGCTGGGCTGTCTGTACGTATATGTGTCTGTGTGTCTGTGTGTGCGGGTGGTGGGTGGTGGGGTTGTAGTTATTTATGTATATTTACTGGTGGGGACGATTTTTATTATTTTTAATGATTTTTAAGCACTGTAAAGCACTTTGTGTTACATTTTGTATGAAAAGCGCTCTATAAATAAAGTTTGATTTGATTTGAACCTCTACATGCTAACCTCTACATGGCTAACCTCTACTTGGCTAACCTCTACATGCTAACCTCTACATGGCTAACCTCTACATGCTAACCTCTACATGGCTAACCTCTACATGCTAACCTCTACATGGCTAACCTCTACATGCTAACCTCTACATGCTAACCTCTACATGCTAACCTCTACATGGCTAACCTCTACATGCTAACCTCTACATGGCTAACCTCTACATGCTAACCTCTACATGGCTAACCTCTACATGCTAAGCTCTACATGCTAACCTCTACATGTCTAACCTCTACATGCTAACCTCTACATGGCTAACCTCTACATGCTAACCTCTACAATGGCTAACCTCTACATGCTAACCTCTACATGGCTAACCTCTACATGCTAACCTCTACATGCTAACCTCTACAATGGCTAACCTCTACATGCTAACCTCTACATGGCTAACCTCTACATGCTAAGCTCTACATGCTAACCTCTACATGCTAACCTCTACATGGCTAACCTCTACATGGCTAACCTCTACATGCTAACCTCTACATGGCTAACCTCTACATGCTAACCTCTACATGGCTAACCTCTACATGCTAACCTCTACATGCTAACCTCTACATGGCTAACCTCTACATGCTAACCTCTACATGGCTAACCTCTACATGCTAACCTCTACATGCTAACCTCTACATGCTAACCTCTAAATGCTAACCTCTACATGCTAACCTCTACATGGCTAACCTCTACATGCTAACCTCTACATGGCTAACCTCTACATGCTAACCTCTACATGCTAACCTCTACATGCTAACCTCTACATGGCTACCCTCTACATGCTAACCTCTACATGGCTAACCTCTACATGCTAACCTCTACATGCTAACCTCTACATGGCTAACCTCTACATGCTAACCTCTACATGCTAAGCTCTACATGCTAACCTCTACATGGCTAACCTCTACATGGCTAACCTCTACATGCTAACCTCTACATGCTAACCTCTACATGGCTAACCTCTACATGCTAACCTCTACATGGCTAACCTCTACATGGCTAACCTCTACATGCTAACCTCTACATGCTAACCTCTACATGGCTAACCTCTACATGCTAACCTCTACATGCTAAGCTCTACATGCTAACCTCTACATGGCTAACCTCTACATGCTAACCTCTACATGGCTAACCTCTACATGGCTAACCTCTACATGCTAACCTCTACATGCTAACCTCTACATGGCTAACATCTACATGGCTAACCTCTACATGCTAACCTCTGGCTCCTTGGATGATGTTTCCTCTTTCGGTCCATCTGTACCCAGCCTTACATACTCAACTCTATGTCCATTTTTATTTAAGACTTTTATCTGCTGGGCTGTCTGTACGTATATGTGTCTGTGTGTCTGTGTGTGCGGGTGGTGGGTGGTGGGGTTGTAGTTATTTATGTATATTTACTGGTGGGGACGATTTTTATTATTTTTAATGATTTTTAAGCACTGTAAAGCACTTTGTGTTACATTTTGTATAAAAAGCGCTCTATAAATAAAGTTTGATTTGATTTGATTTGAACCTCTACATGCTAACCTCTACATGGCTAACCTCTACTTGGCTAACCTCTACATGCTAACCTCTACATGGCTAACCTCTACATGCTAACCTCTACATGGCTAACCTCTACATGGCTAACCTCTACATGCTAACCTCTACATGGCTAACCTCTACATGGCTAACCTCTACATGGCTAACCTCTACATGCTAACCTCTACATGCTAACCTCTAAAGCTAACCTCTACATGGCTAACCTCTACATGCTAACCTCTACATGGCTAACCTCTACATGCTAACCTCTACATGGCTAACCTCTACATGCTAAGCTCTACATGCTAACCTCTACATGGCTAACCTCTACATGCTAACCTCTACATGGCTAACCTCTACATGCTAACCTCTACATGGCTAACCTCTACATGCTAAGCTCTACATGCTAACCTCTACATGGCTAACCTCTACATGCTAACCTCTACATGGCTAACCTCTACATGCTAACCTCTACATGGCTAACCTCTACATGGCTAACCTCTACATGCTAACCTCTACATGCTAACCTCTACATGCTAACCTCTACATGGCTAACCTCTGCATGGCTAACCTCTGCATGGCTAACCTCTGCATGCTAACCTCTACATGGCTAACCTCTACATGGCTAACCTCTACATGGCTAACCTCTACATGCTAACCTCTACATGCTAACCTCTAAAGCTAACCTCTACATGGCTAACCTCTACATGCTAACCTCTACATGGCTAACCTCTACATGCTAACCTCTACATGGCTAACCTCTACATGCTAAGCTCTACATGCTAACCTCTACATGGCTAACCTCTACATGCTAACCTCTACATGGCTAACCTCTACATGCTAACCTCTACATGGCTAACCTCTACATGCTAAGCTCTACATGCTAACCTCTACATGGCTAACCTCTACATGCTAACCTCTACATGGCTAACCTCTACATGCTAACCTCTACATGGCTAACCTCTACATGGCTAACCTCTACATGCTAACCTCTACATGCTAACCTCTACATGCTAACCTCTACATGGCTAACCTCTGCATGGCTAACCTCTGCATGGCTAACCTCTGCATGGCTAACCTCTGCATGGCTAACCTCTGCATGCTAACCTCTACATGGCTAACCTCTACATGCTAACCTCTACATGGCTAACCTCTACATGCTAACCTCTACATGGCTAACCTCTACATGCTAACCTCTACATGGCTAACCTCTACATGCTAACCTCTACATGCTAACCTCTACATGCTAACCTCTACATGGCTAACCTCTACATGCTAACCTCTACATGGCTAACCTTTACATGCTAACCTCTACATGCTAACCTCTACATGGCTAACCTCTACATGGCTAACCTCTACATGCTAACCTTTACATGCTAACCTCTACATGGCTAACCTCTGCATGCTAACCTCTACATGCTAACCTCTACATGCTAACCTCTACATGGCTAACCTCTACATGGCTAACCTCTACATGGCTAACCTCTACATGCTAACCTCTACATGGCTAACCTCTACATGCTAACCTCTACATGGCTAACCTCTACATGGCTAACCTCTACATGCTAACCTCTACATGCTAACCTCTACATGGCTAACCTCTACATGCTAACCTCTACATGCTAACCTCTACATGGCTAACCTCTACATGCTAACCTCTACATGGCTAACCTCTACATGGCTAACCTCTACATGCTAACCTCTACATGCTAACCTCTACATGGCTAACCTCTACATGCTAACCTCTACATGCTAACCTCTACATGCTAACCTCTACATGGCTAACCTCTACATGGCTAACCTCTACATGGCTAACCTCTACATGGCTAACATCTACATGCTAAGCTCTACATGGCTAACCTCTACATGCTAACCTCTACATGGCTAACCTCTACATGGCTAACCTCTACATGCTAACCTCTACATGCTAACCTCTACATGGCTAACCTCTACATGCTAACCTCTACATGCTAACCTCTACATGGCTAACCTCTACATGCTAACCTCTACATGGCTAACCTCTACATGGCTAACCTCTACATGCTAACCTCTACATGCTAACCTCTACATGGCTAACCTCTACATGCTAACCTCTACATGGCTAACCTCTACATGCTAACCTCTACATGGCTAACCTCTACATGGCTAACCTCTACATGCTAACCTCTACATGCTAACCTCTACATGGCTAACCTCTACATGCTAACCTCTACATGGCTAACCTCTACATGCTAACCTCTACATGGCTAACCTCTACATGGCTAACCTCTACATGGCTAACCTCTACATGGCTAACCTCTACATGCTAACCTCTACATGCTAACCTCTACATGGCTAACCTCTACATGCTAACCTCTACATGCTAACCTCTACATGCTAACCTCTACATGCTAACTTCTACATGCTAACCTCTACATGCTAACCTCTACATGGCTAACCTCTACATGGCTAACCTCTACATGCTAACCTCTACATGCTAACCTCTACATGGCTAACCTCTACATGCTAACCTCTACATGCTAACCTCTACATGGCTAACCTCTACATGCTAACCTCTACATGGCTAACCTCTACATGCTAACCTCTACATGCTAACCTCTACATGGCTAACCTCTACATGCTAACCTCTACATGGCTAACCTCTACATGCTAACCTCTACATGGCTAACCTCTACATGCTAACCTCTACATGGCTAACCTCTACATGCTAACCTCTACATGGCTAACCTCTACATGCTAACCTCTACATGCTAACCTCTACATGGCTAACCTCTACATGCTAACCTCTGGCTCCTTGGATGATGTTTCCTCTTTCGGTCCATCTGTACCCAGCCTTACGTACTCGACTCTATGTCCATTTTTATTTAAGACTTTTAACTGCTGGGCTGTCTGTATGTATATGTGTCTGTGTGTCTGTGTGTGCGGGTGGTGGGTGGTGGGGTTGTAGTTATTTATGTATATTTACTGGTGGGGACGATTTTTATTATTTTTAATGATTTTTAAGCACTGTAAAGCACTTTGTGTTACATTTTGTATGAAAAGCGCTCTATAAATAAAGTTTGATTTGATTTGATTTGATTTGAACCTCTACATGCTAACCTCTACATGGCTAACCTCTACTTGGCTAACCTCTACATGCTAACCTCTACATGGCTAACCTCTACATGCTAACCTCTACATGGCTAACCTCTACATGCTAACCTCTACATGCTAACCTCTACATGCTAACCTCTACATGGCTAACCTCTACATGCTAACCTCTACATGCTAACCTATACATGGCTAACCTCTACATGCTAACCTCTACATGGCTAACCTCTACATGCTAACCTCTACATGCTAACCTCTACATGCTAACCTCTACATGGCTAACCTCTACATGCTAACCTCTACATGCTAACCTCTACATGCTAACCTCTACATGCTAACCTCTACATGGCTAACCTCTACATGCTAACCTCTACATGCTAACCTCTACATGGCTAACCTCTACATGCTAACCTCTACATGGCTAACCTCTACATGGCTAACCTCTACATGCTAACCTCTACATGCTAACCTCTACATGGCTAACCTCTACATGCTAACCTCTACATGGCTAACCTCTACATGGCTAACCTCTACATGCTAACCTCTACATGCTAACCTCTACATGGCTAACCTCTACATGCTAACCTCTACATGGCTAACCTCTACATGTTAACCTCTACATGCTAACCTCTACATGGCTAACCTCTACATGCGAACCTCTACATGGCTAACCTCTACATGGCTAACCTCTACATGCTAACCTCTGGCTCCTTGGATGATGTTTCCTCTTTCGGTCCATCTGTACCCAGCCTTACATACTCAACTCTATGTCCATTTTTATTTAAGACTTTTAACTGCTGGGCTGTCTGTACGTATATGTGTCTGTGTGTCTGTGTGTGCGGGTGGTGGGTGGTGGGGTTGTAGTTATTTATGTATATTTACTGGTGGGGACGATTTTTATTATTTTCAATGATTTTTAAGCACTGTAAAGCACTTTGTGTTACATTTTGTATGAAAAGCGCTCTATAAATAAAGTTTGATTTGATTTGATTTGATTTGAACCTCTACATGCTAACCTCTACATGGCTAACCTCTACTTGGCTAACCTCTACATGCTAACCTCTACATGGCTAACCTCTACATGCTAACCTCTACATGGCTAACCTCTACATGCTAACCTCTACATGGCTAACCTCTACATGCTAACCTCTACATGGCTAACCTCTACATGCTAACCTCTACATGGCTAACCTCTACATGCTAACCTCTACATGGCTAACCTCTACATGTTAACCTCTACATGCTAACCTCTACATGGCTAACCTCTACATGCTAACCTCTACATGGCTAACCTCTACATGGCTAACCTCTACATGCTAACCTCTGGCTCCTTGGATGATGTTTCCTCTTTCGGTCCATCTGTACCCAGCCTTACATACTCAACTCTATGTCCATTTTTATTTAAGACTTTTAACTGCTGGGCTGTCTGTACGTATATGTGTCTGTGTGTCTGTGTGTGCGGGTGGTGGGTGGTGGGGTTGTAGTTATTTATGTATATTTACTGGTGGGGACGATTTTTATTATTTTTAATGATTTTTAAGCACTGTAAAGCACTTTGTGTTACATTTTGTATGAAAAGCGCTCTATAAATAAAGTTTGATTTGATTTGATTTGAACCTCTACATGCTAACCTCTACATGGCTAACCTCTACTTGGCTAACCTCTACATGCTAACCTCTACATGGGTAACCTCTACATGCTAACCTCTACATGGCTAACCTCTACATGGCTAACCTCTACATGCTAACCTCTACATGGCTAACCTCTACATGGCTAACCTCTACATGCTAACCTCTACATGCTAACCTCTACATGGCTAACCTCTACATGCTAACCTCTACATGGCTAACCTCTACATGCTAACCTCTACATGGCTAACCTCTACATGCTAAGCTCTACATGCTAACCTCTACATGGCTAACCTCTACATGCTAAACTCTACATGGCTAACCTCTACATGCCAACCTCTACATGCTAACCTCTACATGGCTAACCTCTACATGCTAACCTCTACATGGCTAACCTCTACATGCTAACCTCTACATGCTAACCTCTACATGGCTAAACTCTACATGGCTAACCTCTACATGCTAACCTCTACATGGCTAACCTCTACATGCTAACCTCTACATGCTAACCTCTACATGGCTAACCTCTACATGCTAACTTCTACATGGCTAACCTCTACATGCTAACCTCTACATGGCTAACCTCTACATGCTAACCTCTACATGGCTAACCTCTACATGCTAACCTCTACATGGCTAACCTCTACATGCTAACCTCTACATGGCTAACCTCTACATGGCTAACCTCTACATGCTAACCTCTACATGGCTAACCTCTACATGCTAACCTCTACATGCTAACCTCTACATGGCTAACCTCTGCATGGCTAACCTCTGCATGGCTAACCTCTGCATGGCTAACCTCTGCATGGCTAACCTCTACATGCTAACCTCTACTTGGCTAACCTCTACATGCTAACCTCTACATGGCTAACCTCTACATGGCTAACCTCTACATAATAACCTCTACATGGCTAACCTCTACATGCTAACCTCTACATGCTAACCTCTACATGCTAACCTCTACATGGCTAAACTCTACATGGCTAACCTCTACATGCTAACCTCTACATGGCTAACCTCTACATGCTAACCTCTACATGGCTAACCTCTACATGCTAACCTCTACATGCTAACCTCTACATGCTAACCTCTACATGGCTAACCTCTGCATGGCTAACCTCTGCATGGCTAACCTCTGCATGGCTAACCTCTACATGCTAACCTCTACTTGGCTAACCTCTACATGCTAACCTCTACATGGCTAACCTCTACATGGCAAACCTCTACATGCTAACCTCTACATGCTAACCTCTACATGGCTAACCTCTACATATTTTATTTTTATTTATTTATTTATTTGAGCAGTTTGTCTGCTCAAAGGGAGTGGGCCGAAGCCAAAGGCTTATAAGCGCCCATCCCAGAATAAAACAATAACATATACATATAACACATCACAAACAAGGGAACATGGGCAAGGCAAGAACAAGCAACAAGAACAACAATTAAATAAAGAAACAACAGCAAAAGAATGCAAAACGAGATCTTGATACTTCCCAGTTGTCATTACCATCCTCAGTATAATTTTAATTTGGGTTTAAATTATCATCATCATTATTATTATCATTATCATTATTATTACCATTTCCACCATGGTGAGGAATTTCCCAAATCCCTCACCCATTCTTCACAAGTTTTTAATTCACACATTCTCTTACCTTCGTTTCGTCCTTTATTCATTGTAAACTTACGTGCTATTCCTCGTGAAAGTATACTGTTTATTTGGGTCCGCGACCCTTTAAATACTCTTTATTTGGGTCCGCGACCCTTTAAATACTCTTTATTTGGGTCCGCGACCCTTTAAATACTCTTTATTTGGGTCCACGACCCTTTAAATACTCTTTATTTGGGTCCACGACCCTTTAAGTACACTTTATTTGGGTCCACGACCCTGGGTCCACGACCCTTTAAGTACACTTTATTTGGGTCCACGACCCTGGGTCCACGACCCTTTAAATACTCTTTATTTGGGTCCACGACCCTGGGTCCACGACCCTTTAAGTACACTTTATTTGGGTCCACGACCCTGGGTCCACGACCCTTTAAGTACTCTTTATTTGGGTCCACGACCCTGGGTCCACGACCCTTTAAGTACTCTTGTGGGTCCTCGACCCTTTAAGTTCTACAGTCCCCAACTCTGTAGTATTTGTTCCGTGTGTCCACGGATCTGGGAGGTCCTAGCCACGTACCTTACGGCTTTTAGAGGGATGAACCCAACGCGTAGTCCTATAACTCTGTTACCTTAACTCTTCCGTTATTTTTACGACTCTTCTATCTTCCACCATCAATTCACAGATTTAAACCATTCAACTTATATATTTATTTAATTGAATTATATGTGAAGTATGATGTAAGGCCTGCATAGTGTAGTGCATTAAAAAGCCAGAGTGTAGAGCGGGCCAGTTGAAGAGGGCAGTAGCTCCCCACTAACAAACCCCCACATGACTGCCCTAACAGCTGATTTTGTAAATGATGTTCCTATGCTGAGTGGTGCATCCGCCAATGTTCCTTTTTGACTACAATAGATTACCAAGTTTCCGCCTGGTTTTGTGCCTCTTTGACGACACACTCTCAGGTATTCCGCCTTTAGCTGGGGAAAGGGATGTCCCCTTACTAGCCCCTCACAACTGTTTTGGTCATCCACCCTTATCATAATTGGTATCATTGTCATTAAAAGACAAGGTTTAGAGCCTGTTGGGAGGATTCCTCTCAACAGATCCATAACCTGCCAACCCTAATTCTCCATTTGTAATTTGAGCGATAGAATGACAACCGTTCCAAGTAGCAACCCTCTTTGATTATAGAGGAACAATCTTAATTATATCTGACCTTTACAGCACTTTGTAGCACCCATTAGCAATCAAGTCAAGTGCTCATTTCCTCCTTCTGGTACTTTGACCATACAATTTTTTTATATCTTGATTTGAAATTATGAATATTTGGACATTGTTTTAATTCTGCCCCCAATTTGTTCCAGAGTTTAACTCCACATACAGACACACACATACTTTTCCTAGTGGAAGACACTGCTTGAACCTTAAAGTTATCACACCCCCTCAGGTTATATCCCCCTTCTCTGCGTGCAAAAAGCATTTGCATCCTTGCAGGTAGTACATTTTTGTTGGCTTTAAATAGAAGTTGAGCAGTAGAGAAATCAACTAAGTCATTCATTTTTAACAGTTTAGACTTCAGAAATAATATATTAGTGTGATCACAATATCCTACTTTGTGTATAATTCTTACAGCCCGTTTTTGGAGCATAACAAGGGGGTGTAATGAGCTTTTATAGTTATTTCCCCAAACTTCTACACAGTAATTTAGATATGGCAAGACTAATGAACTATATAATAGAAATAATGCATTGTAATTTAAGAAAAACTTTGCTTTATTAATGATTGAAATACTTTTGGAGACTTTACCTTTTATGTGTCTTATGTGTGGTTTCCAGCTTAATTTACTGTCAATGGTGACTCCTAAGAATTTAATTTCTGATACTGTATCTAAAACTACACCGTCTATAATTACTGAGTCTGGTTTTCCATGATAATTACCGAAAAACATTACTTTTGTTTTATTTAGGTTGAGGGACAATTTGTTATTGTCCATCCATGTTTTTAATTTCCTTAATTCACAGTTTATGTTAGTTACTAAAGTACTATAATTGTCATTTGAATAGAAAATGTTTGTGTCATCTGCAAAAATCACTAATTTTAATAATTTAGACACATTAAAAATGTCATTAATATATAAGTTGAACAATTTTGGTCCTAAAACCGATCCCTGTGGGACCCCACAACTAATGTCCAAACACCCTGATGTAAACTCCCCCATCTTCACATACTGTTGTCTCCCATTTAAATAGCTTTGCATCCAGCTCAAAGCCACTCCCCTTATGCCATATCTGTCTAATTTTTTTAGTAATATTGAGTGATTTAGTGTATCAAATGCTTTTTTCAAGTCAATGAATATTCCAGCTGCATGTTTCTTTCCCTCTAAGCTATTAGTAACCTCTTCTATTGCATCGATGATGGCCATTGAAGTTGACCTTGCTGCCCTAAACCCGTACTGACCTTCATTAATTAGTTTATGCTTATCTATGAAATTATCCATTCTGCTGTTGTAAAGTTTCTCTAAAATTTTGGAAAACTGGGGGAGCAGAGAGACAGGTCTATAGTTGGTGAAGATGTGTTTGTTCCCATTTTTATGTATAGGTATAACTTTTGCAGTTTTCATTTTATTTGGAAATGTTCCTGTTTGAAACGATAAGTTGCATATGTAAGTTAATGGTTTCACGATACTGTATATAATTTGTTTAACCAGTGTCATATCTATATCAAAACAATCTGTAGACGATTTGTTCTTACACCCGTTAACGACATCTATTATTTCTGTTTCAGTTACTCCAGACAAAAACATCGTTTTTGAATTAATGTCTATCAATGACTCCATTTCGTTGTTACTACACACCGGAATCTCTGCTGCCAGATCCGGTCCAACATTTACAAAAAAACTATTAAAGTTTTCTACAATATCATTCATATTATGATTGTCATTGGTCCCATCAGTGAAATAGTTTGGATATGAATTATTTGTTGCATTACCTTTGATTATAGTGTTTAGTATTCCCCATACCCCTTTCATGTTATTCTTGCTTTTATACAACAGATCGGCATAATATAGTTTCTTAGCCTTCCTTAATATATTGGTCAGTTTATTTTTATATATTTTATATCTACTTTCAGAATCCTCGGTTCTTAGTCTAATGAATTGTCTATATAGAGTGTTTTTCTTCTTACAAGCATTTTGTAAACCCTTGGTTAGCCACGGACATTTAGTCATTTTGTTGTTTTTACTGTATTTCTGAATTGGACAGTTTTTATTGTATGCTACACTGAAAATTTCCATGAAAGTATCGTACGCACCGTCTACATCATTCTTGTTATATACCTCGTTCCAATCTTGTTTTGTTAAGTCACTATAGAGTGAGTAAATTGTATCCTCAGTTCTTATACGTTTATAAAAATATTTTTGAGGTGATTTTTGCTCTAACTCATTATCACCATACACCGTGAATACGGGCAGATGATCCGTTATATCACAAACCATTAGACCGCTGACATTTGTGAACTGCATATTATTAGTAAAAATGTTGTCAATGAGGGTAGCACTGTGCGTTGTTAATCTGCTAGGTCTTGTGATAGTCGGGTATAAACTCATACTGTACATCCTATTAATATACTCATCAGTTGTCTTATGTTTATTTGGATTTATCAAATCGATGTTATAATCCCCACAGATAAATAATACCTTGTTACTCAATTCTGAGAACGTTTTTTCTGCCCAATTTGTAAATGTTTCCACACATGAGCCCGGTGACCTGTATAAACAACTAACTATTATGTTTTTCTTTTTTGCATTGATAATTTCTATTGATAGGCATTCGAGCAAGTTGTTTATTGATGCTGTCATTTTTTCTAATATTTTATATTTAAATTTCTTGTGGACATATATTGCAACTCCTCCTCCCCCTTTATTGGTTCTATTTACATAGTTTAAAGTATAACTGTTTAACTCAAAAACGATGCCTTTATCCTCATTAAACCATGTTTCTGATATTGCAATGACACTAAATGGTTTCTCAAACTGTTGTAAGTATTCTTTGATTGCGTCAAAATTCGCGTACATGCTTCTACTATTGAAATGGATAATTGAGAATTTCCCTTTTGTTTTAACAGAGATATTAAATTCATTCTCAGTGTAGTATTTGCAACTATTTGCGTTAGATGTTAAGAACAGGTTATCTGGGTCCAACTGATCTTCCAAGTCCAGTGCATTATGTTCAGTGTACTCTGAAGTTTTTAACTCCAAGAGCTCACAGTCCAAAATCCTTTGCTGTAATCCTAGGTCACTGCCGTCAGTGGCATATGAAGTATGATTGGACATCATTGAGTGAGTAAATGTATTACAGGACATGTGAAATTATGTGTTTTTACATACCAAAATCCATACGTTTTTCCAGGTGTTTAAGCTTGATTTGGTGTACTGGTGCGCGGACGTACAATGAGTTTGTCATAGCGCAAAAAAGCTATGTCTCCTCTACATAATAACCTCTACATGGCTAACCTCTACATGCTAACCTCTACATGCTAACCTCTACATGCTAACCTCTACATGCTAACCTCTACATGGCTAACCTCTACATGGCTAACCTCTACATGCTAACCTCTACATGGCTAACCTCTACATGCTAACCTCTACATGGCTAACCTCTACATGGCTAACCTCTACATGCTAACCTCTACATGCTAACCTCTACATGGCTAACCTCTACATGCTAACCTCTACATGGCTAACCTCTACATGTTAACCTCTACATGCTAACCTCTACATGGCTAACCTCTACATGCGAACCTCTACATGGCTAACCTCTACATGGCTAACCTCTACATGCTAACCTCTGGCTCCTTGGATGATGTTTCCTCTTTCGGTCCATCTGTACCCAGCCTTACATACTCAACTCTATGTCCATTTTTATTTAAGACTTTTAACTGCTGGGCTGTCTGTACGTATATGTGTCTGTGTGTCTGTGTGTGCGGGTGGTGGGTGGTGGGGTTGTAGTTATTTATGTATATTTACTGGTGGGGACGATTTTTATTATTTTCAATGATTTTTAAGCACTGTAAAGCACTTTGTGTTACATTTTGTATGAAAAGCGCTCTATAAATAAAGTTTGATTTGATTTGATTTGATTTGAACCTCTACATGCTAACCTCTACATGGCTAACCTCTACTTGGCTAACCTCTACATGCTAACCTCTACATGGCTAACCTCTACATGCTAACCTCTACATGGCTAACCTCTACATGCTAACCTCTACATGGCTAACCTCTACATGCTAACCTCTACATGGCTAACCTCTACATGC
The DNA here is from genome assembly GCA_021464625.1 of Proterorhinus semilunaris. NCBI lineage: Eukaryota > Metazoa > Chordata > Actinopteri > Gobiiformes > Gobiidae > Proterorhinus > Proterorhinus semilunaris. The sequence continues at coordinate 479,229 of JAJBBP010000038.1, read as the reverse complement.
TAACCTCTACATGCTAACCTCTACATGGCTAACCTCTACATGCTAACCTCTACATGCTAACCTCTACATGGCTAACCTCTACATGGCTAACCTCTACATGCTAACCTCTACATGCTAACCTCTACATGGCTAACCTCTGCATGGCTAACCTCTGCATGGCTAACCTCTGCAGGGCTAACCTCTACATGCTAACCTCTACATGGCTAACCTCTACATGCTAACCTCTACATGGCTAACCTCTACATGTTAAGCTCTACATGCTAACCTCTACATGCTAACCTCTACATGGCTAACCTCTACATGGCTAACCTCTACATGCTAACCTCTACATGCAAACCTCTACATGCTAACCTCTACATGGCTAACCTCTACATGCTAACCTCTACATGGCTAACCTCTACATGCTAACCTCTACATGCTAACCTCTACATGCTAACCTCTACATGGCTAACCTCTACATGCTAACCTCTACATGGCTAACCTCTACATGCTAACCTCTACATGGCTAACCTCTACATGCTAACCTCTACATGCTAACCTCTACATGCTAACCTCTACATGGCTAACCTCTACATGCTAACCTCTACATGGCTAACCTCTACATGGCTAACCTCTACATGCTAACCTCTACATGGCTAACCTCTACATGGCTAACCTCTACATGCTAACCTCTACATGGCTAACCTCTACATGCTAACCTCTACATGGCTAACCTCTACATGCTAACCTCTACATGCTAACCTCTACATGGCTAACCTCTACATGCTAACCTCTACATGGCTAACCTCTACATGCTAACCTCTACATGCTAACCTCTACATGCTAACCTCTACATGCTAACCTCTACATGGCTAACCTCTACATGCTAACCTCTACATGGCTAACCTCTACATGCTAACCTCTACATGCTAACCTCTACATGGCTAACCTCTACATGCTAACCTCTACATGGCTAACCTCTACATGCTAACCTCGACATGCTAACCTCTACATGCTAACCTCTACATGGCTAACCTCTACATGGCTAACCTCTACATGCTAACCTCTACATGGCTAACCTCTACATGGCTAACCTCTACATGCTAACCTCTACATGGCTAACCTCTACATGCTAACCTCTACATGCTAACCTCTACATGGCTAACCTCTACATGCTAACCTCTACATGGCTAACCTCTACATGCTAACCTCTACATGCTAACCTCTACATGCTAACCTCTACATGCTAACCTCTACATGCTAACCTCTACATGGCTAACCTCTACATGCTAACCTCTACATGGCTAACCTCTACATGCTAACCTCTACATGCTAACCTCTACATGGCTAACCTCTACATGCTAACCTCTACATGGCTAACCTCTACATGCTAACCTCGACATGCTAACCTCTACATGCTAACCTCTACATGGCTAACCTCTACATGGCTAACCTCTACATGCTAACCTCTACATGGCTAACCTCTACATGGCTAACCTCTACATGCTAACCTCTACATGGCTAACCTCTACATGGCTAACCTCTACATGGCTAACCTCTACATGGCTAACCTCTACATGGCTAACCTCTACATGCTAACCTCTACATGCTAACCTCTACATGCTAACCTCTACATGGCTAACCTCTACATGCTAACCTCTACATGCTAACCTCTACATGGCTAACCTCTACATGCTAACCTCTACATGCTAACCTCTACATGCTAACCTCTACATGCTAACCTCTACATGCTAACCTCTACATGGCTAACCTCTACATGCTAACCTCTACATGGCTAACCTCTACATGCTAACCTCTACATGCTAACCTCTACATGCTAACCTCTACATGGCTAACCTCTACATGGCTAACCTCTACATGCTAACCTCTACATGGCTAACCTCTACATGCTAACCTCTACATGGCTAACCTCTACATGGCTAACCTCTACATGCTAACCTCTACATGCTAACCTCTACATGGCTAACCTCTACATGCTAACCTCTACATGGCTAACCTCTACATGTTAACCTCTACATGCTAACCTCTACATGCTAACCTCTACATGGCTAACCTCTACATGGCTAACCTCTACATGCTAACCTCTGGCTCCTTGGATGATGTTTCCTCTTTCGGTCCATCTGTACCCAGCCTTACATACTCAACTCTATGTCCATTTTTATTTAAGACTTTTAACTGCTGGGCTGTCTGTACGTATATGTGTCTGTGTGTCTGTGTGTGCGGGTGGTGGGTGGTGGGGTTGTAGTTATTTATGTATATTTACTGGTGGGGACGATTTTTATTATTTTCAATGATTTTTAAGCACTGTAAAGCACTTTGTGTTACATTTTGTATGAAAAGCGCTCTATAAATAAAGTTTGATTTGATTTGATTTGATTTGAACCTCTACATGCTAACCTCTACATGGCTAACCTCTACTTGGCTAACCTCTACATGCTAACCTCTACATGGCTAACCTCTACATGCTAAACTCTACATGGCTAACCTCTACATGCTAACCTCTACATGGCAAACCTCTACATGCTAACCTCTACATGCTAACCTCTACATGGCTAACCTCTACATGCTAACCTCTACATGCTAACCTCTACATGGCTAACCTCTACATGGCTAACCTCTACATGCTAACCTCTACATGCTAACCTCTACATGGCTAACCTCTGCATGGCTAACCTCTGCATGGCTAACCTCTGCAGGGCTAACCTCTACATGCTAACCTCTACATGGCTAACCTCTACATGCTAACCTCTACATGGCTAACCTCTACATGTTAAGCTCTACATGCTAACCTCTACATGCTAACCTCTACATGGCTAACCTCTACATGGCTAACCTCTACATGCTAACCTCTACATGGCTAACCTCTACATGCTAACTTCTACATGGCTAACCTCTACATGCTAACCTCTACATGCTAACCTCTACATGCTAACCTCTACATGGCTAACCTCTACATGCTAACCTCTACATGGCTAACCTCTACATGCTAACCTCTACATGCTAACCTCTACATGCTAACCTCTACATGGCTAACCTCTACATGCTAACCTCTACATGCTAACCTCTACATGCTAACCTCTACATGGCTAACCTCTACATGCTAACCTCTACATGCAAACCTCTACATGCTAACCTCTACATGGCTAACCTCTACATGCTAACCTCTACATGGCTAACCTCTACATGCTAACCTCTACATGCTAACCTCTACATGCTAACCTCTACATGCTAACCTCTACATGGCTAACCTCTACATGCTAACCTCTACATGGCTAACCTCTACATGCTAACCTCTACATGCTAACCTCTACATGCTAACCTCTACATGGCTAACCTCTACATGGCTAACCTCTACATGCTAACATCTGGCTCATTGGATGATGTTTCCTCTTTCGGCCTGTCTGTACCCAGCCTTACGTACTCGACTCTATGTCCATTTTTATTTAAGACTTTTAACTGCTGGGCTGTCTGTACGTATATGTGTCTGTGTGTCTGTGTGTGCGGGTGGTGGGTGGTGGGGTTGAAGTTATTTATGTATATTTACTGGTGGGGACGATTTTTATTATTTTTAATGATTTTTAAGCACTGTAAAGCACTTTGTGTTACATTTTGTATGAAAAGCGCTCTATAAATAAAGTTTGATTTGATTTGAACCTCTACATGCTAACCTCTACATGGCTAACCTCTACTTGGCTAACCTCTACATGCTAACCTCTACATGGCTAACCTCTACATGCTAACCTCTACATGGCTAACCTCTACATGGCTAACCTCTACATGCTAACCTCTACATGGCTAACCTCTACATGGCTAACCTCTACATGCTAACCTCTACATGGCTAACCTCTACATGCTAACCTCTACATGGCTAACCTCTACATGCTAACCTCTACATGCTAACCTCTACATGGCTAACCTCTACATGCTAACCTCTACATGGCTAACCTCTACATGCTAACCTCTACATGCTAACCTCTACATGCTAACCTCTACATGCTAACCTCTACATGGCTAACCTCTACATGCTAACCTCTACATGGCTAACCTCTACATGCTAACCTCTACATGCTAACCTCTACATGGCTAACCTCTACATGCTAACCTCTACATGGCTAACCTCTACATGCTAACCTCGACATGCTAACCTCTACATGCTAACCTCTACATGGCTAACCTCTACATGGCTAACCTCTACATGCTAACCTCTACATGGCTAACCTCTACATGGCTAACCTCTACATGCTAACCTCTACATGGCTAACCTCTACATGGCTAACCTCTACATGGCTAACCTCTACATGCTAACCTCTACATGCTAACCTCTACATGCTAACCTCTACATGGCTAACCTCTACATGCTAACCTCTACATGCTAACCTCTACATGGCTAACCTCTACATGCTAACCTCTACATGCTAACCTCTACATGCTAACCTCTACATGCTAACCTCTACATGCTAACCTCTACATGGCTAACCTCTACATGGCTAACCTCTACATGGCTAACCTCTACATGCTAACCTCTACATGGCTAACCTCTAAATGCTAACCTCTACATGGCTAACCTCTACATGCTAACCTCTACATGCTAACCTCTTCATGGCTAACCTCTACATGCTAACCTCTACATGCTAACCTCTACATGGCTAACCTCTACATGCTAACCTCTACATGGCTAACCTCTACATGCTAACCTCTACATGCTAACCTCTACATGCTAACCTCTACATGCTAACCTCTACATGGCTAACCTCTACATGGCTAACCTCTACATGCTAACCTCTACATGGCTAACCTCTACATGCTAACCTCTACATGGCTAACCTCTACATGCTAACCTCTACATGGCTAACCTCTACATGGCTAACCTCTACATGCTAACCTCTACATGGCTAACCTCTACATGCTAACCTCTACATGGCTAACCTCTACATGCTAACCTCTACATGGCTAACCTCTACATGCTAACCTCTACATGCTAACCTCTACATGCTAACCTCTACATGCTAACCTCTACATGCTAACCTCTACATGCTAACCTCTACATGCTAACCTCTACATGGCTAACCTCTACATGGCTAACCTCTACATGCTAACCTCTACATGCTAACCTCTACATGGCTAACCTCTACATGGCTAACCTCTACATGCTAACCTCTACATGCTAACCTCTACATGCTAACCTCTACATGGCTAACCTCTACATGGCTAACCTCTACATGCTAACCTCTGGCTCCTTGGATGATGTTTCCTCTTTCAGTCCATCTGTACCCAGCCTTACATACTCAACTCTATGTCCATTTTTATTTAAGACTTTTAACTGCTGGGCTGTCTGTACGTATATGTGTCTGTGTGTCTGTGTGTGCGGGTGGTGGGTGGTGGGGTTGTAGTTATTTATGTATATTTACTGGTGGGGACGATTTTTATTATTTTTAATGATTTTTAAGCACTGTAAAGCACTTTGTGTTACATTTTGTATGAAAAGCGCTCTATAAATAAAGTTTGATTTGATTTGATTTGAACCTCTACATGCTAACCTCTACATGGCTAACCTCTACTTGGCTAACCTCTACATGCTAACCTCTACATGTTAACCTCTACATGCTAACCTCTACATGGCTAACCTCCACATGGCTAACCTCTACATGCTAACCTCTACATGGCTAACCTCTACATGCTAAGCTCTACATGCTAACCTCTACATGCTAACCTCTACATGCTAACCTCTACATGCTAACCTCTACATGCTAACCTCTACATGGCTAACCTCTACATGGCTAACCTCTACATGGCTAACCTCTACATGCTAACCTCTACATGGCTAACCTCTACATGCTAACCTCTACATGGCTAACCTCTACATGCTAACCTCTACATGCTAACCTCTACATGGCTAACCTCTACATGCTAACCTCTACATGCTAACCTCTACATGGCTAACCTCTACATGCTAACCTCTACATGGCTAACCTCTACATGCTAACCTCTACATGCTAACCTCTACATGCTAACCTCTACATGGCTAACCTCTACATGGCTAACCTGTACATGCTAACCTCTACATGGCTAACCTCTACATGCTAACCTCTACATGGCTAACCTCTACATGCTAACCTCTACATGCTAACCTCTACATGGCTAACCTCTACATGCTAACCTCTGGCTCCTTGGATGATGTTTCCTCTTTCGGTCCATCTGTACCCAGCCTTACATACTCAACTCTATGTCCATTTTTATTTAAGACTTTTAACTGCTGGGCTGTCTGTACGTATGTGTGCCTGTGTGTCTGTGTGTGCGGGTGGTGGGTGGTGGGGTTGTAGTTATTTATGTATATTTACTGGTGGGGACGATTTTTATTATTTTTAATGATTTTTAAGCACTGTAAAGCACTTTGTGTTACATTTTTAATGAAAAGCGCTCTATAAATAAAGTTTGATTTGATTTGAACCTCTACATGCTAACCTCTACATGGCTAACCTCTACTTGGCTAACCTCTACATGCTAACCTCTACATGGCTAACCTCTACATGCTAACCTCTACATGCTAACCTCTACATGCTAACCTCTACATGGCTAACCTCTACATGGCTAACCTCTACATGCTAACCTCTACATGGCTAACCTCTACTTGGCTAACCTCTACATGCTAACCTCTACATGGCTAACCTCTACATGCTAACCTCTACATGGCTAACCTCTACATGGCTAACCTCTACATGCTAACCTCTACATGCTAACCTCTACATGGCTAACCTCTACATGGCTAACCTCTACATGCTAACCTCTACATGCTAACCTCTACATGGCTAACCTCTACATGCTAACCTCTACATGGCTAACCTCTACATGGCTAACCTCTACATGCTAACCTCTACATGGCTAACCTCTACATGCTAACCTCTACATGCTAACCTCTACATGGCTAACCTCTACATGCTAACCTCTACATGGCTAACCTCTACATGCTAACCTCTACATGCTAACCTCTACATGGCTAACCTCTACATGCTAACCTCTACATGGCTAACCTCTACATGCTAACCTCTACATGCTAACCTCTACATGGCTAACCTCTACATGCTAACCTCTACATGCTAACCTCTACATGGCTAACCTCTACATGGCTAACCTCTACATGCTAACCTCTACATGGCTAACCTCTACATGGCTAACCTCTACATGCTAACCTCTACATTGCTAACCTCTACATGCTAACCTCTACATGGCTAACCTCTACATGCTAACCTCTACATGCTAACCTCTACATGCTAACCTCTACATGCTAACCTCTACATGGCTAACCTCTACATGGCTAACCTCTACATGCTAAGCGCTACATGCTAACCTCTACATGGCTAACCTCTACATGCTAACCTCTACATGGCTAACCTCTACATGATAACCTCTACATGCTAACCTCTACATGGCTAACCTCTACATGGCTAACCTCTACATGCTAACCTCTACATGGCTAACCTCTACATGCTAACCTCTACATGCTAACCTCTACATGGCTAACCTCTACATGCTAACCTCTACATGGCTAACCTCTACATAATAACCTCTACATGCTAACCTCTACATGCTAACCTCTACATGCTAACCTCTACATGGCTAACCTCTACATGGCTAACCTCTACATGCTAACCTCTACATGGCTAACCTCTACATGGCTAACCTCTACATGCTAACCTCTACATGCTAACCTCTACATGCTAACCTCTACATGGCTAACCTCTACATGGCTAACCTCTACATGCTAACCTCTGGCTCCTTGGATGATGTTTCCTCTTTCGGTCCATCTGTACCCAGCCTTACATACTCAACTCTATGTCCATTTTTATTTAAGACTTTTAACTGCTGGGCTGTCTGTACGTATATGTGTCTGTGTGTCTGTGTGTCTGTGTGTGCGGGTGGTGGGTGGTGGGGTTGTAGTTATTTATGTATATTTACTGGTGGGGACGATTTTTATTATTTTTAATGATTTTTAAGCACTGTAAAGCACTTTGTGTTACATTTTGTATGAAAAGCGCTCTATAAATAAAGTTTGATTTGATTTGATTTGATTTGAACCTCTACATGCTAACCTCTACATGGCTAACCTCTACTTGGCTAACCTCTACATGCTAACCTCTACATGGCTAACCTCTACATGCTAACCTCTACATGGCTAACCTCTACATGCTAACCTCTACATGGCTAACCTCTACATGCTAACCTCTACATGGCTAACCTCTACATGCTAACCTCTACATGGCTAACCTCTACATGTTAACCTCTACATGCTAACCTCTACATGGCTAACCTCTACATGCTAACCTCTACATGGCTAACCTCTACATGGCTAACCTCTACATGCTAACCTCTGGCTCCTTGGATGATGTTTCCTCTTTCGGTCCATCTGTACCCAGCCTTACATACTCAACTCTATGTCCATTTTTATTTAAGACTTTTAACTGCTGGGCTGTCTGTACGTATATGTGTCTGTGTGTCTGTGTGTGCGGGTGGTGGGGTTGTAGTTATTTATGTATATTTACTGGTGGGGACGATTTTTTTTATTTTTAATGATTTTTAAGCACTGTAAAGCACTTTGTGTTACATTTTGTATGAAAAGCGCTCTATAAATAAAGTTTGATTTGATTTGATTTGAACCTCTACATGCTAACCTCTACATGGCTAACCTCTACTTGGCTAACCTCTACATGCTAACCTCTACATGGGTAACCTCTACATGCTAACCTCTACATGGCTAACCTCTACATGGCTAACCTCTACATGCTAACCTCTACATGGCTAACCTCTACATGGCTAACCTCTACATGCTAACCTCTACATGCTAACCTCTACATGCTAACCTCTACATGGCTAACCTCTACATGCTAACCTCTACATGCTAAACTCTACATGGCTAACCTCTACATGCCAACCTCTACATGCTAACCTCTACATGGCTAACCTCTACATGCTAACCTCTACATGGCTAACCTCTACATGCTAACCTCTACATGCTAACCTCTACATGGCTAACCTCTACATGGCTAACCTCTACATGCTAACCTCTACATGGCTAACCTCTACATGCTAACCTCTACATGCTAACCTCTACATGGCTAACCTCTACATGCTAACTTCTACATGGCTAACCTCTACATGCTAACCTCTACATGGCTAACCTCTACATGCTAACCTCTACATGGCTAACCTCTACATGCTAACCTCTACATGGCTAACCTCTACATGGCTAACCTCTACATGGCTAACCTCTACATGCTAACCTCTACATGGCTAACCTCTACATGCTAACCTCTAAATGCTAACCTCTACATGGCTAACCTCTGCATGGCTAACCTCTGCATGGCTAACCTCTGCATGGCTAACCTCTGCATGGCTAACCTCTACATGCTAACCTCTACTTGGCTAACCTCTACATGCTAACCTCTACATGGCTAACCTCTACATGGCTAACCTCTACATAATAACCTCTACATGGCTAACCTCTACATGCTAACCTCTACATGCTAACCTCTACATGCTAACCTCTACATGGCTAACCTCTACATGACTAACCTCTACATGCTAACCTCTACATGGCTAACCTCTACATGCTAACCTCTACATGGCTAACCTCTACATGCTAACCTCTACATGCTAAACTCTACATGGCTAACCTCTGCATGGCTAACCTCTGCATGGCTAACCTCTGCATGGCTAACCTCTGCATGGCTAACCTCTACATGCTAACCTCTACTTGGCTAACGTCTACATGCTAACCTCTACATGGCTAACCTCTACATGGCAAACCTCTACATGCTAACCTCTACATGCTAACCTCTACATGGCTAACCTCTACATAATAACCTCTACATGGCTAACCTCTACATGCTAACCTCTACATGCTAACCTCTACATGCTAACCTCTACATGGCTAACCTCTACATGGCTAACCTCTACATGCTAACCTCTACATGGCTAACCTCTACATGCTAACCTCTACATGGCTAACCTCTACATGGCTAACCTCTACATGGCTAACCTCTACATGCTAACCTCTACATGGCTAACCTCTACATGCTAACCTCTACATGCTAACCTCTACATGCTAACCTCTACATGGCTAACCTCTACATGGCTAACCTCTACATGCTAACCTCTGGCTCCTTGGATGATGTTTCCTCTTTCGGTCCATCTGTACCCAGCCTTACATACTCAACTCTATGTCCATTTTTATTTAAGACTTTTAACTGCTGGGCTGTCTGTACGTATATGTGTCTGTGTGTCTGTGTGTGCGGGTGGTGGGTGGTGGGGTTGTAGTTATTTATGTATATTTACTGGTGGGGACGATTTTTATTATTTTCAATTATTTTTAAGCACTGTAAAGCACTTTGTGTTACATTTTGTATGAAAAGCGCTCTATAAATAAAGTTTGATTTGATTTGATTTGATTTGAACCTCTACATGCTAACCTCTACATGGCTAACCTCTACTTGGCTAACCTCTACATGCTAACCTCTACATGGCTAACCTCTACATGCTAACCTCTACATGGCTAACCTCTACATGGCTAACCTCTACATGGCTAACCTCTACATGCTAACCTCTACATGGCTAACCTCTACATGCTAACCTCTACATGGCTAACCTCTACATGGCTAACCTCTACATGCTAACCTCTACATGGCTAACCTCTACATGCTAACCTCTACATGCTAACCTCTACATGGCTAACCTCTACATGCTAACCTCTACATGGCTAACCTCTACATGGCTAACCTCTACATGGCTAACCTCTACATGCTTACCTCTACATGGCTAACCTCTACATGCTAACCTCTACATGGCTAACCTCTACATGCTAACCTCTACATGCTAACCTCTACATGGCTAACCTCTACATGCTAACCTCTACATGCTAACCTCTACATGGCTAACCTCTACATGCTAACCTCTACATGGCTAACCTCTACATGCTAACCTCTACATGGCTAACCTCTACATGGCTAACCTCTACATGCTAACCTCTACATGCTAACCTCTACATGGCTAACCTCTACATGCTAACCTCTACATGCTAACCTCTACATGCTAACCTCTACATGCTAACCTCTACATGGCTAACCTCTACATGGCTAACCTCTACATGGCTAACCTCTAAATGCTAAGCTCTACATGGCTAACCTCTAAATGCTAACCTCTACATGGCTAACCTCTACATGCTAACCTCTACATGGCTAACCTCTACATGCTAACCTCTACATGGCTAACCTCTACATGCTAACCTCTACATGGCTAACCTCTACATGCTAACCTCTACATGGCTAACCTCTACATGCTAACCTCTACATGCTAACCTCTACATGGCTAACCTCTACATGCTAACCTCTACATGGCTAACCTCTACATGGCTAACCTCTACATGGCTAACCTCTACATGGCTAACCTCTACATGCTAACCTCTACATGGCTAACCTCTACATGGCTAACCTCTACATGCTAACCTCTACATGCTAACCTCTACATGGCTAACCTCTGCATGGCTAACCTCTGCATGGCTAACCTCTGCATGGCTAACCTCTGCATGGCTAACCTCTACATGCTAACCTCTACATGGCTAACCTCTACATGCTAACCTCTACATGCTAACCTCTACATGCTAACCTCTACATGGCTAACCTCTACATGCTAATCTCTACATGGCTAACCTCTACATGCTAACCTCTACATGCTAACCTCTACATGGCTAACCTCTACATGGCTAACCTCTACATGCTAACCTCTACATGGCTAACCTCTACATGCTAACCTCTACATGGCTAACCTCTACATGCTAACCTCTACATGGCTAACCTCTACATGGCTAACCTCTACATGCTAACCTCTACATGCTAACCTCTACATGGCTAACCTCTACATGGCTAACCTCTACATGGCTAACCTCTACATGCTAACCTCTACATGGCTAACCTCTACATGCTAACCTCTACATGGCTAACCTCTACATGGCTAACCTCTACATGGCTAACCTCTACATGCTAACCTCTACATGCTAACCTCTACATGGCTAACCTCTGCATGGCTAAACCTCTGCATGGCTAACCTCTGCATGGCTAACCTCTGCATGGCTAACCTCTACATGGCTAACCTCTACATGCTAACCTCTACATGCTAACCTCTACATGGCTAACCTCTACATAATAACCTCTACATGGCTAACCTCTACATGCTAACCTCTACATGCTAACCTCTACATGCTAACCTCTACATGGCTAACCTCTACATGGCTAACCTCTACATGCTAACCTCTACATGCTAACCTCTACATGGCTAACCTCTACATGCTAACCTCTACATGGCTAACCTCTACATGCTAACCTCTACATGCTAACCTCTACATGCTAACCTCTACATGGCTAACCTCTACATGGCTAACCTCTACATGCTAACCTCTACATGGCTAACCTCTACATGCTAAGCTCTACATGCTAACCTTTACATGCTAACCTCTACATGGCTAACCTCTACATGCTAACCTCTGCATGGCTAACCTCTGCATGGCTAACCTCTGCATGGCTAACCTCTGCATGGCTAACCTCTACATGCTAACCTCTACATGGCTAACCTCTACATGCTAACCTCTACATGCTAACCTCTACATGCTAACCTCTACATGCTAACCTCTACATGGCTAACCTCTACATGGCTAACCTCTACATGCTAACCTCTACATGGCTAACCTCTACATGCTAACCTCTACATGGCTAACCTCTACATGGCTAACCTCTACATGCTAACCTCTACATGGCTAACCTCTACATGCTAACCTCTACATGCTAACCTCTACATGGCTAACCTCTACATTGCTAACCTCTACATGCTAACCTCTACATGGCTAACCTCTAAATGGCTAACCTCTACATGGCTAACCTCTACATGCTAACCTCTACATGCTAACCTCTACATGGCTAACCTCTACATGGCTAACCTCTGGCTCCTTGGATGATGTTTCCTCTTTCGGTCCATCTGTACCCAGCCTTACATACTCAACTCTATATCCATTTTTATTTAAGACTTTTAACTGCTGGGCTGTCTGTACGTATATGTGTCTGTGTGTCTGTGTGTGCGGGTGGTGGGTGGTGGGGTTGTAGTTATTTATGTATATTTACTGGTGGGGACGATTTTTATTATTTTTAATGATTTTTAAGCACTGTAAAGCACTTTGTGTTACATTTTGTATGAAAAGCGCTCTATAAATAAAGTTTGATTTGATTTGACTCTACATGGCTAACCTCTACTTGGCTAACCTCTACATGCTAACCTCTACATTGCTAACCTCTACATGCTAACCTCTACATGCTAACCTCTACATGGCTAACCTCTACATGGCTAACCTCTACATGCTAACCTCTACATGGCTAACCTCTACATGCTAACCTCTACATGGCTAACCTCTACATGGCTAACCTCTACATGGCTAACCTCTACATGGCTAACCTCTACATGCTAACCTCTACATGGCTAACCTCTACATGCTAACCTCTACATGGCTAACCTCTACATGCTAACCTCTACATGTCTAACCTCTACATGTTAACCTCTACATGCTAACCTCTACATGCTAACCTCTACATGCTAACCTCTACATGGCTAACCTCTACATGCTAACCTCTACATGGCTAACCTCTACATGCTAACCTCTACATGCTAACCTCTACATGGTTAACCTCTACATGCTAACCTCTACATGCTAACCTCTACATGGCTAACCTCTACATGGCTAACCTCTACATGCTAACCTCTACATGCTAACCTCTACATGCTAACCTCTACATGGCTAACCTCTACATGCTAACCTCTACATGCTAACCTCTACATGGCTAACCTCTACATGGCTAACCTCTACATGCTAACCTCTACATGGCTAACCTCTACATGCTAACCTCTACATGGCTAACCTCTACATGGCTAACCTCTACATGGCTAACCTCTACATGCTAACCTCTACATGCTAACCTCTACATGGCTAACCTCTACATGGCTAACCTCTACATGCTAACCTTTGGCTCCTTGGATGATGTTTCCTCTTTCGGTCCATCTGTACCCAGCCTTACATACTCAACTCTATATCCATTTTTATTTAAGACTTTTAACTGCTGGGCTGTCTGTACGTATATGTGTCTGTGTGTCTGTGTGTGCGGGTGGTGGGTGGTGGGGTTGTAGTTATTTATGTATATTTACTGGTGGGGACGATTTTTATTATTTTTAATGATTTTTAAGCACTGTAAAGCACTTTGTGTTACATTTTGTATGAAAAGCGCTCTATAAATAAAGTTTGATTTGATTTGACTCTACATGGCTAACCTCTACTTGGCTAACCTCTACATGCTAACCTCTACATTGCTAACCTCTACATGCTAACCTCTACATGCTAACCTCTACATGGCTAACCTCTACATGGCTAACCTCTACATGCTAACCTCTACATGGCTAACCTCTACATGCTAACCTCTACATGGCTAACCTCTACATGGCTAACCTCTACATGGCTAACCTCTACATGCTAACCTCTACATGCTAACCTCTACATGCTAACCTCTACATGGCTAACCTCTGCATGGCTAACCTCTACATGCTAGCCTCTACATGGCTAACCTCTACATGCTAACCTCTACATGGCTAACCTCTACATGGCTAACCTCTACATGCTAACCTCTACATGGCTAACCTCTACATGCTAACCTCTACATGTCTAACCTCTACATGTTAACCTCTACATGCTAACCTCTACATGCTAACCTCTACATGCTAACCTCTACATGGCTAACCTCTACATGCTAACCTCTACATGGCTAACCTCTACATGCTAACCTCTACATGCTAACCTCTACATGGTTAACCTCTACATGCTAACCTCTACATGCTAACCTCTACATGGCTAACCTCTACATGGCTAACCTCTACATGCTAACCTCTACATGCTAACCTCTACATGCTAACCTCTACATGGCTAACCTCTACATGCTAACCTCTACATGCTAACCTCTACATGGCTAACCTCTACATGGCTAACCTCTACATGCTAACCTCTACATGGCTAACCTCTACATGCTAACCTCTACATGGCTAACCTCTACATGGCTAACCTCTACATGGCTAACCTCTACATGCTAACCTCTACATGCTAACCTCTACATGGCTAACCTCTACATGGCTAACCTCTACATGCTAACCTCTGGCTCCTTGGATGATGTTTCCTCTTTCGGTCCATCTGTACCCAGCCTTACATACTCAACTCTATGTCCATTTTTATTTAAGACTTTGAACTGCTGGGCTGTCTGTACGTATATGTGTCTGTGTGTCTGTGTGTGCGGGTGGTGGGTGGTGGGGTTGTAGTTATTTATGTATATTTACTGGTGGGGACGATTTTTATTATTTTTAATGATTTTTAAGCACTGTAAAGCACTTTGTGTTACATTTTGTATGAAAAGCGCTCTATAAATAAAGTTTGATTTGATTTGATTTGATTTGAACCTCTACATGCTAACCTCTACTTTCTCCAGCTTAACCAGGACAAAACTGAAGTTTTAGTCATCGGTCCTAAGGCCCAGAGAGAGAAACTTTTACCCAAACTACAGTCATTGTCTTTTAATCCTTCCTCACAGGTGAAGAACCTGGGTGTGATTTTTGACTCTGAGCTGACTTTAATTCCACACATTAAGAATATCACAAAGATAGGTTTTTACCATCTAAAGAACATAGCCAGAGTCCGCCCCATTCTCTCTCGGGCCAACACGGAGACGCTAATGCATGCTTTTATCACCAGTCGTATCGACTACTGTAATGCCCTGCTTTCTGGTCTTCCCAAAAAGAGTATCTCAGGTTTACAACTTTTACAAAATTCAGCAGCTCGTGTCCTGACGAAGACCAGGAGGCGGGACCACATTACACCGGTTTTAGAGTCGCTGCATTGGCTCCCCGTGTGTTTCAGGATCCATTTTAAAGTTCTTTTAATGGTTTTTAAATGTCTTAATGGTCTTGGTCCTTCTTATCTTTCAGAATTGATTTTACCATATGAGCCTTCGCGGTCCCTTCGCTCCTCTGGCAGGGGTCTCCTAGTTATTCCTAAAGTCAACAGAAAGACTCACGGCGAGGCGTCTTTCCAATTCTATGGCCCTCGCCTCTGGAACGACCTGCCGGAGGAGCTCAGGACCGCAGAGAACGTTCATGTTTTTAAGAGCAGGCTCAAGACCCACCTTTTTAGTTTAGCTTTTAACTAATATTTACTTATATTAACCTTATTTACCGGTTTTAGTTCTATTATTTCTTTATTTTCCCTCTTTTATCCTGTGCTATTTCACGCACAGTTTTAGCTGTTTTTAATGTATCTCTTATTAAATATTTATTTATTTATTTTTTATTTATTTTTATTCATTTATTTTTTATGTTCTCCTAGTGGTTCCTCTGAGGGAGCCCTCTGCCCCAGGAGTGCTGGTTGGCTGTGGCCGTGCGGGCGCTCTCCTGGGGGTGCCTGGATGGAGGTAGGACGTCTCTCCTACACCTACTCCGGGCCCCCTGGGTTGGCGCTTTGTGGCTGTGGGCGATGGGCTGCTCCTGGTGCAGACGGCTCCTTGGATGATGTTTCCTCTTTCGGTCCATCTGTACCCAGCCTTACATACTCAACTCTATGTCCATTTTTATTTAAGACTTTTAACTGCTGGGCTGTCTGTACGTATATGTGTCTGTGTGTCTGTGTGTGCGGGTGGTGGGTGGTGGGGTTGTAGTTATTTATGTATATTTACTGGTGGGGACGATTTTTATTATTTTTAATGATTTTTAAGCACTGTAAAGCACTTTGTGTTACATTTTGTATGAAAAGCGCTCTATAAATAAAGTTTGATTTGATTTGATTTGAACCTCTACATGCTAACCTCTACATGGCTAACCTCTACATGGCTAACCTCTACATGCTAACCTCTACATGGCTAACCTCTACATGCTAACCTCTACATGGCTAACCTCTACATGCTAACCTCTACATGCTAACCTCTACATGCTAACCTCTACATGGCTAACCTCTACATGCTAACCTCTACATGGCTAACCTCTACATGATAACCTCTACATGGCTAACCTCTGCATGGCTAACCTCTACATGCTAACCTCTACATGGCTAACCTCTACATTCTAACCTCTACATGCTAACCTCTACATGGCTAACCTCTACATGGCTAACCTCTACATGGCTAACCTCTACATGCTTACCTCTACATGGCTAACCTCTACATGCTAACCTCTACATGGCTAACCTCTACATGCTAACCTCTACATGCTAACCTCTACATGGCTAACCTCTACATGCTAACCTCTACATGCTAACCTCTACATGGCTAACCTCTACATGCTAACCTCTACATGGCTAACCTCTACATGCTAACCTCTACATGGCTAACCTCTACATGGCTAACCTCTACATGCTAACCTCTACATGCTAACCTCTACATGGCTAACCTCTACATGCTAACCTCTACATGCTAACCTCTACATGGCTAACCTCTACATGCTAACCTCTACATGCTAACCTCTACATGCTAACCTCTACATGGCTAACCTCTACATGGCTAACCTCTACATGCTAAGCTCTACATGGCTAACCTCTAAATGCTAACCTCTACATGGCTAACCTCTACATGCTAACCTCTACATGCTAACCTCTACATGGCTAACCTCTACATGCTAACCTCTACATGCTAAGCTCTACATGCTAACCTCTACATGGCTAACCTCTACATGGCTAACCTCTACATGCTAACCTCTACATGCTAACCTCTACATGGCTAACCTCTACATGGCTAACCTCTACATGCTAACCTCTGGCTCCTTGGATGATGTTTCCTCTTTCGGTCCATCTGTACCCAGCCTTACATACTCAACTCTATGTCCATTTTTATTTAAGACTTTTAACTGCTGGGCTGTCTGTACGTATATGTGTCTGTGTGTCTGTGTGTGCGGGTGGTGGGTGGTGGGGTTGTAGTTATTTATGTATATTTACTGGTGGGGACGATTTTTATTATTTTTAATGATTTTTAAGCACTGTAAAGCACTTTGTGTTACATTTTGTATAAAAAGCGCTCTATAAATAAAGTTTGATTTGATTTGATTTGAACCTCTACATGCTAACCTCTACATGGCTAACCTCTACTTGGCTAACCTCTACATGCTAACCTCTACATGGCTAACCTCTACATGCTAACCTCTACATGGCTAACCTCTACATGCTAACCTCTACATGGCTAACCTCTACATGGCTAACCTCTACATGGCTAACCTCTACATGCTAACCTCTACATGCTAACCTCTACATGGCTAACCTCTACATGCTAACCTCTACATGGCTAACCTCTACATGCTAACCTCTACATGGCTAACCTCTACATGCTAAGCTCTACATGCTAACCTCTACATGGCTAACCTCTACATGCTAACCTCTACATGGCTAACCTCTACATGCTAACCTCTACATGGCTAACCTCTACATGCTAACCTCTACATGGCTAACCTCTACATGCTAACCTCTACATGGCTAACCTCTACATGCTAACCTCTACATGGCTAACCTCTACATGGCTAACCTCTACATGCTAACCTCTACATGCTAACCTCTACATGCTAACCTCTACATGGCTAACCTCTGCATGGCTAACCTCTGCATGGCTAACCTCTGCATGGCTAACCTCTGCATGGCTAACCTCTGCATGCTAACCTCTACATGGCTAACCTCTACATGCTAACCTCTACATGGCTAACCTCTACACGCTAAGCGCTACATGCTAACCTCTACATGGCTAACCTCTACATGCTAACCTCTACATGGCTAACCTCTACATGGCTAACCTCTACATGCTAACCTCTACATGGCTAACCTCTACATGCTAACCTCTACATGGCTAACCTCTACATGCTAACCTCTACATGCTAACCTCTACATGCTAACCTCTACATGGCTAACCTCTACATGCTAACCTCTACATGGCTAACCTCTACATGCTAACCTCTACATGCTAACCTCTACATGGCTAACCTCTACATGCTAACCTTTACATGCTAACCTCTACATGCTAACCTCTACATGGCTAACCTCTACATGCTAACCTCTACATGGCTAACCTTTACATGCTAACCTCTACATGCTAACCTCTACATGCTAACCTCTACATGGCTAACCTCTACATGGCTAACCTCTACATGGCTAACCTCTACATGCTAACCTCTACATGGCTAACCTCTACATGCTAACCTCTACATGGCTAACCTCTACATGGCTAACCTCTACATGCTAACCTCTACATGCTAACCTCTACATGGCTAACCTCTACATGCTAACCTCTACATGGCTAACCTCTACATGGCTAACCTCTACATGCTAACCTCTACATGCTAACCTCTACATGGCTAACCTCTACATGCTAACCTCTACATGCTAACCTCTACATGCTAACCTCTACATGGCTAACCTCTACATGGCTAACCTCTACATGCTAACCTCTACATGCTAACCTCTACATGGCTAACCTCTACATGCTAACCTCTACATGGCTAACCTCTACATGCTAACCTCTACATGGCTAACCTCTACATGGCTAACCTCTACATGCTTACCTCTACATGCTAACCTCTACATGGCTAACCTCTACATGCTAACCTCTACATGCTAACCTCTACATGCTAACCTCTACATTCTAACCTCTACATGGCTAACCTCTACATGGCTAACATCTACATGCTAAGCTCTACATGGCTAACCTCTAAATGCTAACCTCTACATGGCTAACCTCTACATGCTAACCTCTACATGCTAACCTCTACATGGCTAACCTCTACATGCTAAGCGCTACATGCTAACCTCTACATGCTAACCTCTACATGCTAACCTCTACATGGCTAACCTCTACATGCTAACCTCTACATGCTAACCTCTACATGGCTAACCTCTACATGCTAACCTCTACATGGCTAACCTCTACATGGCTAACCTCTACATGCTAACCTCTACATGCTAACCTCTACATGGCTAACATCTACATGCTAACCTCTACATGGCTAACCTCTAAATGCTAACCTCTACATGGCTAACCTCTACATGCTAACCTCTACATGCTAACCTCTACATGGCTAACCTCTACATGCTAAGCGCTACATGCTAACCTCTACATGCTAACCTCTACATGCTAACCTCTACATGGCTAACCTCTACATGCTAACCTCTACATGCTAACCTCTACATGGCTAACCTCTACATGCTAACCTCTACATGGCTAACCTCTACATGGCTAACCTCTACATGCTAACCTCTACATGCTAACCTCTACATGCTAACCTCTACATGCTAACCTCTACATGGCTAACCTCTACATGGCTAACCTCTACATGGCTAACATCTACATGCTAAGCTCTACATGGCTAACCTCTACATGCTAACCTCTACATGGCTAACCTCTACATGGCTAACCTCTACATGCTAACCTCTACATGCTAACCTCTACATGGCTAACCTCTACATGCTAACCTCTACATGCTAACCTCTACATGGCTAACCTCTACATGCTAACCTCTACATGGCTAACCTCTACATGGCTAACCTCTACATGCTAACCTCTACATGCTAACCTCTACATGGCTAACCTCTACATGCTAACCTCTAAATGCTAACCTCTACATGCTAACCTCTACATGGCTAACCTCTACATGGCTAACCTCTACATGCTAACCTCTACATGCTAAGCGCTACATGCTAACCTCTACATGCTAACCTCTACATGGCTAACCTCTACATGCTAACCTCTACATGCTAACCTCTACATGCTAACCTCTACATGGCTAACCTCTACATGCTAACCTCTACATGGCTAACCTCTACATGCTAACCTCTACATGCTAACCTCTACATGCTAACCTCTACATGGCTAACCTCTACATGCTAACCTCTACATGGCTAACCTCTACATGCTAACCTCTACATGGCTAACCTCTACATGGCTAACCTCTACATGCTAACCTCTACATGCTAACCTCTACATGGCTAACCTCTACATGCTAACCTCTACATGGCTAACCTCTACATGGCTAACCTCTACATGGCTAACCTCTACATGCTAACCTCTACATGCTAACCTCTACATGGCTAACCTCTACATGCTAACCTCTACATGCTAACCTCTACATGCTAACCTCTACATGCTAACCTCTACATGCTAACTTCTACATGCTAACCTCTACATGCTAACCTCTACATGGCTAACCTCTACATGGCTAACCTCTACATGCTAACCTCTACATGCTAACCTCTACATGGCTAACCTCTACATGCTAACCTCTACATGCTAACCTCTACATGGCTAACCTCTACATGCTAACCTCTACATGGCTAACCTCTACATGCTAACCTCTACATGCTAACCTCTACATGGCTAACCTCTACATGCTAACCTCTACATGGCTAACCTCTACATGCTAACCTCTACATGGCTAACCTCTACATGCTAACCTCTACATGGCTAACCTCTACATGCTAACCTCTACATGCTAACCTCTACATGCTAACCTCTACATGCTAACCTCTACATGGCTAACCTCTACATGGCTAACCTCTACATGCTAACCTCTGGCTCCTTGGATGATGTTTCCTCTTTCGGTCCATCTGTACCCAGCCTTACATACTCAACTCTATGTCCATTTTTATTTAAGACTTTTAACTGCTGGGCTGTCTGTACGTATATGTGTCTGTGTGTCTGTGTGTGCGGGTGGTGGGTGGTGGGGTTGTAGTTATTTATGTATATTTACTGGTGGGGACGATTTTTATTATTTTCAATGATTTTTAAGCACTGTAAAGCACTTTGTGTTACATTTTGTATGAAAAGCGCTCTATAAATAAAGTTTGATTTGATTTGATTTGATTTGAACCTCTACATGCTAACCTCTACATGGCTAACCTCTACTTGGCTAACCTCTACATGCTAACCTCTACATGGCTAACCTCTACATGCTAACCTCTACATGGCTAACCTCTACATGCTAACCTCTACATGGCTAACCTCTACATGCTAACCTCTACATGGCTAACCTCTACATGCTAACCTCTACATGCTAACCTCTACATGGCTAACCTCTACATGCTAACCTCTACATGCTAACCTCTACATGGCTAACCTCTACATGGCTAACCTCTACATGCTAACCTCTACATGCTAACCTCTGCATGGCTAACCTCTGCATGGCTAACCTCTGCAGGGCTAACCTCTACATGCTAACCTCTACATGGCTAACCTCTACATGCTAACCTCTACATGGCTAACCTATACATGTTAAGCTCTACATGCTAACCTCTACATGCTAACCTCTACATGGCTAACCTCTACATGGCTAACCTCTACATGCTAACTTCTACATGGCTAACCTCTACATGCTAACCTCTACATGCTAACCTCTACATGCTAACCTCTACATGGCTAACCTCTACATGCTAACCTCTACATGGCTAACCTCTACATGCTAACCTCTACATGCTAACCTCTACATGCTAACCTCTACATGGCTAACCTCTACATGCTAACCTCTAAATGCTAACCTCTACATGCTAACCTCTACATGGCTAACCTCTACATGCTAACCTCTACATGCAAACCTCTACATGCTAACCTCTACATGGCTAACCTCTACATGCTAACCTCTACATGGCTAACCTCTACATGCTAACCTCTACATGCTAACCTCTACATGCTAACCTCTACATGGCTAACCTCTACATGCTAACCTCTACATGGCTAACCTCTACATGCTAACCTCTACATGGCTAACCTCTACATGCTAACCTCTACATGCTAACCTCTACATGCTAACCTCTACATGGCTAACCTCTACATGGCTAACCTCTACATGCTAACCTCTGGCTCCTTGGATGATGTTTCCTCTTTCGGTCCATCTGTACCCAGCCTTACATACTCAACTCTATGTCCATTTTTATTTAAGACTTTTAACTGCTGGGCTGTCTGTATGTATATGTGTCTGTGTGTCTGTGTGTGCGGGTGGTGGGTGGTGGGGTTGAAGTTATTTATGTATATTTACTGGTGGGGACGATTTTTATTATTTTTAATGATTTTGGACGATTTTTATTATTTTTAATGATTTTTAAGCACTGTAAAGCACTTTGTGTTACATTTTGTATGAAAAGCGCTCTATAAATAAAGTTTGATTTGATTTGAACCTCTACATGCTAACCTCTACATGGCTAACCTCTACTTGGCTAACCTCTACATGCTAACCTCTACATGGCTAACCTCTACATGCTAACCTCTACATGGCTAACCTCTACATGGCTAACCTCTACATGCTAACCTCTACATGGCTAACCTCTACATGGCTAACCTCTACATGCTAACCTCTACATGGCTAACCTCTACATGCTAACCTCTACATGGCTAACCTCTACATGCTAACCTCTACATGCTAACCTCTACATGGCTAACCTCTACATGCTAACCTCTACATGGCTAACCTCTACATGCTAACCTCTACATGCTAACCTCTACATGGCTAACCTCTACATGGCTAACCTCTACATGCTAACCTCTACATGGCTAACCTCTACATGCTAAGCTCTACATGCTAACCTCTACATGCTAACCTCTACATGGCTAACCTCTACATGGCTAACCTCTACATGGCTAACCTCTACATGGCTAACCTCTACATGCTAACCTCTACATGGCTAACCTCTACATGCTAACCTCTACATGCTAACCTCTACATGGCTAACCTCTACATGGCTAACCTCTACATGCTAACCTCTACATGGCTAACCTCTACATGCTAACCTCTACATGCTAACCTCTACATGCTAACCTCTAAATGCTAACCTCTACATGCTAACCTCTACATGGCTAACCTCTACATGCTAACCTTTACATGGCTAACCTCTACATGCTAACCTCTACATGCTAACCTCTACATGCTAACCTCTACATGGCTAACCTCTACATGCTAACCTCTACATGGCTAACCTCTACATGCTAACCTCTACATGCTAACCTCTACATGGCTAACCTCTACATGCTAACCTCTACATGGCTAACCTCTACATGCTAACCTCGACATGCTAACCTCTACATGCTAACCTCTACATGGCTAACGTCTACATGGCTAACCTCTACATGCTAACCTCTACATGGCTAACCTCTACATGGCTAACCTCTACATGCTAACCTCTACATGGCTAACCTCTACATGGCTAACCTCTACATGCTAACCTCTACATGCTAACCTCTACATGGCTAACCTCTACATGCTAACCTCTACATGCTAACCTCTACATGCTAACCTCTACATGCTAACCTCTACATGCTAACCTCTACATGGCTAACCTCTACATGCTAACCTCTACATGGCTAACCTCTACATGCTAACCTCTACATGGCTAACCTCTACATGGCTAACCTCTACATGCTAACCTCTACATGGCTAACCTCTACATGGCTAACCTCTACATGGCTAAGCTCTACATGGCTAACCTCTACATGCTAACCTCTACATGGCTAACCTCTACATGGCTAACCTCTACATGGCTAACCTCTACATGCTAACCTCTACTTGGCTAACCTCTACATGCTAACCTCTACATGGCTAACCTCTACATGGCTAACCTCTACATGCTAACCTCTACATGGCTAACCTCTACATGGCTAACCTCTACATGCTAACCTCTACATGCTAACCTCTACATGCTAACCTCTGCATGGCTAACCTCTGCATGGCTAACCTCTGCATGGCTAACCTCTGCATGGCTAACATCTGCATGCTAACCTCTACATGGCTAACCTCTACATGCTAACCTCTACATGGCTAACCTCTACATGCTAAGCGCTACATGCTAACCTCTACATGGCTAACCTCTACATGCTAACCTCTACATGGCTAACCTCTACATGGCTAACCTCTACATGGCTAACCTCTACATGCTAACCTCTACATGGCTAACCTCTACATGCTAACCTCTACATGGCTAACCTCTACATGCTAACCTCTACATGCTAACCTCTACATGGCTAACCTCTACATGCTAACCTCTACATGGCTAACCTCTACATGCTAACCTCTACATGCTAACCTCTACATGGCTAACCTCTACATGCTAACCTCTACATGGCTAACCTCTACATGCTAACCTCTACATGGCTAACCTCTACATGCTAACCTCTACATGGCTAACCTCTACATGCTAACCTCTACATGCTAACCTCTACATGCTAACCTCTACATGCTAACCTCTACATGGCTAACCTCTACATGGCTAACCTCTACATGCTAACCTCTGGCTCCTTGGATGATGTTTCCTCTTTCGGTCCATCTGTACCCAGCCTTACATACTCAACTCTATGTCCATTTTTATTTAAGACTTTTAACTGCTGGGCTGTCTGTACGTATATGTGTCTGTGTGTCTGTGTGTGCGGGTGGTGGGTGGTGGGGTTGTAGTTATTTATGTATATTTACTGGTGGGGACGATTTTTATTATTTTCAATGATTTTTAAGCACTGTAAAGCACTTTGTGTTACATTTTGTATGAAAAGCGCTCTATAAATAAAGTTTGATTTGATTTGATTTGATTTGAACCTCTACATGCTAACCTCTACATGGCTAACCTCTACTTGGCTAACCTCTACATGCTAACCTCTACATGGCTAACCTCTACATGCTAACCTCTACATGGCTAACCTCTACATGCTAACCTCTACATGGCTAACCTCTACATGCTAACCTCTACATGGCTAACCTCTACATGCTAACCTCTACATGCTAACCTCTACATGGCTAACCTCTACATGCTAACCTCTACATGCTAACCTCTACATGGCTAACATCTACATGGCTAACCTCTACATGCTAACCTCTACATGCTAACCTCTGCATGGCTAACTTCTGCATGGCTAACCTCTGCATGGCTAACCTCTGCAGGGCTAACCTCTACATGCTAAACCTCTACATGCTAACCTCTACATGGCTAACCTATACATGTTAAGCTCTACATGCTAACCTCTACATGCTAACCTCTACATGGCTAACCTCTACATGGCTAACCTCTACATGCTAACCTCTACATGGCTAACCTCTACATGCTAACTTCTACATGGCTAACCTCTACATGCTAACCTCTACATGCTAACCTCTACATGCTAACCTCTACATGGCTAACCTCTACATGCTAACCTCTACATGGCTAACCTCTACATGCTAACCTCTACATGCTAACCTCTACATGCTAACCTCTACATGGCTAACCTCTACATGCTAACCTCTACATGCTAACCTCTACATGCTAACCTCTACATGGCTAACCTCTACATGCTAACCTCTACATGCAAACCTCTACATGCTAACCTCTACATGGCTAACCTCTACATGCTAACCTCTACATGGCTAACCTCTACATGCTAACCTCTACATGCTAACCTCTACATGCTAACCTCTACATGGCTAACCTCTACATGCTAACCTCTACATGGCTAACCTCTACATGCTAACCTCTACATGGCTAACCTCTACATGCTAACCTCTACATGCTAACCTCTACATGCTAACCTCTACATGGCTAACCTCTACATGGCTAACCTCTACATGCTAACCTCTGGCTCCTTGGATGATGTTTCCTCTTTCGGTCCATCTGTACCCAGCCTTACATACTCAACTCTATGTCCATTTTTATTTAAGACTTTTAACTGCTGGGCTGTCTGTATGTATATGTGTCTGTGTGTCTGTGTGTGCGGGTGGTGGGTGGTGGGGTTGAAGTTATTTATGTATATTTACTGGTGGGGACGATTTTTATTATTTTTAATGATTTTTAAGCACTGTAAAGCACTTTGTGTTACATTTTGTATGAAAAGCGCTCTATAAATAAAGTTTGATTTGATTTGAACCTCTACATGCTAACCTCTACATGGCTAACCTCTACTTGGCTAACCTCTACATGCTAACCTCTACATGGCTAACCTCTACATGCTAACCTCTACATGGCTAACCTCTACATGGCTAACCTCTACATGCTAACCTCTACATGGCTAACCTCTACATGGCTAACCTCTACATGCTAACCTCTACATGGCTAACCTCTACATGCTAACCTCTACATGGCTAACCTCTACATGCTAACCTCTACATGCTAACCTCTACATGGCTAACCTCTACATGCTAACCTCTACATGGCTAACCTCTACATGCTAACCTCTACATGCTAACCTCTACATGGCTAACCTCTACATGGCTAACCTCTACATGCTAACCTCTACATGGCTAACCTCTACATGCTAAGCTCTACATGCTAACCTCTACATGCTAACCTCTACATGGCTAACCTCTACATGGCTAACCTCTACATGGCTAACCTCTACATGGCTAACCTCTACATGCTAACCTCTACATGGCTAACCTCTACATGCTAACCTCTACATGCTAACCTCTACATGGCTAACCTCTACATGGCTAACCTCTACATGCTAACCTCTACATGGCTAACCTCTACATGCTAACCTCTACATGCTAACCTCTACATGCTAACCTCTAAATGCTAACCTCTACATGCTAACCTCTACATGGCTAACCTCTACATGCTAACCTTTACATGGCTAACCTCTACATGCTAACCTCTACATGCTAACCTCTACATGCTAACCTCTACATGGCTAACCTCTACATGCTAACCTCTACATGGCTAACCTCTACATGCTAACCTCTACATGCTAACCTCTACATGGCTAACCTCTACATGCTAACCTCTACATGGCTAACCTCTACATGCTAACCTCGACATGCTAACCTCTACATGCTAACCTCTACATGGCTAACGTCTACATGGCTAACCTCTACATGCTAACCTCTACATGGCTAACCTCTACATGGCTAACCTCTACATGCTAACCTCTACATGGCTAACCTCTACATGGCTAACCTCTACATGCTAACCTCTACATGCTAACCTCTACATGGCTAACCTCTACATGCTAACCTCTACATGCTAACCTCTACATGCTAACCTCTACATGCTAACCTCTACATGCTAACCTCTACATGGCTAACCTCTACATGCTAACCTCTACATGGCTAACCTCTACATGCTAACCTCTACATGGCTAACCTCTACATGGCTAACCTCTACATGCTAACCTCTACATGGCTAACCTCTACATGGCTAACCTCTACATGGCTAAGCTCTACATGGCTAACCTCTACATGCTAACCTCTACATGGCTAACCTCTACATGGCTAACCTCTACATGCTAACCTCTACTTGGCTAACCTCTACATGCTAACCTCTACATGGCTAACCTCTACATGGCTAACCTCTACATGCTAACCTCTACATGGCTAACCTCTACATGGCTAACCTCTACATGCTAACCTCTACATGCTAACCTCTACATGCTAACCTCTACATGGCTAACCTCTACATGCTAACCTCTACATGGCTAACCTCTACATGCTAACCTCTACATGCTAACCTCTACATGCTAACCTCTACATGGCTAACCTCTACATGCTAACCTCTACATGGCTAACCTCTACATGCTAACCTCTACATGGCTAACCTCTACATGCTAAGCTCTACATGCTAACCTCTACATGTCTAACCTCTACATGCTAACCTCTACATGGCTAACCTCTACATGCTAACCTCTACATGGCTAACCTCTACATGCTAACCTCTACATGGCTAACCTCTACATGCTAACCTCTACATGGCTAACCTCTACATGCTAACCTCTACATGGCTAACCTCTACATGGCTAACCTCTACATGCTAACCTCTACATGCTAACCTCTACATGCTAACCTCTACATGGCTAACCTCTGCATGGCTAACCTCTGCATGGCTAACCTCTGCATGGCTAACCTCTGCATGGCTAACATCTGCATGCTAACCTCTACATGGCTAACCTCTACATGCTAACCTCTACATGGCTAACCTCTACATGCTAAGCGCTACATGCTAACCTCTACATGGCTAACCTCTACATGCTAACCTCTACATGGCTAACCTCTACATGGCTAACCTCTACATGGCTAACCTCTACATGCTAACCTCTACATGGCTAACCTCTACATGCTAACCTCTACATGGCTAACCTCTACATGCTAACCTCTACATGCTAACCTCTACATGCTAACCTCTACATGGCTAACCTCTACATGCTAACCTCTACATGGCTAACCTCTACATGCTAACCTCTACATGGCTAACCTCTACATGGCTAACCTCTACATGCTAACCTCTACATGGCTAACCTCTACATGCTAACCTCTACATGCTAACCTCTACATGGCTAACCTCTACATGCTAACCTCTACATGGCTAACCTCTACATGGCTAACCTCTACATGGCTAACCTCTACATGCTTACCTCTACATGGCTAACCTCTACATGCTAACCTCTACATGGCTAACCTCTACATGCTAACCTCTACATGCTAACCTCTACATGGCTAACCTCTACATGCTAACCTCTACATGCTAACCTCTACATGGCTAACCTCTACATGCTAACCTCTACATGGCTAACCTCTACATGCTAACCTCTACATGGCTAACCTCTACATGGCTAACCTCTACATGCTAACCTCTACATGCTAACCTCTACATGGCTAACCTCTACATGCTAACCTCTACATGGCTAACCTCTACATGCTAACCTCTACATGCTAACCTCTACATGCTAACCTCTACATGGCTAACCTCTACATGGCTAACCTCTACATGCTAAGCTCTACATGGCTAACCTCTAAATGCTAACCTCTACATGGCTAACCTCTACATGCTAACCTCTACATGCTAACCTCTACATGGCTAACCTCTACATGCTAACCTCTACATGCTAAGCTCTACATGTTAACCTCTACATGGCTAACCTCTACATGGCTAACCTCTACATGCTAACCTCTACATGCTAACCTCTACATGGCTAACCTCTACATGGCTAACCTCTACATGGCTAACCTCTACATGCTAACCTCTACATGCTAACCTCTACATGGCTAACCTCTACATGGCTAACCTCTACATGCTAACCTCTGGCTCCTTGGATGATGTTTCCTCTTTCGGTCCATCTGTACCCAGCCTTACATACTCAACTCTATGTCCATTTTTATTTAAGACTTTTATCTGCTGGGCTGTCTGTACGTATATGTGTCTGTGTGTGCGGGTGGTGGGTGGTGGGGTTGTAGTTATTTATGTATATTTACTGGTGGGGACGATTTTTATTATTTTTAATGATTTTTAAGCACTGTAAAGCACTTTGTGTTACATTTTGTATAAAAAGCGCTCTATAAATAAAGTTTGATTTGATTTGAACCTCTACATGCTAACCTCTACATGGCTAACCTCTACTTGGCTAACCTCTACATGCTAACCTCTACATGGCTAACCTCTACATGCTAACCTCTACATGGCTAACCTCTACATGGCTAACCTCTACATGCTAACCTCTACATGGCTAACCTCTACATGGCTAACCTCTACATGGCTAACCTCTACATGCTAACCTCTACATGCTAACCTCTACATGCTAACCTCTACATGGCTAACCTCTACATGCTAACCTCTACATGGCTAACCTCTACATGCTAACCTCTACATGGCTAACCTCTACATGCTAAGCTCTACATGCTAACCTCTACATGGCTAACCTCTACATGCTAACCTCTACATGGCTAACCTCTACATGCTAACCTCTACATGGCTAACCTCTACATGCTAACCTCTACATGGCTAACCTCTACATGCTAACCTCTACATGGCTAACCTCTACATGCTAACCTCTACATGGCTAACCTCTACATGGCTAACCTCTACATGCTAACCTCTACATGCTAACCTCTACATGCTAACCTCTACATGGCTAACCTCTGCATGGCTAACCTCTGCATGGCTAACCTCTGCATGGCTAACCTCTGCATGCTAACCTCTACATGGCTAACCTCTACATGCTAACCTCTACATGGCTAACCTCTACACGCTAAGCGCTACATGCTAACCTCTACATGGCTAACCTCTACATGCTAACCTCTACATGGCTAACCTCTACATGGCTAACCTCTACATGGCTAACCTCTACATGCTAACCTCTACATGGCTAACCTCTACATGCTAACCTCTACATGGCTAACCTCTACATGCTAACCTCTACATGCTAACCTCTACATGGCTAACCTCTACATGCTAACCTCTACATGGCTAACCTCTACATGCTAACCTCTACATGCTAACCTCTACATGGCTAACCTCTACATGCTAACCTTTACATGCTAACCTCTACATGCTAACCTCTACATGCTAACCTCTACATGGCTAACCTCTACATGCTAACCTCTACATGGCTAACCTCTACATGCTAACCTCTACATGCTAACCTCTACATGCTAACCTCTACATGGCTAACCTCTACATGGCTAACCTCTACATGGCTAACCTCTACATGCTAACCTCTACATGGCTAACCTCTACATGCTAACCTCTACATGGCTAACCTCTACATGGCTAACCTCTACATGCTAACCTCTACATGCTAACCTCTACATGGCTAACCTCTACATGCTAACCTCTACATGGCTAACCTCTACATGCTAACCTCTACATGGCTAACCTCTACATGGCTAACCTCTACATGCTAACCTCTACATGCTAACCTCTACATGGCTAACCTCTACATGCTAACCTCTACATGCTAACCTCTACATGCTAACCTCTACATGGCTAACCTCTACATGGCTAACCTCTACATGGCTAACATCTACATGCTAAGCTCTACATGGCTAACCTCTACATGCTAACCTCTACATGGCTAACCTCTACATGCTAACCTCTACATGCTAACCTCTACATGCTAACCTCTACATGGCTAACCTCTACATGCTAACCTCTACATGGCTAACCTCTACATGCTAACCTCTACATGCTAACCTCTACATGGCTAACCTCTACATGCTAACCTCTACATGGCTAACCTCTACATGGCTAACCTCTACATGCTAACCTCTACATGGCTAACCTCTACATGCTAACCTCTACATGCTAACCTCTACATGCTAACCTCTACATGCTAACCTCTACATGCTAACCTCTACATGCTAACCTCTACATGGCTAACCTCTACATGCTAACCTCTACATGCTAACCTCTACATGGCTAACCTCTACATGCTAACCTCTACATGCTAACCTCTACATGGCTAACCTCTACATGCTAACCTCTACATGGCTAACCTCTACATGCTAACCTCTACATGGCTAACCTCTACATGGCTAACCTCTACATGCTAACCTCTACATGGCTAACCTCTACATGCTAACCTCTACATGGTAACCTCTACATGCTAACCTCTACATGGCTAACCTCTACATGGCTAACCTCTACATGGCTAACCTCTGCATGGCTAACCTCTGCATGGCTAACCTCTGCATGGCTAACCTCTGCATGGCTAACCTCTACATGCTAACCTCTACATGCTAACCTCTACATGCTAACCTCTACATGGCTAACCTCTACATGCTAACCTCTACATGCTAACCTCTACATGGCTAACCTCTACATGCTAACCTTTACATGCTAACCTCTACATGCTAACCTCTACATGCTAACCTCTACATGGCTAACCTCTACATGCTAACCTCTACATGGCTAACCTCTACATGCTAACCTCTACATGCTAACCTCTACATGCTAACCTCTACATGGCTAACCTCTACATGGCTAACCTCTACATGGCTAACCTCTACATGCTAACCTCTACATGGCTAACCTCTACATGCTAACCTCTACATGGCTAACCTCTACATGGCTAACCTCTACATGCTAACCTCTACATGCTAACCTCTACATGGCTAACCTCTACATGCTAACCTCTACATGGCTAACCTCTACATGCTAACCTCTACATGGCTAACCTCTACATGGCTAACCTCTACATGCTAACCTCTACATGCTAACCTCTACATGGCTAACCTCTACATGCTAACCTCTACATGCTAACCTCTACATGCTAACCTCTACATGGCTAACCTCTACATGGCTAACCTCTACATGGCTAACATCTACATGCTAAGCTCTACATGGCTAACCTCTACATGCTAACCTCTACATGGCTAACCTCTACATGCTAACCTCTACATGCTAACCTCTACATGCTAACCTCTACATGGCTAACCTCTACATGCTAACCTCTACATGGCTAACCTCTACATGCTAACCTCTACATGCTAACCTCTACATGGCTAACCTCTACATGCTAACCTCTACATGGCTAACCTCTACATGGCTAACCTCTACATGCTAACCTCTACATGGCTAACCTCTACATGCTAACCTCTACATGCTAACCTCTACATGCTAACCTCTACATGCTAACCTCTACATGCTAACCTCTACATGGCTAACCTCTACATGCTAACCTCTACATGCTAACCTCTACATGGCTAACCTCTACATGCTAACCTCTACATGCTAACCTCTACATGGCTAACCTCTACATGCTAACCTCTACATGGCTAACCTCTACATGCTAACCTCTACATGGCTAACCTCTACATGGCTAACCTCTACATGCTAACCTCTACATGGCTAACCTCTACATGCTAACCTCTACATGGTAACCTCTACATGCTAACCTCTACATGGCTAACCTCTACATGGCTAACCTCTACATGGCTAACCTCTGCATGGCTAACCTCTGCATGGCTAACCTCTGCATGGCTAACCTCTGCATGGCTAACCTCTACATGCTAACCTCTACATGCTAACCTCTACATGCTAACCTCTACATGGCTAACCTCTACATGCTAACCTCTACATGGCTAACCTCTACATGCTAACCTCTACATGCTAACCTCTACATGCTAACCTCTACATGCTAACCTCTACATGGCTAACCTCTACATGGCTAACCTCTACATGCTAACCTCTACATGGCTAACCTCTACATGCTAACCTCTACATGGCTAACCTCTACATGGCTAACCTCTACATGCTAACCTCTACATGGCTAACCTCTACATGGCTAACCTCTACATGCTAACCACTACATGGCTAACCTCTACATGCTAACCTCTACATGCTAACCTCTACATGGCTAACCTCTACATGCTAACCTCTACATGGCTAACCTCTACATGGCTAACCTCTACATGCTAACCTCTACATGCTAACCTCTACATGGCTAACCTCTACATGGCTAACCTCTACATGCTAACCTCTGGCTCCTTGGATGATGTTTCCTCTTTCGGTCCATCTGTACCCAGCCTTACATACTCAACTCTATGTCCATTTTTATTTAAGACTTTTAACTGCTGGGCTGTCTGTACGTATATGTGTCTGTGTGTGCGGGTGGTGGGTGGTGGGGTTGTAGTTATTTATGTATATTTACTGGTGGGGACGATTTTTATTATTTTTAATGATTTTTAAGCACTTTAAAGCACTTTGTGTTACATTTTGTATGAAAAGCGCTCTATAAATAAAGTTTGATTTGATTTGATTTGAACCTCTACATGCTAACCTCTACTTGGCTAACCTCTACATGGCTAACCTCTACATGCTAACCTCTACATGGCTAACCTCTACATGGCTAACCTCTACATGCTAACCTCTACATGGCTAACCTCTACATGCTAACCTCTACATGCTAACCTCTACATGCTAACCTCTACATGGCTAACCTCTACATGCTAACCTCTACATGGCTAACCTCTACATGCTAACCTCTACATGCTAACCTCTACATGGCTAACCTCTACATGCTAACCTCTACATGGCTAACCTCTACATGCTAACCTCTACATGGCTAACCTCTACATGCTAACCTCTACATGCTAACCTCTACATGGCTAACCTCTACATGCTAACCTCTACATGGCTAACCTCTACATGCTAACCTCTACATGCTAACCTCTACATGGCTAACCTCTACATGCTAACCTCTACATGGCTAACCTCTACATGCTAACCTCTACATGGCTAACCTCTACATGGCTAACCTCTACATGCTAACCTCTACATGCTAACCTCTACATGGCTAACCTCTACATGCTAACCTCTACATGCTAACCTCTACATGCTAACCTCTACATGCTAACCTCTACATGCTAACCTCTACATGCTAACCTCTACATGCTAACCTCTACATGCTAACCTCTACATGCTAACCTCTACATGCTAACCTCTACATGCTAACCTCTACATGCTAACCTCTACATGCTAACCTCTACATTGCTAACCTGCTAACCTCTACATGCTAACCTCTACATGGCTAACCTCTACATGGCTAAACTCTACATGGCTAACCTCTACATGCTAACCTCTACATGGCTAACCTCTACATGGCTAACCTCTACATGCTAACCTCTACATGGCTAACCTCTACATGCTAACCTCTACATGCTAACCTCTACATGCTAACCTCTACATGGCTAACCTCTACATGCTAACCTCTACATGCTAACCTCTACATTCTAACCTCTACATGCTAACCTCTACATGGCTAACCTCTACATGCTAACCTCTACATGCTAACCTCTACATGCTAACCTCTACATGCTAACCTCTACATGGCTAACCTCTACATGCTAACCTCTACATGGCTAACCTCTACATGCTAACCTCTACATGGCTAACCTCTACATGGCTAACCTCTACATGCTAACCACTACATGGCTAACCTCTACATGCTAACCTCTACATGCTAACCTCTACATGGCTAACCTCTACATGGCTAACCTCTACATGCTAACCTCTACATGGCTAACCTCTACATGGCTAACCTCTACATGCTAACCTCTACATGCTAACCTCTACATGGCTAACCTCTACATGGCTAACCTCTACATGCTAACCTCTGGCTCCTTGGATGATGTTTCCTCTTTCGGTCCATCTGTACCCAGCCTTACATACTCAACTCTATGTCCATTTTTATTTAAGACTTTTAACTGGTGGGGACGATTTTTATTATTTTTAATGATTTTTAAGCACTGTAAAGCACTTTGTGTTACATTTTGTATGAAAAGCGCTCTATAAATAAAGTTTGATTTGATTTGATTTGAACCTCTACATGCTAACCTCTACATGGCTAACCTCTACTTGGCTAACCTCTACATGGCTAACCTCTACATGGCTAACCTCTACATGCTAACCTCTACATGGCTAACCTCTACATGCTAACCTCTACATGGCTAACCTCTACATGGCTAACCTCTACATGCTAACCTCTACATGCTAACCTCTACATGGCTAACCTCTACATGCTAACCTCTACATGCTAACCTCTACATGCTAACCTCTACATGCTAACCTCTACATGGCTAACCTCTACATGCTAACCTCTACATGCTAACCTCTACATGGCTAACCTCTACATGGCTAACCTCTACATGCTAACCTCTACATGCTAACCTCTACATGGCTAACCTCTACATGGCTAACCTCTACATGCTAGCCTCTACATGGCTAACCTCTACATGGCTAACCTCTACATGCTAACCACTACATGGCTAACCTCTACATGCTAACCTCTACATGCTAACCTCTACATGGCTAACCTCTACATGCTAACCTCTACATGGCTAACCTCTACATGGCTAACCTCTACATGCTAACCTCTACATGCTAACCTCTACATGGCTAACCTCTACATGCTAACCTCTACATGCTAACCTCTACATGGCTAACCTCTACATGGCTAACCTCTACATGCTAACCTCTGGCTCCTTGGATGATGTTTCCTCTTTCGGTCCATCTGTACCCAGCCTTACATACTCAACTCTATGTCCATTTTTATTTAAGACTTTTAACTGCTGGGCTGTCTGTACGTATATGTGTCTGTGTGTCTGTGTGTGCGGGTGGTGGGTGGTGGGGTTGTAGTTATTTATGTATATTTACTGGTGGGGACGATTTTTATTATTTTTAATGATTTTTAAGCACTGTAAAGCACTTTGTGTTACATTTTGTATGAAAAGCGCTCTATAAATAAAGTTTGATTTGATTTGATTTGATTTGAACCTCTACATGCTAACCTCTACATGGCTAACCTCTACATGCTAACCTCTACATGCTAACCTCTACATGGCTAACCTCTACATGCTAACCTCTACATGGCTAACCTCTACATGCTAACCTCTACATGGCTAACCTCTACATGGCTAACCTCTACATGCTAACCTCTACATGCTAACCTCTACATGGCTAACCTCTACATGCTAACCTCTACATGGCTAACCTCTACATGCTAACCTCTACATGGCTAACCTCTACATGCTAACCTCTACATGGCTAACCTCTACATGGCTAACCTCTACATGCTAACCTCTACATGGCTAACCTCTACATGGCTAACCTATACATGCTAACACCTACATGCTAACCTCTACATGGCTAACCTCTACATGCTAACCTCTACAT
Organism: Proterorhinus semilunaris; assembly: GCA_021464625.1. Lineage (NCBI taxonomy): Eukaryota > Metazoa > Chordata > Actinopteri > Gobiiformes > Gobiidae > Proterorhinus > Proterorhinus semilunaris. Next base: position 441,761 of record JAJBBP010000038.1, on the reverse strand, counting down.
GGCTAACTTCTACATGCTAACCTCTACATGCTAACCTCTACATGGCTAACCTCTACATGCTAACCTCTACATGGCTAACCTCTACATGCTAACCTCTACATGCTAACCTCTACATGGCTAACCTCTACATGCTAACCTCTACATGGCTAACCTCTACATGCTAACCTCTACATGGCTAACCTCTACATGGCTAACCTCTACATGGCTAACCTCTACATGCTAACACCTACATGCTAACCTCTACATGGCTAACCTCTACATGCTAACCTCTACATGGCTAACTTCTACATGCTAACCTCTACATGGCTAACCTCTACATGCTAACCTCTACATGGCTAACCTCTACATGCTAACCTCTACATGGCTAACCTCTACATGCTAACCTCTACATGCTAACCTCTACATGGCTAACCTCTACATGCTAACCTCTACATGGCTAACCTCTACATGCTAACCTCTACATGGCTAACCTCTACATGGCTAACCTCTACATGCTAACCTCTACATGCTAACCTCTACATGGCTAACCTCTACATGGCTAACCTCTACATGCTAACCTCTACATGGCTAACCTCTACATGCTAACCTCTACATGGCTAACCTCTACATGCTAACCTCTACATGCTAACCTCTACATGGCTAACCTCTACATGCTAACCTCTACATGGCTAACCTCTACATGCTAACACCTACATGGCTAACCTCTACATGGCTAACCTCTACATGGCTAACCTCTACATGCTAACCTCTACATGCTAACCTCTACATGGCTAACCTCTACATGCTAACCTCTACATGGCTAACCTCTACATGCTAACCTCTACATGCTAACCTCTACATGGCTAACCTCTACATGCTAACCTCTACATGCTAACCTCTACATGCTAACCTCTACATGCTAACCTCTACATGGCTAACCTCTACATGCTAACCTCTACATGGCTAACCTCTACATGCTAACCTCTACATGGCTAACCTCTACATGCTAACCTCTACATGGCTAACCTCTACATGCTAACCTCTACATGCTAACCTCTACATGCTAACCTCTACATGGCTAACCTCTACATGCTAACCTCTACATGGCTAACCTCTACATGCTAACCTCTACATGCTAACCTCTACATGCTAACCTCTACATGGCTAACCTCTACATGCTAACCTCTACATGGCTAACCTCTACATGCTAACCTCTACATGGCTAACCTCTACATGCTAACCTCTACATGGCTAACCTCTACATGCTAACCTCTACATGCTAACCTCTACATGCTAACCTCTACATGGCTAACCTCTACATGCTAACCTCTACATGGCTAACCTCTACATGCTAACCTCTACATGCTAACCTCTACATGGCTAACCTCTACATGCTAACCTCTACATGCTAACCTCTACATGGCTAACCTCTACATGCTAACCTCTACATGCTAACCTCTACATGGCTAACCTCTACATGGCTAACCTCTACATGCTAACCTCTACATGGCTAACCTCTACATGGCTAACCTCTACATGCTAACCTCTACATGGCTAACCTCTACATGCTAACCTCTACATGGCTAACCTCTACATGCTAACCTCTACATGGCTAACCTCTACATGCTAACCTCTACATGGCTAACCTCTACATGCTAACCTCTACATGCTAACCTCTACATGGCTAACCTCTACATGCTAACCTCTACATGGCTAACCTCTACATGCTAACCTCCACATGCTAACCTCTACATGGCTAACCTCTACATGCTAACCTCTACATGGCTAACCTCTACATGCTAACCTCTACATGCTAACCTCTACATGGCTAACCTCTACATGGCTAACCTCTACATGGCTAACCTCTACATGCTAACCTCTACATGGCTAACCTCTACATGCTAACCTCTACATGCTAACCTCTACATGGCTAACCTCTACATGCTAACCTCTACATGCTAACCTCTACATGGCTAACCTCTACATGCTAACCTCTACATGGCTAACCTCTACATGCTAACCTCTACATGCTAATCTCTACATGCTAACCTCTACATGGCTAACCTCTACATGCTAACCTCTACATGGCTAACCTCTACATGCTAACCTCTACATGGCTAACCTCTACATGGCTAACCTCTACATGGCTAACCTCTACATGCTAACCTCTACATGGCTAACCTCTACATGCTAACCTCTACATGGCTAACCTCTACATGCTAACCTCTACATGGCTAACCTCTACATGGCTAACCTCTACATGGCTAACCTCTACATGGCTAACCTCTACATGCTAACCTCTACATGCTAACCTCTACATGCTAACCTCTACATGCTAAGCTCTACATGGCTAACCTCTACATGCTAACCTCTACATGGCTAACCTCTACATGCTAACATCTACATGCTAACCTCTACATGCTAACCTCTACATGGCTAACCTCTACATGCTAACCTCTACATGGCTAACCTCTACATGGCTAACCTCTGCATGGCTAACCTCTACATGCTAACCCTAACCCTAACCCTAACCCTAGTGTAACTTTTGCCTAAACTTAGAGATGGTGGGTGTGTTTTTTACACCTAACCTTAGGGATAGTGTAGGTTTATTCTAAAATTAAGGAGTACATGGTCATGTCCTCATCCTGTGCCTAGAAACAAGGTTTCAATTCTAATCTTTACTTATTCTTGGCCTTATGCCTTTTTTAAAATATGGGTATTGATCTGGCCTTGTTCCAATTACCCTAATACTCAACACATGTTTAAAGTTTGACATTACTTGATTGTAATTGGCTATGGTAATGTCATTTGTGGTACAGTTTAAGGCTCTGTGGCCCCGTGCTCCATTCCATGGCCTCCAGCGTGTGTCTTGTTTGTACAGGAGACGCGCTGGAGGCCTTCAGGCCAGAGGAGCTCTCCGAGGTGCTGGTCGGGGGTCCTGATTTTCTGGGGGAGAGAATTTCTGCCCTTCTGTGTTTACATTACATGATTTGCACTTTACGAGTACTTCTACATGGATTATAGTTTTCAGTTTTTTTTCCTATATGTTGAGTATATAACTCAAGTAGGATTTTTAGTTTTTTTTCTAATTTTGGAAACTGCTGGTGTGCGGATATATATTCTCTCTCGCATTTCGCTGGACTCCCTGGGCTGCTCTGAGGTTATCTCCCTGGCAAATTATTTAGGACGAGAATAGAGTTAAGCCTTGGTTTATGGCAAAGGGACACTATTAGGATATATTTAATTGCTGGTCAATAAAATTAATCATTTTCCACAGTTGGGTGGGCTGGGATAGTGGATTTGGTGGCCTGGGGTCTTCTACAGATACATTTTCAATGTACATACATTGCGCGTAAACCCTATTAATGAAAATAAATGGCTTCTGCTGGTGCAGTGGGCCCTGAAGATCAGGTTGTATGGACTGACCTGTTGCCAGTGCACTTTTTTAATAATAACTCTCTAAAACCTAACCCTATAAGGAAGGAACTGCGCTTGGCCCTGGTGCTAGTGGCCCTCATTTGCATATGAGCATTTCCCAACTGTTGCGGCTTCTGACCAACTTTAGCCGCGGAGAGATTGAGGCTGGGTCCTGTGGCTTAATTTTGTGACGCGCAAGGAGGCTATGGTGAAAGATGGTCTCAAATCCAGAGTAATTTTGTATTTTGTATTTTGTACAAAGCTTAACCACAAGTAAAAATGAGTGTGACAAAAAATGATGGAAACCAGAAGGATTAACGGACAAACAATGGTAAATGAAATGGGTGCGGTCAACAAAAATTGTGGCTACCCAGACCAGACCTCTCTCATCCGGAACCCAGGTGAGTGCGCACTTTAACACATTCAGACTTGGACACGCCCATGCACACGTGTGTACCCGCCTCAGAAGCACACACACACACAAACATACACAAGCGCACCGTACACACACATTCAGTCCCAGATGCGTCTCCTACACCAACCTCATCCACTAGGAGCAGTACCTTCGGGGTTAAGGGTTTGAGTTAGCCCCAACTTGGTTTATGCACGTGCTATACCTTAGTTTCTCATCCCTTGAGCTAGACTCCAATGAGTTTGACACACGAAATCCCGAAAGGTAAACGCTTGAAGCAGAATCGTCCTATGGGCGTGATGAAAGTAGTCAGTTTTCTGCTGCTTTCTTCCAAAGGGATTTGCCAGAATCCACATGACGCATCCAACGTTGAGAACACGGTAGCTCCCGCCAGTTTTGGGGCTATGTCCTCCAGCATTGGCAGCATGTACCTTTCGCGTTTGACTGCAGTGTTTAAGCGCTTTAGGTCAACACACACCCTGACTCTTTCTCTGTTCTTCTTTTCAACTGGTACCATCGGGGCGCACCAATCAGTGGGCTCTGTGACCTCTTCTACTATCCCCATTGCTAACATGCGCTTCAATTCGGCTTCCACTTTAGGCAAAAGGGGAAACGGCACTCTTCGTGGTGTTAGGGAGTAGGGCTCAGCATTAGCTTTCAGTTCGATTTTCACAGGATCACATTTGAGCAAGCCAATATCCCCAAAAACATCCTCCAGCAGTCCTGCGTTTATGCCATCAACACGCTTCACTAGACCCATCCTCTTTGCTACGCTTCCACTTAGCAGGTTGTGCGCATAAGGGCCAGTGATAACAGTTATCCAAAACTTGTATTTTTGTCCTTTGTAGTGGCTCGTGGCTAAGAATTTTCCTGTGCACTGTACCTTTCCGCCTGGGCTTGTGACGTGTGGTGGCTTTCTCTGTGCGACCAGACGAGGGCAGTGTTGTAACTGTGCCATGACTGTAATGTCGGCTCCGGTATCTATTTTGAACTCGACCGTGTCGCCATTCACAGGTAAGTTTACCAACCACTCCTCATCGGTACAATGTGGTTCAATGACATTGTTTTCACTCACAGCTCCAAGGAAGAAATGATCATCTGTTTCCAACTCTCTGGGAACAACAGTTACTTCTTTCAGTGTTTTCGTGAAACAAGCCACTTGGAAATGTCCTATTTTGTTGCATTTCCTGCACTTTTTATTTCTTGCTGGGCAGTGTTGTGCTTTTCCATGTTGCCTTTTGCAGCGGGTGCAGCTTGTAGAACCCTGCTCGCGGTCCTCTGCTCTTCCTCGCTGACTGTACGAAGTTGTCTTTTTATCGTACTGTCGTCTTCCTTGTTTCACTGCATCCAGTGCGCAGTCTGCACGCATACTGGTGTTCTGTTGTTTTATTTGTTCACTTTGCCTTGCTATTTGAATAGCTTTCTCGAGTGTGAGGTTAGTTTCAAGCTGTAGTTTCTGTGACACATCGCCGTCTGATATGCCTATCACAATTCTGTCTCTGATTTGTTCATCTTTCATACCTCCAAACTCGCAGTTCTGAGCCAGTTCGTATAAACTCCTCACGAACGCCTCTACTGTTTCACTGGACTTCTGCACTCGCTTGTATATGGCTTCGGCCTCTCTTCCCAAGGCGTAGAGAAGCGTGTTACTTAGTACTTAGTTTTGGCCCCCTTTGCTTCAATTACTGCCTTAATGCGGTCTGGCACTGCTGAGGACTTGTGGAAGACCACTATGCTTCAACAAGAGGACTATGACCTTTGAAGCTCATGTCCAGGATCCGTCTGTGTGGTGTGTTTGGCTTTGAATGCAGTTAAATTACATATAATTTGAACATATTCACTCAAATATTTGTGCTACTTCATGACTTAAAAATGACTTTAAAATATAACCATTTATAACCCGTCCTATCTCCCCGCCTGCCTCCCTCTACTGGCTATAACGTGAAATGCTCATATGCAAATGAGGGCCACTAGCGCCAGGGCCATGTGCAGTTTTTTCCTTATACCTAACCTAACCCTAAAATTCATAATTAGAAAACAAAAACCCTTATTCCACTGCAGATGATCATGAACCCTGTTTTCAGATTTAAATGAAATATTGTGGTGTCACTACTTATACATAACACACATTCTCCCTTATTGTGAAGGGCTGGTTTTCCGTTTAGGCGGAAGTGTAAAAGAGTTGTTCCCGCCGTTTTGAATATAGAAAATAAATATTTCAGAGACTCGATATTCTCGTCTTATTCATCCTCTACATTGGTGACCCCGACGTTTGAATTATGTCAACCGAAGCGTCTTCGTCTGCTGCCGCTGCGGCTGCACCGACTGTTTTTGCGGCTACTATTAGACTCCCGGATTTTTGGCAGAATGACCCGGAGCCCTGGTTCCAGCATGTGGACGCTCAATTCCACCTGCGCGGCATCACCACGGACGACACGAAGTATTTTCACGTTGTTGCGGCTTTGGATTCGGCCACGACCCGCAGATTAATGGGGCTACTCCGGGACCCGCCGGCTGCAAACAAGTACGAAGCGCTTAAGACGGCGCTATTACAACTTTATCAGCTCTCGGATATGGAGCGGGCCGATCGCCTGCTGTCGCTGACTGGCTTGGGAGATAGCAAGCCAACGGAGCTGATGGAGAATATGTTGGCCTTGCTCGGCTCCGGTGATGTTTCGTTTCTTTTCACCCACCTGTTCCTGCGCCAGCTACCGCCTCAAGTACGCACAGCCCTGGCCAACTCTCCCCTCATCCGCACTAAAGATTACAGGGGTTTGGCTGAAGAAGCGGACAGACTTTTGCTGGCCTCCCGTCAGGTTTCAGTGCACGCTCTGTTACCATGTGTGCCTGAGAGCGAGGATACGGTGGATGTCGCCGCCGTCACGGAGCGGCGGAGGAAGGAGAACGGCCTGTGTTTCTACCATCAGCGCTTCGGAGTGAAGGCTCGCCGCTGCATCCCACCGTGTTCCTTTCAGCGGCCGGGAAACGAGAAGGCCGGCGCTCGCTAGCAGCTGCCTGCACCGGCAACGAAAATAAGCTGCTTTTCATTGAGGACAGCGCTTCAGGACGTCGTTTTCTCGTGGATTCGGGGGCACAGCGTAGCATCGTACCCCCTTCCTCCGCTGACACATTGGGGCAAGGTCAAGGGCCCCCACTGGACGCGGCTAACGGCACCTCCATCCGCACCTTCGGCACCAGGTTTCTGACTGTGTGTTTTAACGGCCGTGTATTTAACTGGGACTTTGTAATAGCTTCTGTTTCAGTACCCATTCTGGGCGCAGATTTTCTGTGTGCGTTCAGGTTATTAGTGGATGTGGCTAACAGATGTTTGATTAACTCTGTGTCTTTTGATTCATACCCGTGTACTCTGGGGATCGCTGGGCCACTGCTCGCTAACATGCTCGCTACAGGGGACTCATATCAACGTCTCCTCGCTGAGTTTCCTGCCCTCACGATTCCTACCTTCTCCGCCACAGTAGCTAAGCACGGGGTTGAGCATTACATTACTACAGTCGGTCCTCCTGTTTTTGCTCGCGCGCGCCGTTTGGATGCTGCTAGGTTGGCCATCGCTAAAGTGGAGTTTGCCAACATGGAGCGGTTAGGCATTGTGCGCCGCTCTGACAGCCCGTGGGCTTCACCCCTGCACATGGTCCCTAAGTCTGATGGGGGCTGGCGCCCTTGTGGAGATTTCCGCCGTCTCAATAATGCTACCTCTAACGACAGGTACCCGATCCCTCACATTCAGGATTTTTCGGTGCATCTTTCGGGGGCGGTTATTTTCTCCAAGGTCGATTTGGTGAGGGGTTACCACCAGGTGCCGGTCCATCCTCAGGACGTCCCCAAGACTGCCGTCATCACTCCCTTTGGACTGTTTGAGTTTTTGAGGATGCCGTTTGGCCTGAAGGGCGCGGCACAGACGTTTCAGCGCCTCATGGACTCTGTGTTGCGAGATATGCCTTTCCTGTTCGTGTATCTAGATGATGTGCTGGTGGCGAGTGCTTCGGTGGAGGAGCATATGTCACATCTTCGCCAGCTTTTCGAGCGCCTCAGTCAGCACGGGCTTATAGTGAACCCTGCTAAGTGTCGGTTTGGACTGTTGGAGATCGAGTTCTTGGGACACCGGGTGTCACAGCAGGGTGCGGTGCCTCTCCCTGCTAAGGTCGAGGCGGTTTCGGTTTTTCCCCGCCCCTCCTCTGTGAAGCGCCTGCAGGAGTTTTTGGGCATGGTTAATTTTTACAACCGTTTCATCCCTCGGGCAGCCCACATTATGCACTCGTTGTACGATGCCTTAAAGGGTAAAAAGGGTAACCAGGACATTGAGTGGACCCAGGAGAGGTCACTGGCATTTGATGAAGCTAAAGCAGCGCTTGCCAAGGCCGCCCTTTTGGCCCATCCCAAACCTTCTGCGCCTGTCGCCCTTACCACTGATGCATCCGATTATGCTGTCGGTGCGGTTTGCGAACAGTGGTCGGAGGGACACTGGCAGCCGCTGGCGTTTTTCAGTAGAAAGTTGCGCGACTCGGAAAGAAAGTACAGTACATTTGACAGGGAACTCTTGGCCCTTTTCCTTGCCACGCGCCATTTCCGGTTCCTCTTAGAGGGCCGCGAGTTTACTGCTTTTGTCGACCACAAACCGCTAACTTTTGCTATGGCTAAAACTTCTGAACCATGGTCGTCTCGGCAGCAACGGCATCTTTCTGCCATTTCCGAGCTCACGACTGACATTCAACACGTAGCTGGGAAGAACAACCTGGTCGCGGACTGCCTCTCTCGTGCACCGGTCGCTACTGTGCATCTGGGAATAGACTACGCGGAGATGGCTGCGGACCAGCTGACGGATTTGGGAGTGCAGGGACTGCGCACTGCTGACTCTAGTTTGTTGTTGGAGGATGTTAATTTTCAGAACAGCGGAGCGGCCCTCCTTTGCGACGTCTCTATGGACAGGCCGCGCCCTATGGTCCCTGCTGCCTGGCGTCATCGCGTTTTTGATGCTGTGCACTCCCTGTCAGACCCTGGAGTTAAAGCTTCTGTTAAGTTGGTGGGTGCAAGGTTCGTGTGGCCTGGTCTCAGAAAGGACGTTAAGACTTGGGCCTCTACGTGTGTGGCGTGCCAGCGCGCTAAGGTGCAGCGTCATGTTAAAGCTCCGTTAGAGCTTTTTCCAATTCCTGAGAGGCGTTTTGAACATGTTCACGTTGATCTTGTCGGTCCTCTTCCCCCGTCCCGTGGTTTTACTCACCTGCTGACCATGGTGGACAGGACCACACGGTGGCCCGAAGCGGTTCCTCTGTCGTCTACTACGGCACCTGAGGTGGCCCGGGCGTTCCTCTATTCGTGGGTGTCTCGTTTCGGTGTGCCTTTGGACATGACATCAGATCGGGGCCCACAGTTTACCTCAGAGCTGTGGAACGCGGTTGCTGGGAGCTTGGGGGTTAAGCTTCACCGGACCACGGCTTACCACCCTCAGGCCAATGGACTGTGCGAGCGGTTTCATCGCACTATGAAAGCCGCCCTCCGTGCATCTCTAGTGGACAGTAGCTGGGTGGACAGACTGCCGTGGGTTTTGTTGGGTCTGCGTTCCGCCCCCAAGGAGGACCTGCGCTCCTCTTCAGCTCAGTTAGTTCTGGGACAGTCTTTGAGAGTGCCGGGGGAGTTCCTGTCTAGTACCCAGGGGCTGAGTCCTGGTGTTATCGGGAGTTTTGGTGTCCAGGGGGAGGCTAGGTTTTTCTCTCCTGTTGCTGCGCACCACTGTCTTCCTCAGGCCTACATACCCAAGGACCTTATGTCGGCCAAGTACGTTTTTATTCGACACGATGCACACCGCTCTCCTCTGCAGGCCCCTTATGACGGTCCCTTTCGCGTGTTGGAAAGGGGGCACAAGTTCTTTCTTATTGAGATGGGGGCTGGACAGGACAAGGTTTCAGTGGACCGTTTGAAGCCCGCTCATGTGCTCCAGGAGGACGGGGTAGAGCTGGCTCGGCCTGCTCGCCGCGGCCGCCCGCCCAATCCGGCCCCGGACGTTGACTCTTTGCCTCTAGCGAGCCCTCCGCAGGAGGTGGTTAAATGTAGTCGGGGGGGTAGGGTGGTCAGGGTACCTACGCGGTATATGTAAGGTTAGTGCATGTTGTTTTTTGTGTGTTCTGGGGGGGCCTGTGTGGTGTCACTACTTATACATAACACACATTCTCCCTTATTGTGAAGGGCTGGTTTTCCGTTTAGGCGGAAGTGTAAAAGAGTTGTTCCCGCCGTTTTGAATATAGAAAATAAATATTTCAGAGACTCGATATTCTCATCTTATTCATCCTCTACAATATGGTCCAAACCCCACCAGATTTTTATCCTGATGTTTCAGAATCGTCATGTCTTAAATATGTTTATGAGCTTAATCAAAGATAAAAACAGACTCAGGATTCAGAAGAGCTTTATTAAAAACTGGTCACACAGGGGTCATGGGTCGGGCACAGCGTCCCTCTGCGCCTCCATCGCTCGCTGCATCTTCTCCACCATCCACAAGGGGACACTAAAGGGCTTCATCTCGTCCATGTGCACGTCAGGGCAATCCCTGAGCAACGACAAACACGTCCACATTAAAACGAGCACATACAGGTGGAACTCGGAAAATTTGAATATCGTGACAAAGTTCCTTTTAAAATGTGAAGCTAATTTATGTATTTTAATTTTGATGATTTTGGCTCACAGCTTGCAAAACCCCCAAAATAAAGGCTGGACATATGTCACTTTGCAAGCCATGAGTCTAACCCTAAACCTAAAAAAGTGCAACACCATAGCGCAGCAAAAGCAACAAAAACATGCTAAAAAGCTACAAAGAAGCAACAAAAGAGCGACAAAAACGTGCCAGAAAAGCAACAATAACACAATGATAGAGTGGGGGAAAACCCATAGCAAAAACACGACAAAAAAGTCACAAAAAGCAATGAAAAAGTGTAGAAAAAAAAAAGAACACTTCAAAAATTAGACAAAAACACAGTAACAATGCAACAAGAATCGGTTTTGTTGGTCTTAGCTTTCAAATGAGGCGTTACACTGGCCTATAGGCTGGGTAAAGCCGAACTGGAGAAAATGCGCTCAGTTAAAGCCCCCCCGCTTTATAATCTAGTAGGTTATTAAAACTCTAGATTGGACTCGTTGCCGTCGCAAACGTGGTGGCCATCTTGTGTCTGTTCCGCGAGGCTAACCCTTATGCCACCGATGCATTTGTTTGATTATTTGTATTTATTTTATTTACCTATGTTTGTGCAGGGAAGGCCCAATGAGAGTATGTTTAGTCACATGTGAGATACTCAGTCACTAATAAATAAATCAAATGACAGCGACCTGCAGTAAACAGTGACGAGTTCAGTGTTTGTCTCCAGTCATAAAACCAAGAGCTGAATATTAGCCTCGTTTTCTCCATTCTGGGTTTAAAAAGCCCGAAGCAAGACAAATGTAATGCTTTTTAATGCATTTCTAAATGCCCTCGCACTATACTTCAATGCCACAAGTGCAGAACAAATATCAGCACAGATTTTATTTCTTCTCTTTGTAAACATTTCAAACAGAGGAAAGAGAATTGGACAAAACGGGAAACTTTTCAGCCAAAACTGTAAATGTGTAAATGTTTTAGAGCATAAGTTTGTTTTACTTTACCTTCTACAATAAATAAACGGAGTTACATTTAAGGCCAGTTTGAATCCAATTTAAAGGTTTTTAATGACATTCAAGGCCTTGATTTTGATGCAATGGATTTAAGGACTTTTAAAGCTTTGCGGAAACCCATTCATCCCCAGGGTTCAGTGTTTAGCATCGGAAACAAAAGTTATCTTTCATATAAACAGAAGTGAATGATTTAAAGGGTTTGAGGAACATCCATGAACACATGGAGCTCAAGTCTCTGCCTCCGATTGAAAAACTGTTCAGTCACAATGATGAAAGACTGACTTGTACTCGTCGCTCTTGGCCAGGTCCTGGATGTCGTCCTCGATCAGAAGATACGCCTGTGACAAAGAGGGACGGGTCAAATGCAGGTCACATGTGAGGTCACGCTGCCTTCATGTGCTCTCGGAATCATGAGTAAAAAACCTGCCCCTGAACTGTCTCGTATTTTCCACTGGGAAGATCGTTGTCTTTTCCACTCTGCATCCACTCCCAATCTGCACGACTTCCTCACTGGAATTTACCCGTTTTTTTTTGTTTGTGCTTGAAGCATCTTTCCCAGAGCACTTGAACACAGCACAAGACACAGAGGTCCAGGTCTCACCATCTTTCCTCCGGTGGCTCTCATGTGATGCCTCTCAGCCAACCACTGTTTGTCCTTGGCGTCTGCGGCGTACTGTAACACACACACAAATTAATGTAACATGAAAATAAACACGACTGTGAAACCTGGCCCGACTGTGACGGGTCCGATGGGTCCTTAAGCCCGACTGTGACGGGTCCGATGGGTCCTTAAGCCCGACTGTGACGGGTCCGATGGGTCCTTAAGCCCGACTGTGACGGGTCCGATGGGTCTTTAAGCCCGACTGTGACGGGTCCGATGGGTCTTTAAGCCCGACTGTGACGGGTCCGATGGGTCTTTAAGCCCGACTGTGACGGGTCCGATGGGTCCTTAAGCCCGACTGTGACGGGTCCGATGGGTCTTTAAGCCCGACTGTGACGGGTCCGATGGGTCTTTAAGCCCGACTGTGACGGGTCCGATGGGTCCTTAAGCCCGACTGTGGCGGGTCCGATGGGTCTTTAAGCCCGACTGTGACGGGTCCGATGGGTCTTTAAGCCCGACTGTGACGGGTCCGATGGGTCCTTAAGCCCGACTGTGACGGGTCCGATGGGTCCTTAAGCCCGACTGTGACGGGTCCGATGGGTCTTTAAGCCCGACTGTGACGGGTCCGATGGGTCTTTAAGCCCGACTGTGACGGGTCCGATGGGTCTTTAAGCCCGACTGTGACGGGTCCGATGGGTCCTTAAGCCCGACTGTGGCGGGTCCGATGGGTCTTTAAGCCCGACTGTGACGGGTCCGATGGGTCTTTAAGCCCGACTGTGACGGGTCCGATGGGTCTTTAAGCCCGACTGTGACGGGTCCGATGGGTCCTTAAGCCCGACTGTGACGGGTCCGATGGGTCTTTAAGCCCGACTGTGACGGGTCCGATGGGTCTTTAAGCCCGACTGTGACGGGTCCGATGGGTCTTTAAGCCCGACTGTGACGGGTCCGATGGGTCTTTAAGCCCGACTGTGACGGGTCCGATGGGTCTTTAAGCCCGACTGTGACGGGTCCGATGGGTCTTTAAGCCCGACTGTGACGGGTCCGATGGGTCCTTAAGCCCGACTGTGACGGGTCCGATGGGTCTTTAAGCCCGACTGTGACGGGTCCGATGGGTCCTTAAGCCCGACTGTGACGGGTCCGATGGGTCCTTAAGCCCGACTGTGACGGGTCCGATGGGTCTTTAAGCCCGACTGTGACGGGTCCGATGGGTCTTTAAGCCCGACTGTGACGGGTCCGATGGGTCTTTAAGCCCGACTGTGACTTTTTTTTAAAGTAATGGGAAATCGACCTTAAGGAAAGGACTTTCTGTGTGTGTTAGAGTATGCACTCTAACAAACAAATATTCTGATTCATTGAACTTTGTGTGTTTTTGGTTTTTATTTTATCAATCTCACTCATACATTATAACGTCATAAAACTCCTGAGTAAAAAAAAGACATGAAAGTATACTTTATATAAATGCCAACGCAACACTTTTGTGAACTCAAAGAAACGTTTCTACAAACACATTTCTCTCAAATATTGTTCACAAATCTGTTAGTGATCTGTTCTTCTCACAGGCCTGACGAGACGCAGTAATGTGCCAGTAGTAGTATTGGCAGTATTCCAGTACCTTGAACAGATCGGCGTGTTTGATGTAGATCCGTCCTCTGGTTCCTCCCATTCCCAGAGCTCTGCACAAACACATGTTTAGAGTAACTTCCATCTGTAGTAGTAGTCGTGGTAGTATTAGTAGTTAGTAGTAGTAGTAGTAGTAGTAGTTGTTAGTAGTAGTAGTAGCAGTAGCAGTAGCAGTAGTAGTAGTAGTAGTACTGACTTGTTGGCTCTGGAGCCCAGGACGAAGGTGCTGCCGTCGCAGAGTCGGTTTGGATCCCACTGACAACACAACGGTTACATTTATTACACACTATGTAATTATTAACGATACTGTACTTCAGGTCTAACACACTGACAGCCGAGTTGGAGTTTGACAGCAGGTGGCGCTGTGTTAAAGCCACTGACTCACAACAAAGAAGGTGGTTTGTCCCTGTCGTGTTACTGTACAGATTCAGCCACAATTCCATCAAACACTTATTTGGACTGAATACTTTGAATACTTAAATACTTTATATTGCAAATACATCAATCCAGTCCAGATTTAAGATAATACTTTACCTTTGGCCCCTCCCTTTTCACTGGCTCTGCCTTCACCTTCACTCTGCAAGACAGTTTTATATAATATACATAATATAGTCATATAATATAATATAATATTACACTATGATACATGATATTGGGCCAAAAGTAGAATGACCGAAATGAAAGACGAACAAGGGCTCAGGATATAATACAATATAATATATTAATATATGATACAATAATATAATATATGGCCGTCACTCGCAGAATCGGACATAATTTGATTATTTATTGAACATAATCATGACTAATATGCTACATCACTGAAGGCCCAGGGGAGACAGAGGGACTGCAACCCTTCTCTCCTCTATATTTATTTATTTATTTATGTATGTAGGGACAGTACATATTAATGAACATATATAATATGTAAATATGTCAGATTTTAGCAATAGACTAATTTCCATCTGTTGTCCCGAGACAGGCTAATGGGAAACTTCACATTGAACATTTAACAGTAAGACACATCAAAGTCACAAAATAATACAGGAAACAGGACGACTACAGCACAAGGAACAATGGGACCACAAGATACACTGACATTCACAAATACTGTACAAGGAACAATGGGACCACAGGCAACAGTGACATGAGACTGGACAGGACAGAGGACAGAGAAGGGTGAGGCAGACGCCAAGAGCGAAGGCGGTTCACTTCCACAAACCCAGGGGAGGTCAGTTCATGTATATTCACTAAATTCATTAATTGCTACAAATATATTAAAATCTAAATAAATTATCTGAAAGAAATGTATCAATGATCGCCTTTTGTTACTTGCTTTGTACTAGACTTCGTACATGAAACACGACCGTTGTTGTAATTGTGCCTCTTTTCTGTGGATGTACGAACACTTCAAACAGTGAGTTAGAGTTCTTTGTAAATAGTTTGTAAGTATGTAGCATTATCAGTGTTTCCCACAGATTTCAAGGAGACTGTGGTGGAAGAGAGCGTGATTTTTTTTAAATTTAGATGCGTTTTCCTGCATTCTGGTGCATTTTAAGCAAAAAAACAATAACTATGTTTGGCTATTATGCTATAATTTCTGGTTAATTTACATAGGGTACAGCTTTTTTTATATAATGTAATGGATCCATTTTCTTTCAGGGGGCAGGCCCTTGATTCTTCTCTCAGCTCCGCCCCTGCAGCTCTCAGACTCAGACTCTGAACCTCAGCCTGATGCTGCAGAGAGAAAACACTGACCAACATGAGCAGCTCTCACCTCGTGTAGGAGAGAGGGAGGGGAGCGAACTAAAGTTTACAACGGGGTCCTGAGTTCAATTCCACTGCGATCCAAACAAATAAAGTAGAATAATTATCAAGCAAAGGTCTGGAACATCATTTACCGTAATAATAATTTGTGTGCTTTGAAAACAATGCAACAATTCATTATAGTTTTGTTTTTACTCTAAAATTACATTTTGGGTTTCTAACAGAATATATACACAATGTGCCAATGCAGTGCTTCTCCTCTTTGCTCAGCTCACCAGATTTTACGTGGAGAAACACGTACTTCTCTAAAATCATCACTGCAGAAACAATTCTCGTGTTCTGTTTTCCACAGTGAACAGATTAACTAACCCTCCAGTTTCACTGCCCTGAGAACTAATCTCTACATCTAAGTGCAATGAGTGCAATTTTTTTTATGACAAAGTCCAAGGCATTAAAAATGCCATAATTTCCACAACACAAATAGCAACCCTGCCACCAGATAAACACCTTGAGCTGCGCCAGGCACAGAAACGGCCCTCGCGAGAACAGAAGCGCATGTGAGTTTCCCTCTTGGTGCGAGGTCACGTCATAAGTATATAGGTAGTTTTTGTAACAAAAGCCGTATTTGCCAGAACGACTCTCCCCAGTGAAGTGGACTAGTGCCCCTGTGTCACTGGTAATGGAGACATGTTTACATTTACGACGTTACACGCGTTTACAGGCGGAAAACGAGACCAAATAAGTAGTAAGCGGACAGATTTTATTTTGAAATACACCACGAGACCTGACTTCCTGTTTGGCTCATGTTTTTCTGTCAGCTTGATCCGTTGGGGCTCCGGTATCCGCCATACTAGACTTCTTGCGGATTCTTTCCGTTGCCGCCGGAAGGCCGCCGGACGGCCTCGGTAGCCGGAGCCGGACTTCGCGGAGCAGTGCGAGTGTGCTAGATTGGTTTTAATGACTTTCTAAGTTTGTGGACGCCGTACCGGACCTTAACCGGATTCAGTGTGAGCCAGGGGTCAATCTTGGGACCCCTCTTATTCAACTTGTACATGCTTCCATTGGGTCAGCTAATAAACAGCAACAATGCGTCGTATCACAACTACGCAGATGACACTCAGATCTACGGGTCACTGATACAGGTGAACATGGGCCTGTAGATACTCTCTGTCACTGATACAGGTGAACATGGGCCTGTAGATACTCTCTGACACTGATACAGGTGGGCCTGTAGATACTCTCTGTCACTGATACAGGTGGGCCTGTAGATACTCTCTGTCACTGATACAGGTGGGCCTGTAGATACTCTCTGTCACTGATACAGGTGAACATGGGCCTGTAGATACTCTCTGACACTGATACAGGTGAACATGGGCCTGTAGATACTCTCTGACACTGATACAGGTGAACATGGGCCTGTAGATACTCTCTGACACTGATACAGGTGAACATGGGCCTGTAGATACTCTCTGACACTGATACAGGTGAACATGGGCCTGTAGATACTCTCTGACACTGATACAGGTGAACATGGGCCTGTAGATACTCTCTGCCACTGATACAGGTGAACATGGGCCTGTAGATACTCTCTGTCACTGATACAGGTGAACATGGGCCTGTAGATACTCTCTGTCACTGATACAGGTGGGCCTGTAGATACTCTCTGTCACTGATACAGGTGGGCCTGTAGATACTCTCTGTCACTGATACAGGTGAACATGGGCCTGTAGATACTCTCTGTCACTGATACAGGTGAACATGGGTCTGTAGATACTCTCTGTCACTGATACAGGTGAACACGGGTCTGTAGATACTCTCTGTCACTGATACAGGTGAACACGGGCCTGTAGATACTCTCTGTCACTGATACAGGTGAACATGGGCCTGTAGATACTCTCTGTCACTGATACAGGTGGGCCTGTAGATACTCTCTGTCACTGATACAAGTGAACATGGGTCTGTAGATACTCTCTGTCACTGATACAGGTGAACACAGGTCTGTAGATACTCTCTGTCACTGATACAGGTGAACACGGGCCTGTAGATACTCTCTGTCACTGATACAGGTGAACATGGGCCTGTAGATACTCTCTGTCACTGATACAGGTGGGCCTGTAGATACTCTCTGTCACTGATACAGGTGAACATGGGCCTGTAGATACTCTCTGTCACTGATACAGGTGAACATGGGCCTGTAGATACTCTCTGTCACTGATACAGGTGAACATGGGTCTGTAGATACTCTCTGTCACTGATACAGGTGAACATGGGTCTGTAGATACTCTCTGTCACTGATACAGGTGAACATGGGCCTGTAGATACTCGCTGTCACTGATACAGGTAAACATGGGCCTGTAGATACTCTCTGTCACTGATACAGGTGAACATGGGTCTGTAGATACTCTCTGTCACTGATACAGGTGAACATGGGCCTGTAGATACTCTCTGTCACTGATACAGGTGAACATGGGCCTGTAGATACTCTCTGTCACTGATACAGGTGAACATGGGCCTGTAGATACTCTCTGTCACTGATACAGGTGAACATGGGCCTGTAGATACTCTCGGTCACTGCATCGAACAGATCAGTTTGTGGATGCAAAACAACTTTCTCCAACTAAACTCAGACAAAACTGAGATCATTGTTTATGTCCCACAGACACAAAGACAAAGTGTTATCAGTCACCTTGAGTCTCTCTCTCTAAAACCAAAACATCAGGTTAGAAATCTAGGAGTAATCATGGACTCAGACCTGAACTTAAACAGCCACATTAAAGCAATAACATCATCAGCTTTTTGCCATCTGAAAAACATTCAGATCAGAGGAATAGTGTCAAAACCAGACTTAGAGACACTCATCCATGCGTTTGTCTCCAGCAGGTTAGACGACTGTAACGACTGCTCACTGGCCTTTCTAAACGAGCTGTTAGAGCTGCAGAACATCCAGAACGCTGCTGCTCGAGTCCTGACAAGAACCAGGAAATACGACCCTAACCCACCTAACGGGAATAACTTACTGGCTGAAGGACTGCGGTCGCTCATAAACGGCTCCACTACGCGGCTTCCTCTGAAACACAGAGAACCAGGGTTACTGCGATAACTGCAGCAGTATTTGCAGTACTATTAGGACTAACAGAACTTGTACTGCAGTACCTTCTTGGGGACAGGGCTGGCTCTGGTCTCCTCATCTCTGTGTCTCTGAAAACATGACACAAACGTCACAAAAACATCGAGTACTGCTTCAGCCCGAGGGCTACTACAGTACTGTAGTAGTAGTACTGCAGTACTACAGTACAGAACTGTAGTACTACTGTACTGTACTGTAGTAGTAGTAGTAGTATGTGTCGGACCTTGTAGGTGAGTTCTGGAGGAAGCTTCTTCATTTCAGTCTCTGGGAACAACAGCTTCGCCTGAAAAACACCAAAACTTAAGTGTCACCACAACAACCCTACCACCACCACTTGTTCCAGGGCATTCGGGTTAAAGCCATACATGTTCCAGGGCATGTATACACGTTACCCCTCCTGGAGCCTCCACCTTAACGTGGGGGAGGGTTTGACCTGAGTGATCCTGGAGCTCTGTTGTCGGGGGCTTCCTGCCCCTGGTAGGGTCTCCCAGGGCAAACAGGTCCTAGGTGACGGGTCAGACAAAGAGCGGTTCCGAAGCCCCTTATGAGAGACCAACAGGCCCGGGTAGAACCATGAGGCCGTCCTTCTGTGGACCCACCACCTGCAGGGGGCGCTATAGGAGCTGGTGCAGCTCCAACAGCTGCCCCCACTACCCGGCAACGGACAAGTAGGCACGCCACGATAATTACTATATCGAGTTATCACTCGACAGTGTTGGGGAAGTTACTTTTAAAAAGTAACTTTTCTCATTACTCGTTACTTCTTTTAAAAAGTAACCTGTTACTTTACTTAGTTACTCTCTAAAGAAAGTAACTTATTTCGTTACTCGTTACTTTTACGTTACTTATGGGTTACTTTTATGTTGCACGCTTTTGTTCCTAAATGTGTTATGGAAGTTCTACTATTAAGGACATAACAGATATTTCTTTCGTGCTCTTTATTATCAAAAATGCAACAAACTGTAATGTAAATCACCCCCCCTTCTTCAGTTTACCAGATAGAAAAAGCTATTGGGCACAGGCAGGCTTGAGCTACCCCACATCAGCACAAAATGTGCGATTGTATCATCAGGAGCAGTCTTTCAAAAAGTCTGTTTCTTCTTGGAGTAAAAACGAGACCTCCCAGGCTGAACAGCCTTTCCACCGGGGCACTGGACGGTGTTGCAGTGTTGTACTTCATAAACACCGCTCTCACTCGGGAATTGGTTTAGGATCTCCAACTCTGAGCCTGATCTCATATATTCCAGTACCTCAGCGTCTACGCTAAAGGACGTTGCGTCTTCCTCCTCCTCACCAAAAGAAAAAAAGTCAGTCTCAATAGCGCTGCTGTGAGCGGCAACTTCTCTTTTTTTATTCTCCGCTGGCTCTTGGGGTAAAGTGCGACACTCCGCGATTTATTTGTTTATTTATTTGGATCCCCATTAGCTGTCTCCAAATGGACAGCTACTCTTCCTGGGGTCCGGTTCAAGCAATTACAATATTCACATCATGCAGTTAAATTGAAAAAAAAAAGCGATGAGCAGCGCCGCCCCGCTGCCCCGATCCATCGGACCTTTGAGCCATTGTCGCTCGTCGTCTTTTTGCCGCCACCACTTGCGGCCTCTGACTGTCTCTCATGCGGAGTGAGAACTCGCCCAGCAGATGACTGTCACGGTGACATCTGCCCATAGTAAACTAAAAGTAACGTTGCGGCGGATTGAAAAATAAACGGCATTACGTTACTAAATTGACGGTAGCTAACGCGTTACTCTACTTTTTCTGAGAAAGTCGTTTCGTTAGTGTAACGCGTTACTTTGTAACTCGTTACACCCAACACTGTCACTCGATAAGTAAAATGAAGGACGATAAAAAATGTTGTCTCGATAAATGCACGTGCTGCGTGTGCTTAAAATAAATACAGAAACATGAAGCTATCACACGTCTCCCTGTGCATGAAGACAGCCTTGAGCACATCAGCCGTATCCCCGCATGTATCCAGATCATTTATAGATCAGCGCTGCTTTTGGAGAGAGGCGGGGTGTAAACATGCCGTGCTACTACGGAGCTTTGCTGATTCCGACACTTTCTGTGAAGTTTATCGCGGCGCAAGAGTGTGAGAAAACATTTGGAATTCCAGCCAAAAGAACTCATCATGGAGAGAATAACATTAATGCGACTGCAGGTTTGGGGGTACGCAGGACGTCCCCGGGGATACGCAAAGAAATAAAAAAAATTAAAAATAAAAGAATTTCTTCGATATTGACCCGCTAAAATCGCCGCACGGGAAACGCGCTTATACAGGCGAAATACTCTTATAATTCAGACGTGAATGAGCTTGTCCTGGACCTAAATGTGTCCACTCCAGAACCAAACTTCAAGAGCCGCTTTGGACCCGAGTGCGTCAAACTCCGCGTAGACCGGGAGCTCGGCTGAGGCTGCGTCAGCCCTCGCTACAACAGCAGCGCCTTTGAGAGCGCCTTTCGATCAGCCATTTCTGTACTACCTGTCCTAAAGGCAGAGGAGTCTGTGTGCCATCAGACCACCGCCATCAGGTGACTTCGAGTTGCAACAGGATTTTTTTTTTTTTTTTTTTTTTTTTTTTTAGAACTTAATTTTTATTGTGTTTTTTAAGCAGAGAAACTTAACAAGATACATTAACATTGAGTCTGCTTTTTTTTTCACACACAAGAGAACACACACACACACATACAAAAAACAAGCAAATAAACCAGCAAACACTTAAAAGCAGGGTATTAGAATACAGGAAAAATAGACATTGTCAACGTGAGATAAAATAAATTATATATATATAATAATATAAAAAAGTGAAGCAAAAAAATAAAATAAAGCAAAACAGAACACTTCTTATTGTTTCAGCAGAGGCAAAACGGGTTTCCAGCGTTTAACAAAGATGGGCTTTTGTAACCTCAATGAATATGTTATTTGTTCCATTTGATATATACTCCATACTTTCTGAATCCATATATTATAAGTCGGTGGGTCTGGTTTAAGCCATCTAATAGTTATACATTTCAATGCAACTGTAAGTAGTATATTTAAAAGGTACGTATGGTCTCTGCTGACAATGCTCCTGGGTTTTGCTCCTAACAGTGCTACTATTGGACTAAGTGGAATGTCATGTTTGAATATAATTTTAAGAGCATCAAAGACTTCTTCCCAGAACAATCTTAATGCAGGGCATTGCCAAAATATGTGACTGTGATTAGCATTGATTGTCCCACAGTTTCTCCAATATGAGCCCAGGTGGTTCGGACCCATCTTAGCGGTTATTTCTGGTGTCCGGAAAAATCTGGTTATCACTTTCCATTTAAACTCCTTCCACATGTTCGAATTTGTGGTTAGATGTGCCTCCGTGCATATCTCCTCCCATATATCCTCTGGTATAACTATTGCCAACTCCGCTTCCCATTTCGTTCTCATGTACTGAGAGTCATTTGTGCACATACTTAAAAATATAGTATATAGCTTGCCTATAATTTTCTTATCAGTGTTAGCTAGTTGTTTCACAAGAAACTGTTCTATAGGAGTAGGGTTTATACACCGTTTCCAATCTTTGTGGGTTGTCAGAAATGATCTTAATTGTAAATACCTAAAGAAATCCGTATTAGACAGACCAAATTCATTTCTTAACTGCTCAAATGTTTTAATATTCCCATCTTTAACTAACTGATATATACAAGTCAATCTATAATCGGACCACTTCTTGAATGTATTATCTAGCTTGTTTGGTGCAAAAGTTTTCATTAATCCAATATTTGTCAGCAATGAAAGTGACTTTGGCAACCCAAAAAGAGATCGAATCTTATTCCAAACCTTCAATGTATTTTTTGTCCAGATTGACATTTCTTTTATGGGGGAATCTGAAAAGGGCATGTTTTGTAAAAGGCCTACACACTGAGAATTTTCAATATTAAGCCAGCGGGTTGTTGTGTCATTCTGAATCCATACTATCAATGCTTTCAGCTGGGCAGCCCAAAAATAAAATTTAAAGTTTGGGAGTTTAAGACCACCATCTGGTTTGGCTAACTGTAAAGTCTTGAGTCTAATTCTAGGACGTTTCTTCTGCCATATGAATGAGGATATTCATTTGTTGAGTTGATCGAATATTTGTTTTGGGATCTCCACAGGTAACATCTGGAATAAATAGAGAAGACGAGGCAGGACATTCATGCGTATACTTTCGACACGACCCAATAGTGAGAGCGGAAGAGAGGACCATCGTTCTAGATCACTGCTAATATTGCGAATAATTTTATCATAATTTGCCTTATATAAATTATTTAAAGGTGAAGTTATAAAAATCCCCAAGTATTTAATACCTTCTGTTGGCCATCTGAATTCACTTTGGAGTTTGAAGCTGTTTGAGACAAGATTATTAACATCCATGACCTCAGTTTTTCCTACATTTACTTTATAGCCAGAGTAATGCCCATATTGAGTGATAAGGTCTTTCAAATAAGGAATTGTTGACGATGGTTCTGTTAAATACAGTAGAACATCATCTGCGTAAAGTGATAACTTGTGCATCTCATTTCCTATTAATACACCCTTAATGTTGCCATCGTCTCTGATGAGCTGTGCTAGCGGTTCAAAACTGATAGCAAACAGCAGGGGTGACAGAGAGCAGCCCTGTCTACAGCCACGTTCTAATGTAAATCTTTGGGATCTGTATCCATTAACCTTAACCGCCGCCTGGGGAGATGAATAGAGTGTTTTTATCCACTTCTGAAAATTGGGTCCGAAATTAAACCGTTTTAGTGTCTGTAATAAATATTGCCATGAAACTCTGTCAAATGCTTTCTGTGCGTCTAAAGACATAATCACAGATTCTAACTTTTTGTCTTTTAAATATGAAATTATATTTAATAATCTTCTTACATTATCTCCATAATATCACCCCGTGATAAACCCAGTCTGGTCAGGGTGTATAATTTGGGTAATTATTTGATTAACCCGTCTGGCCAGTATTGTTGTTAATATACTTAAATCCGACTGACAGTCGGTGGGATCTTTACCCTCTTTATGAATAACCACTACAGTAGCCTCATTCCACGATGGTGCCATGGTTCCTGTCTCTAAGGCATATCTATATGCTTTTAATAGTAAGGGTGCCAACAGATCTTTAAAAGCCTTATAGAATTCGCTAACGTATCCGTCTGGACCCGGGCTTTTATTATTCTTTAGAGTTGAGATTATCTCCTTCACTTCTGATTCTTCAATTGGTTTATCTAACTTCTCAGCAGAGGACGCTGTCAATTCTGGAAGTTTAATACGAGCCAAATAATCTGATAGCTCTAAATCGTCTAGGCAGGTATCAGTATTTTTGTACAATAATTTATAAAACTCTGCAAAGGAGTTGGCTATATCATTTGGTTTTGTGACAAAGGTTGCTTGTGATTTTATTTTTTGTATAACATTTGTAGACTGTTGCTTCCTAAGCCTAAATGCCAATAGTTTACTTGCCCTATTTCCATCCTCATAATACCTTTGGTTTGTAAACCTTAAATTTCCTTCAATTTTTTTCAGATAATAAGCTATCAAGTTGTCTACGGGACGCGTTTAGCTCCTTTGTAATTGCAGCTGTTGTAGCTCGTTTATGTGCATTTTCCAGCTTTTTAATTTTTTCTTCCAATTCATGCTGTTTGAAATACCTCTCTTTTTTCTTTGCTGATGCGTATGAAATAATGCGGCCCCTCAAATATGCTTTGGCGCAGTCCCATAATATTAGGGGATTTATCTCTGGTGTGATATTGTATTCCAGGTAGTTTTTGAATTCAGTTCTGACAAGAGATATAAATTCTTCATCATTGAGGAGAGACGTATTAAATCTCCACTGTTTAGTTGTTTGTCTTTGTCCTATGTTCCATTGCAGTAGAATAGGTGCATGGTCTGATAGAGTTATGGGCATAATCTCAATGTCTGTTATTCGATGTACCTCAACCTTGGGAGCAAAAAAGTAATCTATTCTAGAGTAGGATGCATGCCTACTTGAGTAAAACGTGAAATCTCTTCGTCTTGGAAACGTAGTCCTCCAGACATCTACCAGGCCAACTTCTGCAACATAATGTTTAAGGGTTTTGCTCATTCTGGTTAAGGGTGCCTTGGAGGGTGGTTGTCTATCGGTTAGCTGCGACATAACACAAATGAAATCCCCTCCCATCAATAATAATCCAGTGCTATGCTGTAAAATCATATTGAACAACGTCCTAATAAACTTCGGCTCATCTTCATTGGGTGCGTAGACATTGATAAGGGACACTTCAATCCCATCAATTAGTCCATTTACTAGTAAATATCTCCCTTCAGTGTCCTTAAATATTGATGTTTTAGTGAAGTTTATCCGTCTGTGGATGAGTATGGACACCCCTTTCTTCCTCCCAGATGGATAGGAAGAATAATATATTTTGTCTGCCCATGATTTCAACTTTTCATGTTCCACATCTGACAGATGGGTTTCTTGTAAAAATGCAATATGGCAGTTATTTTGTTTTAATTGACGAAGTATTTTTTTCTTCTTTATTGGGCTGTGTAGACCCTTCACATTGTAACTTATGATTCGTAACATGTCCATTTTCACAGACTAATAATTATGATTTGACTTCAGGCTAAAAGCTGGTGAGACAGGAGATGGAGATGCTGCGCTGACATGTTTATATGTATAATGGTTAAATAAATAACTGAGATAGTGACTGGGCTCTTGGGCGTGGACAATATTACTCTGTAAACAATAGAGTGACAGTAAAAGAAAAAATAACCCTGCTGCTTTCACATTTGACTCGGGATCCCCGGGGAACAAGGGGACCAAAACAAAAACACTGAACCTATAATCAACATGAACACTTAAAGAAGGCATTAATTAAAGTGGGAAACCAGTCCCGAAGTGAGTCTGGATTGAAGTGACTGTGCGTAGAGGAGGACAAGAGTGAAACAAATAAATGTATAGTAAAAAAAAAAAAAAAGAAGACAAAAATTAAATTGTTCAGGCCCCCGCAAAACAAAAATGTAAACAGCTCTTAGCCATATCTTTTTCATTGGCAACAAGAGAAATAATAAATGGCAAATAAATAAATAAACTACAAAAAAATAAATAATAAAATGCTAATCATAATAATAATAATAATAATGAATGAATGAATAAAAAATAGAGGTAGCTGGTGTCGGTGCAGTAGTCTGGTACACTATACAATATAATGATTCCAACCTGTATAATAGGCTATCAATTGTCAGTTATCCAGTTGTCCATGGTTGCTTCAGAATGGCCAGAGTACGTTCACTCATCTTACAGTTGCTGTCCAGCTGGTACAATGCTTTTGGCATAAGCCATGGCCTTTCTGTGGTCCACGAAGTCCTTAGTCTCTTCTCGGTATGTGATCCGGAGCTTTGCAGGGAAGAATAGGCCATAGCGGATTTCTTTCTGGCCTCTCAGGATGCTCCGTACATCTGTGAATGCAGCTCGGGCCTTTGCCACATTAGGAGTGTAGTCGGGAAAAATTGAGATGCGTTGTCCTTTGTAATACAGCGGGGCGTTTTCGCGTGCTTTCCGTAAGATCTCCGCGACATCTCCATCATAGTGTAGTTTTGCTATAATCACCTGGGGCTTCTCGCTGTCCTTACGGCTATCACGGCCAAGCACTCGGTGAGAGCGATCCACCTTGATCTCACGATCGAGTTGTAGCATTGTTTTGAGAGCATTAGCAACAGCCGCGGGGGAGCTAGAATTAGGCTGTTCTTTAATTCCGGCAATCCTAATGTTAGAGCGTCTGCTTCGGCCCTCCATATCCTCACATTTGTCTCTCAGCGTACTTACTTCCTTTTGTAGGCTCGATACAGTGTCGCGTAGCGAGGTTACCTCATCGGACCATGATGACAAGCCACTGTCCATGTCTTGAAAATTAGTTCTCATCCGCTCCATTTCTTCTCGGAGTGTTTTGGTATCATTAGCAAGTTCGGCTTTAAGCCCTTGTAATTCCGACTTCAGGGCATTGAAATCTTCGGCCAATGCCGTTTTAAGTTCTTCCCCTATTACTTCTTTAAAGTCCGCCCGTAAGGATGCCAGGATGTCTGCTTTGATGCTGTCAGCAGTCATACCTGGGTTTTCAATTGGTGTAGATAGGGGTTGGTCCGCTTCGCTCGGTGTAGTCTGCCTCGTGGTGTTTCTTGTTACAGGCCCCAACCTGTTAGCTTCGTTGCTACCGCTACCGGAATACTTGTACTTCTGCAATTTATCCGCCATTAACTTCCAGAGATAATGCACAGATTGCAATAGGATCTTGAACGTCAACTCTGTGCTGCCTCTGACATGGATTTTAGCTGTTTTATAACAAAATATTTACGGATTCTGCGAGAGCACTGAAAGATGCGTCTTACTCCATGTCCTGCTCACGAGCGCCCCCCGCAACAGGAGTTTTGCTCTCATTCTGATCCAAGGAGCGAGGGGAGAAGGAGAAGCGTCTGTGGCTAAACGCGTGGATGTGTGTCGGACAATTACATTTAAGTTTACGAGCTGCGGTGGCACGTGCATAGATGGTTCTGTCCTGCGTAAACATTATCTTCGCTTTAACAAAAGCTTAAACCAGGGCATTTGAATCTGTACCGATGGTTTGACAGTACGACTGAGGGGGCGGGGCCAGAGCAGAGTCCAAACTAGAGTCTGATGTTCAGAATGAGTGACAAAAGTAGCAGAGTCCTGGTCCACTGGGACCACGTAAACACTCAGCTTTATCCATTCACACCAACAACCTGTTTTCAAAATAATAAAAAATTGGCATTTTCATTTAATGTTTTTGCATTTACATATTCTCAGCCTTAATTACCCAAGACGAGCAATGTAGAAAACCTTGATACTGTAATAATGGAGGAAATAAACATAATATTACATGTAATATTCTCAGTGTTTTCAATCGTGTCAAACTAGGGGGTATGCGACTCGTCACCCAAAGCTTCAGGGGGTACACGGCTCCAAAAAGTTTAGGAACCACTGTCCTAGAATATGTTGACCCTTCTAGTTTGCACTTTGTTTGGTATAAGGTGTTAATATTGAATGTCAGAAGTTCAAAACATTTTAATAAAAATTGTTGCTTGAGAGACCAACAGGCCCGTTTGGAACCATGAGGCCGTCCTTCTGTGGACCCACCACCTGCAGGAGGAGCCATAGGAGCCTGGTGCTACGTGATTTCCACCACCCGGCAACGGACAAGTGTGAGAAGATGGATGGATGGATGCTTACAGTTTTCTTTTTACTGCCAACAGTATTTGCATTATACTCAATATTATCGTTTATCGCGATATTTTCTGAGACAATATATCGTCCTCAATAAAAAATTATCGTGGCAGGCCTACGGACAAGGGGAAGAAAATGGATGGATGTTCCAGGGCGTTAGGGTTAAAGCCATACATGTTCCAGGGCGTTGCGGCAGGTCTCACGGATCAGCTGCTCCGTCTGAATCTCGTCTCCGACGTTCTCCTTCACGTTCGCCGCTGCTTTGTCCAAAAGCTGCAACAGAAACAAACACTGAGACTCTCACTCGTCCAGGAAGTATCCATCGTTCTGAAGCTTAATTATTGATAAAAACAACAGAAGAAAACCACATTACTGCTTCACAGCAAAAACTTTAAAAAAGGGTTAAGTGAACAGGAGGAAGGGAATAGGGCGGAACGATTAATTGTATATGCAAATGGAGAATTAGCACTTGATGCTTTGTTTTGGTACTGCACCACTGAGGAATCTTTGAAATTGCTTATGGACTCATCAGGAAATGAGGAGCAGACACTATCATGAGGCTTTACTTCTACCACGTCATGGACAACTCTTTCTGTCAAACTAAATGGAGTTTGGACTAAACTGGAGCAGCCTTAACCTGGGGCTACAAGAAGTTGCACTCAGGTTAGTTAGATGCTGTGTCTTTGTTATTTTAGTTTTACCTTGCATTATTTTCACCATGTGTGCTTGGGCACTGCTGTTGTGCCGCATTTGTAGCGGTGATCAAGTCATACAGAAGCAATAGGCGACATCTAAACAAAACACGTTTACCCCATAAAACTAAACATTCAACAAAACACTGCCGAATTTGTGTGGCATTTATGGATAAGAATGCACTGTATGTTGTAAGCCAACAATGTAAGGGGGAAAAAAAAGTGTGCTTTGTAGTAACCCGACCCACCCGCACCCGAAGTTTGCCCTATTTTTGAGGTACCCAATCCGACCGAATCCGCGGGCCTTGACCGCGGGTGTCGGGTCAACCTGCGCATCACTAACGTGTGACGTACTCGCTGTAAACCTTCGAGCTAAACTATTTAGAACATGGTCTAAAGCTTGATCGAAAGATGGCGTTGTGTCTGCTGTTGTCATGTTGGATCCGTAAATTAACTTTTTTTCTTTATCCGTAAACAAACTACAAGCTTCTGTTTGTGGAATAGCGCATCATCGTCTTGCTGTCCCTCCTCGTTCTGTTCTAAAGGATTCGAGCGCACACAGCTGTCTGGCGTTAGCCAGGCTAGATGCCACGGCCCATAGAGGTGAATGTAACTCCACCGCATACTTTTGTTTACTTCCCAGTCTAGTTAAGGTGCGGTAGATCGTGAAAATATCAGTGCTTATGATGCAGCCACCCCAAAGGGACTATTGCTTTTTTCTCCGTTAGCATTGCGTTAGCCGGCGCGCTAATCACTCCATTCAGAGTCCTGGGCCGAGCTACCTACACGCTCTGATGATCACGGGAACTCCTTCACTTCTGACCGTCTCTGCTTCCACAGAGATGAAGTCTGTGCTCCTTGAAAAGAGTTGTTTGCAGCTCAGTTGGGACCTTTTAGAACCTAAAAAGAGGCCCACGTGGGTAATGACAGTGAGACCTGGGTGGGGGTGATGGGGAAGAACGGCCTCCCCGATCAGAACCCGAGTGGTGTTCTGTTATTGGACTTCTGTGCTAGTTACGGTTTGTCCATAACGAACACCATGTTCGAGCACAAGGATGTCCATAAGTGCACGTGGCACCAGGACACCCTAGGCAGGAGGTCGATGATCGACTTTGTAGTTGTGTCATCTGATCTCCGGCCGCCTGTCTCGGACAATCGGGTGAAGAGAGGGGCTGAGCTGTCAACCGATCACCACCTGGTGGTGAGCTGGATCCGTTGGCAGGGGAAGAAGCCGGTCAGACCTGGCAGGCCCAAACGTGTTGTGAGGGTCCGTTGGGAACGTCTGGTGGATCCCTCTGTCAGTAGGGTCTTCAACTCCCACCTCCTGAAGAGCTTCACCCAGATTCCGAGGGAGGTTGGGTTAGGGGGTCCAGGGGCCCTCTGCTAAGGGCTGTCCGTTCCCTGTATGACCGCAGCAGGAGCTTGGTTCGCATTGCCGGCAGTAATTCAGACCTGTTCCCCGTGCGTGTTGGTCTCCGCCAGGGCTGCCCTTTGTCACCGGTTCTGTTCATTACCTTTATGGACAGAATTTCTAGGCGCAGCCAAGGGCTGAAGGGTGTCCGGTTTGGGAACCTCAGAATCTCATCTCTGCAGTTTGTAGACGATGTTGTTCTGTTGGCTTCATCAAATCAGGACCTCCAGCTGCTCTGGGGCGGTTTGCAGCAGAGTGTGAAGCGGCAAGGATGAGGATCAGCACCTCCAAATCTGAGGCCATGGTTCTCCACCAGAAAAAGGTGGTTTCCCTGCTTCAGGTCGGTGGGGTGTCCTTGCCCCAAGTGGAGGAGTTCAAGTATCTCGGGGTCATGTTCACGAGTGACGGATCGGTGCGGCGTCAGCAGTGATGCGGTCGCTGTATCGGACTGTTGTGGTGAAGAGGGAGCGGAGTCTGAGGCAAAGCTCTCGATTTACCGATCGATCTACGTTCCCACCCTCACCTCATGAGATCTGGGTAATGACCGAAAGGACAAGATCGCGAATACAAGCGGCCGAAATTATTTTCCTTCGCAGGGTGGCTGGGCGCACACCCTCCGAGATCGGGTGAGGCAGGCCCGGGAGCTCAGTTACCCGGGAGGAGCTTGGACTCGAGTCGCTACTCCTCCACGTCGAAAGGAGCCAGCTGAGGTGGCTAGGGCATCTGTTCCGGATGCCTCCTGGTCGCCAGGCATGTCCTATTGGGAGGAGGCCTCGTGGAAGGCCCAGGACACACTAGTGGGACTATGTCTCCGAGCTGGCCTGGTGTCGCCTCGGGGTCCCCCCAGAACAGCTGGAGGAGATGTGCGTGGATCGGGAAGTCTGGGCATCTCTGCAGAGACTGCTGCCCCCGCAACCCGGCCCCGGATAAAGAGGAAGGAAATGGATGAATGGATGGATGTTTGGGAATATTTTAGATAAAGATAAGAACTTATCTCGTATGCACTGACTAAAACACAATTAAGATGCAAATGGAAAGAAATTATTGATGCAATTTAAAACAAATATTACAGTATTACAGTGTAAATATTTCATGAGCAGTAGAAGGTAAGGTGTGGGAGGTAGGACGTAGGGAGTACATGATAGAGTGTAGGAGATAGGGTGTAGACTGTAGGATGTAGGGTGTAGTCTGTAGACTTCGTAGGAGGTAGAGTGTAGGAGGTAGAGACTGGACGGTCTGTGATCTTGGCCCGTCTGCTGAGGGACTCCTTCGGCCCTGGGTCTCTATAGCCTGTCCGTCCATGGGAGTGGATCTCTCCTTCTGTGGTTCTCCTCAAGGTTTCTCGTTTCTCCCACTGGGTTTTTGAGTTTTTCCTTGCCGGGCTGGAGAGTCTAAGGACAGGGGACGCCCGAGCTGCTCGTCTCCACTGCTGACGCTTATTTGGACATTATGTTTGCCTGGATATTTGATTCACCGGAACTTTACATTGTCTTATTTACTGCTGTTTTATTGCCTTAATGTTTGTTACAGCCCTATGAGGCAACTTCTGTTGTGATATTGGGCTATACAAAACCATTGATTGATTGATTGATAGATAGAGAGAAGGAGGTAGAGTGTAGACTGTAGGAGGTAGGGAGTAGGAGGTAGTGTGTAGACTTCGTAGGAGGTAGGGTGTAGGAGGTAGAGAGAAGGAGGTAGAGTGTAGACTGTAGGAGGTAGGGAGTAGGAGGTAGGGTGTAGGACGTAGAGTGTAGGAGGTAGGGAGTAGGACGTAGAGTGTAGACCGTAAGCCACAGACCTTGTGGTACTTGTTGAACACCTGGAGGATCTCTTGGTTCAGACTGGGCTGGAGAACGGCTCGGAGCAGGTCCATGGAGATCTGAGGGTCTGTGTAACTGAGGAACAGCAGGTTTCAAACATTTGAAACAAATATCCAGTGCTTTACAGTAAGGAGCTCGCTCTAAAGTACTTACTAAACATGACTGTCCTGAATAAATCAGCCCTATACCCCTCATACAGCGCCCCCTGCTGTCACAGTTCAGCAGTGACTCGTTTTACACCGTAGAAGGAATTATAAACTAGACATTTTTAAAATATCGGCCCAAAATATCACCAACTTTAGAGAAGCCCAACCTCCACTTTAAAGCCTCACGTTTCACCGAACAAACACTAAAACCCTAAAACTGCCCAAACAAACTGAGACCTGACTAACGTAACAGGGAGCGTGACGCTAGCCTGGAAAAATTCAGACTCACCGCTGTAGCAGCGAGTGAGTCTGGTCACCGCTGCGGTGAATGATTCCCCTCTGTATAAAAGAAATACAGAGGGGAATCATTCTGGTCCCACCAGGCTAGCGGGACGCCTCCTGCTTGTCTCCATGGAGATGTGACTAAAGTGACAAATATGACATTTCAATAGGTTCATCCAGTTTTGTTAAATCTCTCAAATAGCCTCTAGTTAAACATGTATTATTATAGTAAAGGTTTCAATCATATATAGAAATATATCAGAGGTTGAACAATGTTTTTAGTAAATTATTTTAAAATGTCTCGACTACAACCCTAACTGTGACAGCAGGAGGTGCTGTATTATATATGCACGTTTAGTCGGTTCTTCAGAGAGAGAGAGAGTTTGAAAGACAAAAATCAGAAGATTCCAAAACAATTAGTGACATGATAATGACATGACAAGAATAAGTACCGACATTAATAACATGATAATAAGGTCGCATTCACACCTGGCACTCGGTTCATTGGGGACCAACGTTGCAACATTGTTTCAGCTTTTCAACTGGCGCGGTTTGCGTTCACAACTCCTTTTTTTTATCAATCGAACCAACATTCTAAATGCAGTTCCTCTGCACGCCTGTGGGGGCGCTGTATCAAAACCTTCCACAGGAAAAACTGTGAACGAGAAACACACTTCTCTGATTGGTCGATTAAACTCCACTTTCTGTTCCGTCTTTCGTTTACAAAATGGAGCGGTATCAGACTGTGGCCGTGTGACAGAAACTACGCTCAGACGGCACGGATCATTTTACGGACAAACTGGGAGATAAATTAGCCGATACTCGTCATGAGAGAAGATGATGTCAGACAAGGCAAAACCGGGACTAAAGGAAGCAGGACTAAACCAGGACTGGCGGACCCCGGACATGACACTGCGAAGGCTCCGGGCAGAGACATGGAAAACGACTCATGACGACTGTCCGAGGGAAAGAGACTAAAGTTAAAATGATCTGATCAGGGCTTTGCTCTCTGGCCTCTGCCGCTGCTTTATATCAATGGTTTCTGCCTCATATGTACGAGTTGTGGCTTTTGGTGTAAAGTTCATATTAACTGTTGGCCCTGATCCTATAGGGTCTGCACGTGCGTTTTTATTCACATTCCGTAATGAATGTCGTGATTGACGCTGTTCTGTCTTTGCGTAACTCGTTTGATTTGTTTGTATCAGACGCACAACGTCCTGCAACTTTCTCTTCCTGGTTTTGTTCCACTCTCTGGCTCAGTTGCTTCATAAACCAAATGATTCGCTTCAGAGTTTGTTTGAACCGGGCCGAGACCCACGTTTTCACCCGGGCCAGGGTTCGCTTCTTTGGCCCGGATCGGAGTCCGTTTGCACATTCACAACACCTCAAACTAATCGGACTATCTGAGCAAACGGGCCCGGATTCGGATCAAGAGGGGGCTGTGAATGCGACCTACGAATAAGTACTGGACAATAAGATGATAATAACATAATAACAAGAGTATTATTATCTTAATAAATAATAATATTATTATGTACCTGACATTAATAACATGATAATAAGAGTAAGTACTTGACAATAACATAACATGATAATATATTATTATGTACCTGACATTACTAACATGATAATTACATAATAAAAGTACTTTACAATAACATGATAATAACACAGTTACCTGACAGACAGGTGCGACCTGCGCCCGCGTTTCTGGATGGGTCTGTGTTTGATCATCAGGTTCCACGGCTGATTCTGACACAAACAACAACAACACAATGAAATACAGCAAAGCAGCAATTATCGGCCTTCGGTCTCCCTCAATCTTAGATGATTTTATTTTTATTTTTTTTCAGAAGTCTGGAAAGATTAGTTATTCTTTTTGTAGAATTTCTCCATTGTGATATCCAAAAAGACTTATCTTGTCTTAAGGGTGCTCTCTGACAAAGCTGTGACAATGATTTAGTCGACCGTATACAGAAAAGGTTTGTATGAATTGAATTCACTGCAAACTGAAGGATATTTCAGTTTGTTAAAACAAACGTAATAACTGAATCATAGATGAGGCCTAACGCCGAGCAGGTTTAATCAGGGTGACCCTTCTCACCCTGGACACGGACTATTCACCCCTCTTCCCTCAGGCAGGAGGCTACGGTCTATCCAGACCCATAAATCTGCCACAAGAACAGGTTTTCCCCTCCACAATCAGACTCATGAACGATAAGACCCAATAACTCTGTATCAAACTCATGAACATCACCTGTTCCAGCCATTTGCACAGCTCGATTGCACTATGTGGTTTGTCCACACTCATATCTGCTGCTTAGACTTACTGCACCTGCACATCTGTAAATACACTCACGCTGTTGTTCCAGTTCAAGTGTTTTTAGCAGAGTTTATTTTAATCTTCTTATGCATGCCCTTATTCACCTTATTCCATGGTGCCGCCATGACTTCTGTCAGTTAACATGGGACTGGAGAAGTCAAGATCAAATCAGTTACTACACTAATACAAAGCGGTTTTTCGGCCGCACAGAGAAACAGTGCAGCGTCGACTCGTTGGTGCAAATGATCATCGGACATTTTAAACAAACCAACATCAGATTTTAGCAGCAAACATTTTCCCTCGTTCTTCACGCACTACAGGAAGAGTCAATACAACAAAATGCAGACACCACAGTTGGTTTTACTGTTAAAGTTTCTGCTATGGCCTATGCAGATGATGTCACAGTTGTAATTAAAAATCAAAAAGGAAATGAACAATTTAGAAAATCATCTAATTAACTATGAGAAGGCATCAGGTGCCGTCCTAAACCATTCCAAAACTGAAGGTGTGTGGATAGGACAAAATGAAAAGAAACTCCAATCAATGTTCTAATTAAGAATGAAATCCGTGTACTGGGATTCATCATCTGCAATGACAACTATGAAAATTTATTGGAAAACGAAAATAGTCGAAATTAGGGAGGATATATGTAAATGGGAGAACAAATAAACAAATTATTCTCTCCGAATTAATGTACTGAAAACGTATGTGTTGTCTAAATTGCTGTTCTTGGTCAACTTCCGCCCACCCCCCACAAACTCCTAATCAAAATGAATAAAATGTGTGTCAATTTCATCTGGGGAACCACGAGAGAAGTAGCGAAAAGAAACCTCTTATTTAAAAACAAAAGGCAGGGTGGTCTAGGAGCTGTAGACCTCAGCACTAAACTAAAAATAACGTTTACTAAAAATGGCCATAGCCAGAAACGCTCTGTGGGTCAGAAATACGTCTAAATGGGAGCAACGTGTGGGGAGAGCCCGGAGCGGCCCATATTTTTACTTAATCCATGGTGATTTTAAGAAACAGTTTAGGTTGGACTGGAATGGAGTAACCTCCAAAATGATATTCAACCAAATCAATGAAGAAATGTCCATCCATCTTCTTCCACTTGTCCGTTGCCGGGTCGTGGGGTCAGCTGTTGGAGCTGCCCAAATCTCATTGCACCAGCCCTTATGGCGCCTCCTGCAGGTGGTGAGTCCACAGAAGGACGGCTTCATGGTTCTAACCGGGCCTGTTGGTCTCTCATAAGAGCCCCCTGGATCATTCAGGCGCTCAAACCCCTCCACCACGTTCGCGTGTTGCTATTAAAATGTTTACTGGAAAATTAGATGAATCCATGAAGGACACACGCTGGCTCGTGGCCATCAACAGACTTCCAGTGCGAACAATTGTTAAATGGAGCTGCTACGTTAAAAGTATTATGCCCAATGCCTAACTGCCCACATGATGAAACACTGCTCCCCTTTTAATTGAATGTCAACGATCCAAGGACATATGGACACTCCTAACTGGACTCTTTTTTCATATTGATTACCGCTCTGTTATTTATGGACTTTTGCAAGAAACACTTTCACCCAAACAGTAATGCTGCGTCCACATTGAATGCCTTGCGGGCGTCAAAAACCCGCCTAAAGCCCGTAGTTGGACGCTTGTGCTTACTGAAGTCAGACGCTGGTCACAAATGTCACCGAGCGTCAAGACGCCCTGGCCGCTCGTCAGCTCAGACTGCGTTCGTAGCCATCCTGGAAGCAGCTCTTGCCTGAAAACTACAGTTGTTTGGAGGCTAACGAGTCTCCCTCTTTGCTCCTGCCATGCCCTATAGATCTTTAACTTTACCCCCATGGTCTACGCAGGATCTCCCCAGTATTTAAGCTCATATCCAGCCCGTACGGTTGAAGGGACATTGGTGGCTATAAGCTAGGTTAGCATGTTGCGATCGTCTACTGCTCATTGTTAATAAAAAAAATAAAAGTGTGCAATAAACCACAGATGTGTCGAGCCCAGCTCAGTGTGTGAGCGTCAAGGGCTGTTCCGTGTAGTTAAGGCTTTTGTGACGTTATTCGTGCATATTTCTCGTTTTCACATGGATTAGCTTGTAGCATTAGCTTTGGGAATGCTCTGTGCATCATCAAGGCCCAAACGCATTCCCAGCGCAGATCCAGCCACTCAAATACGTTTTCTTGTCTCTGCTTTTAATCCTGGGTGTTTAGGTAAATGAAACACTGATGCGTGTTTTTGTAAAAGTCCCAGAGCTGCTGTAGGTTCACGATGAAGCTAATCCTCCATGACTTGTTTACATCTGCGGGCGTAACTTCTGCCCCGGTGGCTCAGCTACAGCGTCACTGTTGGAGAAAGCTCCTGATTGGTCGACGTTCGCGAATTTCTCCTAAAAGTTCAACATTTCCAACTCTAACGTCGGCCGCGCTGGAAGCACAGGAGGCGCTGTGGGACCTCGAGGCGCGTCCTCCATGTATTTGAAATGTAAACCTAACACTTTAGAGGCGTCGGCGGCACTTGGTGTGGACGCAGCATTACAGTTATTTCAACTCATCATCTTTATAACCACAGCACAAATCTGTAAACAAGGACTAAACTAACAAATCTATATTGACAGAAAGACCATTTTCAAAGAGATTTAACAGAACTGAAAAGAAGAAAAACTTGACACAACTTTCAACTTACCCTGGCACCTTTTAAATGTGTAAATTCCCTGTTAATTTATTAAAATGTAAATTTGTATTTTAGTATTGTTGAAAACTATGTAATGTGCCTTCTTTGTAAAATCTCAATAAAGTCTATATTAAAAAAAAAGCAAAACGAGGCAAAAGTGGGCGATTAGATAGACAAGTTATGTTTTCTATTTCATGTTGCACGATCGACCAAAAAAAAAAATCCTAGTTGTGAACCTGTTCATAACCATGGTAATAAATACTATTCGGATTCTGATAGAACATTTACATTTAAAGCAGGGCTGATAACGGCCACCAGGTGGAGCCGTTTCCCCAATAATGAGCCCTAACAGGGAGCTCATCCATTCCATATAAAAGAAAATCACTTTATTAACACTTTATTTTCCTTTGTATAACGTTCATTTCCAGTTATTCTCATTGATCAGATATAATCAAGACGTGTGGTGATGTCTCTATAACAGCATCATAT
The DNA here is from genome assembly GCA_021464625.1 of Proterorhinus semilunaris. NCBI lineage: Eukaryota > Metazoa > Chordata > Actinopteri > Gobiiformes > Gobiidae > Proterorhinus > Proterorhinus semilunaris. The sequence continues at coordinate 404,132 of JAJBBP010000038.1, read as the reverse complement.
ATTCGAGCTATTATCATCTGTTTGCAGTTCTGGTTGAATTGCTCAAATGAGGCGTTAACCCCAAGTTTATCATCCAAAGATCTGTCATAAACACTTTTAAAGAAATTGTTTGGTTCATTTCCCCACAAACATCATGTTATCTGTATTTAACCAGTCGATCAGAGAAACGGCTCAGAATCCGTCGTTTCTGTGAATAAACTGGGTCAGCAAAGGCTTTGTTTTCACTGTTAGCCCGTTAGCTTTAGGCAGTTAGCTCCCGTTAGCTTTAGCCGGTTGTAGAAAAGACAGCCTTCCGCTCCCTGAGGTTCTGCACACTCGTTATTATTTCTAACGAGGCTTAGACCTCGCCTGAATAAGGTCAATGGGTTGACAGCAGCTGGAAACATCTGGGTCGTTCATAAGTTGCGAGGTTTCAGGGCTAATGCTAACGGCTAACGGATAACTTGAGCTGAAGTTTCCGGTTTATGTTTCCAGGTCTCACCGGGTTCTGCTCTGGTTCTGGTCCGTCCATGTGGCTCCAGTCTCTGGCTCCTCCTGCGCCCCGCTGTGCGCCCATCTGCGCAAAGACCTCCGGGAAACACGAGGGAAAGCCACCAAAATGATACAATTACAGTCAGAAAAATACCGCTCTGTCTGCGGACAACTAGAGCGAGGAGCGTTTGTTTTGGACCTAAAGATGAGCTCAGTGCGGGACAGAGGCGTGTTCGGTTCAGGGGTTTGTTTTGGACCTAAAGATGAGTCTGTTCCAGGAAATGACACTTCCGCATCACCACATCCGCCCGCAGCCCCTTCACAGTAAAAGCTTCAGTTCAGGGTCTATACTGAAAGAATCTCGTCAAATGTAATGCTTTTTAACCTTTTAACCCCCACATGAACCGAGCACATTTTCTCCAGTTTGGCTTTACCCAAATCTAAAAGCAAAAACATATATGTATTTATTTTTTTAAGTAGGATGCTGCTTTAGGACAATTTTTTAACAAATGTAATGGAGACACTGCAGATGTCAAACTTTGTGTTCAGTATGAATGTTGTGTCCTATCAATCAATCAATCAAACTTTATTTAGAAAGCGCTTTTCATATCAAAAAGTGCTTTACAGATTACAACATATAAAACAATACGCCCTGCATCATATATATACACACACAGACACACGCGCGCACACACGCACACAAGTTATAATATATCATTAGGACTAAATAAATAGATGTGAGTTAAAAGCTAAACTAAAAAGGTGGGTCTTGAGCCTGCTCTTAAACACATGAACGTTCTCTGTGGTCCTGAGCTCCTCCTCAGGTCGTCCCAGAGGCGAGGGCCAATATTGGAAAGTCTTTCTGTTGACTTTAGGACTAACTAGGAGACCCTGCCGGAGGAGCGAAGGGGCCGCGAAGGTTCATACGGTAAAAGCAGTTCTGAGAGATAAGAAGGACCAAGACCATTAAGACATTTAAAAAACATTGTATACTGTGTGCGCAGATGAGTGGCACTGTAGCCCGTCTGGGGATAATAAAGTTGATCTTATCTTATAAGTGCCGGAAAAGCAACAATAACACAATAAGAAAGCGACAAAAACACACGACTATAAAGTGATGAAAAAGCCACAAACAAGGGACAAAAAATAGTGACGGAAACGCAACAAAAACGCAACAAAAAATAACAGAAAAGGCATTTAAAAAAGATGAGAACAGGAAAAGCAACAATAACACAACAAAAAAGTGGAAAAAAAACAGGAAAGGGTTAGGGTTAGCCTAAGTGACAAAAAAGTTACAAAAATGCGATGAAAAAGTGACCAAAACAAAACAATGCTTAAAAGAATGTGGTAACAAAACAGCAATAACGCAACAAAAAAGTTATGATCTGTTTTGTAGGGCTTAGCTTTCAAATTAGGTGTCACTCTGGCCTATAAACTGTAAGCTCCAGTTGAGAAGCTTTGAGATTTGGATGAAGCCAAACTGGAGAAAATGTGCTCGGTTAATGCAAGGGTCAAGAGATTAAGACGACAATCCAGATATTTATGACGTTGCCCTCAGTAACGGAGTCGGACATATGAGCGTCAGCTCTTATGAGTCTGTGCAGCAAACGGGTTTTAATGTTAATGTGTGGAGGCTGCACCAAACTGTTTCTGAGCCTGATCCTACAAATACCTTTATGATGTAAAAGGCTTCACCTGCAAGTCGAGCTTCTGGTCTGGAATGACGTCAGAATATCCGTATCATGGCATTTCCATCATTTCTGAAGTTTCTCCAGAATAAACACATTATTAGATGATGTTTCGTGGGCGTTAGACATAGAGCCGACCCACAGTAACCAGAAAAAATGAATGTTTTAACGTCAGAAGCCACTTGTATACGTTCATCTTTATCATTAACTATTTCATTAATGATGATGCCTTACACTTGTATTGCGCTTTACAAGTCTGTATTACCAAGTTTTTCTCAAAGCGCTACACTGTTGTCATTATTCATTCACTCCATACTCGGTGGTGGTAAGCTACTGTTGTAGCCACAGCTATTTCATTATGACTAACCAGGCTTCTCATCTAAATGAGGTCGATGGCTTATAAAGCGTTAAATATAAAAACTACCAAGGCTCAAAGTGGAGTCTTTTTGCCGTCAATGGGGCTGTGCTGTTGTTTACCCTAGTTCTGTTTAGTCACGCGGTTCATGACGTTCTGTGGACTATTTCAGTATTTTATCTCTAAAAGGGTTAGGGTTAACCCTACAAACTACAGACTAAAATGTTATGTAAACTATAACAATATAATAATATTGCTACACCAATATCGTGATACTTCTGTGAAGCAGACGTCTATGATAATGATTACAGTACATTTGAGTAATTATTACTGTGAAGGTTATAAAATAACCTACTAGAATTAAAGAGTTTGGAAGAACGAACAAATAAAGTTCCTTAAACACAAGTTTCATCAGTTTTATTCTAGAAATAAAATAATCAAATAATTTTCAAGCTTCCCAAAGCTTCTTATAATGTTTAAAATGTATTAACACAAACGCCTTCATGTAATTACAGCAGAGCCGGGGTAATAACATATACATAACAAAACATAATTGGAGAGAGTCCTGGATGATTGAGATGTTAACGATATTGGTTTTCGATATGTCTAGAACCAGAAAACAGGGGAATAATTTGTGGAAAAATGGGGGAAACTTTAGGAGAAATTGTGGCAAAAATAAGAAAAAGAAAAAAGAAGATTAAATAGGGGGGGAAACAGGGAAAATATTAGTAATAAAATATATATAATAAAATGTAAAAATAAGGGACACATTTGGCCAAAAATTAAAATAAAAAACTCAAAAGAAAAATGAATTTTTTATTTTTATTTTTTTTAAATAGGGGAAATAATGGGGGGGGGGATGCTTTATTTGAGCTGAAACAACAACTGACAACTGCATTAAAACTTGGATCTAAAGAGAGATCTTGTTTCAGTTCCTGCTTTGGACGCAGAGCCCTGATGATGGTTTGTCTGTGTCTCTGCTGCTCTCGTCCCTCCAACAGTTCACAGCGATGTCTTTGTGTGTGAGAGACTCGTGTCTCTGCAGAAGTTAAAAGTGTGTTCGCTCATAGAAAATAAAAGAGTTTATCTGACACACGTCATGGATGCAAACACCGTTCATTCTGCATTAAAGTCGACGAGTGGACAGAAAACTACACATGCACTCGTTTATGAATGAAGTTCGCGTGAGTGAAGCCGCTGAAATCCACAGAATTCAACTAAACAAACACACCAATTGTAACTCTACCACTATGGAGTACTATTTTTTGTATTTAAGTATTTGCTGGAGGTATTTTTCTAACCCGGAAGACAAGACGCTTCAATTCAGTTTACTCCGCCCCTCTCTCCGAGTAGATGCAGCCCATACAACTTTAACAGTAAAAGAAATATATATATATATATATATATATATATATATATAACAGTAAAAAAGGAAGATACTTCACAATGCAGTTATAAGAAGTTGACATGTGCAACACAGCTTCATAAATGGCTAACACACACGCTAACACACATGCTAACACACACGCTAACACACATTTTGATTGACTCACCGCTCAGCCTCTGGCCTCAACGATCGGGTGTTTACATTATGGGACTCGCGTTGGTTATAAAAGTGAATCCACTTTGTTTCTGGCCAAGGTTCACCAAACATCCATGAAGTGACGGTCACTCTTTAGGAAGGTTGAATAAAATCCTGTACCTCTTGTACCCAAACGCGCATTTTCGCCATGACATTATTGTTAGGTAAGAAAAAAGAACAGGTGTCCAGAGTAGGTTAGAAAGAGCTCCTTCTTCACAACTTTTGGTGCAAATATGGCATCTGTTCAGACGCTCAGGAGTGCATTTGTTTACTCCACAGGAGTCAGGCACTTCCCTTTTTTCTTTCTTGCAAGAGAAATAATGAAAAAACTGTTTTATAAATTAAAATCAGGCCGTAAGGCATTACATTACAGAGGTTTGGCCCTTCCTGTTAGACACTATGATGTCAAAAACCTCAGAGTGTTACAACTCAGTGGTTCACCAGGAGAGGGCGGAGCAGCTGCTCAGAGCAGGATTCAGGAGGATTACTGAGAACTGTGTGAATGAAGCGCCACTGCAGGTGTTGTACATGTTGTGTGTTTTACTCATGAATCGTCCGTGAGAGTAAATCCTGCGCTGACAGAAAAAACAAAGGGACAGAGGGATATTGTTCACCCAGTTACACAATGGAGATCATTTTTTCACTCAAACTTGGCTGTAAATACTGTTTAAGTGGCGCTAGCCCGCAGTTAGCTTAGCCCATTAGCCTATTAGCTTCTTCTTTGGGATTCCATTAGTGTATTGGTGACTCCAACCCGGAGGCAGGAAAGTTGCAATTGTGGTTTTCTGTCCAGAGACACCAGGGGGAGATGAAAGACCCCCCAATCATACCATTAACACTTGTATTACCCCCAAAGGGAAAGGGTTTATTAAGGGAAACAAGTTACTTAGTACTGCTTTAAGATGATTTGGTAAAGACGTATCAACTCCATTAGCTTCCCTAAACTTTATTTATTTTTATATATTATTGCAAAGTACAGATCCAAACAAACAAGGTACGTTGTGCATAATATTGTCAAAGTCAGTAATAATAATAACGTTAGGGACAACATGAAAAGCATCATAAAAATCATTCAAGTAAACCTAGAGCTACAAGAAAACTTTTAAGAATATTTGCATTTCTTTGTTCAAATAGTTTTTGAAAAATCTAAAAGTTTCAGCTCATTCTTCCAGTGGGTTACAGTGGGCGTCTAGTTTTAAAGAAGCTGCATTTGTGAATAACATGTTTACATAAAAGTAATAAATTACTGACGCCATTGTCTATATTAATATTCTTAACATTTATCCTAAATTTGACTTCATTGTGGGGGAATGGAAAGCGGGGCTCTGGTACAAGTGGAGGGTGGGGCTCAGGCGTACAGGTAAAGGGCGGGGCTCAGGCGAACAGGTAAAGGGTGGGGCTCAGGTGTACAGGTAAAGGGTGAGGCTCAGGCATACAGGTAAAGGGTGGGGCTCAGGCGTACAGGTAAAGGGCGGGGCTCAGGCATACAGGTGGAGTGCGGGGCTCTGGTACAGGTAAAGGGTGGGGCTCAGGCGTACAGGTAAAGGGCGGGGCTCAGGCGTACAGGTAAAGGGCGGGGCTCAGGCATACAGGTGGAGTGCGGGGCTCTGGTACAGGTAAAGGGTGAGGCTCAGGCATACAGGTAAAGGGTGGGGCTCAGGCGTACAGGTAAAGGGTGAGGCTCAGGCATACAGGTAAAGGGTGGGGCTCAGGCGTACAGGTAAAGGGCGGGGCTCAGGCGTACAGGTAAAGGGCGGGGCTCAGGCATACAGGTGGAGTGCGGGGCTCTGGTACAGGTAAAGGGTGGGGCTCAGGCGTACAGGTAAAGGGCGGGGCTCAGGCATACAGGTGGAGTGCGGGGCTCTGGTACAGGTAAAGGGTGGGGCTCAGGCGTACAGGTAAAGGGCGGGGCTCAGGCGTACAGGTAAAGGGTGGGGCTCAGGCGTACAGGTAAAGGGTGGGGCTCAGGTGTACAGGTAAAGGGCGGGGCTCAGGCGTACAGGTAAAGGGCGGGGCATAGGCGTACAGGTAAAGGGCGGGGCTCAGGCGTACAGGTAAAGGGTGGGGCTCAGGCGTACAGGTAAAGGGTGGGGCTCAGGTGTACAGGTAAAGGGCGGGGCTCAGGCGTACAGGTAAAGGGCGGGGCATAGGCGTACAGGTAAAGGGCGGGGCTCAGGCATACAGGTGGAGTGCGGGGCTCTGGTACAGGTAAAGGTAGGCGTCACAGAGCAGCCTTTTGGCCACGCCCTTCATGTCTCGCGGCGCCTGATTGGCCAGTTCAGACAGAGACATGTTCAGGTATTGGTCGAGCTCCGGAGCTAGAGTCACCTCCGGCACGTTGAACCCGTCGGCTTCACCTGCAAACGAAAAACAAACATTCATTATTCTCCTCTGGACGGAGTTCGGTCATGTCCGATTCTGAACACAAGAGCAGAAACAAAACTCCTCCGTCCAAACAATTCAACCCAGGATTTGAAAATCATTGTTCCCTACACCAAGAGCCGGCTGCAGCTCACTGTCCCCAAAACCAGGCTTAGCCTCTTAAACCCCGCCTGAAGCAAACACATTTTCTCCAGTTTGGCTTAACCCAAATCTAAAAGCACAAAAGAACGACAAAAACGTTCCGGCAAAGAAACAAAAAAGCCACAAAAATTAAACCACAAAAAATACGTTTTTTGGAACAAAATACTCTGCATTAAGTCTTTAGCTACATTTACTTGTATTATTTTTGTAAGTTGTGCTAATTTGTGCAGCACTTTGGAGACTTTGTGTTGGTAAAATGTTCTATATAAATATCAGTGGATCGGATTGGAGTATTAGTGTAGTACTCGCCGTGGTGTTGAAGACCCAGTGCTGCGGTCGTAGTAACGGTAGTGTCATCAGGGTTAGTAGTTTCAGAGGTGTTAGTAGTAGTTGTAGTAGTAGTTTCAGAGGTTGTAGTAGTAGTATAAGTTGTAGTCAGAGCCGTTTTTTCCTATACACAAGGTGCGTAGGACCCCCGCATCTCAGTCAAACTACGGTGTTGTTTCACTGATTAATCAACGCATTGTTACGGGACAGCGCTCACTCACTCTCCGCCCACTTTGCCACAGGTAAAACCAAAACGCAGCAGTCTGAAGTGGATGAGCAGGAGAGACCGACCGCCTTCTCCCCTTCACGTCCCCGCTTGGCTGTCTGTCTCCCGGTGCTCGCCTCCCCTCCTGAGCGCCTGCATGTCTCCCGTGCCACACACTCATTTAAACTCTTCTTATTGTGTCTAGCGAAGTATCAAGACAGTAGTTTGGAGAATAGACCAGAGTAAAGCCGTACACATGGCCTGGTCAAAGATGAGTTGAATCCACACGGTTCTCATGAGCACAGTTACTTTCAGTAACTCTGATTCTCTGAATGTGCACAGTCTAAAACGAATTGGGCTACTCATGGGACCATTTGCCATTTACCATTTTAAAAAGTTGGGGAAATGGACTAGTAGTCCTAAACCCCAGTCTCACAGTGGCTTAGTAGTTAGGGGTTCTCACACAGAGGGGCAAGGGCTGAATTGCGGTCATTATGTTCCACTTCTGCCCTGCACTACTGCGGAACTGTTTTTGACCGTAAACAGGTTCGCTCTTCGTCCAAGGGATGCGTAGATACTGTAGGGCCCCGTGTGGATTTTTGCGTGGGGGGCCCCAGAAGGGCCAGCACTGGCTCTGGTTGTAGTAGTAAAAGTACTCACCATAACGGTCCGCCATGCTGTCAAAGAACAGCCAGTGCTGAGGTTTGGGGCCGTATTTGACGAAGGAAACATAGTGACTCGTCTCGATACACAGAACGGCCAGCAGGTGGAGCTTATCCCTGTTTCCGTGGAATCGATCACTCTGACCGCAGGAGTCCAAGGGGGCGGGGTGGTGTCCGTGACGACGGGGGTGAGTGTGAACCTTAAAGAGACAACTGCCAGTCAGCTCCTGTTCGATACCGATACTAAAACCAATACCTGAACGATACTCTTTCCGATATCTAAAACCAGAACAATAGAACAATAATGGGTTCATCTCCAATGTCAGGAAATGTGGGAAAACGAGAAAAAAAATTGGGAGAATTGGACAAACATTGGTGGAAATTGGGGCAAATATAGGGAAAAGTTGGGAATAAATTGGGTATTTTTTCGATACCAGACACCAGGTATCGTTTAACAGTACCCAGCCCTACACCTGTCTGCTGTGAGTGAAGGTTAGCACCTGTTTGTTGCACTGGTCGCAGAAAAGCTTGAGTCCGTTGGAGCCGAAGGTGGAATCTAGGAAACACTCGGGACACTCCCACAGCGCCGCCTCCGCACAGAGGACGCACTGTTTAGGCCCTACAGACACTCGGGTTAGGCAAAGCAGATTTAATTATACAGCACATTTCATGCACAAGGCAATTCAACGTGCCTCCAACACAATATAACAAATCAATCGATACAATTCATAAAAATATATAAAAATACAAATATGTATATATTAAAATTATATATTAAAATTAGGATTAGACCCTCACCATAACCAGGTCTAAACCAGGACTAAACCCGCTCACCGTGGTGCAGCAGGTCAGTGACGTCCAGCTCCAGAGACGGCAGGATTTTGTCAAACATTTTAAACTTCTTTCCAAATCGAGGCATTTGTAGAATCAGACACGACGGCACCTGCAATTGAGAAGAACCAGAAGAACTTTTAAACCAGATGAATTGTCAAATATACGTCAGCTCAATCTCATTCTGATCCAGAGCTTCCTTTAGGACCCAGTCTAGTCCTGGTCCAGTCCTGGCCCAGACCCACGTTTGGTAGACCTGGGTTAACCACTAAATGGTTCTGAAACGTCTGTGTGGTTATTTAGTAAATGAAGACGACGTGTGGCATGTGAGTCTATTTTTACACCGAGAGGAACATTTTCCTGAGGTCTGCTCTACATCATACACTTCACGCTTTGTACCGGTCTCTGGGTCAGGGGTCGGGGGTCAGGGGGTTAGGGTTGAGGTTAGTGTTAGTGTTAAGGGTTGTCAGTTCTAACCTCGGCCAGCTTGAGTGCGTTGCTGTGGAAAGAGTGCTCCAGCAGCTGTTGGACCGTGGGCAGCACCAGGTCATGGTTCTGGTCCAGAAAGATTTGGAAACAAAACGAGTCCTGGACTTTTCCCCCAGAGCACCTGCAAACAACGACCAATCAGAGGCCACCTTTACATAGGCATGAAAACGGGTCAGTGGAGAAAAAGGCGAGAAGGATATTCCCCCTCTTGGGGGGTCAGGAATATGTTCCCCGGGAAGACATTTTTAAAAATTCCATACCTTAAAGCCTCAATCGGATGCATTTTGAGATGCATTTTTACCAACCTTGGGAGAGCTGGAGAAACTTGACATCAGCCATGAGTCAAAAATATTATGGCTGTAATTTAACTCGTCTACTCCTCCGTCATTATTGACAGACAATACAATGGTAAATGGTCTCAACTTATATAGCGCTTTTCCACCTACATTAGGCACTCACAGCAAGGAACCTCTCACCCATTCATACACCATTGTACGCAGACACTGGAGGCAAGGTGGGTGAAGTGTCTTGCCCAAGGACACAACGACAGCATGCACCTTCAGGAGGCGGGATTCGAACCTCCGACCCTCCGATCATGAGATGACCCGCTCTACCATCCGTGCCACCATCGCCCCCAATGTAATGTAATTCAGATTTGACTACATTTTATTGGCAAAGATAACTTAAAAAACAATACAGTGCGTTTCCAGCATTATGAATATAAAAGTTGATATATCTCTTTTACTAATTCTAGTTATATTATTTTAATCATTTCAGAACACAAAGCGTTGTAAAAAAAAATAAAAATAGCCCTCTTATAAAAAAATATAGGCCTATATATTTTGTTACAACTTTGTAATTTGTCTTTTAAGCTCACTTGTCAAATGTCGAGCAGCCTCCTCTCTAAACCCAAAACAATGTCAACCCTTTATAATAGAATTCAATTAATTGTTTTATATAAACATGTTGAAGATCTAATCAGAATCTACTATTGTATATATATGTATTTTTCTTTATTTATAAAAAATAAATAAATAAGTTACGTAATTGGTAAATCCATAGTGCAAAATGAAGCTAAAAGTATTCAGTTGCATTTGTGTTAATTTGTTAAATTAATCATGTGAATAAGATTGTTTTAGAAGTTCCAAAACTCCGCATCGTGGCTTTATGCAAATGAGTGCGTTATCCAAGGGAAACCAGCGCCGTAACCTCTCACTGTGGCTGTTTACGGTGCCCTGCGGACCCCGCTGGTTAACGGTTTGCCAACAACAGAGTTCACCGCCACAGAACTGGACTACAGTTCAGGGGCGGAGCTACACCGTGGACTCGCCTGAGATTAGAGCGGCCGCAGGTAAACTCTGACGGCGCGGCGAGGTTTTATAATTATATTCATTGATCCGCGGTCTGAAATCACAGCTATTTCCCCACACCAAAGCCCATATGTACCATAACAAGCCCCTCCCCCCCTAAAAATGTTCTCATCGATTCTACACGATTCACGTAGGTCACCTATTTTGGCGAATTTCGCCGAAAGGCGAGTGATTTTCATGCCTGTTTACACCAGACGACCAATCAGCCCTTTATTTGAATGGACCAATCACAGGTGGCCTTTATTTGAATGGACCAATCACAGGTGGCCTTTATTTGAATGGACCAATCACAGGTGGCCTTTATTTGAATGGACCAATCACAGGTGGCCTTTGATTAAATGGACCAATCACAGCTGGTCTCAGACGTACAGTTTCAGCAGGGGGTCGAGGTTCAGAATGTGCTGCATGATCACAGTCAGGAACTCCTCCGGATCTGCACAAAAACAGGAAATAAAGACATCATTATCCCGGGATAGAATCAGGAAATAAAGACATCATTATCCCGGGTTAGAATCAGGAAATAAAGACATAATTATCCCGGGATAGAATCAGGAAATAAAGACATCATTATCCCGGGATAGAATCAGGAAATAAAGACATCATTATCCCGGGTTAGAATCAGGAAATAAAGACATCATTATCCCGGGTTAGAAACAGGAAATAAAGACATCATTATCCCGGGATAGAATCAGGAAATAAAGACATCATTATCCCGGGTTAGAATCAGGAAATAAAGACATCATTATCCCGGGTTAGAATCAGGAAATAAAGACATAATTATCCCGGGATAGAATCAGGAAATAAAGACATCATTATCCCGGGTTAGAAACAGGAAATAAAGACATCATTATCCCGGGTTAGAAACAGGAAATAAAGACATCATTATCCCGGGTTAGAAACAGGAAATAAAGACATCATTATCATAAATTCAAAGATCATGAAGTTTTGTGACATTGTTGAGTTCCAAACTGTACAGATGTTTTACAAAGCAAGGTATAAACTGTTACCAAGCCAAATACAAAGAAGGATCCAAGAACGTACTGGTTGTTATGACTTACGTGATGAATTAAACTTAGTCGTAGTTGTAGTATTGGTAGTGGTGGTGGTAGTAGTCGTAGTAGTAGTGGTGGTGGTAGTCGTAGTGGTAGTAGTGGTAGTGGTAGTAGTAGTCGTAGTCGTGGTAGTCGTAGTAGTAGTAGTAGTTGTGGTGGTGGTGGTGGTAGTCGTAGTAGTAGTAGTGGTAGTAGTAGTAGTGGTAGTAGTCGTAGTGGTAGTAGTAGTGGTAGTAGTCGTAGTAGTAGTGGTAGTCGTAGTCATAGTAGTAGTAGTGGTAGTCGTAGTAGTAGTAGTAGTGGTAGTCGTAGTGGTGGTAGTAGTAGTAGTAGTAGTTGTAGTGGTAGTGGTGGGAGTAGTAGTAGTCGTAGTGGTGGTAGTAGTAGTAGTAGTGGTAGTAGTGGTAGTCGTAGTAGTAGTAGTAGTAGTAGTAGTGGTAGTCGTAGTGGTAGTAGTAGGTGTAGTAGTGGTGGTGGTAGTCGTAGTAGTAGTTGTAGTAGTAGTAGTGGTAGTCGTAGTGGTGGTAGTAGTAGTAGTAGTAGTTGTAGTGGTAGTGGTGGGAGTAGTAGTAGTCGTAGTGGTGGTAGTAGTAGTAGTAGTGGTAGTAGTGGTAGTCGTAGTAGTAGTAGTAGTAGTAGTAGTGGTAGTCGTAGTGGTAGTAGTAGGTGTAGTAGTGGTGGTGGTAGTCGTAGTAGTAGTTGTAGTAGTAGTAGTGGTAGTCGTAGTGGTGGTAGTCGTAGTCGTAGTGGTGGTAGTAGTAGTTGTAGTAGTGGTAGTGGTAGTAGTAGTGGTAGTGGTAGTCGTAGTCCTAGTAGTAGTGGTAGTAGCAGCAGTGGTAGTAGCAGCAGTGGTAGTAGCAGTAGTGGTGGTAGTAGTAGTAGTAGTAGTGGTAGTGGTGGGAGTAGTAGTAGTCGTAGTGGTGGTAGTAGTAGTAGTGGTAGTCCTAGTCGTAGTAGTAGTGGTAGTAGCAGCAGTGGTAGTAGCAGCAGTGGTAGTAGCAGTAGTGGTGGTAGTAGTAGTAGTAGTAGTGGTAGTGGTGGGAGTAGTAGTAGTCGTAGTGGTGGTAGTAGTAGTAGTGGTAGTCCTAGTCGTAGTAGTAGTGGTAGTAGCAGCAGTGGTAGTAGCAGCAGTGGTAGTAGCAGTAGTGGTGGTAGTAGTAGTAGTAGTAGGCAAGGCAAGTTTATTTGTAGAGCACAATTCATACACAAGGTAATTCAAAGTGCTTTCACAGTTGCATAAAGTTACAAGAAAACAGATCAAATCAATAAAACATCAACATAAAAATTAATTAATGACAGTAAAAGGCCAGAGTGCAGATAAAATACTTTCAGTTTCCATCTGCTCGGGTAAAAAGAGCTGTTTTCAGCCTGGATCTGAACATTGTCAGAGTTGAGGCCTGTCTCACATCCTCATGAAGACTGTTCCAGATTTTAGCTTTAGCTTCACCGTGTTTAGTTCTGACTCTGGGAACCACCAGGGGACCCCTCCCTGAAGTTCTCAGGGCCCGAGATGGTTCATACGGCTCTAACATGTCAGAGATGTACTTTGGTGCTAAACCACGAAGAGACTTGTACACAAGCAGAGCTGTTTTAAATTCTATTCTCTGAGTGACAGGAAGCCAGTGCAGAGACCGGAGCACTGGACTAATATGGTGGTATTTCCTGGTTCTTGTCAGGACTGGAGCAGCAGCGTTCTGGATGTTCTGCAGCTCTAACAGCTCGTTTAGAAAGGCCAGTGAGCAGCCGTTACAGTCGTCTAACCTGCTGGAGACAAATGCATGGATGAGTGTCTCTAAGTCTGGTTTTGACACTATTCCTCTGATCTTAATGTTTTTCAGATGGTAAAAAGCTGACGATGTCATTGCTTTAATGTGGCTGTTTAAGTTCAGGTCTGAGTCCATGATTACTCCTAGATTTCTAACCTGATGTTTTGGTTTTAGAGAGAGAGACTCAAGGTGACTGATAACACTTTGTCTTTGTGTCTGTGGGACAAAAACAATGATCTCAGTTTTGTCTGAGTTTAGTTGGAGAAAGTTGTTTTGCACAAACTGATCTGTTCGATGCAGTGACCGAGAGTATCTACAGGCCCATGTTCACCTGTATCAGTGACAGAGAGTATCTACAGACCCATGTTCACCTGTATCAGTGTCAGAGAGTATCTACAGGCCCGTGTTCACCTGTATCAGTGTCAGAGAGTATACAGACCCATGTTCACCTGTATCAGTGACAGAGAGTATCTACAGGACCATGTTCACCTGTATCAGTGACAGAGAGTATCTACAGGCCCATGTTCACCTGTATCAGTGACACGTAGATCTGAGTGTCACCTGCGTAGTTGTGGTACGACACATTGTTGCTGTTTATTAGCTGACCCAATGGAAGCATGTACAAGTTGAATAAGAGGGGTCCCAAGATTGACCCCTGGGGGACTCCACAGGTCATGGAAATTTTGTCTGAGACACAGTTGCCAATTTCGACAAAGTACGTCCTATCCTCCAGATAGGACTTGGACCAGTTTAGCGCAGTACCAGAGATTCCCACCCAGTTTTCTAACCTGTGAAGTAAGATCCTGTGGTCCACTGTGTCAAAGGCTCAGGTCCAGCAGAACTAAAACTGAGACCTTACCTGCGTTGGTCATACGGATATCATTGGTCACCTTGATCAGAGCTGTCTCAGTGCTGTGGTGGGGCCTAAAACCTGACTGGAAAGTATCAAACACATTGTTAGATAGGAGAAAGTAAGTGAGCTGTTGATACATTACTTTCTCCAGGACTTTTCCTAAGAATGGCAGGTTTGATATGGGCCGGTAGATGTTCAGTATCTTGGGATCAAGGCTGCTCTTCTTTAGAAGAGGCTTAATGACCGCGGTTTTCAAAGCCTTTGGAAATGCTCCCGTCTCAAATGAAATGTTGACTAACTGAACAAGTTGTGGTAACAAGCTGGTCAGCACAGACTTCAGAAATCTAGTGGGCAATTCATCAAGGCAGCATGTGCATGAACTCAGACCGGACATAACCTCTTCCATTGTTTTGTCAGTAACAGGTGTGAAATGTGTCAGCTCAAGGTGTTTATCTGGTGGCAGGGTTGCTATTTGTGTTGTTGAAATTATGGCATTTTTAATGCCTTGGACTTTGTCATAAAACAATATTGCAAACTCATTGCACTTAGATGTAGAGATTAGTTCTAAGGGCAGTGAAACTGGAGGGTTAGTTAATCTGTTTACTGTGGAAAACAGAACACGAGAATTGTTTCTGCAGTGATGATTTTAGAGAAGAACTTCTCCCTTTCTCCACGCAAAATCTGGTTGAATTCACAAAGGACTTCTTTGTTTATCTCAAAATGAACCTGGAGCTTTGACTTGCGCCATTTCCGTTGGGCTTTTCGGCACTCCCTTTTCTGTGCCCTGACCGAATCTTCACTTCTCCAAGTAGCAGTAGTGGTAGTAGCAGTAGTGGTAGTAGTAGTAGTAGTAGTAGTGGCAGGGGCGTAGCACCAAATTCTGGGCCCCGGGTACAAACTATCTTGGTGGACCCCTGGTGGAACCTTGGAGTTTGACTTGAAATTTCATCTTATTTGGCTTCAGTTACAGAAATTGAATAATCTTTAATCCCGGTAGTGATATAGATATTTAAATTGATGGTGGAATATTCTACTTTCATTGGGTCAATTGAAATTGCTAGCTTTAGATAGAACATAATGATAATTAGCAGACCACATTAAACAGGACGGCTGCACCAGGATATTTAGGATATTTGTGCTGGGAATAACACGTTTGTGACTTTTAAATGCTATTTTAAAAAACAATAATTATACTACATGGTGTCTCTTTGGCCCACAGGCATGAACAAAAAACTCAAGGGCCTGTTCCCTGGCCTCATTTAGTCTCTCGCCATTTGAAGCCGACCTTTAAGTGTATTGTCAGTAAATTCTTGTTCTAAAAAAGTTACGCTGGAATAGGCTAAATGGCACGAGCCCTCCACCTTTTCAATAGAACCACGTTGACTCGTCTCCAAAGCTGCGCGTTTATAATGAGAGTCTCCAAATGCGCACGGCTAATTAGCATATTTAATTCGGCGAAAATAGCGCGAGCGACCTGTGGCTTTGGTCACTCCATTGGCCTGATTGCTGTCAGTTACAATAAATACAAGGAAAGAGAAACTTTAGAGGTTAAAACGAGGAAAGAAGGAGCTCTGTCTCTGGCTCTTTCTTCTCTGCTCTGCACCATCCACTTCTCAGCACAGACAGAGGGACTCGCCTCACCTCATGTTTAACTGTCATTTAGGACAGAAAGTTGCATCTAAGGCCCGCCAGAATAGGCCAGTGTTAAATAAAAACACATAAGAGCGAGGCAAGACTAATATCTCTCTTTTCTAGCCCCGTGTCATTGCATTGCAGATCCACCTCATCAAAGTCACTGTTGAGTTGAAGCGCACGGTCCTGAACACCGGTGTGTGGGCTGAACCATTTGGCACATTGTTAAAGGGGTGTCAGGGCCCTGAGATATCATCCATCATTACTGTTTGTGCAAAATTCTGTCCAGCAACCATTGTATTTCCGCCCGGTTGTGTTCAATTCTTATAGCATCAATTATGAGGAAATTTAGAAAGTAAAATACAGAACGCTTTTTGCAGCACTTTTGAGGGCCCCTACCCTCCTCTGGGCCCTGGGTGCTCAGTACCTTTTACCCCCCCAGTCCGACGCCCATGAGTAGTGGTAGTAGCAGTAGTAGCGTTAGTTGCAGTAGTGGTAGTAGCAGTAGTAGTAGTAGCAGTACCTTTCTCATCGGTGGTGAAGCTTTGGCTGAAGCCGTGTTTCTGAAGCTGTTTCCTCAGATTCATCACGTGACGACCTTCAACAAACCCGTCTCTGCCAAAACAAAGTGTTATCAGCTGAACGAGTCGTAGTAGCTCCGGTTTAAATATCAGCTGAACGAGTCGTAGTAGCTCCGGTTTAAATATCAGCTGAAGGAGTCGTAGTAGCTCCGGTTTAAATATCAGCTGAAGGAGTCGTAGTAGCTTCGGTTTAAATATCAGCTGAACGAGTCGTAGTAGCTCCGGTTTAAATATCAGCTGAACGAGTCGTAGTAGCTCCGGTTTAAATATCAGCTGAAGGAGTCGTAGTAGCTCCGGTTTAAATATCAGCTGAAGGAGTCGTAGTAGCTTCGGTTTAAATATCAGCTGAACGAGTCGTAGTAGCTCCGGTTTAAATATCAGCTGAAGGAGTCGTAGTAGCTCCGGTTTAAATATCAGCTGAAGGAGTCGTAGTAGCTTCGGTTTAAATATCAGCTGAACGAGTCGTAGTAGCTCCGGTTTAAATATCAGCTGAACGAGTCGTAGTAGCTCCGGTTTAAATATCAGCTGAACGAGTCGTAGTAGCTTCGGTTTAAATATCAGCTGAACGAGTCGTAGTAGCTCCGGTTTAAATATCAGCTGAACGAGTCGTAGTAGCTTCGGTTTAAATATCAGCTGAACGAGCCGTAGTAGCTCCGGTTTAAATATCAGCTGAACGAGCCGTAGCAGCTCCGGTTTAAATATCAGCTGAAGGAGTCGTAGCAGCTCCGGTTTAAATATCAGCTGAACGAGCCGTAGTAGCTCCGGTTTAAATATCAGCTGAACGAGTCGTAGTAGCTCCGGTTTAAATATCAGCTGAAGGAGTCGTAGCAGCTCCGGTTTAAATATCAGCTGAACGAGCCGTAGTAGCTCCGGTTTAAATATCAGCTGAACGAGCCGTAGTAGCTCCGGTTTAAATATCAGCTGAACGAGTCGTAGCAGCTCCGGTTTAAATATCAGCTGAACGAGCCGTAGCAGCTCCGGTTTAAATATCAGCTGAACGAGCCGTAGCAGCTCCGGTTTAAATATCAGCTGAACGAGCCGTAGTAGCTCCGGTTTAAATATCAGCTGAACGAGTCGTAGTAGCTCCGGTTTAAATATCAGCTGAACGAGTCGTAGTAGCTTCGGTTTAAATATCAGCTGAACGAGTCGTAGTAGCTTCGGTTTAAATATCAGCTGAACGAGTCGTAGTAGCTCCGGTTTAAATATCAGCTGAAGGAGCCGTGGTAGCTCCGGTTTAAATATCAGCTGAAGGAGTCGTAGTAGCTCCGGTTTAAATATCAGCTGAACGAGTCGTAGTAGCTCCGGTTTAAATATCAGCTGAAGGAGTCGTAGTAGCTCCGGTTTAAATATCAGCTGAAGGAGTCGTAGTAGCTCCGGTTTAAATATCAGCTGAACGAGTCGTAGTAGCTCCGGTTTAAATATCAGCTGAACGAGTCGTAGTAGCTCCGGTTTAAATATCAGCTGAACGAGTCGTAGTAGCTCCGGTTTCAATATCAGCTGAAGGAGTCGTAGTAGCTCCGGTTTAAATATCAGCTGAACGAGTCGTAGTAGCTCCGGTTTAAATATCAGCTGAAGGAGTCGTAGTAGCTCCGGTTTAAATATCAGCTGAACGAGTCGTAGTAGCTTCGGTTTAAATATCAGCTGAACGAGTCGTAGTAGCTCCGGTTTAAATATCAGCTGAAGGAGTCGTAGTAGCTCCGGTTTAAATATCAGCTGAACGAGTCGTAGTAGCTCCGGTTTAAATATCAGCTGAAGGAGTCGTAGTAGCTCCGGTTTAAATATCAGCTGAACGAGTCGTAGTAGCTCCGGTTTAAATATCAGCTGAACGAGTCGTAGTAGCTCCGGTTTAAATATCAGCTGAACGAGTCGTAGTAGCTCCGGTTTAAATATCAGCTGAACGAGCCGTAGTAGCTCCGGTTTAAATATCAGCTGAACGAGCCGTAGCAGCTCCGGTTTAAATATCAGCTGAACGAGTCGTAGTAGCTCCGGTTTAAAGCTTCTGCGTGTTCATAGGTCTTAGAAAAGAGCGGCTGACTTTTACCCGAGCCAAGGACATACTGCCCAGAAACAGCCTCGGGTTTGGGTTTAATGGTAATTGGGGTAAATATTGATTGGGGTAATTACCGTCTGAGTGGGTTGACGATGTCTCTGAGCAGAATCTTCTGAACGTCTGCATCTCGAGGCGAAGTCGATTTGAACAAAAGAGAATCCAGCACCGACGAAACGCTGAACAAACTGAGCACAACAGAGACATGTGAGAGCGCCCCCCAAAGGCCGGGAGCACACTTTTAGAAGTTCATGAACTCATGACTCAGAGGTTAAAAGTCTCAAAGGTCTCAAAGGAGGAAAAGGATGTGAGCCCATGACAGCGGAGAAGACGGCGGGAGGAGCGTCTCTCAGTTTGTTATGGTTCAGATCCGGTCAGAAACAGTTTTCTGGGCAGATCATTCCGTGCTGTGAAGTGTGGTCTGCGTGAGGATCATTGTGGCTCAGACATAACTCTAAGTGAAGCTTTTCCTGTTCTTGTTCTTTTGTTGATTTCATTTACCTTGTCTGCATTAGTTGCTTGTTTTTACCTGAAATGTCAGGAATAAATGTTAATTTAAGCGACACGCACTAAAGCGAAGCAAAAGCATCTTAACTCTGAAGGGTTAGCACTTTTAATGATAAACAAACACGTTTTCTAATGAAGGGTTTTTAGTGTCTAACTCGGTCCATTGTTGCATGAACGCTGTGATGTTTGAGCTCCTCCATATATTTTTGGACTAGACCTGCAACTGATGGATTACTTTTCTTTTGAACTTTTTATGCAATTTAAGGGTTTAAAATGCTAATTAGGGTGTTTCCACTCATTACTTATGCGAAACTTCAAAAAGTGTGTTAAAATCAAGTGATGGAAACTCTGTTAGTGTGAAGGACATTCAAAGTAACATGTGCTACTCACAAAATCAGGCAAAGAAACGCGGATAGAGTTTTTATCCAACAGGGAGAGTCCAGCCAATGACAACAGATATGAACCTGTAATCAGAGCCTTACCCAGCAGAGGGCGCTGGAGTGTTACTGTGAGCTCTGACCTGAAGAGGGCGCTGTCCATGTAGCAGGAGTTGTGGTGTCCCTGGATGCCCTTCATTCGCCCGATCAGGAGACGCTCCACGTCCTCCGCCGCGACGGGAGGCACCGGCTCCAAATCAAACTCACCTGGAAAACCAACATCCCTTTAAAAGGTGGATTACGCAACTTTATAAGCGGCGCAACCATGATATTTGACCTTGTAGTGACCCAATGGCCATATGAGCGGTCAGCATGACGCCTTTACTTTCCATCACGGTGGCTTCTACAACTCTCCAAGATCAATCGTTTTTTAGGTTTCCATCAGCAGATTAAACCTACCAGAAACTCTAAAACAATGGAAAGCCACCATTATGGAAAGTGAAGGCGCAGCTGGGTCAGAAAAAGGTCAAATACGCACAAATAAGAGGATCTTTTTGTCACATAAAAGGTTCCATCATGCACCTTTAACGCATTTGACCCAGACCCAAAAGAAAATCCATATAAGTGCAAAACATACTAGTTTATACTAAAATGAGCTGAAGTGGGAACAACAGATTATCCTCTATGGTAATTTGGGGTCAGTTGCGTGCACTGACCGCCGTCATGGACGCCATGATGGGGAGTTAATCCGTTGTGATGGGGGCCACTGTGATTGGCTGAGCCCCCCGTGTTTGTAGCGTTGTGATTGGTCTTGATAAAGCGGGAGTCCGGTCGACAGGACGAGAGCTTCACGAACAGAGCGTGTTTGTCTGGACATTTGAAGAACCTCTGTCCTTTGAAGGTGCCGTCACTCACTCCGCGCTGCTCCTCCTGAAATACAGAGGAAACGGCAATGGTTATTTACGCATGATTTCCAGCATTGAATAAAACATTTTATTTACATTTTAAAGTTAAAACATCCAGATACTTTTGCACATAAGTATCGGCCCCCCATTAACTCTGCCACGCTATGGGCTATGAAGATAAATATATTTAATTCTAAATTTCATGTGAAAGACACACAATCGTGAAATGAAATGTATACATGATTTTTATTTTTTTTTTATGAATAAAAAACTGAAAAGTGGGATGTGCATAAGTGCCTTTCCTTTTAGTGCAAACAGTTTCCTTCAGAAATTTAATGAAGATTTCTGAACGATCACATGACCCAATGACTAAACAAAGTCTACCTGTGTGTAATCTAATGTCAGTTCCAATACAGCTGCTCTGTGATGGTCTCAGTCTCTATTGGGGAGCAGACAGCATCATGAAGTCCAAGAACACACCAGACAGGTCCAGGATAAAGTTATTGAGTAGTATAAAGCTGGGTAAGGTTATAAAAAGATTTCCAAAGCTTTGAACATCTCTCAAAGTACAGTTAAATACACCATCGATCACTGCAAAACTACCAAGACCCTACCAAGCCACGTGGAGGATACACGGTGACTTCTGGCAAACAGCAAACGGGACTTCTTATGGTTTTCTTTAAAAAATGCCACTCTTCCATAAGGCCAGATTTGTGCAGTGTACGACTAATAGCTGTTCTGTGGACAGTTTCCCCCACCTGAGCAGTAACTCTCTGCAGTTCATCCAGGGTCATCAGAGGCTTCTTGGTAACAGCTCTGGTCAGTGCTGTCCTTGTTTGGTCAGTAAGCGATGTCCTACTCAGCTGTACTTTAAGAGATGTTCAACGCTTTCAAAATCTTTTTATAGCCTAACCCAGCTTTATACTTCTCAATATCTTTATCCTGGACCTGTCTGGTGTCTTCTTGGACTTCAAGAAGACAAACTTCAGACGGGGTTTCTTATGGCCTCCTTTCAATAATGGCTTTCTTCTGCCACTCGTCCATGAAGGCCAGATTTGTGTAGAGACTTATAGTTGTCCCATGTACAGATTCCCCCAGCTCAGCGGCAGGACGTCCCAGCTCCTCCAGAGTTATCTTGGGGCACTTGGTTGCATTTCTGACCAGTGCTGTCCTTGTTCGGTCTGTTAGTTTAGGTGGACGGCCGTGTCTTGGTAAGTTCTCAGTGGTGCTATACTCTTTCCATTTCTGAATGATGGATTGAACAGTGCTCTGTGAGATGTTCAAATCTTGGGAAATCTTTGTATAACTTAACGCTGCTTTAAACTTCTCCACAGCTTTATCCCTGACCTCTCTGGTGAGCTCCTTGGCCTTCATGATGTTGCTTAGTGACCAATACACTCTGACCATAGCTCTGAGGCCCTCACAGAACAGCTGGGATTATACTGAGAGTAGATTACACACAGGTGGCCTCTATTTAATGGTTAGGGCGAGGAGTGAACTTTCTGCAGTCATTAGGAATGTTATAAAGGCAATTTAATGCACTCAGAAAATGCTGTATGAATACTTATGCACACCCCACTTTACACTTTTCTATTTAAAAAAAAATTACAGAATCATGTATCATTTTGCTTTCACTTCACAGTTCAATCAATCAATCACATTGTATTTGTATAGCGCCTTACAAAAGCCAGAAGGTGCCCAGGGCGCTTTCCAGTATAGAATTAAAAAATACAATAGACGTCAATAAAAACAGCAGTCGAGTCAGTGGCTATGTATCGAAAGCTTGTCTGAAAAGATGTGTCTTCAACTGTGATTTAAAAAGACTCAACTCAGTGATGCTTTGAAGCTGTACCGGAAGTGCGTTCCACAGCTTTGGGCCTTGGACGGCAAAAGAACGGCCTCCAAACCTTTTGTATTTGAACTTGGGGGTGACCAGGGAGGTGTGTTCAGAGGAGCGCAGAGTTCTGGCTGGTTGGTAGCCCGTTACTAATTCGGTGAGGTAGGTCGGGGCCAGGCCATTGATGGCCTTGAACACAAACATCAGGACCTAAAGCGCACTGGGAGCCAGTGGAGAGCGAGGAGGACAGGGGTGATGTGTTGGAGAGAAGACGGGCTGCTGCGTTTTGTACCAGTTGAAGCCGATTGAGGAGTGATTGGTTAAGTCCAGTGTAGAGGGCGTTACAGTAGTCTATCCTCGAGCTGATGAAGGCATGAATGGCTTTTTCAAGGTCAACTCGGGACAAGAACAGTTGTCTGTTACTTGTGTGTGAACTTTCAGTAAAAAACTCAAGGTGTATTAGTACTTTCGAGACGCACTGTATACATTTAATTTCACTTCACGATTGTGTGTCTCTTAGTGTGTGTTTTTCACATAACGTTTAAATTAAATATATTTAGGTTTGTGGTCCATAGTGCGGCAAAATGTCGAAAAGTTACAAAGGAGGGAGGATACTTATGGAACCCACTGTAAAAGTTGCTATGGAAACGGCAGTTACCAGCTCCAGACCCGCCATCTCGTGACCGACTCCCGGCAGAAACCCGATCCACCGAATGGTCCCGTAGCCCTTTGCTCCGTGTGCCAAATCAATCTCCACCACAGAGTCCACCCCCAGGGAGTCCACAGGGGGCGCTGCAGAGTACAGGTCCTCTGTGCCTGAAGGAGGTGGCACAGTTTATGTTAATTATAAACGCCATTAGCATCAGTGGAAACCGCTTCGGCTCCTCCTCCTTTTTTTTCTTAAACAAACACATTTTAAAAAGGCAATAGTACAAGCACCCCTCCTGGAGCCGCCCCCTTAACGTGGGGGAGGGTTTGACCTGAATGATCCTGGAGCTCTGTGGTCGGGGGCTTCGTGCCCCTGGTAGGGTCTCCCAGGGCAAACAGGTCCTAGGTGACGGGTCAGACAAAGAGCGGTTCAGAAGCCCCTTATGAGAGACCATCAGGCCCGGTTAGAACCATGAGGCCGTCCTTCTGTGGACCCACCACCTGCAGGGGGCGCTATAGGGGCCGGAGCAGCTCCAACAGCTGCCCCCACGACCCGGACACGGACAAGTGGAAGGAAATGGATGGATGGATGGAATAGTACAAGCAATCATTATCAATACATTTTGAAACACAATCAAGCTTTTGGTTTAGTTACAACAGTAGTTCGAAAAAAAGAAAACATTTTAGGAATTCTTCTAAATGCTCATGTGCCACTATTATAATATAATCCAAGTTGCTTCTTAAAGCTAAAACTCATACATTGGCTTAGGCTAGACTTACATAGTGGCAGAGTGAGTAACGATGTGTATTTCTACTAAAAGGCAACTTTTGGTAAAACATAAAAAAAAATGGTGTAGCAATAATACTGGTGGTTAGCCTCAGACACACGTACAGGTGGCACAGTGGTTAGTCTGATAGTGTTTATGTTACTGTAAATTAAGTAAATATATTGTACTTGTTTTCGGCTCCATCTTCGTGACACTGAGCAGAGGAACAATGAACGTCCCGGAGGCTCCCTGAAACAGAACAGATCAGTTAAAACATCAATTCAGGGAGAGTTAAAGAGGGGGTATTATGCTTTTTTCAGTCACATAGTACCAGTTTATAGCACACTACAATGATGATCCAAACTTATGTTTGTCTGTAAATGCAGTAAATTAAAATAACTGCCTTGAATAAATTTGCTCTCGCAACATGGCTGTAGCGAACGTCTTGAAATAGGCCTCTGTCTCTTTAAGAAGCGCTGACCCTTTCCGACACGCCCCCTTCAGCACACTGTATTGTGCTATCATCACCGCTACATACATTCTCTCCTTCACAAGTTAAAACTACGATTGATTTTCGCTGTGTTTTAATTGTACTGTTGGAAAGGAGCTACGCTTTAACACTTTGCGAACAATGGCCCCCCAGGAGTCTGACTCAGAAAGTGACTTTGGAGACGAACCTTTGAGAGTTCAGAGGCTCTGTGTCCACACCGAAGGAGCTCTTGCCTGAACAATACCTGCTGTTTGGAGGCTCTAGTCACTCTTTGCTACTGCCATGCCCTATGGATCTTTAACTATACCCACATGGTCTACACCAGGATCTCCCCAGGGACATTATCGTGCAGGTGGACAATTATTCCAGATTACCCCCGTTAGCATGTAACAATCGCCTACAGCCCATTGTTGATGAAAAGTCTGCAATAAACCACAAATGTGTAAAGCCTTACTCAGTGTGTGATCGTCATAAATGCTGCCTCAAGTAGTTGCCTGTTTTATTGACGTTGTTAGTGCATAATATGTTGCTTGTTTTCTATGAATTGTTCCGAGCTAGTTGTTAGCGCCTCGCGGCTAGCTTGTTAGCTCCGGGAGAAAACCACTCGGCTATGACCCATTGTAGATTAAATTTGTGCAATAAACTTAACAATCACGCCAGGCTCAGTGTGTGATCGTCCCAAAGGCTGCTTCATGTAGTTGCCGTTTTTATTTTGATGTTATTAGTGCATAATAGGCTACTTGTTTTCAATAAATCGTTCCGAGCTAGCTGTTAGCGGCTAACTGCTAAGAGCTTGTTAGCTCCGGGAGAAAACCACTCGACCCACTGTAGATTAAATGTGAGTAATAAACTTCAAAATAACAATCCCGTCTCAGTGTGTGATCATTGTTAAACGGTTCATTGTGTAGATGGTGTTTTTATTGACTTCATTCGTGCCAACCCTTTCTCAGTTTAACGTGATGACCGGAGCTTTAGCTTGTAATATTAGATTTCTCCGGAGGGAATGCTATCAGGGCATCATCAAGGCCCAAACGCATTCCCAGCGCAGATCCCGTCATGAAAATAAGTTTTCTTGTCACCAGTTCTAATCCTGGGTGTCGAGGTAACAGAAACACTGATGTGTGTCTTTGTAAAAGTCTAAACCTAAAATGGCTGCCGTCTTCATGCTGTTCCATGGACTCACCTCGATATGGACCACGGCTCCTTCAGCAGTTTGCTCCATGAACACCACGGCTCCTTCTTTGACCTGATCCTTTTCACAAATAAACAGGACCTGGTCTCCAGCTATGAGTCCGTCTGCAGATCCATGTCCCAGACCGGGTTTAGGTCCCTGTGGAGAGACCTCGGTCCTGGCTCTTGCCTTTGGTTCAGCCTCAGACTGGGGGCTGGTGAACATTAGAATAATCTTTACTCCTCAGCATCAGGAACATTCCAGACTTACATGAAACACACCTGTTTTTTACAGCCTCGGACCAGGACTTCACACAGGCTGGCTTCTCTTCGAACTGCAGACCGGGAGCTCCTTTTGGGTCGGCGTAAATGTCTTCTGTTTCTGTTATCATTTATAATTATGGTAAATTATAATCTACAGACATATCTTCTGTTGGTTTAAATAAATCTACCCTTTACCTGCTTCAGAATCCAGTTTCATAACTCCCACCAGAGGAATGTCAAAGGACAACCCAGAGTCTCCCTAAAACACAACACAAACTTCAGTCACAACTTCTCTGTCCATATTAACACGATGTTTCGGCCCGGAGTCTGCACCGTTCTTGAGTCAGGGCAATGTCCTTAAAATGTTTGATCATGTTTGGAGTCAACCTTCTCAAAGCAAATGCCACTACAAAAGGTGTTAGTCATGGAGAATGTCTGTTACACCCAAACCAGTATTTGGGCTTGCAGTTGTTAATATATATGACAGAACAAGGGCACAGTTTATGGGAAAGATCAGGTTTAATTAACTATTACCACATGTGCTAAAGCTGATGATCTGTTGAACCTCTAAGAGTGAGGAATTTGTCTTGGGCTATTCACCCAAGCTGTAGCAAATTGTCCATCAAGAAGCCAAGACAAAACTTTCATACATAAAGAGAGGTGCAAAGTAGCAAGAGAAAATAAAATATAGCTACATATACAGTAGCTTTTCCTGGTCATGTGGCGCCCGATTAACCATTTGAAATGGCATGTATTGCATCGTATTATTAGAGCTCCAAATCTGATATGGAACTGCTGTTTATCACTTTGAAAGTGCTGCACATTTTGCATATGAGCACATGCTTGGTAAATTACCCCTAAAATGTTTCTCTTTTTTTGGACATCGTTTCTCCAGTCAAGGTTACAAAAAAGTCAGAAGGCGCCTGGTGAAAACGGAGACCTGAGAAGCCGAACGGAAAAGATGCAAGTCAAAGATCCAAATTAATTTATGAGATATGCAAAGATTTTCAACCAGACTTTGTGTAGAATAAGGGACAGATGTATTTATTTTATTTCTAAAGTCTGTGCTGAGCAGTCTGTTATTTCTCTTCAGACTGAAATTCCCAAAGCCTATTAAGCCTTTTCTAAAGAAAAGTAGCCACAGAACTGAACAACTACCATCCCATTTCAAACCTGCCTTGAGGTGAAGTCCTGGAGAAAGTTATATGTCTCCTGTCTCACAATGTGTTTGATACTGTGCAGTCTGGCTCTAGGCCTTATCACAGCTCAGTGATCCACATGAAGTCCGACGCAGTTAGAAAACTGCTCTAAACAGATTCAAGTCCCATCTCCAGGACTAAAAACATGTACAATAGGCCCAGGGACTGCAGGTGGAAATTAGCACAAGTGCTATAACCTGGTACAATGCATCTCTCCTTTCTGAGGCTAATGTAGATTGTACACTGTCCCTGTTCAAATAAATAAATAAACTAACTAACTTTGTTGAAATTGGAAACTGTGACCTGTGGAGTTCCCCAGGGGCGATGCTAGGACCCCTCTTATTCAATCTTTACATGCTTCCAGAGTAGGCTGCTCTTGTTGTTTTTGGCCACAGACACAAAGAGAAAGTGTTATCAGTCACCTCGAGTCTCTCTCTCTAAAACCAAAATATCAGGTTAGAAATCAAGGAGAACTCATGAACTCAGACCTGAACTTAAACATCAAAGCAATAACATCAGCAGCTTTTTATCATGAAAATAAAAGGAATAGTGTTGAAACCAGACTTGGAGTGACTAATCCATGCCTTTGTCTCTAGGAGGTTAGAAGACTGTAATGGCTGCTCACTGTCAGACACTGCTGTGCTCTACAAAGTCTAAACTGGCCCCGGACTCACCGCGATGTGGACTGTAGTCCCTTTTTCAGTTTCCTTCATGAAGAGATAGGTTCCTTTCACCATTTGCTCCTTTTCGTCAATGAACAGGACGTGGTCTCCTGTTTGAAGTTCACACCTGAGACCTGGATTAGGTGCTTCTGGAGACTCTGGTTCAGACCGAGCTCTGGTCTTGGGTTCAGACTCGGACAGGGACCTGAGTCGATGTCCAAATTCTGGATGAGACCTGTGGGTGGCCAACCTGACGGACAAGTTAAAACCTCAAAATGTAACTACCTTTCAGAATCATGAAACACACCTGATTTTGTCTGGCTTTGATGAGGACTTCACATGGGACTCCGGTCTGGACTCCGGTCTGGACTCTGCAACAGGAGCTACAGCTTTTTTTGCAGAACCCGGGAACAAATCGAACCTGAACTTGGGTTTGTCTTTTTTGTCAGTGTTGGATTTGTCACAAACGGGGCTCAGTTTTGCAGACTTAGACTTGAACCTGCTGAAACCTGTAGCAGGATCTCGGAGCTGATCCGGGTCTTCGTATAGATGGTCCTGTTCCATCGGTTCAGGGTCTACAGACAGAGACTTTGGAGCCGAGTCCCAGCAGGTGTTAGGGTCACATTCTGGCCTGGACTCTGGTCTGGACTCTGGTCTGGACTCTGGTCTGGACTCTCTCGTTGGAGGGTCCTGGGGGAAGTGGTCTGAGAGGAAGGACATGGGCTGGTCCCGGTCTTGGTTTGAGCCAGGTCTTGGGTCTGGTTTGGACTTTAGAGACAGTCTCATTCCCAGTCTTTCTTTGGTCTGTGGATGTGGACTGGTCTGGGATCCCACTGCTGTGGTTCTGTTGAACGGAGCAAAGACTCCACAGTCTTTGTCACAGGAGAAAAACTGTTTGAGTCTGTAGGAGCCATTGGTGCTGCCTCTGCCTCGGTCTGAACCCTGGAAAACATTAGAATAAATGTGTTCAGGCACTTCACAGGCACACTCTGCCTCGGGGCAGACTGACAGAGACTGTCATTCTGTAGTCACTGATCACAAAGTAACACAAACACAATCTCACAAGCTGAAGAGGAAGAGTTTCCAACTGTCCAACAGGATTTGCTAATGCTAAAGGAAGCATGCTAATGCTAAAGGCAGCATGCTAATGCTAAAGGCAGCATGCCAATGCTAGAAACAGCATGCTCATGCTAACGGAAGCATGTTAATACAGTAATCAGGTCATAAATATCTCAATGGATGGCTAGATATTAAAAAGGTTGATTATATAAAATTCTTAGGAATCTACATTGATCAGTTCCTAAATTTAAAAAAAAAACATATTGATAAGTCAGTTAATTTTTTTTTAATCAAAACTCTACTTTTCTGATTTTTTAAAATATTTTTTATTCAGACATTTAAACATTTAACAGAAGACGACATAAATAACCCTAACCCTAACTCCTAAAGACTTCTCTCCCGCTCACTACAAGTCACGCTGCTTCTATTGACGGAAGTGAGCGGGAGAGAAGTCTTTAGGAGTTAGTGCGCGGACGTAGTGCTCCCCGTATTATTACGCCTCACAATATAGTACCCCTTTTTATCCACTGAGAAAATCGACATGTTACATTTCTGTGTTACTATACTTTGTAGTGTAACACGTCACGTAACTGTATTTAAATAGGGACAACGTGGAAGAGTTTGGTAGCTTCTAACGGGAGCTGATTTGGAACTACACAGTATGTGGAGGAGGCTGCGTTTGTGCTCCGTTTGCATGACAGAGCACACGGACAAAGACCAGACAGGTACATATCAACTAGTCTAAGGTAAGAACATATGTCAGTATGTAAAAACGGTGGCCTATTCCTTTAACATTTCAAAGTCTTTTGTGTTCAACCTTGTGGAGGAGACAAAGTAGAGCCTCTGAGGCCCCAAAATGATCCTTACCCACCGTGGCAACCACCTCCCGGTTTCTTTCAGAATGATTCTTTTTTTTTTTTTTCATTTTGTCTAAAAAATCAGGACATTTCTGAA
Source organism: Proterorhinus semilunaris (assembly GCA_021464625.1). NCBI lineage: Eukaryota > Metazoa > Chordata > Actinopteri > Gobiiformes > Gobiidae > Proterorhinus > Proterorhinus semilunaris. Next base: position 374,859 of record JAJBBP010000038.1, on the reverse strand, counting down.
AATTCCTGTCATGCAGAATTGAAACAAAGTATGTTTCTGGGATATGTCCAGTTAACTGCATGCAAATTCTCACAAAATGACCAACCTAATCCTTTTTTCATATTGTTTTAAATGTTATGCAGTGCATTACTTGCACCACCATCCTATCCAATCTGGCGCACCCCACTGGTATCAAAATATGTCTCATACATAACTTGTTTCTACATTACATCTGTTAAGTGTAATCGCCCAATTATCAGTATTTATCTTATAGTTACTTGAACATTTTCTTTCAAAAATGTATGTACATTTGAATAGAAGAGCAAAAGTTGCACTTTTAAAGAAAAGAGTAAATTCATAGTGTTGGAGAGCTGCACGGGATATTTGGATCCTCACAAATTCTGCAATACGCTGGACATGAGAATGGCTATTGTAAGCTAATGGTGTTTATAATTGCTGCTTGAAACAAAAATGTTTTGCAATTAATAAAGTGCATGTTTGTTATAAGTTTGTCTTTTTTTTACATTTTTACTTCTTGCATAAATTGTATGATTTTGCAAAGACTGACAAATAAGTACACAGTTGGAATTACATTGTCCTACTATAGGTGAACGGGTGAAATTTAAGTTTAGCAAGAAAATGAGATTACCTTGTGCCAATGAAAGAAATTAAGTTGAGCAAGCAATAGAAATTACGTTAAGCAAGAAACAAAAATGACCTTGTGCCAATAAAATAAATTAAGTTGAGTGATCAATAGCATTTTCCTAGTGCTAGTACTAGAAAATAAGTTGTGGATGGGGAAAAACATAAGTTGAGAGAAGGATAATGCATGAATTACATGAACTAAATAATGTGAGTTATATTAACTTTTTTTCAGAACTTGAATCTTTAAGTTGATCTTTCCAATTTAAGAATGTGGTGGCAGTCTTATAACTTAAATGTTTGAGTTGAAATGGCTTTTTTTTTATTAGAGTGTGTGTTCAGGGGGATGAGCTGTGTTGCTTTTGGTTTCATCTGACCAGAGCACCTTCTTCCACATGTTTGGTGTGTCTCCCAGGTGGCTTGTGGCAAACTTTAAACCACACTTTTTATGGATATCTTTAAGAAATGTCTTTCTTCTTCCACTCTTCCATAAAGGCCAGAGTTGTGCAGTATACGACTGATTGTCGTCCTATGGACAGAGTCTCCACCTCAGCTGTACATTTCTGCAGTTCATCCAGAGTGATCATGGGCCTCTTGGCAGCATCTCTGATCAGTTTTCTCCTTGTATGAGCTGAAGGTTTAGAGGGACGGCCGGGTCTTTGTAGATCTGCAGTGGTCTGATCCTCCTTCCATTTCAATATTATCGCTTGCACACTGCTCCTTGGGATGTTTAAAGCTTGGGAGATCTTTTTGTATCCAAATCCGGCTTTAAACTTCTCCACAACAGTAACCCTGATAAAACCGAGGTTATTATTTTAGGTCCTCAAAAACTGAGAGAGTCTTTATCTTAGCAGATCATCTCCCTGGATAATGTTAGCGTATCAACGAGCTCTAAAGTAAAAAACCTTGGAGTTCTGTTTGACCAAGACCTCTCTTTTAAAACACATATAAACCAGGCTCTTTCACCTGCGCAGCATTGCTAAAATACGAAACATCCTCCCTCAGAGTGACGCAGAAAAACGTATCCATGCATTTGTTTCCTCAAGGCTGGACGACTGTAACTGCCTGCTAGCAGCAGGTCCTAAAAGTTCCCTAAAAAGTTTTCAATTAGTTCAAAATGCAGCTGCAAGATTGTTAACGCGTACAAAGAGAAGAGAACACATTACACCTGTGCTAAAGTCTCTCCATTGGCTCCTGTTGAGTTTAGAATCAAATTTAAAACCCTGCTCCTCACATTTAAAGCCATAAAGGGTTTGGCTCCGCTTTATCTCCAAGATGTTATCGTTCCATATCGGCCAACCAGAGCTCTCAAACCTCAGGGCTACTAGTGATTCCTCTGGTCTCCAACATCCCTGTAGGAGGAAGAGCCTTCAGCTCCAACATCCCTGTAGGAGGAAGAGCCTTCAGCTCCAACATCCCTGTAGGAGGAAGAACCTTTAGCTCCAACATCCCTGTAGGAGGAAGAGCCTTTAGCTCCAACATCCCTGTAGGAGGAAGAGCCTTTAGCTCCAACATCCCTGTAGGAGGAAGAGCCTTTAGCTCCAACATCACTGTAGGAGGAAGAGCCTTTAGCTCCAACATCCCTGTAGGAGGAAGAGCCTTTAGCTCCAACATCACTGTAGGAGGAAGAGCCTTTAGCTCCAACATCACTGTAGGAGGAAGAGCCTTTAGCTCCAACATCACTGTAGGAGGAAGAGCCTTCAGCTCCAACATCACTGTAGGAGGAAGAGCCTTCAGCTCCAACATCACTGTAGGAGGAAGAGCCTTTAGCTCCAACATCACTGAGGAGGAAGATCCTTTAGCTCTGTAATGACAGTTTTTAGAATTAACTAAGCTAAAACTATTCGCAGCAAATGCACAGCCTGAACCTACTGTCTGGTGGACGACTGGGCCTTTAATTAATGCAGAGACGGCCGTCTGACGCCATGCTGAGTTTGCACTAAAGCACAGGCCTTCTGCGTTGCACCTGAAGACATCCCCCTTTGGCCACAAAGGCCTCTGCTGGTTGCTCCTTTCACACTTAAGACAAAGGCCTTCCTGTGTCTTGCGCTAAAACAAAAGGTGATGTTTGCATATGATGATCTGAGCAGTATCACCCCCCATGCCTGTGTGACGTCACGGTTTCTGTGTCCTGCTGTGTCCCCCCGGGACTATAAAGACTTTGAGTATCTCTGCCTCGCCAGAGCTCACGATGGATTTCTGTGTCGGCTCTCCATATATATATATGTGTAAAATAAATGTGTTTACATCTTTGATTTAAGACAAATATCTTTCCAGCTTTTTCCTTTATTGGGGTATGAAATTCCACGACAGTTTGGCGTTGATGGCATGTCTTGGCCTGGGTTTTTTCGGCGGGGACGAGCGGGTGCGTTCGGCCGACCTGGAACAAAACCAGCCTCCGCTCTATTTGGAGACGAAAGGAGGGCGCGCTCGTCTCGCGCATGAAGGGACCTTTGGCCACACAAGACCAAAAAGATTTGTGGTGAGTTTTTGTCTTTTCAAACATGTAAAGCCCAGGGCAGCGCTTAAGTGTACACGGTTGTTTGATTTATTTATGTATTTTTGGGGTACTTTAGTCATTGCCATTGGTGTAGAGCGGGTAAAATTACCCGCGGCTAACGGCTGCGCGGGAGCGTTGCTTTTAGTGCAAGCCGTATTCTGTGAGCCTTCAGCCGGGCCCGGTCCGATCCAAGAACACGCCTGGTTACATGCGTTAGTTGCAGTAACGGAAGGGGGGACGGACCGCTCTATTTGGTGAGAGACAGGAGGCATTTGGCTACGCGAGGTTAGCGCCATTGTTCTTTAAGAGAAAATGGGAAAAAATCAATCTAGAGATACTACACGTTAACGTCCCCCGTAACAATGGCAATGGAAAAACAGTTGCAAATTATGTGCAGCTCATTCGGATCTCCCGGAGGGAGGTTTTTTATGTCCTTCAATCGATTACGCATCTTGCGTGAAAATTAGAAGAAGGAAGGGAAATATTACTTGGTTTTAAGAATATCACGGCAAAAGACGTTAGAGAAAGAAATATGTAAAACAATAGCTCCTCCGCTGTTCACCGAAGCGGAGAACACACAGGCGGACGCGTAAGGCGATCAGCCCCAAGAAATTTCCCCCAAACTCCCCTACTAACAATAAGTGCGCACCCAAACAAGGCGTTGGGTTTTTAAAAAATGAACAGACTACTGTTGTCCCCTTTTTCCTCTCCCTGTCCAGGTCTGTCGGCGTTTTCCTCCGCGCCCTGCCCTCCGCCTCAAAGCCCCAGCACCATCACAGAGCCTCTCGCAACAGCTGATACCCCGCGAGAAGTGGGCCCAAACCCGGGAGCAGAAGAAGAAGCGGCGGAAGCAGATACACGCTCAGGCAACCGAAGCTCACGACTCACTCCGTGGACACATTATGTGAGACACCGACAACTGCTTTGGAGGCCAGAGACAAACTGCTCCAAATCCCGTGACTGTTGCCCCACGGAGGCGGCAGCGTGCAGCACCAAACGCACCCGCTGAAACCCCGTTGAAAGTTGCCCCCGCACCGCAAACAGAAGAAGCCATTGGGACCGGCACGTTTGGTTATTAACCAACCCTCATGGACCACAGGCTAACGTTATTTGAACGCTTTGGGCTACCTGGGCCTCCTGCGGACTTTGAGAAACTTAAGCCACATTTGCCAGAGCCAGGACTACGGTGCTGCGGAGCGCGCAGGAACATGTGTCACGGACTGGCGGCAGCTTTTCCACAGCCCGGCGGAAAGACTGTGTGCTCGACGTGTGTCGAAGGACTGTTACCGGAGGAGGCGTTAAAGGCAGAGGGACTCTCAAGCTCACACGGGGCCAGAGGACAGCAGAGGCGGGCGTGGAGGAAACACGAGCGACTGACCAAACCCGGGTTCACATTCGTCACCAAAGCGACCGCTCATGTCACGTAAGTTTGAACAAGAACACACTGCAATTGGCACTTTGAGATAATTCATGCTGAATTCCCGTAATATACGCTAACAATCTGTGGTGTAAAAGTTAAAATTCTAGATGATTCAGGGACAACAAATCCTGTGTTAAAAACAAAACATAAGGTGACAGACTTTGGTCCTTTCTAAAAATGAGTGGTCGCTTCACAAAACTCATGGCTTCAGTGTAGTGAAGATAGGCTACGAACGGAGTACGTTTATTGGGATAGGCACTACTCCGCGGTATTACCTAACGTGTGACCTAATGAGCATCAAAAACATTTTATCGACCCACTGTGCTCCACTTTGCACACAGTTTTGTCCGAACCCACGTCTGCAGCGTGGAGGGAGGTCCCTGCATGTATTAATAAGTGTAGCAGTGCTGGAGGCTGGACACAGGTCCAAGACGGACACTCGTGGTTCTCCACAAATGCAAACGCATGGAGAAGCCCTTTTTATTTTTTTACTGTTCTTTGAAGTTTGCATAAAAGCAAAAAACAAAAACAAAGAGATAAACCCTAACAAAAGGTGTGAAGGGTTACAATTTTATCCCAACAGAGATCTGTTTCATAATCTGATGGACAGATGCCAAAATGCATACCTAAATTCAACATGATCAGAAGGTTGAAACAATTTTTTTTAATTTTTTTTTTTAATTGGCTGGCCAAAGCTGATCTTCTAAACGGAATTAAACAAAGAATGAACAATCAACATGGTGAAATCAAAATGGGACTTATTTTTATCACACTCTCGTGGCGCAAAAAGCCAATCAAAATAGTGCATGACGTTGGTAACTCAGGTCCTTATTGTTTTAATGCTTTTGAATTTACTTTTTACGTAGTTTTGGGGTTGTGGTTTTTGACATTTTGATTTATTTATTTTTCCTTTTTGCACCGCGGTGGTGTCTTATTTTTCTCCACTAGTGGAACGGATGGGTGAAAGACGATCACGCTTTCAAAATAAGAGCGCTCAACAAATTCTGGGCTGAAAGATATGAAAAGATATGAAGTTTGACGGCCTGAACAAACATTTTTTTTTTTTACAATGACTTTCTGACCTGACCTGACAACTTACTGCGCAAGCGTTTTTGTTTGTGTTGATGTCATTGTGTGTCTCAGTTGATCGTTGTGTGTGTGTGTGTGTGTATATTTGATGTGTGTTTCTGGTCATTTATTTACAGGCATATGACCACAAACACGACCCGTTATCCTGTGTCCGCTACACAGGATAACGAAATTCTTGCTTTTCCTTTTTTTTTCAACAGGCTGAGCAGTGCATTTAATGACAACTAACCACTAACAAACTGACACATAACACACCATCGTTTCATTTGAATGACTTGAAACTAACGAACCGTTGCTGTTTCTTTTGGAGCAGAATTCCACAGGTACAGACCGGCTGCTGGAAGTGTGAGAACATACGAGTGTCGACAATTTTACAACCGAGTCTGTCCTGTTGTGTGTTCTGATTTTAATATTGTTTGCCCAAACACCATTCAGCACAAACTGGTCACGCTCGCTGGGGCTCGTGAGCAGGCAGCGGGCGAATGCAGACAAGGCAGACAAGGCATACCTGCCTCTGCCCATATGCAGGCACTGGCCGCTCCAGACGAGATGGAGCTGTGGGCGAAAAATGGCCTTGGTGGGTTGCTGGGTAAACCTCAAACCGGGTTTGCCACAGCATTTCTTCAGAGACTTTGTGCCTTTAGCACATGGCCGAGACCATGCCTGAAAAGGAGGGATGTGTAACTTAAATTACACACAATTGAGGTTCTGCCAAACCTTTGGCACAGAACCCGGGTAAGTTCCAAATTATTCCTTAGGCTGCCCATGCCCCGCCCCATCGCACCATGCCAAGGTAAGAAATACTGTCTGTCTGGTTCTGGTGGATCTCTGGTCCAAATGGACTGAAGTATTTGCATGTAAACACGCCATGAGCAACGCGGTGGTGAAAGCTCTGCTCACAGAAATTGTGCCACAATGGGGTGTCCCGGAAAGGAAAAAAAAAAAAAATAATAATAATATATAATTTCTAGTGACAATGGCAGTCACTTTGTAGCAAAATTATTGAGGAAGTAGGTCAATTTCTGGGCATTGATATGAGGAAACATTGCGAGCGAGAGAATGGCACTCTGAGGTCAAAACCTAAACCCATTTGCCAGACCGCCCAACTTGGGAGCGGGACCCCGACCTACAGATCTGCCATGCACCTTTTGTGTGATGACGACATGCTGTCTTATTGTAAAGAAATGAATGCACTACTGTGATCTATTTCTGCCTGCGCAGGCGGCTCTGCACGAGATCGAGCCATACGACTGGGTCCTGGTGAAGGAGACGAGACGGAAACATGGATCCATCCTCGTCCTCCTGGTGACGGACACGGCCGTTACAGATCGCAGAGAGGGCAGCTTGGATCCACGCCAACCACTGTTGTGCAGTGCTGCCACCGAGGGCCATAGACGAGGACACCGAGGGTCGGGACGGAGCAGGCATACTCACGGCTCCCTAAGCATAAGGGGTCGGCCGGCGTCACTGGAGCAGGCCCACAACAACAACAACACCCAGAGAATCCCAGCGTTCCCGAGGCGCATCCCCAGGAACAACACGACGCCCCAACTCCCTTGCCCCCGGACCCCAAGGTCACACCCCGAACCCCGAGCACTCTGCCCAAACGAGTGCCGAGGCCAAAGCCCCAACGCGATTAGGGTCTTGCCGCTCCAAGACCAACGCTTCACACACGCTCGTGAGCATTTCCGCGGAAAAGACTACTGAACCCGTAGCAGGTCCCGTACGGCTAATACCAGCATGGGCCCGTGGCCTATTATGTTGGAAACACTGTCCGCACTCTTATCGCTGTCCGGATCCATTGTGTTATTATAATGTGCTCTTTCTTTTATTGACAAACATGTTTCTTTTCTTGTCCACTTTGGACAGCAATAATTTAAGTGTTTCAAGCTTGAAGGTGATGTGATTACAATGCCTCTGGTATTTAACTGAATGTGATTAATGCAAAAATGGTTTTGAATTATCAAAAGAGGGGAGTGTAATGACAGTTTTTAGAATTAACTAAGCTAAAACTATTCGCAGCAAATGCACAGCCTGAACCTACTGTCTGGTGGACGACTGGGCCTTTAATTAATGCAGAGACGGCCGTCTGACGCCATGCTGAGTTTGCACTAAAGCACAGGCCTTCTGCGTTGCACCTGAAGACATCCCCCTTTGGCCACAAAGGCCTCTGCTGGTTGCTCCTTTCACACTTAAGACAAAGGCCTTCCTGTGTCTTGCGCTAAAACAAAAGGTGATGTTTGCATATGATGATCTGAGCAGTATCACCCCCCATGCCTGTGTGACGTCACGGTTTCTGTGTCCTGCTGTGTCCCCCCGGGACTATAAAGACTTTGAGTATCTCTGCCTCGCCAGAGCTCACGATGGATTTCTGTGTCGGCTCTCCATATATATATATGTGTAAAATAAATGTGTTTACATCTTTGATTTAAGACAAATATCTTTCCAGCTTTTTCCTTTATTGGGGTATGAAATTCCACGACAGCTCCAACATCACTGTAGGAGGAAGAGCCTTTAGCTCCAAAATCACTGTAGGAGGAAGAGCCTTTAGCTCCAACATCACTGTAGGAGGAAGAGCCTTTAGCTCCAACATCACTGTAGGAGGAAGAGCCTTTAGCTCCAACATCACTGAGGAAAGAAGAGCCTTTAGCTCCAACATCACTGTAGGAGGAAGAGCCTTTAGCTCCAACATCACTGTAGGAGGAAGAGCCTTTAGCTCCAACATCACTGTAGGAGGAAGAGCCTTTAGCTCCAACATCACTGTAGGAGGAAGAGCCTTTAGCTCCAACATCACTGTAGGAGGAAGAGCCTTTAGCTCCAACATCACTGTAGGAGGAAGAGCCTTTAGCTCCAACATCACTGTAGGAGGAAGAGCCTTCAGCTCCAACATCACTGTAGGAGGAAGAGCCTTTAGCTCCGGTTTTATGGAATAAACTCCCAGCTCATGTTAAAGAAGCAGAAACAGTCCCTACATTTAAGACTAGGCTCAAAACGAACCTCTTCGAATGAGCTTATGATCAGGTCAGTTAAAGCTCTAACCCTCAGCCTTAGAAGAAACACTGCTGTGGGAAGTACGGTACACTGAGCTCTATACTCTTCTTCTTCTTACTGCAAACTTTGTCTTATTATTAAGGCTGAAACGACGCGTCGACGTAGTCGACGTCATCGATTACGTAAATACGTCGCTTGTTTACATCATGGCGGCGCGCGATGCTGGCGATGCGAGCGAGGGGAAAAAGGCACGCCAAAAGTCATCAAAAGTGTGGGAGTATTTCCAGAAACGGCCAAATAATGTTGTTTTATGCACACTGTGTCGAGCGGAAACGGCCTACCACAGCAGCACAACGGCTATGAACGAACATTTAAAACGAAAACACCCGACAGCGTTCATGCCATCAACCAGTCAATCGGCTGCGCGAGTATTTTTCATTACACAAAAACATGAATGTATAATTTGTATCTGCGTTGTAAATTCATAAACTAAAGCACTGTTTCGCTCTGAGAGGCGTCAAGGGAGTACAGTGAGTGTTCCAGAATATTTTGATCTGCACTTTGTTTTGTGCTGGTTATTTATTTTTTATTTTGCGCATTTTAAAGCAAATAAGCAATACTTTTACTTTTATTCAAATGTTTACAGTGAGTGTTCCAGAATATTTTGATTTGCACATTTTATAGGCTACTGAGTTGCACATTGAGCCATAATTTTATTTGGTTAAATAAAAGCCATGCCATTTGAAAATACTGGCCTACGTCAATTTTTTCCCCTTCATTTTAAATGAAAAAATAATCGGTAAAAGGAAAAATAATCTATAGTTTAATCGAAAAAATAATCTATAGATTAATCGATAGAAAAATAATCGTTGCAGCCTTACTTATTATGATACAATATTTATTTTATCTGTAGTCTGTTCATTACTATTCACATGGTGTCTCCTGTCCCACTCCCCCTCGGGAGGGCCTGTCTAGATCGAACGGAGGAACCCTGCTGAACGGAGGAACCCGGCTGAACGGAGGAACCCGGCTGAACGGAGGAACCCTGCTGAACGGAGGAACCCGGCTGAACGGAGGAACCCGGCTGAACGGAGGAACCCGGCTGAACGGAGGAACCCGGCTGAACGGAGGAACCCGGCTGAACGGAGGAACCCGGCTGAACGGAGGAACCCTGCTGAACGAAGGAACCCGGCTGAACGGAGGAACCCTGCTGAACGGAGGAACCCGGCTGAACGGAGGAACCCGGCTGAACGGAGGAACCCGGCTGAACGGAGGAACCCGGCTGAACGGAGGAACCCGGCTGAACGGAGGAACCCTGCTGAACGGAGGAACCCGGCTGAACGGAGGAACCCTGCTGAACGGAGGGACCCGGCTGAACGGAGGGACCCGGCTGAACGGAGGAACCCAGCTGAACGGAGGGACCCGGCTGAACGGAGGGACCCGGCTGAACGGAGGAACCCGGCTGAACGGAGGAACCCTGCTGAACGGAGGAACCCGGCTGAACGGAGGAACCCTGCCTACTGGGTTGACAAACAAGGACTGGACGGTCTGAGATCTTGGCCCGTCTGCTGAGAGACTCCTCCGGCCCTGGGTCTCTATAGCCTGTCCGTCCATGGGAGTGGATCTCTCCTTCTGTGGTTCTCCTCAAGGTTTCTCGTTTCTCCCTCTGGGTGTTTGAGTTGTTCTCTGTGCTGGAGAGTCTAAGGACAGGGGACGCCCGAGCTGCTCGTCTCCACTGCTGACGCTTATTTGGACTTTATGTTTGCCTGGATATTTGATTCTCCTGAACTTTACACTGTCTTATTTACTGCTCTGTTTTATTGCCTTAATGTTTGTTGCAGCTGTGAGGAAACTCCTGTTGTGATATTGGGGCGATACAAAACCATTGATTGATTGATTGACTTTAAAACCAGAGGTGACTTGTCCTTTGAAGCTGTTGCTCCTAAACTCTGGAATGACCTTCCTCTGTCGCTACGTGTGACCGACACTGTCGATTCCTTTAAAAAACAGCTGAAGACATGGCTGTTTGGACGAACTTTTAGTTGAAAAGGCTGTGATTGTTTTAATTATACATTTCTCAGTAACCATTATTATTTTTGTGCTCTTCTTCTTCTTCTTCAGTCCGCCTTCACCTCTTGGAAGAAGTCAGCGGGAGCTAATTTTATGTGAGTTTTCTTTGTTTATCTGCTAAGTAGTCTGGGTAAGTATCTTTACCCAGGGTGGTGGGTTATGGACCCTTGTTGATAAGCTTAAAGCTTTTTGGGTGTCAATTTTTCACAATGTAGCATTACTTGATGGTTTATAAGTTTTATTTCTCAATTGTTTAATAATTGATATAATTGATCATGACAAGAGAACCTTTGGCATCTGCCACAGGGACTACCAATGAAATGTAGCGTTTTCTGCAAACTCGGGCACATTTACATTGTATAATGTTGATTATACTTTTTCAAATAAATAAATAAAAAATAAATAAAATATCTGACTTTATTGATCTTACAATGGAGAAAAGAGGAACATTCACCTTTCACTCAGAGAAGGACACTTTTAACAACGTCTCTTGATATCGGGTAATATCGGATATCGACCAATACTCAAACCCCCAGTATCGGTATCGAAGCAAAAAAGCTGGATTGGTGCATCTCTCGTTAATAACGATCATGGGCCAAATCCAGTCGGCAGTGCTTAATTTGATTCCCCGTTTGGGGGAACGTATTCCCCTAATTTTCAGTTATTCAGGGTAAAGGATCCTGAAAGTATTTAGGAGGATCCAGAAAAGATTTGATCTGATATAATAGTGTTTAATGAGAGTGTTCTGGCAAATGATTTGGCCTGTTCCCCAAATCCATTACATCAGACCAAAATTGTTCCTGAAACGACTAATTGACAAATTAAGCACTGCCTGTATAGGCACAGTCTGTATAGATGTTATACTATAGGTTATTTAGCCTAGCATCATTTTAGCATTACCAAACAAACAAGACTTTCTATTACAATAATTTCTCAAGAACATGGTCAAACCAAACAAACTAATGTCGTGTTGAGTGTTCAGTGCAGATGGAAAAGAGATAAAGGTTTCCTACAGCAAAAATAGATATTATCGAGTTTCAGAATCAAAATCAAGTTTGAAATTTCAATATCTTGACAACACTAAATTAGAAAAGTTCCTGATGGATTCACCTGCAGTTCCACGCCGTAGAAAACCCCTGGGACGTCCCACTTAAACTTTGGTTCCGTGATGTTTCCGATATAGCGGATGGTGCCTTTGAGCAGCGCAGATTCCTCCTGGACCCAGACTTCAGTGCCTTCTCTGAGCCTCCGGGCAGAGCGTAGGCCCTGGGGCTGGTTCAGAGCTGTGAGTCTGTCTGTTTCAGGGAGAGCCATGAGGAGACCGGCCTCCTCTCGGCTGATGGGCTGCAGAGACTCTCTGTCCACCGGGAAATCCACCCCATAGTGGGAATCAGTGAAGACCACGTCCAGACTCTTTCCTTGTTTTCGGAGTTTGAAGGAGGTGCTGCATATCTGCCCTGGTTTACGAGAGATTAATGACTTCAGAGGCTGCGACACGATGAAGAACTGAAGATCTGAGGAGGTCATCCTGCACAGACACACGTTTATGAACAATTAATAGAAATTACACACTTATTGTAATTGGTGGATTGGTGGACTTCACAACATTAATATTTAGAGCAGAGAACGTCAAAGGTAGAGATGCACAATCCAGGTTTTACTGATCCTGGGGGGGTGAGTATCGGCCGATATCCAATATTAACTGATACCAGAGACATTCTTAAAAGTGGCTCTGAAAATGTGAATGTTTCTCTTTTCTCCAGAGTCAGATCAATAAAGTCTGATCTTTCACAAATCAGACGTTACAGATCAATTATCAATTATTTCTATTAATAAACTAATGGAAAAACTTTAAAGAAGGCTCATTGGGCTTTTCTACAAATTATCCTCGGCTCCATGACTCAGGCGGCGGGCTTGAGGTGGGTTTGCTTATAGCCCCCCAGCTCAGCCGTCACATGTTGGAGTTCACCTATACGCCTTCGGGTCTCTCACCGTTGTCTCGGCCTACGGGCCCAACATCGGTGCAGAGTACCCGGCCTTCTTGGAGTCCCTGGGAGGGGTACTAGATGGTGCTCCGGCTGGGGACTCCATTGTTCTACTGGGGGACTTCAACGCCCACGTGGGTAACGACAGTGAGACCTGGGTGGGGGTGATGGGGAAGAACGGCCTCCCCGATCGGAACCCGAGTGGTGTTCTGTTATTGGACTTCTGTGCTAGTTACGGTTTGTCCATAACGAACACCATGTTCGAGCACAAGGATGTCCATAAGTGCACGTGGTACCAGGACACCCTAGGCAGGAGGTCGATGATCGACTTTGTAGTTGTGTCATCTGATCTCCGGCCGCCTGTCTCGGACACTCTGGTGAAGAGAGGGGCTGAGCTGTCAACCGATCACCACCTGGTGGTGAGCTGGATCCGCTGGCAGGGGAAGAAGCCGGTCAGACCTGGCAGGCCCAAACGTGTTGTGAGGGTCTGTTGGGAACGTCTGGTGGATCCCTCTGTCAGTAGGGTCTTTAACTCCCACCTCCGGAAGAGCTTCACCCAGATTCCGAGGGAGGTAGGGGACATGGAGTCCGAGTGGACCATGTTCTCCTCCTCCATTGTCGATGCGGCTGCTCGTAGTTGTGGCCGTAAGGTCTCTGGTGCCTGTCGCGGCGGCAATCCCAGATCCCGGTGGTGGCGCCCGGAAGTAAGGGATGCCATCAAGCTGAAGAAGGAGTCCTATCTGGCCTTGTTGGCTTGTGGGACTCCGGAGGCAGCTGAGAGGAACCGGCAGGCCAAGCGTGCTGCAGCTCGTGTGGTCAAAGAGGCAAAAACTCCCGTCTGGGAGGAGTTCGGAGAAGCCATGGAGGAGGACTATCGGTCGGCCTCGAAGAGATTCTGGCAAACCATCCGGCACCTCAGGAGGGGGAAGCAGTGCTTCACCAACACTGTTTACAGTGTGGGTGGGGGGCTGCTGACCTCGACTGGGGACGTGGTCGGGCGGTGGAAGGAGTACTTCGAGGATCTCCTCAATCCCACTGTTGCGTCTTCCGATGAGGAGGCAGAGGCTGGGGACTCGGAGGGGGGCTCGTCCATCACCCAGGCTGAAGTCACCGAGGTGGTTAGAAAGCTCCTCGGTGGCCCCGGGGGTGGATGAGATTCGTCCTGAGTACCTTAAGTCTCTGGATGTTGTAGGGCTGTCTTGGTTGACACGTCTCTGCAACATCGCGTGGCGGTCGGGGACAGTGCCTCTGGATTGGCAGACCGGGGTGGTGGTCCCCCTCTTTAAGAAGGGGGATCGGAGGGTGTGCTCCAATTACAGAGGGATCACACTCCTCAGTCTCCCTGGTAAGGTCTATTCCAGGGTGCTGGAGAGGAGGATCCGTCCGATAGTCGAACCTCGGATCCAGGAGGAACAATGCGGTTTTCGTCCTGGTCGTGGAACACTGGACCAGCTCTATACCCTTCATCGGGTGCTCGAGGGTTTGTGGGAGTTCGCCCAACCAGTCCACATGTGCTTTGTGGACCTGGAGAAAGCGTTCAATCGTGTCCCTCGTGGTGCCCTGTGGGGGGTGCTCCGGGAGTATGGGGTACGGGGCCCTCTACTAAGGGCTGTCCGTTCCCTGTATGACCGTAGCAGGAGCTTGGTTCGCATTGCCGGCAGTAAGTCAGACCTGTTCTCGGTGCGTGTTGGTCTCCGCCAGGGCTGCCCTTTGTCACCGGTTCTGGTCATTACCTTTATGGACAGATTTTCTAGGCGCAGCCAGGGGCCGGAGGGTGTCCGGTTTGGGAACCTCAGAATCTCATCTCTGCTGTTTGCAGCCGAGTGTGAAGCAGCCGGGATGAGGATCAGCACCTTCAGGTCGGTGGGGAGTCCTTGCCCCAAGTGGAGGAGTTCAAGTATCTCGGGGTCATGTTCTCAGTGAGGGACGGATGGAGCGTGAGATCGGTAGACGGATCGGTGCGGCGTCAGCAGTGATGCGGTCGCTGTATCGGACTGTTGTGGTGAAGAGGGAGCGGAGTCTGAGGCAAAGCTCTCGATTTACCGATCGATCTACGTTCCCACCCTCACCTATGGTCATGAGATTTGGGTAACGACCGAAAGGACAAGATCGCGAATACAAGCGGCCGAAATTAGTTTCCTTCGCAGGGTGGCTGGGCGCACCCTCCGAGATCGGGTGAGGAGCTCAGTTACCCGGGAGGAGCTCGGAGTAGATTCGCTGCTCCTCCACGTCGAAAGGAGCCAGCTGAGGTGGCTAGGGCATCTGTTCCGGATACCTCCTGGTCGCCTCCCTTGGGAGGTGTTCCAGGCATGTCCCACTGGGAGGAGGCCTCGTGGAAGGCCGAGGACACGCTGGTGGGACTATGTCTCCGAGCTGGCCTGGTGTCGCCTCAGGGTCCCCCCAGAACAGCTGGAAGAGGTGTGCGTGGATCGGGAAGTCTGGGCCTCTCTGCTGAGACTGCTGCCCTCGCGACCCGGCCCCGGATAAAGCGGAAGAAAATGGATGGATGGATGTTGTCGACCTATTGTATACATCACATGTGGTCTGTTCACGTGACATTTGGTTGTCACATGACTTATGTGTACTTAAGCACACTGGTGACTAATCAATGCTCTATGCCAGCGGTGCCCAAAGTAGGGCCATAGAGTGACCTACTTTTGCACTTAATACTTATAAATTGCGTTCACGTGATATCACAACATTGGAGGGCAACTTAAAATTCCATGGCTGTAACCATAGTAACACTCAAAATGCAGATTTATAGTCTTAAATCATTGCTAATTTCTCTGTAATTCCTGAGGCCAATTCACATGAAACTAAAGCCGTCACAAAGTTCAAAGTCACATCTTCCAGCAAATATGAACATATGTCTCATTATTTCCTCACAAAGGCGTCCAAAGGTGGAGATAATATTCAAAAACATGTACTTGACGTTGGCCAGTAGAAAGGACTTTCAGCCATAACATTCACATGTCAGGTTTGTGAATCCAATCACTGTCACATGATGATCAGAGAAAACATTTGGACATTTTCTTTTTGGAAATGTCTTTCAAAAACGGTTTCTCTCCCATAGAGTTGTATTGGCACCTGCCCTCCAGCTGAAATAGAATTCTATAACGTGAACGCAACCTATTCTCTCCCATTCGTTCTCAATGGTAAATATGGATGCAGTACACCTTTTGGCCACTGGCTGTTTCACTCCTTGCACAAAGTTAAGGAAACACTGTTGTGGCGTCTTGGTGTTTTATCACAGAGCGTTGTAGCATCAACTTTCCAAGTTTTCCAATCAAAATGATCTAATTTGTCATTTTCTTTAAATTAAATGAATGAGGTAAAGTTACTGTCGGTGCTGTAGATACAGGTGTTATAGTTGTTTACATTTTGCACTATATTGCTACAATTGTTGATTTTGTTCGACTAAAACTAGGCTTTTGCCATAGATAACATTTGTTTTAATATAGCATGTTATTTGCATAGAAAGAATCAAACGCAAATATATACCTAAAAATAAAATAAAGCAACTATTATTATTAGCAGTTATGTGTTTCACGCTTGACATCGCCGTGTTTGGCCCGTGACCCACAGGCACTTTTTCATTTTGGAATTCGGAGACAAAAAAGTTTGGGGGCCCCTGATCTGAGCCCGACGAAGATCCTGCTGTGGACCGAAAGGCGACGGCGTCCCGCGTTAATAAAGGACTTCAGAGTGCCTCGGATTTTGGCCCATTTCACACATTTGTTTGTAAGGGTTTTATCTTTATTTATGAGGATACAATGTGTTGGACAGAGCCAAGTTTAACCTCTTAACCCTCACACAAACCAAGCACCTTTTCTCCAGTTTGGCTTTACCCAAATCTAAAAGGTCAAAATATCAACGTAACAAAAAAACGACATTTTAAAAGAAAGAAAAAAGTGACGCAGCAACGATGCAAGGAAAAATATGATTTTAGATGGTTTTGTAGTTCTAAGTTTTCAAATGGGGTTACAAAAGGCTTTTAGATTTAGGTAAAGCTGAACTGGAAAAAATGCACTCGGAGGTTACGAGGTTAAATGTGTGGTTTGGATCTGGTTTAGTTGTAAAATAAGCTGCTTATTAGTGAAAAAGTGTGTGTACATTAATGGGTGAATTACAAATGTTACATAAAGGTGAAAGTTTATATGTTAGAGACCAATTTGGCTTAATCGTGAAATACTTTGAATTGTGAATCCACAAATAAACGAATGTTACCTTTGGAATCAAACCGACATAACTGTTACTTCTGAGTACTGTAACAGTCCTTTCATTGGGCAGAAGGTGGCGCTGTTTTCTGAGTTAGTTCAGTGAGCCAGTGATGGGGATAATAACGACGTGAGTCTGAAGTCCTCTCTGACCTGGACGTCCCTGAGGAGGTGAAATGAACTTTTAAATGTGTTTCTTCAGATCATTCAGACGACGTTAACGCTTTAAACTCTTAAGCCCCACTTTAACCAAGCGCATTTTCTCCAGTTCAGCTTTACCCAAATCTAAAAACTTCTTACAGCCTAGAGGCCAGTGTAACGCCTCATTTGAAAGCTAAGACCTACAACACTGATCTAATATTTCTCCTGGTGTTTCCATGTGTTGTTGCCGAGTTGTCGCCACTTTTTTTGTAATTTTGTTGCTTTTCCTCCTCATTTACGTCTCGTTTTCGCCGATAGTGACGCTTTATTCAGGAGGCTTTTAGATTTGGGCAAAGCCTGGACAATAACGCTAGAACATCTGCTTGTGGAGGTTAAACTGGACTCACTGCGATCGTCACTTTAAACGAGAAGTGTCTGTGTGTCTTTACTCCAGGTAACGATACTTTACTCCAGGTAACGATACTTTACTCCAGGTAACGATACTTTACTCCAGGTAACGATACTTTACTCCAGGTAACGATACTTTACTCCAGGTAACGATACTTTACTCCAGGTAACGATACTTTACTCCAGGTAACGATACTTTACTCCAGGTAACGATACTTTACACCAGGTAACGATACTTTACACCAGGTAACGATACTTTACTCCAGGTAACGATACTTTACTCCAGGTAACGATACTTTACTCCAGGTAACGATACTTTACACCAGGTAATGATACTTTACTCCAGGTAACGATACTTTACACCAGGTAACGATACTTTACTCCAGACTAAAGGTAACGATACTTTACACCAGGTAACGATACTTTACTCCAGACTAAAGGTAACGATACTTTACACCAGGTAACGATACTTTACTCCAGACTAAAGGTAACGATACTTTACTCCAGACTAAAGGTAACGATACTTTACACCAGGTAACGATACACCAGGTAACGATACTTTACTCCAGGTAACGATACTTTACTCCAGGTAACGATACTTTACACCAGGTAACGATACTTTACTCCAGGTAACGATACTTTACACCAGGTAACGATACTTTACACCAGGTAACGATACTTTACACCAGGTAATGATACTTTACTCCAGGTAACGATACTTTACTCCAGGTAATGATACTTTACACCAGGTAACGATACTTTACACCAGGTAACGATACTTTACTCCAGACTAAAGGTAACGATACTTTACTCCAGGTAACGATACTTTACACCAGGTAATGATACTTTACACCAGGTAACGATACTTTACACCAGGTAACGATACTTTACTCCAGACTAAAGGTAACGATACTTTACTCCAGGTAACGATACTTTACACCAGGTAATGATACTTTACACCAGGTAACGATACTTTACACCAGGTAACGATACTTTACACCAGGTAACGATACTTTACTCCAGACTAAAGGTAACGATACTTTACACCAGGTAACGATACTTTACTCCAGGTAACGATACTTTACTCCAGACTAAAGGTAACGATACTTTACACCAGGTAACGATACACCAGGTAACGATACTTTACTCCAGGTAACGATACTTTACTCCAGGTAACGATACACCAGGTAACGATACTTTACACCAGGTAACGATACTTTACTCCAGGTAACGATACTTTACTCCAGGTAACGATACTTTACTCCAGGTAACGATACTTTACTCCAGGTAACGATACTTTACACCAGGTAACGATACTTTACTCCAGGTAACGATACTTTACACCAGGTAACGATACTTTACTCCAGGTAACGATACTTTACACCAGGTAATGATACTTTACTCCAGGTAACGATACTTTACACCAGGTAACGATACTTTACTCCAGGTAACGATACTTTACTCCAGGTAACGATACTTTACTCCAGGTAACGATACTTTACACCAGGTAATGATACTTTACTCCAGGTAACGATACTTTACACCAGGTAACGATACTTTACTCCAGACTAAAGGTAACGATACTTTACACCAGGTAACGATACTTTACTCCAGACTAAAGGTAACGATACTTTACACCAGGTAACGATACTTTACTCCAGACTAAAGGTAACGATACTTTACTCCAGACTAAAGGTAACGATACTTTACACCAGGTAACGATACACCAGGTAACGATACTTTACTCCAGGTAACGATACTTTACTCCAGGTAACGATACTTTACTCCAGGTAACGATACTTTACTCCAGGTAACGATACTTTACTCCAGGTAACGATACTTTACACCAGGTAACGATACTTTACTCCAGGTAACGATACTTTACACCAGGTAACGATACTTTACACCAGGTAACGATACTTTACACCAGGTAATGATACTTTACTCCAGGTAACGATACTTTACTCCAGGTAATGATACTTTACACCAGGTAACGATACTTTACACCAGGTAACGATACTTTACTCCAGACTAAAGGTAACGATACTTTACTCCAGGTAACGATACTTTACACCAGGTAATGATACTTTACACCAGGTAACGATACTTTACACCAGGTAACGATACTTTACTCCAGACTAAAGGTAACGATACTTTACTCCAGGTAACAATACTTTACACCAGGTAATGATACTTTACACCAGGTAACGATACTTTACACCAGGTAACGATACTTTACTCCAGACTAAAGGTAACGATACTTTACACCAGGTAACGATACTTTACTCCAGGTAACGATACTTTACTCCAGACTAAAGGTAACGATACTTTACACCAGGTAACGATACACCAGGTAACGATACTTTACTCCAGGTAACGATACTTTACTCCAGGTAACGATACACCAGGTAACGATACTTTACACCAGGTAACGATACTTTACTCCAGGTAACGATACTTTACTCCAGGTAACGATACTTTACACCAGGTAACTATACTTTACACCAGGTAACGATACTTTACTCCAGACTAAAGGTAACGATACTTTACACCAGGTAACAAAACTTTACTCCAGGTAACGATACTTTACTCCAGGTAACGATACTTTACACCAGGTAATGATACTTTACTCCAGGTAACGATACTTTACACCAGGTAACGATACTTTACTCCAGGTAACGATACTTTACTCCAGGTAACGATACTTTACTCCAGGTAACGATACTTTACACCAGGTAATGATACTTTACTCCAGGTAACGATACTTTACACCAGGTAACGATACTTTACTCCAGACTAAAGGTAACGATACTTTACACCAGGTAACGATACTTTACTCCAGGTAACGATACACCAGGTAACGATACTTTACACCAGGTAACGATACTTTACTCCAGGTAACGATACTTTACTCCAGGTAACGATACTTTACACCAGGTAACTATACTTTACACCAGGTAACGATACTTTACTCCAGACTAAAGGTAACGATACTTTACACCAGGTAACAAAACTTTACTCCAGGTAACGATACTTTACTCCAGGTAACGATACTTTACACCAGGTAATGATACTTTACTCCAGGTAACGATACTTTACACCAGGTAACGATACTTTACTCCAGGTAACGATACTTTACTCCAGGTAACGATACTTTACTCCAGGTAACGATACTTTACACCAGGTAATGATACTTTACTCCAGGTAACGATACTTTACACCAGGTAACGATACTTTACTCCAGACTAAAGGTAACGATACTTTACACCAGGTAACGATACTTTACTCCAGACTAAAGGTAACGATACTTTACACCAGGTAACGATACTTTACTCCAGACTAAAGGTAACGATACTTTACTCCAGACTAAAGGTAACGATACTTTACACCAGGTAACGATACACCAGGTAACGATACTTTACTCCAGGTAACGATACTTTACTCCAGGTAACGATACTTTACACCAGGTAACGATACTTTACTCCAGGTAACGATACTTTACACCAGGTAACGATACTTTACACCAGGTAACGATACTTTACACCAGGTAATGATACTTTACTCCAGGTAACGATACTTTACTCCAGGTAATGATACTTTACACCAGGTAACGATACTTTACACCAGGTAACGATACTTTACTCCAGACTAAAGGTAACGATACTTTACTCCAGGTAACGATACTTTACACCAGGTAATGATACTTTACACCAGGTAACGATACTTTACACCAGGTAACGATACTTTACTCCAGACTAAAGGTAACGATACTTTACTCCAGGTAACGATACTTTACACCAGGTAATGATACTTTACACCAGGTAACGATACTTTACACCAGGTAACGATACTTTACTCCAGACTAAAGGTAACGATACTTTACACCAGGTAACGATACTTTACTCCAGGTAACGATACTTTACTCCAGACTAAAGGTAACGATACTTTACACCAGGTAACGATACACCAGGTAACGATACTTTACTCCAGGTAACGATACTTTACTCCAGGTAACGATACACCAGGTAACGATACTTTACACCAGGTAACGATACTTTACTCCAGGTAACGATACTTTACTCCAGGTAACGATACTTTACTCCAGGTAACGATACTTTACACCAGGTAACTATACTTTACACCAGGTAACGATACTTTACTCCAGACTAAAGGTAACGATACTTTACACCAGGTAACAAAACTTTACTCCAGGTAACGATACTTTACTCCAGGTAACGATACTTTACACCAGGTAACTATACTTTACACCAGGTAACGATACTTTACACCAGGTAACGATACTTTACTCCAGACTAAAGGTAACGATACTTTACTCCAGACTAAAGGTAACGATACTTTACACCAGGTAACGATACACCAGGTAACGATACTTTACTCCAGGTAACGATACTTTACTCCAGGTAACGATACTTTACACCAGGTAACGATACTTTACTCCAGGTAACGATACTTTACACCAGGTAACGATACTTTACACCAGGTAACGATACTTTACACCAGGTAATGATACTTTACTCCAGGTAACGATACTTTACTCCAGGTAATGATACTTTACACCAGGTAACGATACTTTACACCAGGTAACGATACTTTACTCCAGACTAAAGGTAACGATACTTTACTCCAGGTAACGATACTTTACACCAGGTAATGATACTTTACACCAGGTAAGGATACTTTACACCAGGTAACGATACTTTACTCCAGACTAAAGGTAACGATACTTTACTCCAGGTAACGATACTTTACACCAGGTAACGATACTTTACACCAGGTAACGATACTTTACTCCAGGTAACGATACTTTACTCCAGACTAAAGGTAACGATACTTTACACCAGGTAACGATACACCAGGTAACGATACTTTACTCCAGGTAACGATACTTTACTCCAGGTAACGATACACCAGGTAACGATACTTTACACCAGGTAACGATACTTTACTCCAGGTAACGATACTTTACACCAGGTAACGATACTTTACTCCAGGTAACGATACTTTACACCAGGTAATGATACTTTACACCAGGTAACGATACTTTACACCAGGTAACGATACTTTACTCCAGGTAACGATACTTTACTCCAGGTAACGATACTTTACTCCAGGTAACGATACTTTACACCAGGTAATGATACTTTACTCCAGGTAACGATACTTTACACCAGGTAACGATACTTTACTCCAGACTAAAGGTAACGATACTTTACACCAGGTAACGATACTTTACTCCAGACTAAAGGTAACGATACTTTACTCCAGACTAAAGGTAACGATACTTTACACCAGGTAACGATACACCAGGTAACGATACTTTACTCCAGGTAACGATACTTTACTCCAGGTAACGATACTTTACACCAGGTAACGATACTTTACTCCAGGTAACGATACTTTACACCAGGTAACGATACTTTACACCAGGTAACGATACTTTACACCAGGTAATGATACTTTACTCCAGGTAACGATACTTTACTCCAGGTAATGATACTTTACACCAGGTAACGATACTTTACACCAGGTAACGATACTTTACTCCAGACTAAAGGTAACGATACTTTACTCCAGGTAACGATACTTTACACCAGGTAATGATACTTTACACCAGGTAACGATACTTTACACCAGGTAACGATACTTTACTCCAGACTAAAGGTAACGATACTTTACTCCAGGTAACGATACTTTACACCAGGTAATGATACTTTACACCAGGTAACGATACTTTACACCAGGTAACGATACTTTACTCCAGACTAAAGGTAACGATACTTTACACCAGGTAACGATACTTTACTCCAGGTAACGATACTTTACTCCAGACTAAAGGTAACGATACTTTACACCAGGTAACGATACACCAGGTAACGATACTTTACTCCAGGTAACGATACTTTACTCCAGGTAACGATACACCAGGTAACGATACTTTACACCAGGTAACGATACTTTACTCCAGGTAACGATACTTTACTCCAGGTAACGATACTTTACTCCAGGTAACGATACTTTACACCAGGTAACTATACTTTACACCAGGTAACGATACTTTACTCCAGACTAAAGGTAACGATACTTTACACCAGGTAACAAAACTTTACTCCAGGTAACGATACTTTACTCCAGGTAACGATACTTTACACCAGGTAACTATACTTTACACCAGGTAACGATACTTTACACCAGGTAACGATACTTTACTCCAGACTAAAGGTAACGATACTTTACTCCAGACTAAAGGTAACGATACTTTACACCAGGTAACGATACACCAGGTAACGATACTTTACTCCAGGTAACGATACTTTACTCCAGGTAACGATACTTTACACCAGGTAACGATACTTTACTCCAGGTAACGATACTTTACTCCAGGTAACGATACTTTACTCCAGGTAATGATACTTTACACCAGGTAACGATACTTTACACCAGGTAACGATACTTTACTCCAGACTAAAGGTAACGATACTTTACTCCAGGTAACGATACTTTACACCAGGTAATGATACTTTACACCAGGTAAGGATACTTTACACCAGGTAACGATACTTTACTCCAGACTAAAGGTAACGATACTTTACTCCAGGTAACGATACTTTACACCAGGTAATGATACTTTACACCAGGTAACGATACTTTACACCAGGTAACGATACTTTACTCCAGACTAAAGGTAACGATACTTTACACCAGGTAACGATACTTTACTCCAGGTAACGATACTTTACACCAGGTAATGATACTTTACACCAGGTAACGATACTTTACACCAGGTAACGATACTTTACTCCAGACTAAAGGTAACGATACTTTACACCAGGTAACGATACTTTACTCCAGGTAACGATACTTTACTCCAGACTAAAGGTAACGATACTTTACACCAGGTAACGATACACCAGGTAACGATACTTTACTCCAGGTAACGATACTTTACTCCAGGTAACGATACACCAGGTAACGATACTTTACACCAGGTAACGATACTTTACTCCAGGTAACGATACTTTACACCAGGTAACGATACTTTACTCCAGGTAACGATACTTTACACCAGGTAATGATACTTTACACCAGGTAACGATACTTTACACCAGGTAACGATACTTTACTCCAGGTAACGATACTTTACTCCAGGTAACGATACTTTACTCCAGGTAACGATACTTTACACCAGGTAATGATACTTTACTCCAGGTAACGATACTTTACACCAGGTAACGATACTTTACTCCAGACTAAAGGTAACGATACTTTACACCAGGTAACGATACTTTACTCCAGACTAAAGGTAACGATACTTTACACCAGGTAACGATACTTTACTCCAGACTAAAGGTAACGATACTTTACTCCAGACTAAAGGTAACGATACTTTACACCAGGTAACGATACACCAGGTAACGATACTTTACTCCAGGTAACGATACTTTACTCCAGGTAACGATACTTTACACCAGGTAACGATACTTTACACCAGGTAACGATACTTTACACCAGGTAACGATACTTTACACCAGGTAACGATACTTTACACCAGGTAATGATACTTTACTCCAGGTAACGATACTTTACTCCAGGTAATGATACTTTACACCAGGTAACGATACTTTACACCAGGTAACGATACTTTACTCCAGACTAAAGGTAACGATACTTTACTCCAGGTAACGATACTTTACACCAGGTAATGATACTTTACACCAGGTAACGATACTTTACACCAGGTAACGATACTTTACTCCAGACTAAAGGTAACGATACTTTACTCCAGGTAACGATACTTTACACCAGGTAATGATACTTTACACCAGGTAACGATACTTTACTCCAGACTAAAGGTAACGATACTTTACACCAGGTAACGATACTTTACTCCAGGTAACGATACTTTACACCAGGTAACGATACTTTACTCCAGGTAACGATACTTTACTCCAGGTAACGATACTTTACTCCAGACTAAAGGTAACGATACTTTACACCAGGTAACGATACTTTACACCAGGTAACGATACACCAGGTAACGATACTTTACTCCAGGTAACGATACTTTACTCCAGGTAACGATACACCAGGTAACGATACTTTACACCAGGTAACGATACTTTACTCCAGGTAACGATACTTTACTCCAGGTAACGATACTTTACACCAGGTAACTATACTTTACACCAGGTAACGATACTTTACTCCAGACTAAAGGTAACGATACTTTACACCAGGTAACAAAACTTTACTCCAGGTAACGATACTTTACTCCAGGTAACGATACTTTACACCAGGTAATGATACTTTACTCCAGGTAACGATACTTTACACCAGGTAACGATACTTTACTCCAGGTAACGATACTTTACTCCAGGTAACGATACTTTACTCCAGGTAACGATACTTTACACCAGGTAATGATACTTTACTCCAGGTAACGATACTTTACACCAGGTAACGATACTTTACTCCAGACTAAAGGTAACGATACTTTACACCAGGTAACGATACTTTACTCCAGACTAAAGGTAACGATACTTTACACCAGGTAACGATACTTTACTCCAGACTAAAGGTAACGATACTTTACTCCAGACTAAAGGTAACGATACTTTACACCAGGTAACGATACACCAGGTAACGATACTTTACTCCAGGTAACGATACTTTACTCCAGGTAACGATACTTTACACCAGGTAACGATACTTTACTCCAGGTAACGATACTTTA
Organism: Proterorhinus semilunaris; assembly: GCA_021464625.1. Lineage (NCBI taxonomy): Eukaryota > Metazoa > Chordata > Actinopteri > Gobiiformes > Gobiidae > Proterorhinus > Proterorhinus semilunaris. The sequence continues at coordinate 348,665 of JAJBBP010000038.1, read as the reverse complement.
CACCAGGTAACGATACTTTACACCAGGTAACGATACTTTACACCAGGTAATGATACTTTACTCCAGGTAACGATACTTTACTCCAGGTAATGATACTTTACACCAGGTAACGATACTTTACACCAGGTAACGATACTTTACTCCAGACTAAAGGTAACGATACTTTACTCCAGGTAACGATACTTTACACCAGGTAATGATACTTTACACCAGGTAACGATACTTTACACCAGGTAACGATACTTTACTCCAGACTAAAGGTAACGATACTTTACTCCAGGTAACGATACTTTACACCAGGTAATGATACTTTACACCAGGTAACGATACTTTACACCAGGTAACGATACTTTACTCCAGACTAAAGGTAACGATACTTTACACCAGGTAACGATACTTTACTCCAGGTAACGATACTTTACTCCAGACTAAAGGTAACGATACTTTACACCAGGTAACGATACACCAGGTAACGATACTTTACTCCAGGTAACGATACTTTACTCCAGGTAACGATACACCAGGTAACGATACTTTACACCAGGTAACGATACTTTACACCAGGTAACGATACTTTACTCCAGGTAACGATACTTTACACCAGGTAACTATACTTTACACCAGGTAACGATACTTTACTCCAGACTAAAGGTAACGATACTTTACACCAGGTAACAAAACTTTACTCCAGGTAACGATACTTTACTCCAGGTAACGATACTTTACACCAGGTAACTATACTTTACACCAGGTAACGATACTTTACACCAGGTAACGATACTTTACTCCAGACTAAAGGTAACGATACTTTACTCCAGGTAACGATACTTTACTCCAGGTAACGATACACCAGGTAACGATACTTTACACCAGGTAACGATACTTTACTCCAGGTAACGATACTTTACTCCAGGTAACGATACTTTACACCAGGTAACGATACTTTACTCCAGGTAACAATACTTTACTCCAGGTAACGATACTTTACACCAGGTAACAATACTTTACACCAGGTAACGATACTTTACTCCAGACTAAAGGTAACGATACTTTACTCCAGGTAACGATACTTTACACCAGGTAACGATACTTTACTCCAGGTAACGATACTTTACTCCAGGTAACGATACTTTACTCCAGGTAACGATACTTTACACCAGGTAACGATACTTTACTCCAGGTAACAATACTTTACTCCAGGTAACGATACTTTACTCCAGGTAACGATACTTTACACCAGGTAACGATACTTTACACCAGGTAACGATACTTTACACCAGGTAACGATACTTTACTCCAGGTAACGATACTTTACTCCAGGTAACGATACTTTACTCCAGGTAACGATACTTTACACCAGGTAACGATACTTTACTCCAGGTAACGATACTTTACACCAGGTAACGATACTTTACTCCAGGTAACGATACTTTACACCAGGTAACGATACTTTACACCAGGTAACGATACTTTACACCAGGTAACGATACTTTACTCCAGACTAAAGGTAACGATACTTTACTCCAGGTAACGATACTTTACACCAGGTAACGATACTTTACTCCAGGTAACGATACTTTACACCAGGTAACTATACTTTACTCCAGACTAAAGGTAACGATACTTTACACCAGGTAACGATACTTTACTCCAGACTAAAGGTAACGATACTTTACTCCAGGTAACGATACTTTACACCAGGTAACGATACTTTACTCCAGGTAACGATACTTTACTCCAGGTAACGATACTTTACTTCAGACTAAAGGTAACGATACTTTACACCAGGTAACGATACTTTACTTCAGACTAAAGGTAACGATACTTTACTCCAGGTAACGATACTTTACTCCAGGTAACGATACTTTACTCCAGGTAACGATACTTTACTTCAGACTAAAGGTAACGATACTTTACACCAGGTAACGATACTTTACTCCAGACTAAAGGTAACGATACTTTACTCCAGGTAACGATACTTTACACCAGGTAACGATACTTTACACCAGGTAACGATACTTTACACCAGGTAACGATACTTTACTCCAGGTAACGATACTTTACTTCAGACTAAAGGTAACGATACTTTACACCAGGTAACGATACTTTACTCCAGACTAAAGGTAACGATACTTTACACCAGGTAACGATACTTTACTTCAGACTAAAGGTAACGATACTTTACTCCAGGTAACGATACTTTACACCAGGTAACGATACTTTACTCCAGGTAACGATACTTTACTCCAGGTAACGATACTTTACTCCAGGTAACGATACTTTACTCCAGGTAACGATACTTTACACCAGGTAACGATACTTTACACCAGGTAACGATACTTTACTCCAGGTAACGATACTTTACTCCAGGTAACGATACTTTACACCAGGTAACGATACTTTACTCCAGGTAACGATACTTTACTCCAGGTAACGATACTTTACACCAGACTAAAGGTAACGATACTTTACACCAGGTAACGATACTTTACACCAGGTAACGATACTTTTCACCAGGTAACGATACTTTACACCAGGTAACGATACTTTACACCAGGTAACGATACTTTACTCCAGACTAAAGGTAACGATACTTTACACCAGGTAACGATACTTTACTCCAGGTAACGATACTTTACACCAGGTAATGATACTTTACTCCAGGTAACGATACTTTACACCAGGTAACGATACTTTACACCAGGTAACGATACTTTACACCAGGTAACGATACTTTACACCAGGTAACGATACTTTACACCAGGTAACGATACTTTACTCCAGACTAAAGGTAACGATACTTTACACCAGACTAAAGGTAACGATACTTTACTCCAGGTAACGATACACCAGGTAACGATACTTTACACCAGGTAACGATACTTTACTCCAGGTAACGATACACCAGGTAACGATACTTTACACCAGGTAACGATACTTTACACCAGGTAACAATACTTTACACCAGGTAACGATACTTTACACCAGGTAACGATACTTTACTCCAGGTAACGATACTTTACTCCAGGTAACGATACTTTACACCAGGTAACGATACTTTACACCAGGTAACGATACTTTACACCAGGTAATGATACTTTACACCAGGTAACGATACTTTACACCAGGTAACGATACTTTACTCCAGACTAAAGGTAACGATACTTTACACCAGACTAAAGGTAACGATACTTTACTCCAGACTAAAGGTAACGATACTTTACTCCAGGTAACGATACTTTACTCCAGACTAAAGGTAACGATACTTTACACCAGACTAAAGGTAACGATACTTTACTCCAGACTAAAGGTAACGATACTTTACTCCAGGTAACGATACTTTACTCCAGACTAAAGGTAACGATACTTTACACCAGACTAAAGGTAACGATACTTTACTCCAGACTAAAGGTAACGATACTTTACTCCAGACTAAAGGTAACGATACTTTACTCCAGACTAAAGGTAACGATACTTTACTCCAGACTAAAGGTAACGATACTTTACACCAGACTAAAGGTAACGATACTTTACTCCAGACTAAAGGTAACGATACTTTACTCCAGACTAAAGGTAACGATACTTTACACCGGACTAAAGGTAAAGATACTTTACTCCAGACTAAAGGTAACGATACTTTACTCCAGACTAAAGGTAACGATACTTTACTCCAGACTAAAGGTAACGATACTTTACTCCAGACTAAAGGTAACGATACTTTACACCGGACTAAAGGTAACGATACTTTACTCCAGGTAACGATACTTTACTCCAGGTAACGATACTTTACTCCAGACTAAAGGTAACGATACTTTACACCGGACTAAAGGTAACGATACTTTACTCCAGACTAAAGGTAACGATACTTTACTCCAGACTAAAGGTAACGATACTTTACTCCAGACTAAAGGTAACGATACTTTACTCCAGACTAAAGGTAACGATACTTTACTCCAGACTAAAGGTAACGATACTTTACTCCAGACTAAAGGTAACGATACTTTACTCCAGACTAAAGGTAACGATACTTTACTCCAGACTAAAGGTAACGATACTTTACTCCAGACTAAAGGTATTTATTAAGTGCACAGTGGAGTAATGTGCACTAGTACTATGGAGGACCTTTTATATCTTATTACATTATGTTCATCCAAAATACTAATACACATCCCAGCGTGTACCTAATAAATAAGTACTAGTCATTACAGTTTACTATATTTAGTCCGGTGTAAAGTATCAAGGGTCAAATAAAGTCGAAGCAATCAATCAGTGAGTAAAACATTTTGAAAACAACACGACATTTTAAACTGTCCTCATTTGTTTCTAATCAGCACCAAAACAGGAATGAACCAGATCAACGTTAAGTCAAAAACATTTGTATCTGGTCTTCTGGAGCCACGTTGAGTTTTAAAAGTGATACACGTTTTCCCATCGAAGACGTATCAAGATATTTAGCAAAACGATACTTTGGTTAATAACGTCATTATAAAGTACCGTTCACCTTTCACCCACTGTGGTCAGACTGTAAAGTAACATGTGCAAAAACCCCTTTGCAGAAATACATGCAATACTCCTGTATTTACATCATTGTATCATCGCCTTGCACTGCTAACTGTTTACTTTATTATTATTTACTGTCCCCACAAAGTCATTATAAGATACCACGATTTACTATTTATTTATTTATTCACATTTCCGGCCTATTTGCCCACCCTAGTGTTTCTAAGAGCTGAATGTAACAAGTACATTCACTTTAACAGAGGTGCCATTCCCAGTGTGTCCAGCAGATGGAGCCATTGTACCGCTGCTTTTTCATAAAGACCTGTAGCTACTTATATACTTTATACTGCGCCGGTACTTTTATAAGACACTCACGGGAAGTAACAGTAACTTTGAAATGATTTTACTCAAGTAGAAGCAAAAAGTAGTGAATGATATAACTACTCAAATAAGTACAAGTACTTTAGTAACTGAGTACTCTGGTACTTATACACGATACTACACAAGGCAACTCAATGCGCCTACGCTCACTACCAGAGTGTCGTGTATAAGTAACAGAAATGCGCGGCATAAATAAAGTTGCCTTGGTACTTGTACACGACACTCGGGTACTTGTACACGACACTCGGGTACTTGTACACGACACTCGGGTACTTGTACACGACACTCAGGTACTTATACACGACACTCGGGTACTTATACACGACACTCGGGTACTTATACACGACACTCGGGTACTTATACACGACACTCGGGTACTTATACACGACACTCGGGTACTTATACACGACACTCGGGTACTTGTACACGACACTCAGGTACTTGTACACGACACTCAGGTACTTGTACACGACACTCAGGTACTTGTACACGACACTCAGGTACTTATACACGACACTCAGGTACTTGTACACGACACTCGGGTACTTATACACGACACTCGGGTACTTGTACACGACACTCAGGTACTTATACACGACACTCGGGTACTTGTACACGACACTCAGGTACTTATACACGACACTCGGGTACTTGTACACGACACTCAGGTACTTATACACGACACTCAGGTACTTGTACACGACACTCGGGTACTTATACACGACACTCGGGTACTTGTACACGACACTCAGGTACTTATACACGACACTCGGGTACTTATACACGACACTCAGGTACTTGTACACGACACTCAGGTACTTATACACGACACTCAGGTACTTGTACACGACACTCGGGTACTTATACACGACACTCGGGTACTTGTACACGACACTCAGGTACTTATACACGACACTCGGGTACTTATACACGACACTCGGGTACTTGTACACGACACTCGGGTACTTATACACGACACTCGGGTACTTATACACGACACTCGGGTACTTGTACACGACACTCGGGTACTTATACACGACACTCGGGTACTTGTACACGACACTCGGGTACTTGTACACGACACTCTGAACACAAGGATCAAACAGCAGTACAGGCTACATAGTAAATGTACTTATACTGCATGTACTTCAGTGACTCGGGCTTATAGGTTTCAAACAGAAACTGCGTCACTGCAGCGCGAGGACAGAGTGAGTAATCTAAAGTAAAGGTACTACACAGAAGCCAACAAAAGTACACGGAGTACTCTCACCTGCTCCGTCTCTTTCCTTTACTGCACTTTATCGAGTATTTTTACTCTGAACAGCAGCGGTGCGTGTTTTTCTTCCAAAGGCTGAAAACTTTCACTTCCTCTTTCACTTTGATATGTCACGTGCCCCTGAACACGGCTGTAGTGGAGTACTTCAGAGTACCTCATTACATGTTACTGTATATTATTCATGTAACCAGGGACTGCAGATGGAAACTAGCTATTCCTGTGCCTTCAATAAAGACGAAACCAAACTGAACTTCAAAATAATTCAAAGATTCTTTCCTCAAACTTTAAACAAAGCACTTTTCTTTCTTATGGACTTTTATGGTTTAGTATTTTTACCCTTACACTTTTAATGTAGCATTTATGTCTTTGTTTTTATATTGTGTCCTTTTGTGTTGATATAGCACGTTTTTTACCCAATGTGGCTTTGCTGCAAATGGCGAATAATCTGAATCTGAAGTACGTGAACAAATATTTTAAAAAAGAAGGAGAAACACAATGGTTGTGCTGCTGTAAGTTTCATTACTCCATAATAATAATAATAATAATACATAAAAAAATAATATATATTAAAAAAAAACGATTTGTCTTATTGGTGGATTATCACATTTGCACAATTTAAACCTATATTAAAAATACTTTTAATTAAAGTATTAATTTTGCATTGCAAAATGTACATTTTCGCACTTGTTTGATGCATCGCACTTTCCTTTGTGAGAAATAATCCCTCATAAATGAGAAAAATACATTGAAACATAATAAGAAAAACTAAGAAAAAGAAAGAAAGCATTTACCCAAACTTGAATCTTCTTTAATAAATTATGTGATTAATTAAATCATCTATTTATTATTTACAAATGTATAAACATATTAGATGAAATTGTTTTACTCAAAACAAGAGTGGGATATACATTTAAAGTATTTAACATTAAAAATGAAATAAACCATATCGTGTTATTACAGAAGTTATTTAAGGTAAACAAAATAATAGAAATAATGAAGATAAACCGGTAATGACGTCAGCAGCGTGAGCGTGGTGCGTGGTGACGTCAGCGGCAAACTGTAAACATCCAAGATGGCGGCGGAGAGAGCGGCGCTGCAGCGACAGATCCTTCTCCTTCAGAGTGAGTTAAAGCTTTAAAAGTCAAATAATTGTATACTTTACACTTTTATTTCCTTTCATTTACGGACGGGGACGCGAGAGACACAAAGGGTTAAAGGGAAATCCTCCTGACTACGGGTTTATTTTGATTTCCCGAAGTTCAGAGATTCTGTTTGTCGAATTAAAGCTGATGTGACTAAACTCTTCTTTATCAATGGGCTCTATTGTACATGTTTTATGAAGGCGCTGGTTGTGATTTTAGTTCCTGAAGCTGTGGCTCAGTGGCTTTAGTTTGTCTGAAAGTTTCAACTCTGTATTAACCTCTGACCCCCGGCTTTAACCGAGCGCATTTCATCCAGTTCGGCTTTACCCAAATCTTAAAGCTTCTCGCCTGGAGAACAACCGTGCGACTTCTCATTTGAAAGCTAAGACCTGCAAAACTGATCACAACTTTTTAGTCGTGTCGTCGCTGCGTTTTTATCACATTTGTGATAAAGAGACAAAGTGTTTTCGTCTCTTTTTTATGACATTTTTGTCGCTCTTTTATTGTATGCTCATCCTCGTGTTTGTCGCTGTTTTGACGCTTTTTTCCAGAAGTTAATAGATTTGGTTAAAGCCGAACTGGAGAAAATGTGCTCGGTTCAGGTGGGGGTTAAGAGGTTAAACACATTTACTGCTTATGAGACTGAAAAGAAGAGTTTACCATATCAGTAAAAACAGACGACTCTTATTCCCAGAGCATCAGCCATGTTTTACCCTCAGCAGAAACACTCTGTCTGTTGGACATGTTTTACCCTCAGCAGAAACACTCTGTCTGTTGGACATGTTTTACCCTCAGCAGAAACACTCTGTCTGTTGGACATGTTTTTACCCTCAGCAGAAACACTCTGTCTGTTGGACATGTTTTACCCTCAGCAGAAACACTCTGTCTGTTGGACATGTTTTTACCCTCAGCAGAAACACTCTGCTGTTGGACATGTTTTACCCTCAGCAGAAACACTCTGCTGTTGGACATGCTTTACCCTCAGCAGAAACACTCTGCTGTTGGACATGTTTTACCCTCAGCAGAAACACTCTGCTGTTGGACATGTTTTACCCTCAGCAGAAACACTCTGCTGTTGGACATGTTTTACCCTCAGCAGAAACACTCTGCTGTTGGACATGTTTTACCCTCAGCAGAAACACTCTGTCTGTTGGACATGTTTTACCCTCAGCAGAAACACTCTGCTGTTGGACATGTTTTACCCTCAGCAGAAACACTCTGTCTGTTGGACATGTTTTACCCTCAGCAGAAACACTCTGCTGTTGGACATGTTTTACCCTCAGCAGAAACACTCTGCTGTTGGACATGTTTTACCCTCAGCAGAAACACTCTGCTGTTGGACATGTTTTTACCCTCAGCAGAAACACTCTGCTGTTGGACATGTTTTTACCCTCAGCAGAAACACTCTGCTGTTGGACATGTTTTACCCTCAGCAGAAACACTCTGCTGTTGGACATGTTTTTACCCTCAGCAGAAACACTCTGCTGTTGGACATGTTTTACCCTCAGCAGAAACACTCTGTCTGTTGGACATGTTTTACCCTCAGCAGAAACACTCTGCTGTTGGACATGTTTTACCCTCAGCAGAAACACTCTGCTGTTGGACATGTTTTACCCTCAGCAGAAACACTCTGCTGTTGGACATGTTTTACCCTCAGCAGAAACACTCTGCCTGTTGGACATGTTTTTACCCTCAGCAGAAACACTCTGCTGTTGGACATGTTTTACCCTCAGCAGAAACACTCTGCTGTTGGACATGTTTTACCCTCAGCAGAAACACTCTGCTGTTGGACATGTTTTACCCTCAGCAGAAACACTCTGCTGTTGGACATGTTTTTACCCTCAGCAGAAACACTCTGCTGTTGGACATGTTTTTACCCTCAGCAGAAACACTCTGCTGTTGGACATGTTTTACCCTCAGCAGAAACACTCTGCTGTTGGACATGTTTTTACCCTCAGCAGAAACACTCTGCTGTTGGACATGTTTTACCCTCAGCAGAAACACTCTGCTGTTGGACATGTTTTTACCCTCAGCAGAAACACTCTGCTGTTGGACATGTTTTACCCTCAGCAGAAACACTCTGCTGTTGGACATGTTTTACCCTCAGCAGAAACACTCTGCTGTTGGACATGTTTTACCCTCAGCAGAAACACTCTGTCTGTTGGACATGTTTTACCCTCAGCAGAAACACTCTGTCTGTTGGACATGTTTTACCCTCAGCAGAAACACTCTGCTGTTGGACATGTTTTACCCTCAGCAGAAACACTCTGCTGTTGGACATGTTTTACCCTCAGCAGAAACACTCTGCTGTTGGACATGTTTTTACCCTCAGCAGAAACACTCTGCTGTTGGACATGTTTTTACCCTCAGCAGAAACACTCTGCTGTTGGACATGTTTTACCCTGAAGTTTGTTTTTCTGTGGGACGTCCTGTTAATGTGGACAGTGCTTTGAGCTCCAGCACAATGTGGCTTTATCCTGAAGACGGCCAATAAACGTAACTATGCACAATTAAGAGAGACACGAGCGTTCTTTTCTTCACTGATGTTTACTGTGGTCATTTGTTGTCTTTCACATCACAGGTACACACCGTAGAACTGGTGAAAAATGATGTAAAATAAAATTAGCTCGCTTATCAAACAGAAAAACATACAATATACACAATACAAAATGTACATACCACTTTGGCCTGCTTGTGGACAAACCGGTGCTTAATTTGCTTCATTATTCTTAATTTCTTTTGTTGTCAGGTCCGTGTCACTTGTGCTTTTTTCTTCGCTTTGCGGTAAACAGGAAGTGACCATATCGTGCCCTTAAACTAAACCTTAATTTACTAAATTTACATTTAATTACAAACCGAATATTATCTATTATATGGCCCTATAAATTGTACCTTAATGTTGGGAAAATAATAATAAAAGCATATAAAAACAAAATGCTCAATGTGAACTTTCTAAATAGCATTAGCATAGCAAAGGCTCCGCCTAGTGGTTGAAATATGAACTACAGGTAACTTCAACTGCTGTTACAGTAACTGTTCTGGACTTTAGAGCCAACACTGAAGCCCCTCTGTTTCAGATCTGATCGACCGACACAAGAGTGTTCATGGAGACGCTCCGGTCCCAGGCTCTGAGGTCCAGACCAGGCCCACGAACAGGACCAGGACCACGAGCAGCACAGCAGCTCCACACATGGCCCGGTCCACAGTCCCACACACGGCCCAATCATCAGCCGGGTTTGCAGTTCCTGCTCTCAGCACTGACAGAGGAGCTGCAGGTGAGACTTTTCATTTTCCCTTTCCAGTCGCTCTGATAAAAGCTGGTCCTGATCCTTGTCTTTGTCTCAGGTGTGACCCGACCTCAGAGACCGGATGGAACCTGGAGGAAAACCTTCTCTCTGAAAAACTGCTCTTCAAAAAGCCTTTCCACAAACCCCCCCTCCAGCGCTTTACCTCCCCTCAGCTCCAGTGCTTTACCTTCCCTCAGCTCCAGTGCTTTACCTTCCCTCAGCTCCAGTGCTTTACCTTCCCTCAGCTCCAGTGCTTTACCTTCCCTCAGCTCCAGTGCTTCACCTTCCCTCAGCTCCAGTGCTTCACCTTCCCTCAGCTCTAGTGCTTTACCTTCCCTCAGCTCCAGTGCTTCACCTTCCCTCAGCTCTAGTGCTTTACCTTCCCTCAGCTCCAGCTCCAGTGCTTTACCTTCCCTCAGCTCCAGTGCTTTACCTTCCCTCAGCTCCAGTGCTTCACCTTCCCTCAGCTCTAGTGCTTTACCTTCCCTCAGCTCCAGTGCTTCACCTTCCCTCAGCTCTAGTGCTTTACCTTCCCTCAGCTCCAGCTCCAGTGCTTTACCTTCCCTCAGCTCCAGTGCTTCACCTTCCCTCAGCTCTAGTGCTTTACCTTCCCTCAGCTCTAGTGCTTCACCTTCCCTCAGCTCCAGTGCTTTACCTTCCCTCAGCTCCAGTGCTTCACCTTCCCTCAGCTCCAGTGCTTCACCTTCCCTCAGCTCTAGTGCTTTACCTTCCCTCAGCTCCAGTGCTTTACCTTCCCTCAGCTCTAGTGCTTCACCTTCCCTCAGCTCTAGTGCTTCACCTTCCCTCAGCTCCAGTGCTTTACCTTCCCTCAGCTCTAGTGCTTCACCTTCCCTCAGCTCCAGTGCTTTACCTTCCCTCAGCTCTAGTGCTTTACCTTCCCTCAGCTCCAGTGCTTCACCTTCCCTCAGCTCTAGTGCTTTACCTTCCCTCAGCTCCAGTGCTTCACCTTCCCTCAGCTCTAGTGCTTTACCTTCCCTCAGCTCTAGTGCTTCACCTTCCCTCAGCTCCAGTGCTTTACCTTCCCTCAGCTCTAGTGCTTCACCTTCCCTCAGCTCCAGTGCTTTACCTTCCCTCAGCTCCAGTACTTCACCTTCCCTCAGCTCCAGTGCTTTACCTTCCCACAGCTCCAGCTCCAGTGCTTTACCTTCCCTCAGCTCCAGTGCTTTACCTTCCCTCAGCTCCAGTGCTTCACCTTCCCTCAGCTCTAGTGCTTTACCTTCCCTCAGCTCCAGTGCTTCACCTTCCCTCAGCTCCAGTGCTTCACCTTCCCTCAGCTCCAGTACTTCACCTTCCCTCAGCTCCAGTGCTTTACCTTCCCTCAGCTCCAGTGCTTTACCTTCCCTCAGCTCCAGTGCTTTACCTTCCCTCAGCTCCAGCTCCAGTGCTTTATCGTCTGAAAAACCTGAAGATCAAACGGGTCAGAAACTAAGTTTGTCTGCGACTCCGGGTTCATGGCAGAAACAGACGACTGCTGCTGCCGATAACGTTGCTCCTGAAGCAGCTTTTCCTCCGGTGATGAAGCCGCCGGGTTCAGGAAACATAGGACTAACCATCGCAATGACAACGACTGTTACTACGTCAAAGACTCCTGCTGCGGTGAAGAGAGCGCCCCCTGCTGGTCCCGCGCTCACAGTGAAGAGGACAAAGACGGAGAGTCCTAGTTCAGTCCGGACTCGGTTCACCTGGGTCCGAGCGGGTGTGGCCTCAGGTGAGTAAACTCTGCCTCTTCTGTCCCCTACAGGTCTGTATCACGTCCTGCACATGCGCTGAAGGGCAAAAGGCTTCCACAATCAACACCTCGTTAATAACTCCACATCATTTTAAGACATCCACTGGTTATACAGTCACTTACAGACAACAATTAACAAATTACGGTATAAATAAACTTGCCTTGCCTCATTCGTGCCAAATACTCCACTCACCTAACATTAAACTAGTCCACACTTCACGTCTACATTTTCATCTAAACCAGTTTAAAACCCTGAGCACATTTTCTCCAGTTCAGCTTTACCCAAATTTAAAAGCTTTTTGAAAAAAGTGTCAAAATAGTGACAAACATTTGATGAAAACAAGGATGAAAATGCAACAAAAGAAAATGTGACAACAACACACCAACAATGTGAGGAAAAAGCTACATTTTGATGAGTTTTGTAGGTCTTAGCTTTCAAATGGGGCGTTACACTGGCCTATACCTAGAGGAGAGCGAAGAAGCATGGAGAGGAGAGCGGAGAAGCATAGAGAGGAGAGCAGAGAAGCATAGAGTGGAGAGCGGAGAAGCATAGAGAGAGGAGAGCGGAGAAGCACGGAGAGGAGAGCGGAGAAGCATAGAGAGGAGAGCAGAGAAGCATAGAGAGGAGAGCAGAGAAGCACGGAGAGAGGAGAGCGGAGAAGCATAGAGAGGAGAGCGGAGAAGCATAGAGTGAGGAGAGCGGAGAAGCACGGAGAGGAGAGCGGTGAAGCACAGAGAGGAGAGCGGTGAAGCACAGAGAGGAGAGCGGTGAAGCACAGAGAGGAGAGCGGTGAAGCATGGAGAGAGGAGAGCGGAGAAGCATAGAGAGGAGAGCGGAGAAGCATAGAGTGAGGAGAGCGGTGAAGCACAGAGAGGAGAGCGGTGAAGCACAGAGAGGAGAGCGGAGAAGCACGGAGAGAGGAGAGCGGAGAAGCACGGAGAGGAGAGCGGAGAAGCATAGAGTGAGGAGAGCGGTGAAGCATAGAGTGAGGAGAGCGGTGAAGCATAGAGTGAGGAGAGCGGTGAAGCACGGAGAGGAGAGCGGAGAAGCATAGAGTGAGGAGAGCGGAGAAGCACAGAGAGAGGAGAGCGGAGAAGCACGGAGAGGAGAGCGGAGAAGCATAGAGTGAGGAGAGCGGAGAAGCATAGAGTGAGGAGAGCGGAGAAGCACAGAGAGAGGAGAGCGGAGAAGCACAGAGAGAGGAGAGCGGAGAAGCACAGAGAGGAGAGCGGAGAAGCACAGAGAGGAGAGCGGAGAAGCACAGAGAGGAGAGCGGAGAAGCACAGAGAGGAGAGCGGAGAAGCACAGAGAGGAGAGCGGAGAAGCACAGAGTGAGGAGAGCGGAGAAGCACAGAGTGAGGAGAGCGGAGAAGCATAGAGTGAGGAGAGCGGAGAAGCACAGAGAGGAGAGCGGAGAAGCACAGAGAGGAGAGCGGAGAAGCACAGAGTGAGGAGAGCGGAGAAGCACAGAGTGAGGAGAGCGGAGAAGCACAGAGAGGAGAGCGGAGAAGCATAGAGTGAGGAGAGCGGAGAAGCATAGAGTGAGGAGAGCGGAGAAGCATAGAGTGAGGAGAGCGGAGAAGCATAGAGTGAGGAGAGCGGAGAAGCATAGAGTGAGGAGAGCGGAGAAGCATAGAGAGAGGAGAGCGGAGAAGCACAGAGAGGAGAGCGGAGAAGCACAGAGAGGAGAGCGGAGAAGCACAGAGAGGAGAGCGGAGAAGCACCGAGAGGAGAGCGGAGAAGCACAGAGTGAGGAGAGCGGAGAAGCACAGAGTGAGGAGAGCGGAGAAGCACAGAGTGAGGAGAGCGGAGAAGCACAGAGTGAGGAGAGCGGAGAAGCACAGAGTGAGGAGAGCGGAGAAGCACAGAGTGAGGAGAGCGGAGAAGCACAGAGAGGAGAGCGGAGAAGCATAGAGTGAGGAGAGCGGAGAAGCATAGAGTGAGGAGAGCGGAGAAGCACAGAGAGGAGAGCGGAGAAGCACAGAGTGAGGAGAACGGAGAAGCACAGAGAGGAGAGCGGAGAAGCACAGAGTGAGGAGAGCGGAGAAGCATAGAGTGAGGAGAGCGGAGAAGCATAGAGTGAGGAGAGCGGAGAAGCATAGAGAGAGGAGAGCGGAGAAGCATAGAGTGAGGAGAGCGGAGAAGCGCGGAGAGGAGAGCGGAGAAGCATAGAGTGAGGAGAGCGGAGAAGCATAGAGTGAGGAGAGCGGAGAAGCATAGAGTGAGGAGAGCGGAGAAGCATAGAGTGAGGAGAGCGGAGAAGCATAGAGTGAGGAGAGCGGAGAAGCATAGAGTGAGGAGAGCGGAGAAGCATAGAGTGAGGAGAGCGGAGAAGCATAGAGTGAGGAGAGCGGAGAAGCGCGGGGAGGAGAGCGGAGAAGCGCGGGGAGGAGAGCGGAGAAGCGCGGGGAGGAGAGCGGAGAAGCGCGGGGAGGAGAGCGGAGAAGCGCGGGGAGGAGAGCGGAGAAGCGCGGGGAGGAGAGCGGAGAAGCGCGGGGAGGAGAGCGGAGAAGCGCGGGGAGGAGAGCGGAGAAGCATAGAGAGGAGAGCGGAGAAGCCCGGAGAGGCGAGCGGAGAAGCATAGAGTGAGGAGAGCGGAGAAGCATAGAGAGGAGAGCGGAGAAGCATAGAGAGGAGAGCGGAGAAGCATAGAGTGAGGAGAGCGGAGAACCATAGAGTGAGGAGAGCGGAGAAGCGCGGAGAGGAGAGCGGAGAAGCATGGAGAGGAGAGCGGAGAAGTATAGAGCGGAGAAGCGCGGAGTGAGGAGAGCGGAGAAACATAGAGAGGAGAGCGGAGAAGCATAGAGTGAGGAGAGCGGAGAAGCGCGGAGTGAGGAGAGCGGAGAAGCACAGAGAGGAGAGCGGAGAAGCATAGAGAGGAGAGCGGAGAAGTATAGAGAGGAGAGCGGAGAAGCATAGAGTGAGGAGAGCGGAGAACCATAGAGTGAGGAGAGCGGAGAAGCATAGAGAGAAGCGCGGAGAGGCGAGCGGAGAAGCCCGGAGAGGAGAGCGGAGAAGCATAGAGTGAGGAGAGCGGAGAAGCATGGAGAGGAGAGCGGAGAAGCACGGAGAGGAGAGCGGTGAAGCACAGAGAGGAGAGCGGTGAAGCACAGAGAGGAGAGCGGTGAAGCACAGAGAGGAGAGCGGTGAAGCATGGAGAGAGGAGAGCGGAGAAGCATAGAGAGGAGAGCGGAGAAGCATAGAGTGAGGAGAGCGGTGAAGCACAGAGAGGAGAGCGGTGAAGCACAGAGAGGAGAGCGGAGAAGCACGGAGAGAGGAGAGCGGAGAAGCACGGAGAGGAGAGCGGAGAAGCATAGAGTGAGGAGAGCGGTGAAGCATAGAGTGAGGAGAGCGGTGAAGCATAGAGTGAGGAGAGCGGTGAAGCACGGAGAGGAGAGCGGAGAAGCATAGAGTGAGGAGAGCGGAGAAGCACAGAGAGAGGAGAGCGGAGAAGCACGGAGAGGAGAGCGGAGAAGCATAGAGTGAGGAGAGCGGAGAAGCATAGAGTGAG
This sequence comes from Proterorhinus semilunaris, assembly GCA_021464625.1. Classification (NCBI taxonomy): domain Eukaryota; kingdom Metazoa; phylum Chordata; class Actinopteri; order Gobiiformes; family Gobiidae; genus Proterorhinus; species Proterorhinus semilunaris. The sequence goes on along the minus strand of JAJBBP010000038.1, from coordinate 332,817 downwards.
GAGAGCGGAGAAGCACAGAGAGAGGAGAGCGGAGAAGCACAGAGAGAGGAGAGCGGAGAAGCACAGAGAGGAGAGCGGAGAAGCACAGAGAGGAGAGCGGAGAAGCACAGAGAGGAGAGCGGAGAAGCACAGAGAGGAGAGCGGAGAAGCACAGAGAGGAGAGCGGAGAAGCACAGAGTGAGGAGAGCGGAGAAGCACAGAGTGAGGAGAGCGGAGAAGCATAGAGTGAGGAGAGCGGAGAAGCACAGAGAGGAGAGCGGAGAAGCACAGAGAGGAGAGCGGAGAAGCACAGAGTGAGGAGAGCGGAGAAGCACAGAGTGAGGAGAGCGGAGAAGCACAGAGAGGAGAGCGGAGAAGCATAGAGTGAGGAGAGCGGAGAAGCATAGAGTGAGGAGAGCGGAGAAGCATAGAGTGAGGAGAGCGGAGAAGCATAGAGTGAGGAGAGCGGAGAAGCATAGAGTGAGGAGAGCGGAGAAGCATAGAGAGAGGAGAGCGGAGAAGCACAGAGAGGAGAGCGGAGAAGCACAGAGAGGAGAGCGGAGAAGCACAGAGAGGAGAGCGGAGAAGCACCGAGAGGAGAGCGGAGAAGCACAGAGTGAGGAGAGCGGAGAAGCACAGAGTGAGGAGAGCGGAGAAGCACAGAGTGAGGAGAGCGGAGAAGCACAGAGTGAGGAGAGCGGAGAAGCACAGAGTGAGGAGAGCGGAGAAGCACAGAGTGAGGAGAGCGGAGAAGCACAGAGAGGAGAGCGGAGAAGCATAGAGTGAGGAGAGCGGAGAAGCATAGAGTGAGGAGAGCGGAGAAGCACAGAGAGGAGAGCGGAGAAGCACAGAGTGAGGAGAACGGAGAAGCACAGAGAGGAGAGCGGAGAAGCACAGAGTGAGGAGAGCGGAGAAGCATAGAGTGAGGAGAGCGGAGAAGCATAGAGTGAGGAGAGCGGAGAAGCATAGAGAGAGGAGAGCGGAGAAGCATAGAGTGAGGAGAGCGGAGAAGCGCGGAGAGGAGAGCGGAGAAGCATAGAGTGAGGAGAGCGGAGAAGCATAGAGTGAGGAGAGCGGAGAAGCATAGAGTGAGGAGAGCGGAGAAGCATAGAGTGAGGAGAGCGGAGAAGCATAGAGTGAGGAGAGCGGAGAAGCATAGAGTGAGGAGAGCGGAGAAGCATAGAGTGAGGAGAGCGGAGAAGCATAGAGTGAGGAGAGCGGAGAAGCGCGGGGAGGAGAGCGGAGAAGCGCGGGGAGGAGAGCGGAGAAGCGCGGGGAGGAGAGCGGAGAAGCGCGGGGAGGAGAGCGGAGAAGCGCGGGGAGGAGAGCGGAGAAGCGCGGGGAGGAGAGCGGAGAAGCGCGGGGAGGAGAGCGGAGAAGCGCGGGGAGGAGAGCGGAGAAGCATAGAGAGGAGAGCGGAGAAGCCCGGAGAGGCGAGCGGAGAAGCATAGAGTGAGGAGAGCGGAGAAGCATAGAGAGGAGAGCGGAGAAGCATAGAGAGGAGAGCGGAGAAGCATAGAGTGAGGAGAGCGGAGAACCATAGAGTGAGGAGAGCGGAGAAGCGCGGAGAGGAGAGCGGAGAAGCATGGAGAGGAGAGCGGAGAAGTATAGAGCGGAGAAGCGCGGAGTGAGGAGAGCGGAGAAACATAGAGAGGAGAGCGGAGAAGCATAGAGTGAGGAGAGCGGAGAAGCGCGGAGTGAGGAGAGCGGAGAAGCACAGAGAGGAGAGCGGAGAAGCATAGAGAGGAGAGCGGAGAAGTATAGAGAGGAGAGCGGAGAAGCATAGAGTGAGGAGAGCGGAGAACCATAGAGTGAGGAGAGCGGAGAAGCATAGAGAGAAGCGCGGAGAGGCGAGCGGAGAAGCCCGGAGAGGAGAGCGGAGAAGCATAGAGTGAGGAGAGCGGAGAAGCATGGAGAGGAGAGCGGAGAAGCACGGAGAGGAGAGCGGAGAAGCATAGAGTGAGGAGAGCGGAGAAGCATAGAGTGAGGAGAGCGGAGAACCATAGAGTGAGGAGAGCGGAGAACCATAGAGTGAGGAGAGCGGAGAAGCGCGGAGAGGAGAGCGGAGAAGCGCGGAGTGAGGAGAGCGGAGAAACATAGAGAGGAGAGCGGAGAAGCATAGAGAGGAGAGCGGAGAAACATAGAGTGAGGACAGCGGAGAAGCATAGAGAGGAGAGCGGAGAAGCATAGAGAGGAGAGCGGAGAAGCATAGAGTGAGGAGAGCGGAGAAGCATAGAGTGAGGAGAGCGGAGAAGCATAGAGTGAGGAGAGCGGAGAAGCATAGAGAGGAGAGCGGAGAAGCACAGAGTGAGGAGAGCGGAGAAGCATGGAGAGGAGAGCGGAGAAGCATAGAGTGAGGAGAGCGGAGAAGCATGGAGAGGAGAGCGGAGAAGCATAGAGAGGAGAGCGGAGAAGCACGGAGAGAGGAGAGCGGAGAAGCATAGAGAGGAGAGCGGAGAAGCATAGAGTGAGGAGAGCGGAGAAGCATAGAGTGAGGAGAGCGGAGAAGCATAGAGAGGAGAGCGGAGAAGCATAGAGTGAGGAGAGCGGAGAAGCATAGAGAGGAGAGCGGAGAAGCATAGAGTGAGGAGAGCGGAGAAGCGCGGAGTGAGGAGAGCGGAGAAGCGCGGAGTGAGGAGAGCGGAGAACATAGAGAGGAGAGCGGAGAAGCATAGAGTGAGGAGAGCGGAGAAGCATGGAGAGGAGAGCGGAGAAGCATAGAGAGGAGAGCGGAGAAGCATAGAGTGAGGAGAGCGGAGAAGCATGGAGAGGAGAGCGGAGAAGCTTAGAGTGAGGAGAGCGGAGAAGCATGGAGAGGAGAGCGGAGAAGCATAGAGAGGAGAGCGGAGAAGCGCGGAGTGAGGAGAGCGGAGAAGCGCGGAGTGAGGAGAGCGGAGAAGCATAGAGAGAGGAGAGCGGAGAAGCACGGAGAGGAGAGCGGAGAAGCACGGAGAGGAGAGCGGAGAAGCACGGAGAGGAGAGCGGAGAAGCACGGAGAGGAGAGCGGAGAAGCACGGAGAGGAGAGCGGAGAAGCACAGAGAGGAGAGCGGAGAAGCACAGAGAGGAGAGCGGAGAAGCACAGAGAGGAGAGCGGAGAAGCACAGAGAGGAGAGCGGAGAAGCATAGAGTGAGGAGAGCGGAGAAGCACGGAGAGGAGAGCGGAGAAGCACAGAGAGGAGAGCGGAGAAGCACAGAGAGGAGAGCGGAGAAGCACAGAGAGGAGAGCGGAGAAGCATAGAGAGGAGAGCGGAGAAGCATAGAGAGGAGAGCGGAGAAGCATAGAGTGAGGAGAGCGGAGAAGCATGGAGAGGAGAGCGGAGAAGCATAGAGTGGAGAGCGGAGAAGCATAGAGTGGAGAGCGGAGAAGCATAGAGAGGAGAGCGGAGAAGCATAGAGTGAGGAGAGCGGAGAAGCATGGAGAGGAGAGCGGAGAAGCATAGAGTGAGGAGAGCGGAGAAGCATAGAGAGGAGAGCGGAGAAGCATAGAGAGGAGAGCGGAGAAGCATAGAGAGAGGAGAGCGGAGAACATAGAGTGAGGAGAGCGGAGAAACATAGAGAGGAGAGCGGAGAAGCATAGAGAGGAGAGCGGTGAAGCATAGAGAGGAGAGCGGAGAAGCATAGAGAGAGGAGAGCGGAGAACATAGAGTGAGGAGAGCGGAGAAACATAGAGAGGAGAGCGGAGAAGCATAGAGAGGAGAGCGGAGAAGCATAGAGTGAGGAGAGCGGAGAAACATAGAGAGGAGAGCGGAGAAGCACAGAGAGGAGAGCGGAGAAGCATAGAGAGGAGAGCGGTGAAGCATGGAGAGGAGAGCGGAGAAGCATAGAGAGGAGAGCGGAGAAGCACAGAGAGGAGACCGGAGAAGCACGGAGAGGAGAGCGGTGAAGCACAGAGAGGAGAGCGGTGAAGCATAGAGAGGAGAGCGGTGAAGCATAGAGAGGAGAGCGGTGAAGCATGGAGAGGAGAGCGGAGAAGCATAGAGAGGAGAGCGGAGAAGCATGGAGAGGAGAGCGGAGAAGCATGGAGAGGAGAGCGGAGAAGCATAGAGAGGAGAGCGGAGAAGCATGGAGAGGAGAGCGGAGAAGCATAGAGAGGAGAGCGGAGAAACATAGAGAGGAGAGCGGAGAAGCATAGAGAGGAGAGCGGAGAAGCATGGAGAGGAGAGCGGAGAAGCATAGAGAGGAGAGCGGAGAAGCATAGAGTGAGGAGAGAGTTAACACCCTTTTCTGCGCTTGGGTGACTTTTTTGTGAGCACTTTTAAAGCTGTAGCTCGTCAATGGAAACATGTAAAGAGTAAAGTTTGGTCTGTGTCATGTTTCCTGACAACATTTCCAGGAACGAAAATGTGCTAGATTATAAACATCTTCATATTCTAGATGTTTATTAGGATGTAACCTTGCTGTGCTGCAGAAGAAGCAGGATGTTGATCTCATTAAGGGTCTTTGAGTTATGGGTCCTACTCAGAAAAGCTCTTATTTTTATCTTTAGGGTCATTCTACAAACTCTGAGGAGCTCAGTGAAGGAACTGATGATGTTTTATGTCCTCTTTAGGCTCTGGGCCAATCAAACACAGCCGTGTGAGCGAGTCCAGGCCACGCCCCGGGTCTAGACTGAAGCTGAGCCCCAAACCCGGACTTAATAAACCCTCAGTGAGCCCCAAACCCGGACTTAATAAACCCTCAGTGAGCCCCAAACCCGGACTTAATAAACCCTCAGTGAGCGCCAAACCCGGACTGAAACCCTCAGTAAGCCCCAAACCCGGTCTTAATAAACCCTCAGTGAGCCCCAAACCCGGACTGAAACCCTCAGTGAGCCCCAAACCCGGACTGAAACCCTCAGTGAGCCCCAAACCCGGACTGAAACCCTCAGTAAGCCCCAAACCCGGACTTAATAAACCCTCAGTAAGCCCCAAACCCGGACTTAATAAACCCTCAGTAAGCCCCAAACCCGGACTTAATAACCCCTCAGTGAGCCCCAAACCCGGACTGAAACCCTCAGTAAGCCCCAAACCTGGACTGAAACCCTCAGTGAGCCCTAAAGGCCGCAGCAGGTTCAGGTGGAGCGCCCCCCAGAGGACAGAGGGCTCCACGGGGTCAGCTGCTGTCGCCGTGGAGACGGGAGGCGTGGCCGGGTTTAAGCTCCGCAGTCGAATGAAGATCATTCGCCGGAGCGGGTGAGTCTCAGACTTCAGACCAGAGATGAATGTTTTAGTTTGAACTCTTTCAGAGTAAAATCCTGTCTCCTGTGTTTATTCTCTGACGCCGGAGATGTATCCAGGAAGTAAGTCCAACCTGGTCTTTCCCAACCGTTTTGAACAGTTTGGGAAACTTTGGAAAAAGTTTGGAAATGTGTTTGAAAAACAAATGTAATTAAAAAATAAATAAATAAATAAATAAATAAATAAAGAGTATTTAAAAACAATACAAATAAAAAGTAACAATTTAAAAAATTTTAAGTGTGGAAAAATAACGCTTTATACAGATAATGTTTACATTTTTTTGGAAAACTTTGGAAAACATGACATTTTGAAAAGTAAATGTATTTTATATTTTTGTAAAGTTTGAAAAAAAAAACTGGAAAAGTTTAAAAAGGAAACATTTTTGAACATTTTGAAAACAATTTGAAAAAAATATAGATTTTTAAAAAAAAATTTGGGAAACTTTGCGTCGTCCAGTCATTTCTGATAATGGACACCTCGGAGGGCATTATCCCGCTTAGACCATGGACCCACAAACTGAAACTGGGGCCTTATAAAGTTTTTTCCATTTTTAATCTGTTTTACCTGAAGTTAGTTCCAGCGCATTGATTAGTTTTGTTTATTTGTTTATTTGAGCAGTACACATAGTGCTCAAAAGGAGTGGGCTGAAGCAAAAGCTTATGATTGCCCACCCCCAAGTGCAATAAAAAAAATAAAAAAAGAACATTTCAAGCAGCTACATTCATACAGACCAACTTACAAACTTACCAAAAAAAATAATAATATATGAACTGTTTATACAATTAATTGAAGCTAGTTGACGTTAGCATTAGCCTACCGTGGCTAGCATTAGGTGATGGGTCAGACAAGGAGCGGTTCAGAAGCCCCTTATGAGAGACCAACAGGCCCGGTTAGAACCATGAGGCCGTCCTTCTGTGGACCCACCACCTGCAGGGGGCGCTATAGGGGCTGGTGCAGCTCCAACAGCTGCCCCCACGACCCGGCAACGGACAAGTGGAAGAAGATGGATGGATGGGCTAGCATTAGCCTACTGTGGCTATCATTAGCATACTCTGGCTATAATTAGCATACTGTGGCTATCATTAGCATACTGTGGCTATCATTAGCATACTCTGGCTAGCATGAGCATACTGTGGCTATCATTAGCATACTCTGGCTAGCATGAGCATACTGTGGCTATCATTAGCATACTGTGGCTAGCATTAGCATACTGTGGCTTACATTAGCATACTGTGGCTATCCCCGGCATTTCAAAAATATAAATGACCTTTGCAGAGGTAAAAACGAATTAAGCGACTGAATTCTCAGGTTCTTCCTTTCAGAAACAGGTACAGCAGGTCCATATTCACTGAGGTTTAGTGAAAGTTGGGTTTTTAAAACAGTGAGATTCAAAACTAGTTCAGTATCGGATAATTGAAACCTGATATTGTATTTTTTCCAGTATCGGCTCCGATGTCCGATACCAGTATCGTATCAGCACATCCCTAATATTCACCTTCAGTGTCGGGTCGTAACAGATTCTCTTTAACTCTGGGTGAAAAGCTGAGGATTTAGAGTTATTTAGTCTCAAATGTGTCAAACTTTAAACTCCTCTTTTTCCTGTGACCCTTAGTCCTTCTGAAGCCCGAACTCCGTCTGGACCTAAACCCGGACTTAGAAACAGGACTCTGATCTCCAGACACAGACTGAGACGGGTCGGCCCTGGGCTGAGCACCTGCAAGATCCCGACCACACCAGAGTCCAAGTCCAGTCCTCAGTCCAAAGACCTGGTCTCCGTCTCCAGACACAAACTGAGACGAGTCAGACCAGAGTCCAAGTCCAGTCCTCAGTCCAAAGACCTGGTCTCCGTCTCCAGACACAAACTGAGACGAGTCAGACCAGAGTCCAAGTCCAGTCCTCAGTCCAAAGACCTGGTCTCCGTCTCCAGACACAAACTGAGACGAGTCAGACCAGAGTCCAAGTCCAGTCCTCAGTCCAAAGACCTGGTCTCCGTCTCCAGACACAAACTGAGACGAGTCAGACCAGAGTCTAAGTCCAGTCCTCAGTCCAAAGACCTGGTCTCCGTCTCCAGACACAAACTGAGGAGGATCAGTCCCGGACTCTCCAGATCCAGGAGCAGAAGCAGAACCAGGACTGGACCAGGACCAGGTGAGTGCACAGACACTCGTCCGTCATTGAAGCAAAGCTACAGCAATGTTTGTCCTGCAGGGGTCGGGTCTAGAACCAGAAACAGAACAATCATGTGTGGAAGATCTGCACATTTACAACGTCAGGTTCATCGGCAACGTTAAGAAATGTGGGAGAAATGTGGAATCATTTGAGGAGAAATAGCAAAAATCACATCGCATGTGTTTTAGGAGGAGGAGGAGGAGGAGGAGGAGGAGCGGGTGCGGTGTGTGATAAGAGCCTAATAAAGCGTTAATGAAGTCAGTAATGAAGCTTCAGCACAAACACATCACGGGCTCATTACACTATAAATAACTCCCCCTCACCCCCAAACAACCGCCCCTTCACACTCCCCCAAACACCTCGGATCCCCCCCCCTCACTCACCCTCACCCCCCCTGTCCCCCTCACCCCCCCTCACTCACACACTGACACTGATACTCCCATGACCCCCCTGTAACGCCCCAGTTATTGGACGTGGGGTCACTAATGTTTCCTGGCTGTATGCGGGGAACGTGAGGCGCCTCAGCTGCTCGCGGTCGTTCTGTGGTCGTTCCGCGGACCCTAGTGTACGTGTTTGTATTGACCGGTGACAGGAAGATTCTCGTCTGAACAGCTGTAAGGCTCCCAGACGCTGTAGTCGTCGTGATGACATGAGGCTGAAACCAGAGCTTCAGCTGTTTGAGCGCTTCATTCTGGGCATTCCTGTGTTTGTGTTTCACTGAGGGGGGGGGGGGCAGATCTGCATTATATGTGTGTGTGTTGTGGTGGGGGGGGAACATTTCTGCATTATGTGTGTGTGTTGTGGGGGGAGGAACATATGTTTACAACGTCAGGGAAACCTTTTGGACCAAATTAAACATTTAGGCAACTATTCATTTGATAATCATGAGGTTAAAGTCCATCATGTCTGGCTTTACGATGATCAGGATTAACCTTCAGCGAGCGTTTATAACCGTGAGTATAGTAGGTGAACTCATCGGTAAAGACTAAAGAAACTCCATCCAGTGTGAAAGCCAGCCCAAAATAGCCCCCAGCCCATAACGTTAGCGTAACGTTGCCAAGGGAAGAGTCCCAAAAGAACCGTGAGCAGCTGCATTTGTGTCACGGGGAAAACAAAAGTGAAACTGGTTTCAGAACTCGGAGAGAGAAGATCTTTAGAAAACATTCCCAGCCGTTTTAGATAATAAAGGCTAAAAATAATATTCTATTTATTATTTATTTATCAATCATTGTTTTATTAGGCCGATTATTATGTTGTACATTGGCTGTTCAGCCATAAAGCTGTCGGCACTGGTCCTGTTTATGGCCGTGGCCTCATGGGAGGGCATCAGATTTATTCTCCGTCGACATGAGGACACTCGGTTACATAAGTGTTCAGTCTCAGTGAGGTGTTAAGCCCCTCCCCCTCCTAATCCCGATCACATTCACCAACACGCTCCAAATGTCCACTCTACTCCCCCTCTCTGTGTTTTGATGACGACAGAGGGGTCGGGTCATAGTTGGCCCTTTTTCATTGAGGTTCCAGTTTTAGAACCGGTTCTTTTGATTCTTTTGGGTCTTCGATACTCGCGACTCTTTCTATTTCAATTTGTGTAAAACTTTGGTTAATTAATAATAATAATGCATCGGTTTTATTTAGTGATTTTCTGGACACTCAAAGACGCTTTACATGTATTTATTTATGTATTGGTTTATTCAGAGCCAGTGCTGGCCCTTCTGGGGCCCTAAGCAAAAATCCACCCGGGGGCCCTACAGTACCTACGCATCCCATGGCTATTCGACGAAGAGTGAACCCATTTACGGTCAAACACAAATCAAATCAAATCAAACTTTATTTATAAAGCGCTTTTCATACCGAAAGGTATCACAAAGTGCTTTACAGGTAACAAACAGTCAAACACGTTCTTGCGCACACACACACAGGTCAGAGAGGGAAGATGGCGCCTGCAGTGTGCACGGCGCTCCGTCTCCCTGCTCTATTTTGCATAATACTCATTGTATGGATCTGTTTTTGCTGTTCTAATGGATCTGCGATGCTTGTGTATGACCGTCAAACATTGTTGAACATTCGAGCATCTCACGAAGCTTTCTTGAAGAACTGTACAGCTAGACAGTCTTCATGTCCTCCACCGCCACTTCTCGCGTCGCTACCAGGCGTTCTGCGCACACCTTTTGGTGTGACCCGGAGGAGACGCTCCCGCAGAAGAAGTAAGCGTGGAGGTATTTTGATTAAAATCAGAGCTTACCTCCGGAAAGAAAGGCGGCTATGGAAACCCAGCCACATCTCGGGGAAGTGAGCGTTGTCTCGTCCCCGTATTGCCCAGTGGTATCCAGGAGGGGCATCAGCTGATACCGTCGCAATTCTCTGAGCGGGTCCGCACCCGGCGTCCCAGAGCTGCTAACCACCGCGGCGTGAACCAGGAAAACCTTCGCTTGCTAGCACGAACTTCTTCACCGAAAAACGTGAGGGGGTGGAAAAAGGACAGGCTTCACGTTTCTTTGGGCTTTTTGCGAGACTGTTTATCAAATGATCAGAAAGCTGCGTTTGCTCAGCAAAATCAAACCCTATCTGCCTCATGGTGACCTGGAGCGTGTCATTCATGCTTTCATTACGTGTCCCTTAGATGATTGTAACTCTCTGTACTGTGGGCTCGATCAAACGTCCATCCGTCGTCTGCAGTTGGTTCAAAACGCAGCGGCGCGTTTGCTCACAGGAACGAGGAAACGTGTGCACATAACTCCTGTGTTGGCCTCTCTGCACTGGCTTCAGTCAGCTTTAGGATTCAATTCAAGATACTGTTGATGGTTTTTAAATGTCTGAATGGTTGGCTCCATCTTACCTTTCGGAGCTTTTGTTGACCCGTGATCCAGGTCGTACATTGAGATCCTCCAACCAAATGACTCTGGAGGTGCCAATAGCTAAGCGTAAAACCAGAGGAGACCGGGCTTTTGCCGTAGCGGCTCCGAGACTCTGGAACAGCCTTCCGCTGAATGTCAAAATGGCCCAGTCCATTCATGTTTTTAAGTCGTTGTTGAAAACCCATTTTTTTGCTTTGGCCTTCAACACAAGATGAGCAGATCCCATGTATTTTATTATTATTGTTTCATGTTGTATATTTTGTGACTGTTTTTACTCTTCAATTGTATTTTATAATGTTTGTTGTACAGCACTTTGGGCGGTTATGGCTGTTTTAAGTGTGCTATATAAATAAAGTTGACATTGACATTGACACACAAAATATATAATTAGGACTAAATAAATAGATGTCAGTTAAAAGCTAAGCTAAAGGCGGGTCTTGAGCCTGCTCTTAAAAACATGAACGTTCTCTGAGGTCCTGAGCTCCTCCTCAGGTCGTTCCAGAGGCGAGGGCCAATATTGGAAAGTCTTTCTGTTGACTTTAGGAATAACTAGGAGACCCTGCCGGAGGAGCGAAGGGGCCGCGAAGGTTCATAAGGTAAAAGCAGTTCTGAGAGATAAGAAGGACCAAGACCATTAAGACATTTAAAAACCATTAAAAGAACTTTAAAATCGATCCTGAAACAGACGGGGAGCCAATGCAGCGACTCTAAAACCGGTGTAATGTGGTCCCGCCTCCTGTAATGTGGTCCCGCCTCCTGGTCTTCGTCAGGACACGAGCTGCTGAATTTTGTAGAAGTTGTAAACCTGAGATCCTCTTTTTGGGAAGAGCAGAAAGCAGGGCATTACAGTAGTCAATACGACTGGTGATAAAAGCATGCATGAGCGTCTCCGTTTTTGCCCCGAGAGAGAATGGGGCGGGGCTATGTTCTTTAGATGTAAAAACCTAGTTTTGTGATATTCTTAATGTGTGGAATTAAAGTCAGCTCAGAGTCAAAAATCACTAGCCTGGTGGGACCAGAATGATTCCCCTCTGTATTTTCGTATACAGTGGGGGGTCAGTCTGGTCACCCCGTCCTCGTTCGCGGCTTCCGCAAAATCAATCCGTTCACGTGCATCAGATTGGTTTATTTGCCGTGACGTGTTGTTAGCGACGTCACTCACGGGACGCGGAAGTCCCTCAATAACAATCTACGAACGATGCACGAAAGAGAGAAAGCTCCAGTCGGCGGTAAACGACCAAAAAACACTTCGACAGTCAGTGAGTTTCGTTATTCATAATCCTGCGCAAATATTAACGCAAAACCGCTAATAAACCACATCAACAGCAGACGCCCTTCGCTGATTGGTTTACTCCGCTTCCTGTTTGCTTGCGTATCTACCGCTGTGGGAAATGGATTCAACGCAGGGGTGACCAATAAAGCAAAAAACTGCACATTTCAGGGTGGCCTTTTATTGTGGGCAGTATAAGGTACACCTGTGCACTAATCGTGATGTCAGATCAGCATCTTGATGCGGCACACCTGTGAGGTGGGATGGATCATCTCAGCAAAGCAGAAGGTCTCACTATCACACATTTAGACTGATTTGTGAACAATGTTTGAGAGAAATGGTAATATTGTGAATCTGGAATGAATTTTAGTCCGAGATCCTGTTACTTCCCAGCTGTCATTACCATCCTCAGTATAATTTTAATTTGAGTTTAATTATTATTGTTGTTATTATTATTGTTTTTATTATGAGTGAGCGCCTGTCCCTGTCCCAGTAACAACGCCGAAGTTTGACTGAGATGCGCAACTTGCGTAGTTTGCGTACAGGAAAAAATGGCTCTGGGTTTATTTGGTCGGGACAGTGCATGTTTATGAACATACATGTCTCATGCATGTAAACAAGCCACACCGGATTGTAGCCTTGGGCTAATTTCCATCCGTCGTCCCCCATGCACACTCTCAAACACACTCACGTTCCTCCTGGCCTATTGTACATGTTTTAGTGGTAGGGGGAACCGGAGAACCCGGAGGAAACCTACGCAGACAGGGGGAGAACATGCAAACTCCACACAGAAAGGCCCCGTCCAGGTGGGAATCGAACCCGGACCTTGTATTTGGGAAGCACGAGCGCTAACCGCTGTACTACCGTGTAACATTGCACTATTCATTCATGCCAGACTTGGTGGTGGTAAATTACTTTTGTAGCCACAGCTGCCCTGTGGTAGACTGACGGAAGCGAGGAAACCAGTCTGTGCCATCGACCCTCCGACCACCACCAACCACTCACTCACACACTACATTCGCTAGGCTTCCTGGTGTCGCCAAACGGTCTCCCATGCAGCGACCAGGCCCTTCCCTGCTTAGCTTCCAAGGACTGACGGGATTGGGGAGAGCAAAGGCGGGACGGGCCCGAGAGTTGGGTTTAGATTCACTCGTTTCATTGTGAAGCACTTTGTGATTTTATCTGATAAAGGTGCTGTAGAAGTAAAGTTTCTTCTGTTTCCCACTGAAAAACTGCTGGCTCTTTTCTGTCTTTGCTGGCTCTGACCGGAGAGCACTGGTGTTTGGTAAAACCTGGTGAAGACTAAAACAGGAAGTGACTCTTCATACTGTGTGTGACCTCTGACCTTCGCAGGCCTGACCTCGGGAACAGGCTTCAGCTTCAGCAGCAGATTTAAGATGGACAAGAGAAAGGTGACGTGGACGACGAGCCCCAACCAGAACACGAGCTGGAGGAGCGTCCGAGCGCAGTCGGCCAGGTACAAACAACTCTAACTATTTAACTCATCAAACAACTCAAGGCAAGTTTATTTGTAGAGCACAATTCATACACAAGGCAATTCAAAGTGCTTTCACAGTTGCATAAAGTTACAAGAAAACAGATAAAGTCAATCATCGCAGCAGCGTTCTGGATGTTCTGCAGCTCTAACAGCTCGTTTAGAAAGGCCAGTGAGCAGCCGTTCCAGTCGTCTAACCTGCTGGAGACAAACGCATGGATGAGTGTCTCTAAGTCTGGTTTTGACACTATTCCTCTGATCTGAATGTTTTTCAGATGGTAAAAAGCTGATGATGTTATTGCTTTAATGTGGCTGTTTAAGTTCAGGTCTGAGTCCATGATTACTCCTAGATTTCTAACCTGATGTTTTGGTTTTAGAGAGAGAGACTCAAGGTGACTGATAACACTTTGTCTTTGTGTCTGTGGGACAAAAACAATGATCTCAGTTTTGTCTGAGTTTAGTTGGAGAAAGTTGTTTTGCATCCACAAACTGATCTGTTCGATGCAGTGACAGAGAGTATCTACAGGCCCATGTTCACCTGTATCAGTGACAGAGAGTATCTACAGGCCCATGTTCACCTGTATCAGTGACAGAGAGTATCTACAGGCCCGTGTTCACCTGTATCAGAGACAGAGAGTATCTACAGGCCCCTGTTCACCTGTATCAGTGACAGAGAGTATCTACAGGCCCATGTTCACCTGTATTAGTGACAGAGAGTATCTACAGGCCCATGTTCACCTGTATCAGTGACAGAGAGTATCTACAGGCCCATGTTCACCTGTATCAGTGACAGAGAGTATCTACAGGCCCATGTTCACCTGTATCAGTGACAGAGAGTATCTACAGGCCCATGTTCACCTGCCGTCAGTGACAGAGAGTATCTACAGGCCCATGTTCACCTGTATCAGTGACAGAGAGTATCTACAGGCCCATGTTCACCTGCCGTCAGTGACAGAGAGTATCTACAGACCCGTGTTCACCTGTATCAGTGACAGAGAGTATCTACAGACCCGTGTTCACCTGTATCAGTGACAGAGCGTATCTACAGGCCCATGTTCACCTGTATCAGTGACAGAGAGTATCTACAGGCCCATGTTCACCTGTATCAGTGACAGAGAGTATCTACAGGCCCATGTTCACCTGTATCAGTGACAGAGAGTATCTACAGGCCCATGTTCACCTGTATCAGTGACAGAGAGTTTCTACAGACCCATGTTCACCTGTATCAGTGACAGAGAGTATCTACAGGCCCATGTTCACCTGTATCAGTGACAGAGTACCTACAGACTCATGTTCACCTGTATCAGTGACAGAGAGTATCTACAGGCCCATGTTCACCTGTATTAGTGACAGAGAGTATCTACAGGCCCACCTGTATCAGTGACAGAGAGTATCTACAGGCCCATGTTCACCTGTATCAGTGACAGAGAGTATCTACAGGCCCGTGTTCACCTGTATCAGTGACACAGAGTATCTACAGGCTCACCTGTATCAGTGACAGAGAGTATCTACAGGTTCACCTGTATCAGTAACAGAGAGTATCTACAGGCCCGTGTTCACCTGTATCAGTGACAGAGAGTATCTACAGGCCCGTGTTCACCTGTATCAGTGACAGAGAGTATCTACAGACCCATGTTCACCTGTATCAGTGACAGAGAGTACCTACAGACTCATGTTCACCTGTATCAGTGACAGAGAGTATCTACAGGCCCATGTTCACCTGTATCAGTGACAGAGAGTATCTACAGGCCCACCTGTATCAGTGACAGAGAGTATCTACAGGCCCATGTTCACCTGTATCAGTGACAGAGAGTATCTACAGACCCATGTTCACCTGTATCAGAGACAGAGAGTATCTACAGACCCATGTTCACCTGTATCAGTAACAGAGAGTATCTACAGGCCCGTGTTCACCTGTATCAGTGACAGAGAGTATCTACAGGCCCGTGTTCACCTGTATCAGTGACAGAGAGTATCTACAGGCCCATGTTCACCTGTATCAGTGACAGAGAGTATCTACAGGCCCATGTTCACCTGTATCAGTGACAGAGAGTATCTACAGACCCATGTTCACCTGTATCAGTGACAGAGAGTACCTACAGACTCATGTTCACCTGTATCAGTGACAGAGAGTATCTACAGGCCCATGTTCACCTGTATCAGTGACAGAGAGTATCTACAGGCCCACCTGTATCAGTGACAGAGAGTATCTACAGGCCCGTGTTCACCTGTATCAGTGACAGAGAGTATCTACAGGCCCATGTTCACCTGTATCAGTGACAGAGAGTATCTACAGGTTCACCTGTATCAGTAACAGAGAGTATCTACAGGCCCGTGTTCACCTGTATCAGTGACAGAGAGTATCTACAGGCCCATGTTCACCTGTATCAGTGACAGAGAGTATCTACAGACCCATGTTCACCTGTATCAGTGACAGAGAGTATCTACAGGCCCCTGTTCACCTGTATTAGTGACAGAGAGTATCTACAGGCCCCTGTTCACCTGTATCAGTGACAGAGAGTATCTACAGGCCCATGTTCACCTGTATCAGTGACAGAGAGTATCTACAGGCCCATGTTCACCTGTATCAGTGACAGAGAGTATCTACAGGCCCATGTTCACCTGTATCAGTGACAGAGAGTATCTACAGACCCATGTTCACCTGTATCAGTGACAGAGAGTATCTACAGGCCCATGTTCACCTGTATCAGTGACAGAGAGTATCTACAGGCCCGTGTTCACCTGTATCAGTGACAGAGAGTATCTACAGGCCCATGTTCACCTGTATCAGTGACAGAGAGTATCTACAGACCCATGTTCACCTGTATCAGTGACAGAGAGTATCTACAGGCCCGCGTTCACCTGTATCAGTGACAGAGAGTATCTACAGACCCGTGTTCACCTGTATCAGTGACAGAGAGTATCTACAGGCCCATGTTCACCTGTATCAGTGACAGAGAGTATCTACAGACCCATGTTCACCTGTATCAGTGACAGAGAGTATCTACAGACCCATGTTCACCTGTATCAGTGACAGAGAGTATCTACAGACCCATGTTCACCTGTATCAGTGACAGAGAGTATCTACAGGCCCATGTTCACCTGTATCAGTGACAGAGAGTATCTACAGGTAGATCTGAGTGTCATCTGCGTAGTTGTGGTACGACACATTGTTGCTGTTTATTAGCTGACCCAATGGAAGCATGTACAAGTTGAATAAGAGGGGTCCCAAGATTGACCCCTGGGGGACTCCACAGGTCATGGAAATTTTGTCTGAGACACAGTTGCCAATTTCGACAAAGTACGTCCTATCCTCCAGATAGGACTTGAACCAGTTTAGCGCAGTACCAGAGATTCCCACCCAGTTTTCTAACCTGTGAAGTAAGATCCTGTGGTCCACTGTGTCAAAGGCTCAGGTCCAGCAGAACTAAACCTGAGACCTTACCTGCGTTGGTCATACGGATATCATTGGTCACCTTGATCAGAGCTGTCTCAGTGCTGTGGAGGGGCCTAAAACCTGACTGGAAAGTATCAAACACATTGTTAGATAGGAGAAAGTAAGTGAGCTGTTGATAGATTACTTTCTCCAGGACTTTTCCTAAGAATGGCAGGTTTGATATGGGCCGGTAGTTGTTCAGTATCTTGGGATCAAGGCTGCTCTTCTTTAGAAGAGGCTTAATGACCGCGGTTTTCAAAGCCTTTGGAAATGCTCCCGTCTCAAATGAGATGTTAACTAACTGAACAAGTTGTGGTAACAAGCTGGTCAGCACAGACTTCAGAAATCTAGTGGGCAATTCATCAAGACAGCATGAACTCAGACCGGAGAGAACCTCTTCCATTGTTGTGTCAGTAACAGGTGTGACATGTGTCAGCTCAAGGTGTTTATCTGGTGCAGGGTTGCTATTTGTGTTGTGGAAGTTATGGCATTTTTAATGCCTTGGACTTTGTCATAAAAAAATATTGCAAACTCATTGCACTTAGATGTAGAGATTAGTTCTAAGGGCAGTGAAACTGGAGGGTTAGTTAATCTGTTTACTGTGGAAAACAGAACACGAGAATTGTTTCTGCAGCGATGATTTTAGAGAAGAACTTCTCCCTTTCTCCACGGAAGATCTGGTTTAACTCACAAAGCACTTCTTTGTATATCTCAAAATGAACCTGGAGCTTTGACTTGCGTCATTTCCGTTGGGCTTTTCGACATTTCCCTTTTCTGTGCCCTGACCGAATCTTCACTTCTCCAAGGTGCCTTTTGTCTATTGTTAACCATTTTAACCTTGACAGGAGCAATAGTGTCCAAAACATTTAAGACGCTTGATGTGTAAGAGTCCAACAGATTATCAGCATTAGAACATGGGGGATTTTCAAATCTGATCATTTCCATAAATTGTGTCCTTGTTGTATCATTTATGTGTCTTCTCTGAATAACTCCAGGCCCAGCCTCTGGTTTGGGTGTAACAGACAGGTCAAAGGTCAAAGGTCAAAGAAGACACAAAAATGATCAGACAAAGCAACTTCAACAACATTCACATTTGATATATTAACACCTTTTGTAATAACTAGATCTAGAGTGTGGCCTTTGTTGTGAGTCGCTTCACTCACGTGCTGAGTTAAACCAAACATTTCAAGAACATCTCCAAATTCTTTTGCATGCCTGTCATTGGTCACATCCATATGCACATTAAAATCACCTGAAATGACTAAACAATCAAAATCAGTGCATATAAATGAAAGTAATTCAATAAAATCTTCGATAAAACAATTCTGTGGTGGTTTGTAAATATAATATAAAGTATGGAAGATTGTTTTATCTCCATTTTGAAAGACACATACTCAAATGATTGAAAAACCCCAAATGACCATTTGTGGGTGACTATATTGTCCCTGAATATGGCACAGACACCCCCGCCCCTTTGGTTTTGACGTGTTTCAGACACAAAATTTAAAATTTGATGGACTACACTCAATCAAAACTGCGTTTCCAGTGTTTTTGTCAAGGCATGTTTTAGTTAAAAACATAAAATGTAGATTATAAGAGGAATTAAAACTATTTATTAAAAAAGACTTTTTTTTTCTGACATTGAGTACAGCATGTTTGAGATTTATCTGTGTTTGAGGGGATTGAATCTTTTTGCAAGGGATATGGATTAGAGCTCTTTGATTGGACGGTCTGACTGTCAAACAACTCTCTAACTAACTC
Source organism: Proterorhinus semilunaris (assembly GCA_021464625.1). Lineage (NCBI taxonomy): Eukaryota > Metazoa > Chordata > Actinopteri > Gobiiformes > Gobiidae > Proterorhinus > Proterorhinus semilunaris. Next base: position 314,632 of record JAJBBP010000038.1, on the reverse strand, counting down.
TCTAACTAACAGACGAAACAACTCTCTAACTAACTCTCTAACAGACGAAACAACTCTCTAACTAACAGACCAAACGATTCTCTAACTAACTAACAGACCAAACGATTCTCTAACTAACTAACAGACCAAACGACTCTAACTAACTCTCTAACTAACAGACGAAACAACTCTCTAACTAACTCTCTAACAGACGAAACAACTCTCTAACTAACTCTCTAACTAACAGACCAAACAACTCTCTAACTAACTCTCTAACTAACAGACGAAACAACTCTCTAACTAACTCTCTAACTAACAGACCAGACGACTCTCTAACTCTAACTAACAGACCAAACAACTCACTAACTAACTCTCTAACTAACAGACGAAACAACTCTCTAACCAACTCTCTAACTAACAGACCAAACAACTCTCTAACCAACTCTCTAACTAACAGACCAAACGACTCTCTAACTAACTCTCTAACTAACAGACGAAACAACTCACTAACTCTCTAACTAACAGACCAAACAACTCTCTAACTAACTCTCTAACTAACAGACCAAACAACTCACTAACTAACTCTCTAACTAACAGACCAAACGACTCTCTAACTAACTCTCTAACTAACAGACCAAACGACTCTCTAACTAACTCTCTAACTAACAGACCAAACGACTCTCTAACTAACTCTCTAACTAACAGACCAAACAACTCACTAACTCTCTAACTAACAGACCAAACGACTCTCTAACTAACTCACTAACTAACTCTCTAACTAACTGACCAAACAACTCTCTAACCAACTCTCTAACTAACAGACCAAACGACTCTCTAACTAACTCTCTAACTAACAGACGAAACAACTCACTAACTCTCTAACTAACAGACCAAACAACTCTCTAACTAACTCTCTAACTAACAGACCAAACAACTCACTAACTAACTCTCTAACTAACAGACCAAACGACTCTCTAACTAACTCTCTAACTAACAGACCAAACGACTCTCTAACTAACTCTCTAACTAACAGACCAAACGACTCTCTAACTAACTCTCTAACTAACAGACCAAACAACTCTCTAACTAACTCTCTAACTAACAGACCAAACGACTCTCTAACTAACTCACTAACTAACTCTCTAACTAACAGACGAAACAACTCTCTAACTAACTCTCTAACTAACAGACCAAACGACTCTCTAACTAACTCTCTAACTAACAGACGAAACAACTCTCTAACTAACTCTCTAACTAACAGACGAAACAACTCTCTAACTAACTCTCTAACTAACAGACCAAACGACTCTCTAACTAACTCTCTAACTAACAGACGAAACAACTCACTAACTCTCTAACTAACAGACCAAACAACTCACTAACTAACTCTCTAACTAACAGACCAAACGACTCTCTAACTAACTCTCTAACTAACAGACCAAACAACTCACTAACTAACTCTCTAACTAACAGACCAAACGACTCTCTAACTAACTCTCTAACTAACAGACCAAACGACTCTCTAACTAACTCTCTAACTAACAGACCAAACGACTCTCTAACTAACTCTCTAACTAACTCTCTAACTAACAGACCAAACGACTCTCTAACTAACTCTCTAACTAACAGACCAAACGACTCTCTAACTAACTCTCTAACTAACTCTCTAACTAACAGACCAAACAACTCTCTAACTAACTCTCTAACTAACAGACGAAACAACTCACTAACTCTCTAACTAACAGACCAAACGACTCTCTAACTAACTCTCTAACTAACAGACCAAACGACTCTCTAACTAACTCTCTAACTAACAGACCAAACAACTCACTAACTCTCTAACTAACAGACCAAACGACTCTCTAACTAACTCACTAACTAACTCTCTAACTAACTGACCAAACAACTCTCTAACCAACTCTCTAACTAACAGACCAAACGACTCTCTAACTAACTCTCTAACTAACAGACGAAACAACTCACTAACTCTCTAACTAACAGACCAAACAACTCTCTAACTAACTCTCTAACTAACAGACCAAACAACTCACTAACTAACTCTCTAACTAACAGACCAAACGACTCTCTAACTAACTCTCTAACTAACAGACCAAACGACTCTCTAACTAACTCTCTAACTAACAGACCAAACGACTCTCTAACTAACTCTCTAACTAACAGACCAAACAACTCTCTAACTAACTCTCTAACTAACAGACCAAACGACTCTCTAACTAACTCACTAACTAACTCTCTAACTAACAGACGAAACAACTCTCTAACTAACTCTCTAACTAACAGACCAAACGACTCTCTAACTAACTCTCTAACTAACAGACGAAACAACTCTCTAACTAACTCTCTAACTAACAGACGAAACAACTCTCTAACTAACTCTCTAACTAACAGACCAAACGACTCTCTAACTAACTCTCTAACTAACAGACGAAACAACTCACTAACTCTCTAACTAACAGACCAAACAACTCACTAACTAACTCTCTAACTAACAGACCAAACGACTCTCTAACTAACTCTCTAACTAACAGACCAAACAACTCACTAACTAACTCTCTAACTAACAGACCAAACGACTCTCTAACTAACTCTCTAACTAACAGACCAAACGACTCTCTAACTAACTCTCTAACTAACAGACCAAACGACTCTCTAACTAACTCTCTAACTAACTCTCTAACTAACAGACCAAACGACTCTCTAACTAACTCTCTAACTAACAGACCAAACGACTCTCTAACTAACTCTCTAACTAACTCTCTAACTAACAGACCAAACAACTCTCTAACTAACTCTCTAACTAACAGACGAAACAACTCACTAACTCTCTAACTAACAGACCAAACGACTCTCTAACTAACTCTCTAACTAACAGACCAAACAACTCTCTAACTAACTCTCTAACTAACAGACGAAACAACTCTCTAACTAACTCTCTAACTAACAGACCAAACGACTCTCTAACTAACTCTCTAACTAACAGACGAAACAACTCACTAACTCTCTAACTAACAGACCAAACAACTCACTAACTAACTCTCTAACTAACAGACCAAACGACTCTCTAACTAACTCTCTAACTAACAGACCAAACAACTCACTAACTAACTCTCTAACTAACAGACCAAACGACTCTCTAACTAACTCTCTAACTAACAGACCAAACGACTCTCTAACTAACTCTCTAACTAACAGACCAAACGACTCTCTAACTAACTCTCTAACTAACTCTCTAACTAACAGACCAAACAACTCTCTAACTAACTCTCTAACTAACAGACGAAACAACTCTCTAACTAACAGACCAAACGACTCTCTAACTAACTCTCTAACTAACAGACCAAACAACTCACTAACTAACTCTCTAACTAACTCTCTAACTAACAGACCAAACAACTCACTAACTCTCTAACTAACAGACGAAACAACTCTCTAACTAACTCTCTAACTAACAGACCAAACAACTCACTAACTAACTCTCTAACTAACAGACGAAACAACTCTCTAACTAACTCTCTAACTAACTCTCTAACTAACAGACCAAACGACTCTCTAACTAACTCTCTAACTAACAGACCAAACGACTCTCTAACTAACTCTCTAACTAACAGACCAAACGACTCTCTAACTAACTCTCTAACTCTCTAACTAACAGACCAAACAACTCTCTAACTAACTCTCTAACTAACAGACCAAACGACTCTCTAACTAACTCTCTAACTAACTCTCTAACTAACAGACCAAACGACTCTCTAACTAACTCTCTAACTCTCTAACTAACAGACCAAACAACTCTCTAACTAACTCTCTAACTAACAGACCAAACAACTCTCTAACTAACTCTCTAACTAACAGACCAAACGATTCTCTAACTAACTCTCTAACAGACCAAACGACTCTCTAACTAACTCTCTAACTAACAGACCAAACAACTCACTAACTAACTCTCTAACTAACTCTCTAACTAACAGACCAAACAACTCACTAACTCTCTAACTAACAGACGAAACAACTCACGAACTAACTCTCTAACTAACAGACCAAACGACTCTCTAACTAACTCTCTAACTAACAGACCAAACGACTCTCTAACTAACTCTCTAACTAACAGACCAAACGACTCACTAACTCTCTAACTAACTCTCTAACTAACTCTCTAACAGACGAAAAAACTCTCTAACTAACTCACTAACTAACTCTCTAACAGACGAAACAACTCACTAACTAACTCTCTAACTAACAGACGAAACAACTCACTAACTAACTCTCTAACTAACTGACCAAACGACTCTCTAACTAACTCTCTAACTAACAGACCAAACGACTCTCTAACTAACTCTCTAACTAACTCTCTAACTAACAGACGAAACAACTCACTAACTAACTCTCTAACTAACAGACCAAACAACTCTCTAACTAACTCTCTAACTAACTGACGAAACAACTCACTAACTAACTCTCTAACTAACTGACGAAACAACTCACTAACTAACTCTCTAACTAACTGACCAAACGACTCTCTAACTAACTCTCTAACTAACAGACGAAACAACTCACTAACTAACTCTCTAACTAACTGACCAAACGACTCTCTAACTAACTCTCTAACTAACAGACCAAACGACTCTCTAACTCTCTAACTAACTCTCTAACTAACAGACCAAACGACTGTCTAACTAACTCTCTAACTAACAGACCAAACAACTCTCTAACTAACTCTCTAACTAACAGACCAAACAACTCTCTAACTAACTCTCTAACTAACAGACCAAACAACTCTCTAACTACCTCTCTAACTAACTCTCTAACTAACAGACCAAACGACTCTCTAACTAACTCTCTAACTAACAGACCAAACGACTCTCTAACTAACTCTCTAACTAACAGACCAAACGACTAACTCTCTAACTAACAGACGAAACAACTCTCTAACTAACTCTCTAACTAACTGACCAAACGACTCTCTAACTAACTCTCTAACTAACTCTCTAACTAACAGACCAAACGACTCTCTAACTCTCTAACTAACAGACCAAACGACTCTCTAACTAACTCTCTAACTAAACAGACCAAACGACTCTCTAACTAACTCTCTAACTAACAGACGAAACAACTCACTAACTAACTCTCTAACTAACTGACCAAACGACTCTCTAACTAACTCTAACTAACTCTCTAACTAACAGACCAAACGACTCTCTAACTAACTCTCTAACTAACTCTCTAACTAACTGACCAAACGACTCTCTAACTAACTCTCTAACTAACAGACCAAACAACTCTCTAACTAACTCTCTAACTAACTGACGAAACAACTCACTAACTAACTCTCTAACTAACTGACCAAACGACTCTCTAACTAACTCTCTAACTAACTCTCTAACTAACAGACGAAACAACTCACTAACTAACTCTCTAACTAACTGACCAAACGACTCTCTAACTAACTCTCTAACTAACAGACCAAACGACTCTCTAACTCTCTAACTAACTCTCTAACTAACAGACCAAACGACTGTCTAACTAACTCTCTAACTAACAGACCAAACAACTCTCTAACTAACTCTCTAACTAACAGACCAAACAACTCACTAACTAACTCTCTAACTAACAGACCAAACGACTCTCTAACTCTCTAACTAACAGACCAAACTACTCTCTAACTAACTCTCTAACTAACAGACCAAACGACTCTCTAACTAACTCTCTAACTAACTGACCAAACGACTCTCTAACTAACTCTCTAACTAACAGACCAAACGACTCTCTAACTAACTCTCTAACTAACAGACCAAACAACTCTCTAACTACCTCTCTAACTAACTCTCTAACTAACAGACCAAACGACTGTCTAACTAACTCTCTAACTAACAGACCAAACGACTCTCTAACTAACTCTCTAACTAACAGACCAAACGACTCTCTAACTAACTCTCTAACTAACAGACCAAACGACTCTCTAACTAACTCTCTAACTAACAGACCAAACGACTCTCTAACTAACTCTCTAACTAACTCTCTAACTAACAGACCAAACGACTCTCTAACTAACTCTCTAACTAACAGACCAAACGACTCTCTAACTAACTCTCTAACTAACAGACCAAACGACTCTCTAACTCTCTAACTAACAGACCAAACGACTCTCTAACTAACTCTCTAACTGACGAAACAACTCACTAACTAACTCTCTAACTAACTGACCAAACGACTCTCTAACTAACTCTAACTAACTCTCTAACTAACAGACCAAACGACTCTCTAACTAACTCTCTAACTAACTCTCTAACTAACTGACCAAACGACTCTCTAACTAACTCTCTAACTAACTCTCTAACTAACAGACCAAAAAACTCTCTAACTAACTCTCTAACTAACTGACGAAACAACTCACTAACTAACTCTCTAACTAACTGACGAAACAACTCACTAACTAACTCTCTAACTAACTGACCAAACGACTCTCTAACTAACTCTCTAACTCTCTAACTAACAGACCAAACGACTCTCTAACTAACTCTCTAACTAACAGACCAAACAACTCTCTAACTAACTCTCTAACTAGCAGACCAAACGACTCTCTAACTAACTCTCTAACTAACAGACCAAACAACTCTCTAACTAACTCTCTAACTAACAGACCAAACAACTCTCTAACTAACCACTAACTAACTCACTAACTAACTCTCTAACTAACTGACCAAACGACTCTCTAACTAACTCTCTAACTAACAGACCAAACTACTCTCTAACTCTCTAACTAACTCTCTAACTAACAGACCAAACGACTCTCTAACTAACTCTCTAACTAACAGACCAAACGACTCTCTAACTAACTCTCTAACTAACAGACCAAACAACTCTCTAACTAACTCTCTAACTAACAGACCAAACAACTCTCTAACTAACTCTCTAACTAACTCTCTAACTAACAGACCGAACGACTCTCTAACTAACTCTCTAACTAACAGACCAAACGACTCTCTAACTAACTCTCTAACTAACTCTCTAACTAACAGACGAAACAACTCTCTAACTAACAGACCAAACGACTCTCTAACTAACTCTCTAATTAACTCTCTAACTAACTCTCTAACTAACAGACCAAACGACACTCTAATTAACTCTCTAACTAACTCTCTAACTAACAGACCAAACAACTCTCTAACTAACTCTCTAACTAACAGACGAAACAACTCACTAACTCTCTAACTAACAGACCAAACAACTCTCTAACTAACTCTCTAACTAACAGACGAAACAACTCTCTAACTAACTCTCTAACTAACAGACGAAACAACTCTCTAACTAACTCTCTAACTAACAGACCAAACAACTCTCTAACTAACTCTCTAACTAACAGACCAAACAACTCTCTAATTAACTCTCTAACTAACTCTCTAACTAACAGACCAAACAACTCACTAACTAACTCTCTAACTAACAGACCAAACAACTCTCTAACTAACTCTCTAACTAACTCTCTAATTAACTATCTAACTAACTCTCTAACTAACAGACCAAACAACTCACTAACTAACTCTCTAACTAACAGACCAAACAACTCACTAACTAACTCTCTAACTAACTCTCTAACTAACAGACCAAACGACTCACTAACTAACTCTCTAACTAACAGACCAAACAACTCTCTAACTAACTCTCTAACTAACAGACCAAACAACTCTCTAACTAACTCTCTAACTAACTCTCTAACTAACAGACCAAACAACTCTCTAACTAACTCTCTAACTAACAGACCAAACGACTCTCTAACTAACTCTCTAACTAACAGACCAAACAACTCTCTAACTAACTCTCTAACTAACAGACGAAACAACTCACTAACTAACTCTCTAACTAACAGACCAAACGACTCACTAACTAACTCTCTAACTAACAGACCAAACAACTCACTAACTAACTCTCTAACTAACAGACCAAACGACTCACTAACTAACTCTCTAACTAACAGACCAAACAACTCACTAACTAACTCTCTAACTAACTCTCTAACTAACAGACCAAACAACTCACTAACTCTCTAACTAACAGACCAAACGACTCTCTAACTAACTCTCTAACTAACAGACCAAACAACTCACTAACTAACTCTCTAACTAACTCTCTAACTAACAGACCAAACAACTCACTAACTCTCTAACTAACAGACGAAACAACTCTCTAACTAACTCTCTAACTCTCTAACTAACAGACCAAACAACTCTCTAACTAACTCTCTAACTAACAGACCAAACGACTCTCTAACTAACTCTCTAACTAACTCTCTAACTAACAGACCAAACAACTCTCTAACTAACTCTCTAACTAACAGACCAAACGATTCTCTAACTAACTCTCTAACAGACCAAACGACTCTCTAACTAACTCTCTAACTAACAGACCAAACAACTCACTAACTAACTCTCTAACTAACTCTCTAACTAACAGACCAAACAACTCACTAACTCTCTAACTAACAGACCAAACAACTCTCTAACTAACTCTCTAACTAACAGACCAAACAACTCACTAACTAACTCTCTAACTAACAGACGAAACAACTCACGAACTAACTCTCTAACTAACAGACCAAACGACTCTCTAACTAACTCTCTAACTAACAGACCAAACGACTCTCTAACTAACTCTCTAACTAACAGACCAAACGACTCACTAACTCTCTAACTAACTCTCTAACTAACTCTCTAACAGACGAAAAAACTCTCTAACTAACTCACTAACTAACTCTCTAACAGACGAAACAACTCACTAACTAACTCTCTAACTAACAGACCAAACGACTCTCTAACTAACTCTCTAACTAACTCTCTAACTAACAGACCAAACGACTCTCTAACTAACTCTCTAACTAACTCTCTAACTAACAGACCAAACGACTCACTAACTCTCTAACTAACTCTCTAACTAACTCTCTAACAGACGAAAAAACTCTCTAACTAACTCACTAACTAACTCTCTAACAGACGAAACAACTCACTAACTAACTCTCTAACTAACAGACCAAACGACTCTCTAACTAACTCTCTAACTAACTCTCTAACTAACAGACCAAACGACTCTCTAACTAACTCTCTAACTAACTCTCTAACTAACAGACCAAACGACTCTCTAACTAACTCTCTAACTAACTCTCTAACTAACAGACCAAACGACTCTCTAACTAACTCTCTAACTAACTCTCTAACTAACAGACGAAACAACTCACTAACTAACTCTCTAACTAACAGACCAAACAACTCTCTAACTAACTCTCTAACTAACTGACGAAACAACTCACTAACTAACTCTCTAACTAACTGACGAAACAACTCACTAACTAACTCTCTAACTAACTGACCAAACGACTCTCTAACTAACTCTCTAACTAACTCTCTAACTAACAGACGAAACAACTCACTAACTAACTCTCTAACTAACTGACCAAACGACTCTCTAACTAACTCTCTAACTAACAGACCAAACGACTCTCTAACTCTCTAACTAACAGACCAAACGACTCTCTAACTAACTCTCTAACTAAACAGACCAAACGACTCTCTAACTAACTCTCTAACTAACAGACGAAACAACTCACTAACTAACTCTCTAACTAACTGACCAAACGACTCTCTAACTAACTCTAACTAACTCTCTAACTAACAGAACAAACGACTCTCTAACTAACTCTCTAACTAACTCTCTAACTAACTGACCAAACGACTCTCTAACTAACTCTCTAACTAACAGACCAAACAACTCTCTAACTAACTCTCTAACTAACTGACGAAACAACTCACTAACTAACTCTCTAACTAACTGACCAAACGACTCTCTAACTAACTCTCTAACTAACTCTCTAACTAACAGACGAAACAACTCACTAACTAACTCTCTAACTAACTGACCAAACGACTCTCTAACTCTCTAACTAACTCTCTAACTAACAAACCAAACGACTGTCTAACTAACTCTCTAACTAACAGACCAAACAACTCTCTAACTAACTCTCTAACTAACAGACCAAACAACTCACTAACTAACTCTCTAACTAACAGACCAAACGACTCTCTAACTCTCTAACTAACAGACCAAACGACTCTCTAACTAACTCTCTAACTAACAGACCAAACGACTCTCTAACTAACTCTCTAACTAACTGACCAAACGACTCTCTAACTAACTCTCTAACTAACTCTCTAACTAACAGACCAAACAACTCTCTAACTACCTCTCTAACTAACTCTCTAACTAACAGACCAAACGACTCTCTAACTAACTCTCTAACTAACAGACCAAACGACTCTCTAACTAACTCTCTAACTAACAGACCAAACGACTCTCTAACTAACTCTCTAACTAACAGACGAAACAACTCTCTAACTAACTCTCTAACTAACTGACCAAACGACTCTCTAACTAACTCTCTAACTAACTCTCTAACTAACAGACCAAACGACTCTCTAACTAACTCTCTAACTAACAGACCAAACGACTCTCTAACTCTCTAACTAACAGACCAAACGACTCTCTAACTAACTCTCTAACTGACGAAACAACTCACTAACTAACTCTCTAACTGACCAAACGACTCTCTAACTAACTCTAACTAACTCTCTAACTAACAGACCAAACGACTCTCTAACTAACTCTCTAACTAACTCTCTAACTAACTGACCAAACGACTCTCTAACTAACTCTCTAACTAACTCTCTAACTAACAGACCAAACGACTCTCTAACTAACTCTCTAACTGACGAAACAACTCACTAACTAACTCTCTAACTAACTGACCAAACGACTCTCTAACTAACTCTAACTAACTCTCTAACTAACAGACCAAACGACTCTCTAACTAACTCTCTAACTAACTCTCTAACTAACAGACCAAAAAACTCTCTAACTAACTCTCTAACTAACTGACGAAACAACTCACTAACTAACTCTCTAACTAACTGACGAAACAACTCACTAACTAACTCTCTAACTAACTGACCAAACGACTCTCTAACTAACTCTCTAACTCTCTAACTAACAGACCAAACGACTCTCTAACTAACTCTCTAACTAACAGACCAAACAACTCTCTAACTAACTCTCTAACTAGCAGACCAAACGACTCTCTAACTAACTCTCTAACTAACTGACCAAACGACTCTCTAACTAACTCTCTAACTCTCTAACTAACAGACCAAACAACTCTCTAACTAACTCTCTAACTAACAGACCAAACAACTCTCTAACTAACCACTAACTAACTCACTAACTAACTCTCTAACTAACTGACCAAACAACTCTCTAACTAACCACTAACTAACTCACTAACTAACTCTCTAACTAACAGACCAAACGACTCTCTAACTAACTCTCTAACTAACAGACCGAACGACTCTCTAACTAACTCTCTAACTAACAGACCAAACGACTCTCTAACTAACTCTCTAACTAACAGACGAAACAACTCTCTAACTAACAGACCAAACGACTCTAACTAACTCTCTAACTAATAGACGAAACGACTCTCTAACTAACTCTCTAATTAACTCTCTAACTAACTCTCTAACTAACAGACCAAACGACACTCTAATTAACTCTCTAACTAACTCTCTAACTAACAGACCAAACAACTCTCTAACTAACTCTCTAACTGACGAAACAACTCACTAACTCTCTAACTAACAGACCAAACAACTCTCTAACTAACTCTCTAACTAACAGACGAAACAACTCTCTAACTAACTCTCTAACTAACAGACCAAACGACTCTCTAACTAACTCTCTAACTAACAGACCAAACAACTCTCTAATTAACTCTCTAACTAACTCTCTAACTAACAGACCAAACAACTCACTAACTAACTCTCTAACTAACAGACCAAACAACTCTCTAACTAACTCTCTAACTAACTCTCTAATTAACTAACTAACTCTCTAACTAACAGACCAAACAACTCACTAACTAACTCTCTAACTAACAGACCAAACAACTCACTAACTAACTCTCTAACTAACTCTCTAACTAACAGACCAAACGACTCACTAACTAACTCTCTAACTAACAGACCAAACAACTCTCTAACTAACTCTCTAACTAACTCTCTAACTAACAGACCAAACAACTCTCTAACTAACTCTCTAACTAACTCTCTAACTAACAGACCAAACGACTCACTAACTAACTCTCTAACTAACAGACCAAACAACTCACTAACTAACTCTCTAACTAACTCTCTAACTAACAGACCAAACAACTCTCTAACTAACTCTCTAACTAACAGACCAAACAACTCACTAACTAACTCTCTAACTAACAGACCAAACGACTCTCTAACTAACTCTCTAACTAACAGACCAAACAACTCTCTAACTAACTCTCTAACTAACAGACGAAACAACTCACTAACTAACTCTCTAACTAACAGACCAAACGACTCACTAACTAACTCTCTAACTAACAGACCAAACGACTCTCTAACTAACTCTCTAACTAACAGACCAAACAACTCTCTAACTAACTCTCTAACTAACAGACGAAACAACTCACTAACTAACTCTCTAACTAACAGACCAAACGACTCACTAACTAACTCTCTAACTAACAGACCAAACAACTCACTAACTAACTCTCTAACTAACAGACGAAACAACTCACTAACTAACTCTCTAACTAGCAGACCAAACAACTCTAACTCTCTAGACTCAAGGCTGTGCTCACACTTAGTGACAGCAGTAATTCGTGCTTTCCTCCTGAAACGACTCCCAGAAACAGTTTAACACCAGCAGAGCCTCCTGAGGTCTGAGGGAAGGTCAAACCAAGCTCTGCGTCAGGTCCAGAGGTCCAGAAACGGTTTAACACCAGCAGAGCCTCCTGAGGTCTGAGGGAAGGTCAAACCGAGCTCTGCGTCAGGTCCAGAGGTCCAGAAACAGTTTAACACCAGCAGAGCCTCCTGAGGTCTGAAGGAAGGTCAAACCAAGCTCTGCGTCAGGTCCAGAGGTCCAGAAACAGTTTAACACCAGCAGAGCCTCCTGAGGTCTGAAGGAAGGTCAAACCAAGCTCTGCGTCAGGTCCAGAGGTCCAGAAACAGTTTAACACCAGCAGAGCTTCCTGAGGTCTGAGGGAAGGTCAAACCGAGCTCTGCGTCAGGTCCAGAGGTCCAGAAACAGTTTAACACCAGCAGAGCCTCCTGAGGTCTGAGGGAAGGTCAAACCGAGCTCTGCGTCAGGTCCAGAGGTCCAGAAACAGTTTAACACCAGCAGAGCCTCCTGAGGTCTGAGGGAAGGTCAAACCGAGCTCTGCCTCAGGTCCAGAGGTCCAGAAACGGTTTAACACCAGCAGAGCCTCCTGAGGTCTGAGGGAAGGTCAAACCGAGCTCTGCGTCAGGTCCAGAGGTCCAGAAACAGTTTAACACCAGCAGAGCCTCCTGAGGTCTGAGGGAAGGTCAAACCGAGCTCTGCCTCAGGTCCAGAGGTCCAGAAACGGTTTAACACCAGCAGAGCCTCCTGAGGTCTGAGGGAAGGTCAAACCGAGCTCTGCCTCAGGTCCAGAGGTCCAGAAACGGTTTAACACCAGCAGAGCCTCCTGAGGTCTGAGGGAAGGTCAAACCGAGCTCTGCCTCAGGTCCAGAGGTCCAGAAACAGTTTAACACCAGCAGAGCCTCCTGAGGTCTGAGGGAAGGTCAAACCGAACTCTGCGTCAGGTCCAGAGGTCCAGAAACAGTTTAACACCAGCAGAGCCTCCTGAGGTCTGAGGGAAGGTCAAACCGAGCTCTGCCTCAGGTCCAGAGGTCCAGAAACAGTTTAACACCAGCAGAGCCTCCTGAGGTCTGAAGGAAGGTCAAACCGAGCTCTGCCTCAGGTCCAGAGGTCCAGAAACAGTTTAACACCAGCAGAGCCTCCTGAGGTCTGAGGGAAGGTCAAACCGAGCTCTGCGTCAGGTCCAGAGGTCCAGAAACGGTTTAACACCAACAGAGCCTCCTGAGGTCTGAGGGAAGGTCAAACCGAGCTCTGCGTCAGGTCCAGAGGTCATACCAAAATGGAGGAAAAGTGTTGGTTGTTTTGTAGTTTCTTGGTTGTTTCACCTCAAACAGTTAGAGAGAAAATTAGAATTTCTTTTTTTTGTAGATGATCAGGTAAATGATCATGAAGCAACACAACTGCCATTCTGCTTCCACTCTTAATCGCCCTCGAGTGAGTAGTGATAGATTTGTTTAATAAATAGTTGACCATATCTCTTTTGAGAAATGCCCGTAGTTCTGTTTTTAAGCACATTTTTTGAGTGTTCCCCCCGACTAAAATAAATGATTCAAATGTAAAAAGGAAAGAGTCTGTTCCCTGATGTTTGTGTAGGGGTTTCCGGCTCCGCTCTCCCTCTTATCTCCTGCGGACAGCGCCCCCCTGTGGACAGACCAACATGTGCTGGATCCGAGGCGCCCTGTTTACAGTCTCCGCCAGCAGACTGTCGAGAGCCACGCCCCCCAGGAGGTCTGCAGGCCCCGCCCACCTCTCCAGACACCTGGCCAGGTAATGCAGGCTCCGCCCACGTGAGCCCCATTCGCTCGCTTTGTCTTTTTCGGGGGTGTGTCTCACCTGTGGGAGCGTGTCTCAAATGTAGTAGGCATGTGGGGGCGTGTCTCACCTGTAGTGGGCATGTGGGGGCGTGTCTCACCTGTAGTGGGCATGTGGGGGCGTGTCTCACCTGTAGTGGGCATGTGGGGGCGTGTCTCACCTGTAGTGGGCATGTGGGGGCGTGTCTCACCTGTAGTGGGCATGTGGGGGCGTGTCTCACCTGTAGTATGCGTGTCTCACCTGTAGTGGGCGTGTCTCACCTGTAGTGGGCGTGTCTCACCTGTAGTGGGCGTGTCTCACCTGTAGTGGTCATGTGGGGGCGTGTCTCACCTTTAGTGGCCGTGTCTCACCTGTAGTGGGCATGTGGGGGCGTGTCTCACCTGTAGTGGGCGTGTCTCACCTGTAGTGGGCGTGTCTCACCTGTAGTATGCGTGTCTCACCTGTAGTGGGCGTGTCTCACCTGTAGTGGACATGTGGGGGCGTGTCTCACCTTTAGTGGCCGTGTCTCACCTGTAGTGAGCATGTGGGGGCGTGTCTCACCTGTAGTGGGCATGTGGGGGCGTGTCTCACCTGTAGTGGGCGTGTCTCACCTGTAGTGGGCATGTGGGGGCGTGTCTCACCTGTAGTGGGCGTGTCTCACCTGTAGTGGGCGTGTCTCACCTGTAGTATGCGTGTCTCACCTGTAGTGGGCGTGTCTCACCTGTAGTGGACATGTGGGGGCGTGTCTCACCTTTAGTGGCCGTGTCTCACCTGTAGTGGGCATGTGGGGGCGTGTCTCACCTGTAGTGAGCATGTGGGGGCGTGTCTCACCTGTAGTGAGCATGTGGGGGCGTGTCTCACCTGTAGTGGCCGTGTCTCACCTGTAGTGGGCATGTGGGGGCGTGTCTCACCTGTAGTGGGCGTGTCTCACCTGTAGTGGGCGTGTCTCACCTGTAGTGGCCGTGTCTCACCTGTAGTGGGCGTGTCTCACCTGTAGTGGCCGTGTCTCACCTGTAGTGGGCGTGTCTCACCTGTAGTGGACATGTGGGGGCGTGTCTCACCTGTAGTGAGCATGTGGGGGCGTGTCTCACCTGTAGTGAGCATGTGGGGGCGTGTCTCACCTGTAGTGGGCGTGTCTCACCTGTAGTGGAAATGTGGGGGCGTGTCTCACCTTTAGTGGCCGTGTCTCACCTGTAGTAGGCGTGTCTCACCTGTAGTGGACATGTGGGGGCGTGTCTCACCTGTAGTGGGCGTGTCTCACCTGTAGTGGAAATGTGGGGGCGTGTCTCACCTTTAGTGGCCGTGTCTCACCTGTAGTATGCGTGTCTCACCTGTAGTGGGCGTGTCTCACCTGTAGTGGTCATGTGGGGGCGTGTCTCACCTTTAGTGGCCGTGTCTCACCTGTAGTAGACATGTGGGGGCGTGTCTCACCTGTAGTGGCCGTGTCTCACCTGTAGTGGGCGTGTCTCACCTGTAGTGGCCGTGTCTCACCTGTAGTGGAAATGTGGGGGCGTGTCTCACCTTTAGTGGCCGTGTCTCACCTGTAGTGGGCGTGTCTCACCTGTAGTGGTCATGTGGGGGCGTGTCTCACCTTTAGTGGCCGTGTCTCACCTGTAGTAGACATGTGGGGGCGTGTCTCACCTGTAGTGGCCGTTTCTCACCTGTAGTGGGCATGTGGGGGCGTGTCTCACCTGTAGTGGCCGTGTCTCACCTGTAGTGGCCGTGTCTCACCTGTAGTAGACATGTGGGGGCGTGTCTCACCTGTAGTGGCCGTGTCTCACCTGTAGTGGCCGTGTCTCACCTTTAGTGGCCGTGTCTCACCTGTAGTGGCCGTGTCTCACCTGTAGTGGCCGTGTCTCACCTGTAGTGGCCGTGTCTCACCTGTAGTGGCCGTGTCTCACCTGTAGTGGCCGTGTCTCACCTGTAGTGGCCGTGTCTCACCTTTAGTGGCCGTGTCTCACCTGTAGTGGCCGTGTCTCACCTGTAGTGGCCGTGTCTCACCTGTAGTGGCCGTGTCTCACCTGTAGTGGCCGTGTCTCACCTGTAGTGGTCATGTGGGGGCGTGTCTCACCTGTAGTGGCCGTGTCTCACCTGTAGTGGGCATGTGGGGGCGTGTCTCACCTGTAGTGGCCGTTTCTCACCTGTAGTGGCCGTGTCTCACCTGTAGTGGCCGTTTCTCACCTGTAGTGGCCGTGTCTCACCTGTAGTGGCCGTTTCTCACCTGTAGTAGACATGTGGGGGCGTGTCTCACCTGTAGTGGCCGTGTCTCACCTGTAGTAGACATGTGGGGGCGTGTCTCACCTTTAGTGGCCGTGTCTCACCTGTAGTGGCCGTGTCTCACCTGTAGTGGCCGTGTCTCACCTGTAGTGGCCGTGTCTCACCTTTAGTGGCCGTGTCTCACCTGTAGTGGCCGTGTCTCACCTGTAGTGGCCGTGTCTCACCTTTAGTGGCCGTGTCTCACCTGTAGTGGGCATGTGGGGGCGTGTCTCACCTGTAGTGGGCATGTGGGGGCGTGTCTCACCTGTAGTGGCCGTTTCTCACCTGTAGTGGCCGTGTCTCACCTGTAGTGGCCGTTTCTCACCTGTAGTGGTCATGTGGGGGCGTGTCTCACCTTTAGTGGCCGTGTCTCACCTGTAGTGGCCGTGTCTCACCTGTAGTGGCCGTTTCTCACCTGTAGTGGCCGTGTCTCACCTGTAGTGGCCGTGTCTCACCTGTAGTGGCCGTTTCTCACCTGTAGTGGCCGTGTCTCACCTTTAGTGGCCGTGTCTCACCTGTAGTGGGCATGTGGGGGCGTGTCTCACCTGTAGTGGCCGTTTCTCCCCTGTAGTGGGCATGTGGGGGCGTGTCTCACCTGTAGTGGCCGTTTCTCACCTGTAGTGGGCGTGTTCACAGGTGTGTGCTGAGGCGGAGTCTGTCCGTCGCTCGTTCGTCGCAGAAGAAAAAACAGAGACAGTTCTGTATTTTCTACAATCGATTCGGACGCTGCAACAAAGGAGCTCAGTGTCGCTTCATTCACGATCCCGAGAAGGTCGCCGTGTGCACCAGGTAACCCACGGCAACGCAACAACACACAATAACAATACAACACACGATAACAATACAACGGAACAACCACACACAATAACTATACAGCACAACAACAACAATGCAATAACACAACCACACAATAACAATACAACAGCACAACAATAACACAACAACAATGCAATAACACAACAATAACAACACAAAAACACAACATCACAACAACACAATAACACAACAACACTAACACAACAACAACGACACAATAACACAACAATAACACAACACAATAAAACAACAACACAACAACAACTCCATAAAACAACAACACACAATAACGATACAACAGCACAACAATAACACAACATCCATCCATCCATCCATTTTCTTCCTCTTTATCCGGGGCCGGGTTGCGGGGGCAGCAGTCTCAGCAGAGATGCCCAGACTTCCCGATCCACGCACACCTCCTCCAGCTGTTCTGGGGGGACCCCGAGACGACACCAGGCCAGCTCGGAGACATAGTCCCACCAGTGTGTCCTGGGCCTTCCACGAGGCCTCCTCCCAATAGGACATGCCTGGAGCACCTCCCGAGGGAGGCGACCAGGAGGCATCCGGAACAGATGCCCTAGCCACCTCAGCTGGCTCCTTTCGATGTGGAGGAGTAGCGGCTCGAGTCCGAGCTCCTCCCGGGTAATTGAGCTCCTCACCCGATCTCAGAGGGTGCGCCCAGCCACCCTGCGGAGAAACTCATTTCGGCCGCTTGTATTCCCGATCTTGTCCTTTCGGTCATTACCCAGATCTCATGACCATAGGTGAGGGTGGGATGACCATAGGTGAGGGTGGGATGACCATAGGTGAGGGTGGGAACGTAGATGGATCGGTAAATCGAGAGCTTTGCCTCAGACTCCGCCCCCTCTTCACCACAACAGTCCGATACAGCGACCGCATCACTGCTGACGCCGCACCGACCCGTCTATCGATCTCACGCTCCGTCCCTCACTGAGAACATGACCCCGAGATACTTGAACGCCTCCACTTGGGGCGAGGACTCCCCAACGACCTGAAGCGGGGGAGGAGAACCATGGCCTCAGATTTGGAGGTGCTGATCCTCATCCCGGCCGCTTCACACTCGGCTGCAAACTGCCCCAGGGCAGCTGGAGGTCCTGGTTTGATGAAGCCAACAGAACAACATCGTCTGCAAACAGCAGAGATGAGATTCTGAGGTTCCCAAACCGGACACCCTCCGGCCCCTGGCTGCGCCTAGAAATTCTGTCCATAAAGGTAATGAACAGAACCGGTGACAAAGGGCAGCCCTGGCGGAGACCAACACGCACCGGGAACAGGTCTAACTTACTGCCGGCAATGCGAACCAAGCTCCTGCTGCGGTCATACAGGGAACGGACAGCCCTTAGTAGAGGGCCCCGGACCCCATACTCCCGGAGCACCCCCCACAGGGCACCACGAGGGACACGGTCGAACGCTTTCTCCAGGTCCACAAAGCACATGTGGACTGGTTGGGCGAACTCCCACAAACCCTCGAGCACCCGATGAAGGGTATAGAGCTGGTCCAGTGTTCCACGACCGGGATGAAAACCGCATTGTTCCTCCTGGATCCGAGGTTCGACTATTGGCCGGATCCTCCTCTCCAGCACCCTGGAATAGACCTTACCAGGGAGGCTGAGGAGTGTGATCCCTCTGTAATTGGAGCACACCCTCCGATCCCCCTTCTTGAAGAGAGGGACCACCACCCCGGTCTGCCAATCCAGAGGCACTGTCCCCGACCGCCACGCGATGTTGCAGAGACGTGTCAGCCAAGACAGCCCTACAACATCCAGAGACTTAAGGTACTCGGGACGAATCTCATCCACCCCCGGGGCCACCGAGGAGGACTCCAAGAAGGCCGGGTACTCTGCACTGATGTTGGGCCCGTAGGCCGAGACAACGGTAAAAGACCTGTCCCCGACCCGAAGGCGTAGGGACGCGACCCTCTCGTTCACCGGGGTGAACTCCAACACGTGACGGCTGAGCTGGGGGGCTATAAGCAAACCCACCCCAGCCCGCCGCCTCTCCCCGCGGGCAACTCCAGAAAAATGGAGCGTCCAGCCCCTCTCCAGGAGTTGGGATCCGGAACCCAGGCTGTGCGTGGAGGTGAGCCCGACTATATCTAGCCGGTACCTCTCAACCTCCCGCACGAGCTCAGGCTCCTTCCCCCCCCAGCGAGGTGACGTTCCATGTCCCGAACGCCAGAAGCTGCGCACGCGGACCAGGTCGTCGAGGCACCTGCCTTCGACTGCCACCCAGTCCTCTCTGCACCCGACCCCTACGGATCCCTCTGCGGGTGGTGAGTCCACAGGAGGGCGGGCCCACGTCGTCCGTTCGGGCTGTGCCCGGCCGGGCCCCGTGGGCAGAAGCCCGACCACCAGACGCTCGCATTCGAGCCCCAACCCCAGGCCTGGCTCCAGGGTGGGGCCCCGGCTGCGCCATACCGGGCGACGTCACGGTCCTTGTTATTGTATTGTCCATAGGAGTCTTCGAACTTCTCTTTGTCTGACCCGTCACCTAAGACCTGTTTGCCCTGGGAGACCCTACCAGGGGCATAAAGCCCCAGACAACATAGCTATAACACAACAACAACAATGCAATAACACAACAACAACACAAAAACACAACAATAACACAACCATAACATAACAACACAATAACGCAACACA
The DNA here is from genome assembly GCA_021464625.1 of Proterorhinus semilunaris. NCBI lineage: Eukaryota > Metazoa > Chordata > Actinopteri > Gobiiformes > Gobiidae > Proterorhinus > Proterorhinus semilunaris. The sequence continues at coordinate 294,356 of JAJBBP010000038.1, read as the reverse complement.
ATAAAACACATCAACGCAACACAATAAAAAGACACAATAAACAACGACACAACAAAAATAACACAACACGACAACAACACAATAACATAAAACCCGGGACATTCCACCTGTGAACCACTAACTGCTCACATCGTCTTCAGAAAGAAATAAAAAACATGAATAACCAGCGGTTCATTTCGTTCAGTTCAGTTTGTAAACGGATGTAACTGCTTTGTGTTTGTGCAGGTTCCTGAGAGGACGCTGCAAAGACGGAGACTGTCCTTTCTCTCACAAAGTCTCCAAAGACAAGGTACGGGTTCAGTCCTGGTTGAGTCCTGGGTTAATCCAGGTTGAGTCCTGGTTTAGTCCTGGTTTAGTCCTCTTTATTAGTCCTGGTTTAGTCCTCTTTATTAGTCCGGGTTTAGTCCTCTTTATTAGCCCGGGTTTAGTCCTCTTTATTAGTCCTGGTTTAGCCCTCTTTATTAGTCCTGGTTTAGCCCTCTTTATTAGTCCGGGTTTAGTCCTCTTTATTAGTCCGGGTTTAGTCCTCTTTATTAGTCCTGGTTTAGCCCTCTTTAGCCCTCTTTAGTCCTGGTTTAGTCCTCTTTAGCCCTCTTTAGTCCTCTTTAGCCCTCTTTAGTCCTGGTTTAGTCCTCTGAAAAACATTGCTAAGATCAGAGGAATAGTGTCAAAACCAGACTCAGAGACACTCATCCATGCGTTTGTCTCCAGCAGGTTAGACGACTGTAACGGCTGCTCACTGGCCTTTCTAAACGAGCTGTTAGAGCTGCAGAACATCCAGAACCAGGAAATACCACCATATTAGTCCAGTGCTCCGGTCTCTGCACTGGCTTCCTGTCACTCAGAGAATGGAATTTAAAACAGCTCTGCTCGTGTACAAGTCTTTTCATGGTTTAGCACCAAAGTCCATCTCTGACATGTTAGAGCCGTATGAACCATCTCGGGCCCTGAGAACTTCAGGGAGGGGTCTCCTGGTGGTTCCAGAGTCAGGACTAAACACGCTGAGGCTAAAGCTCAAATCTGGAACAGTCTTCATGAGGATGTGAGACAGGCCTCAACTCTGACAATGTTCAAATCCAGGCTGAAAACAGCTCTTTTTACCCGAGCAGATGAAAACTGAAAGTATTTTATCTGCACTCTGGCCTTTTACTGTCATTGATTAATTTTTAAGTTTTAATGATTGATTTGATCTGTTTTCTTGTAATTTTATGCAACTGTGAAGCACTTTGAATTGCTTTGTGTATGAATTGTGCTCTACAAATAAACTTGCCTTGCCTTGCCTCTTTAGTCCTGGTTTAGTCCTCTTTTGCCCTCTTTAGTCCTGGTTTAGTCCTCTTTAGCCCTCTTTAGTCCTGGTTTAGTCCTCTTTAGCCCTCTTCAGCCCTCTTTAGCCTCTTTGTTAGTCCTGTTTTCTCCTGTTGCAGATGCCCGTGTGCTCGTTCTTCCTGAGGGGAGTTTGTCTAAACGCTGAGTGTCCGTACAGTCACGTTTATGTGTCCAGGAAAGCAAAGGTCTGTGACGACTTCCTGCGCGGATACTGCCCCCTGGGCCAGAAGGTACTTTTACTACTACTACTACTGCTACTACTTTTATTACTACTACTACTGCTACTACTACTACTACTACTGCTACTACTACTACTTTTACTACTACTACTACTACTGCTACTGCTACTACTTCTACTACTACTACTACTTTTACTACTACTACTGCTACTACTTTTACTACTACTACTGCTACTACTTTTACTACTACTACTACTACTGCTACTACTTTTACTACTACTACTGCTACTACTTTTACTACTACTACTGCTACTACTTTTACTACTACTACTATTACTTTTACTACTACCACTGCTATTAAATTAAATTTAAAAAAAATCAAGAGATAACAATAAACAGTCAGTCATACACATGATAAATGTGACAACCAGCCAGCAGGGGGCAGTATAACCACTGCTTAACAAATCACTTGAGTTCAGTAGCGGAATAGCCTGGTTTTACCATACTCTCGTACTCATTTCGTTTTGTACAGAGGGTCTGGAATTTCCCAATTGAGCTCCGTTATCAGGTGGGAGGTGAACTCCTTTGAAACGATTGGATCTGATTTTCGCTACCGTTTGGTTGTGACGTATGTAATGCGCCCGTGTTGAGTGAAGCAGCTATCATAACTCTATCATAACTCTATCGTAGCTCTATCATAACTCTATCATATCTCTATCATAGCTCTATCATAACTCCTTCATAACTCTATCATAACTCTATCGTAGCTCTATCATAACTCTATCATAGCTCTATCATAACTCTATCATAACTCTATCATAACTCTATCATAACTCTATCATAACTCTATCATAACTCTATCATAGCTCTATCATAGCTCTATCATAGCTCTATCATAGCTCTATCATAGTTCTATCATAGCTCTATCATAACTCTATCATAGCTCTATCATAGCTCTATCATAGCTCTATCATAGCTCTATCATAACTCTATCATAACTCTATCATAGCTCTATCATAGCTCTATCATAGCTCTATCATAGCTCTATCATAGCTCTATCATAGTTCTATCATAGCTCTATCATAGTTCTATCATAGCTCTATCATAGCTCTATCATAGCTCTATCATAGCTCTATCATAACTCTATCATAGCTCTATCATAGCTCTATCATAGCTCTATCATAGCTCTATCATAACTCTATCATAGTTCTATCATAGTTCTATCATAGCTCTATCATAGCTCTATCATAGCTCTATCATAGCTCTATCATAACTCTATCATAGCTCTATCATAACTCTATCATAACTCTATCATAGCTCTATCATAACTCTATCATAGCTCTATCATAACTCCTTCATAGCTCTATCATAGCTCTATCATAGTTCTATCATAGTTCTATCATAACTCTATCATAACTCTATCATAGCTCTATCATAGCTCTATCATAGTTCTATCATAGCTCTATCATAGTTCTATCATAGCTCTATCATAACTCTATCATAGCTCTATCATAGCTATATCATAGCTCTATCATAGCTCTATCATAGCTCTATCATAGTTCTATCATAGCTCTATCATAGCTCTATCATAGCTCTATTATAACTCTATCATAGCTCTATCATAGCTCTATCATAGCTCTATCATAGCTCTATCATAACTCTATCATAGTTCTATCATAGTTCTATCATAGCTCTATCATAGCTCTATCATAGCTCTATCATAGCTCTATCATAACTCTATCATAGCTCTATCATAACTCTATCATAACTCTATCATAGCTCTATCATAACTCTATCATAGCTCTATCATAACTCCTTCATAGCTCTATCATAGCTCTATCATAACTCTATCATAACTCTATCATAACTCTATCATAGCTCTATCATAGCTCTATCATAGCTCTATCATAACTCTATCATAACTCCTTCATAGCTCTATCATAGCTCTATCATAGCTCTATCATAACTCTATCATAACTCTATCATAGCTCTATCATAGCTCTATCATAGCTCTATCATAACTCTATCATAGCTCTATCATAACTCCTTCATAGCTCTATCATAGCTCTATCATAGCTCTATCATAACTCTATCATAACTCTATCATAGCTCTATCATAGCTCTATCATAGCTCTATCATAACTCTATCATAGCTCTATCATAGCTCTATCATAACTCTATCATAACTCTATCATAGCTCTATCATAGCTCTATCATAGCTCTATCATAACTCTATCATAGCTCTATCATAACTCTATCATAGCTCTATCATAGCTCTATCATAACTCTATCATAACTCTATCATAGCTCTATCATAACTCTATCATAGCTCTATCACAGCTCTATCACAGCTCTATCACAACTCTATCACAACTCTATCATAGCTCTATCACAGCTCTATCACAGCTCTATCACAGCTCTATCATAGCTCTTCCATAACTCTATCATAACTCTATCATAACTCTATCATAGCTCTATCATAACTCTATCATAGCTCTATCATAGCTCTATCATAACTCTATCATAGCTCTATCATAGCTCTATCATAACTCCTTCATAGCTCTATCATAACTCTATCATAGCTCTATCATAACTCTATCATAACTCTATCATAGCTCTATCATAACTCTATCATAGCTCTATCATAACTCTATCATAGCTCTATCGTAGCTCTATCATAGCTCTATCGTAGCTCTATCGTAACTCTATCGTAACTCTCATAGCTCTATCGTAACTCTATCATAGCTCTATCATAGCTCTATCATAACTCTATCATAGCTCTATCATAGCTCCATCATAGCTCTATCATAGCTCTATCATAGCTCTATCATAACTCTATCATAACTCTATCATAGCTCTATCATAGCTCTATCATAGCTCTATCATAACTCTATCATAGCTCTATCATAACTCTATCATAGCTCTATCATAGCTCTATCATAGCTCTATCATAACTCTATCATAGCTCTATCATAACTCTATCATAACTCTATCATAACTCTATCATAACTCTATCATAGCTCTATCATAGCTCTATCACAGCTCTATCACAGCTCTATCATAACTCTATCACAACTCTATCACAACTCTATCATAGCTCTATCACAGCTCTATCACAGCTCTATCACAGCTCTATCATAGCTCTTTCATAACTCTATCATAACTCTATCATAGCTCTATCATAACTCTATCATAGCTCTATCATAGCTCTATCATAACTCCTTCATAGCTCTATCATAACTCTATCATAGCTCTATCATAGCTCTATCATAACTCCTTCATAGCTCTATCATAACTCTATCATAACTCTATCATAGCTCTATCATAACTCTATCATAACTCTATCATAACTCTATCATAGCTCTATCATAGCTCTATCATAACTCCTTCATAGCTCTATCATAGTTCTATCATAACTCTATCATAGTTCTATCATAACTCTATCATAGCTCTATCATAGCTCTATCATAGCTCTATCATAGCTCTATCATAACTCTATCATAGCTCTATCATAGTTCTATCATAGCTCTATCATAGTTCTATCATAGCTCTATCATAGTTCTATCATAGCTCTATCATAGCTCTATCATAACTCTATCATAGCTCTATCATAGTTCTATCATAGCTCTATCATAGTTCTATCATAGCTCTATCATAGCTCTATCATAGTTCTATCATAGCTCTATCATAGTTCTATCATAGCTCTATCATAGTTCTATCATAACTCTATCATAGCTCTATCATAGTTCTATCATAGCTCTATCATAGCTCCATCATAACTCTATCATAACTCTATCATAACTCTATCATAACTCTATCATAACTCTATCATAGCTCTATCATAGTTCTATCATAACTCTATCATAGTTCTATCATAACTCTATCATAGCTCTATCATAACTCTATCATAACTCTATCATAGCTCTATCATAGTTCTATCATAGCTCTATCATAGCTCTATCATAGCTCTATCATAGCTCTATCATAGTTCTATCATAGCTCTATCATAGTTCTATCATAGCTCTATCATAGTTCTATCATAGCTCTATCATAGCTCTATCATAGCTCTATCATAGCTCTATCATAGTTCTATCATAGCTCTATCATAACTCTATCATAGCTCTATCATAACTCTATCATAACTCTATCATAACTCTATCATAACTCTATCATAACTCTATCATAGCTCTATCGTAACTCTATCATAGCTCTATCATAGCTCTATCATAACTCTATCATAACTCTATCATAACTCTATCATAGCTCTATCATAACTCTATCATAGCTCTATCATAGCTCTATCATAACTCTATCATAGTTCTATCATAGCTCTATCATAGTTCTATCATAGTTCTATCATAACTCTATCATAACTCTATCATAGCTCTATCATAGCTCTATCATAGTTCTATCATAGCTCTATCATAGTTCTATCATAGCTCTATCATAACTCTATCATAGCTCTATCATAGCTCTATCATAGCTCTATCATAGCTCTATCATAGCTCTATCATAGCTCTATCATAACTCTATCATAGCTCTATCATAGCTCTATCATAACTCTATCATAACTCTATCATAACTCTATCATAGCTCTATCATAACTCTATCATAGCTCTATCATAGCTCTATCATAGCTCTATCATAGCTCTATCATAACTCTATCATAGCTCTATCATAGCTCTATCATAACTCTATCATAACTCTATCATAACTCTATCATAGCTCTATCATAACTCTATCATAGCTCTATCATAGCTCTATCATAACTCTATCATAGCTCTATCATAGTTCTATCATAGTTCTATCATAACTCTATCATAACTCTATCATAGCTCTATCATAGCTCTATCATAGTTCTATCATAGCTCTATCATAGTTCTATCATAGCTCTATCATAACTCTATCATAGCTCTATCATAGCTCTATCATAGCTCTATCATAGTTCTATCATAGCTCTATCATATCTCTATCATAGCTCTATCATAGCTCTATCATAACTCTATCATAACTCTATCATAGCTCTATCATAACTCTATCATAGCTCTATCATAGTTCTATCATAACTCTATCATAGTTCTATCATAGCTCTATCATAACTCTATCATAGCTCTATCATAGCTGTATCATAACTCTATCATAGTTCTATCATAGCTCTATCATAGTTCTATCATAGTTCTATCATAACTCTATCATAACTCTATCATAGCTCTATCATAGCTCTATCATAGTTCTATCATAGCTCTATCATAGTTCTATCATAGCTCTATCATAACTCTATCATAGCTCTATCATAGCTCTATCATAACTCTATCATAACTCTATCATAGCTCTATCATAGCTCTATCATAGCTCTATCATAACTCTATCATAGCTCTATCATAGCTCTATCATAACTCCTTCATAGCTCTATCATAACTCTATCACAACTCTATCACAGCTCTATCATAACTCCTTCATAGCTCTATCATAACTCTATCATAACTCTATCATAACTCTATCATAACTCTATCATAGCTCTATCATAGCTCTATCATAGCTCTATCATAACTCTATCATAGCTCTATCATAGCTCTATCATAACTCCTTCATAGCTCTATCATAACTCTATCACAACTCTATCACAGCTCTATCATAACTCCTTCATAGCTCTATCATAACTCTATCATAGCTCTATCATAACTCTATCATAACTCTATCATAGCTCTATCATAACTCTATCATAGCTCTATCATAACTCCTTCATAGCTCTATCATAGCTCTATCATAACTCTATCATAGCTCTATCATAACTCCTTCATAGCTCTATCATAGCTCTATCATAGCTCTATCATAACTCTATCATAACTCTATCATAGCTCTATCATAGCTCTATCATAGCTCTATCATAACTCTATCATAGCTCTATCATAACTCCTTCATAGCTCTATCATAGCTCTATCATAGCTCTATCATAACTCTATCATAACTCTATCATAGCTCTATCATAGCTCTATCATAGCTCTATCATAACTCTATCATAGCTCTATCATAACTCCTTCATAGCTCTATCATAGCTCTATCATAACTCTATCATAGCTCTATCATAACTCCTTCATAGCTCTATCATAGCTCTATCATAGCTCTATCATAACTCTATCATAACTCTATCATAGCTCTATCATAGCTCTATCATAGCTCTATCATAACTCTATCATAGCTCTATCATAACTCCTTCATAGCTCTATCATAGCTCTATCATAGCTCTATCATAACTCTATCATAACTCTATCATAACTCTATCATATCTCTATCATAGCTCTATCATAGCTCTATCATAACTCTATCATAGCTCTATCATAACTCTATCATAACTCTATCATAACTCTATCATAACTCTATCATAACTCTATCATAACTCTATCATAGCTCTATCATAGTTCTATCATAACTCTATCATAGCTCTATCATAGCTCTATCATAACTCTATCATAACTCTATCATAGCTCTATCATAGCTCTATCATAGCTCTATCATAACTCTATCATAGCTCTATCATAACTCTATCATAGCTCTATCATAACTCTATCATAGCTCTATCATAGCTCTATCATAGCTCTATCATAGCTCTATCATAGCTCTATCGTAGCTCTATCATAACTCTATCATAACTCTATCATAGCTCTATCACAGCTCTATCACAGCTCTATCATAACTCTATCACAACTCTATCACAGCTCTATCACAGCTCTATCACAGCTCTATCACAGCTCTATCACAGCTCTATCATAGCTCTATCATAACTCCTTCATAGCTCTATCATAGCTCTATCATAGTTCTATCATAACTCTATCATAGTTCTATCATAACTCTATCATAGCTCTATCATAGCTCTATCATAGCTCTATCATAACTCTATCATAGCTCTATCATAGTTCTATCATAGCTCTATCATAGTTCTATCATAGTTCTATCATAGCTCTATCATAGCTCTATCATAACTCTATCATAGCTCTATCATAGTTCTATCATAGCTCTATCATAGCTCTATCATAGTTCTATCATAGCTCTATCATAGTTCTATCATAGCTCTATCATAGTTCTATCATAACTCTATCATAGCTCTATCATAGTTCTATCATAGCTCTATCATAGCTCCATCATAACTCTATCATAACTCTATCATAACTCTATCATAACTCTATCATAACTCTATCATAGCTCTATCATAACTCTATCATAGCTCTATCATAGCTCTATCATAGCTCTATCATAGCTCTATCATAGCTCTATCGTAGCTCTATCATAACTCTATCATAACTCTATCATAGCTCTATCACAGCTCTATCACAGCTCTATCATAACTCTATCACAACTCTATCACAGCTCTATCACAGCTCTATCACAGCTCTATCACAGCTCTATCATAGCTCTTCCATAACTCTATCATAACTCTATCATAACTCTATCATAGCTCTATCATAACTCTATCATAGCTCTATCATAGCTCTATCATAACTCTATCATAGCTCTATCATAGCTCTATCATAACTCCTTCATAGCTCTATCATAGCTCTATCATAGTTCTATCATAACTCTATCATAGTTCTATCATAACTCTATCATAGCTCTATCATAGCTCTATCATAGCTCTATCATAGCTCTATCATAACTCTATCATAGCTCTATCATAGTTCTATCATAGCTCTATCATAGTTCTATCATAGTTCTATCATAGCTCTATCATAGCTCTATCATAACTCTATCATAGCTCTATCATAGTTCTATCATAGCTCTATCATAGCTCTATCATAGTTCTATCATAGCTCTATCATAGTTCTATCATAGCTCTATCATAGTTCTATCATAACTCTATCATAGCTCTATCATAGTTCTATCATAGCTCTATCATAACTCTATCATAACTCTATCATAACTCTATCATAACTCTATCATAACTCTATCATAGCTCTATCATAGCTCTATCATAGTTCTATCATAGCTCTATCATAGTTCTATCATAGCTCTATCATAACTCTATCATAGCTCTATCATAACTCTATCATAGCTCTATCATAACTCTATCATAGCTCTATCATAGTTCTATCATAGTTCTATCATAACTCTATCATAACTCTATCATAGCTCTATCATAACTCTATCATAGCTCTATCATAACTCTATCATAGCTCTATCATAGTTCTATCATAGCTCTATCATAACTCTATCATAGCTCTATCATAACTCTATCATAGCTCTATCATAACTCTATCATAGCTCTATCATAGTTCTATCATAGTTCTATCATAACTCTATCATAACTCTATCATAGCTCTATCATAACTCTATCATAACTCTATCATAGCTCTATCATAGTTCTATCATAGTTCTATCATAACTCTATCATAACTCTATCATAGCTCTATCATAGCTCTATCATACACTGTTAAAAGTGTTGCTTAGATCTAAAGCATAAAAAGTGACGTAAGTGGTTGCATTGCTCCAATTATGTTATGACAACTTTTGTCATTTTATGCTTACCGATAAAACAAAACAAACACTTCAAAAGAAACAATGGACATTGCTTCAAGATTATCGTTTTTCCCAACAATTATGTGTAATGATGAAACAAAGCTTCTTTAAGAGAATTATTTTTTCAAACATAATGATGTTACCTTGAAGCAATGAAATTACTTTAAGATTATCATTTTTCGCAACAATTATGTGTAATTATGAAACAATAAAGCTACTTTAAGATGATCATTTTTCCAAACAATTTGATGTCAAGATAAAGCAATAAAATTATTTTAAGATAATAATTTAACTATCACTTTTTGTGTTCTTACAAAGCAAAACTTAAAAATTAATAATTTACCAGCCGGTTTTATATTCTGATTAAGCACAATAACTTAATGACAATAAATTTCATTTATATTCAACATTTAATCAGCATCAAATGTTTAAACAGGTTTTTAAACAATAAAAGCCAAACACATTTGAACATGTAAGCAGCAGCAAAGTGCCTATTTCTTTGGTAACAATGAAGCCCTTTTCTTAACCAAAAATAATAACAACGATAAAATGAAATACAGTAGTGAAATATAATCATGAAACGTAAGGTATATTCCAAGGAAGCTTGTGTTTCTCTCATTCACCTGGCTTCACAAGCTATGTCTTTCTTATTTTGCTTTAGCTGTTACACGTTGCTATGGTTACGACAGTAGCGGAGTGATATTCAGTTGCATAGTGCTGACGTCACAGCTCTACTTCCAGGTCCGCATAGACCGGCAGATGTGAAACTACAAAAAAACTCTTCACTACCACAATCTATATTTCTGAAACACAACAGAGAGTTACTGAACATACTTGGCCCATTAGCCAAACATGCTGTACCTACTGCTATAAAAGCCATATTTACCAAAATTGCTACATCCGGATTTAGCGGAGAAACCTGTCAGAGTCGGCGCAGCAGCAACGCTAAACAAGAAGCAGCAACTTTTGTAAATAATACTTTTGTAGCAGTAGGTATGGCATTTTTGGCTAATTGGCCTGATAAATAAGTAGGTTCAATAACTCTGTTGCGTTTCAGATATACCGATTGTGGTTTTGAGCTTTTTCCTCGCATATTTGCCGACCGGCACAGACTCGGAAGTAGACCTGTGATGTCACACTATCCAACTGAACAACAGTGATTTGAGCTAGGAAGCCATATTAGAAAACAGGTGACTGTTTACTACCATAAAGAATACTTTTACAGAAGAGTACTACCCTACCATAAAACCTTTTTTCTACAAATTCAATCCAATGTTCATCATAATACTAAACATTTAAAAAAATATATTAATATGTACACTGGCATTGTAGTAGTAAAAATGACGGCAAAGAACTAAATATAAATTAATGCACTGTATTGCTATTGAACAATCTTCCCAGATTACAAGCCATTAGTATTTTAATTCTTTATGCCATGGTCAGTGAGAATTCCAACACTATTTGGCGTACATTAATGTTGTCTAATGCACATGTAGTTCAGCAAGTCAAATCACTCAATTGTGTGTTTTGGCTATGTGCGTCATGTTCTGTGTTCAAAAACACACATTCAAGTTTCGTGTTAAAAACACTTTCAAGATTCCAGATTTTTATTCATTATGCACTTCAGTTCTCCTCCTCTCCCTGTTCAATTTCAGTTTTGGCAAAATAATGTTGAAGGTCACTAAAATCCACATTACACCACGTTTCTCGCATTTACAACTTGACTTCACAAGCTATGCCAATCTTAATTTGCTTCAGCTGTTACGAGTTGTTATGGTTGCGACAATAGCGGAGTAATATAACAGTGATTTTGACTTGCCGAACTACATGTACATTAGACAAAATGATGTACACCAGTTAGGATTGGAATTCTCTGCAAGTAACAGCAAGAAAAGACTTCTGAGCATTATTTAGATTTTTGTATAGTGCATCATTCTTTTGAAAGGATTGTATGGTTATATCGACATTGGTAGCAATAGAAAATTGAAAGGCTATAAACCAAGAAAAACAAAAAAATCATAACTTCAAACTAAAACAAAAGTACAGGAAAGAAATTGTAAAGTGATTGACCACGTGCTTAATGATGCAATCATTGTAAACCTAGGTCAATTTTTTGTATCTATTAGAGGGTTTTGGGCGCAGAGGATTTACCCCATAAAAAGTCTCTGGAATACCTCAAAAGTGTGCTTGGCTTTGGGTTCAAATCAAGAGCACAGATGATACCAACCAGAAGACAACAAGATTTTGCCAACGTGGGCAAACCTTTCAAGACTGGCTGGCCATCAGTCCCGATCCCGTAGGTCTCTTGAGACGTGAAGATCATCACTGGGTAGCGGAGATCCTCAGTAAAACCGCTAGTCTGTTTAAGGAGACAAATAATGTTTAAACTTGACAGTCTGTTTAATGTTTCAAGACCACCTTTTTAACCTTCAGATCAATGGTTTAATTATTTTCACACCAAGTACAATCTTGGAAAATACATTTGGTTCTCCAAATACCACTTAGAATTGGCACATTCTGTATATTTACAAAGTCTTAAATCAGCGTCTGAGCTCAGCCAGCTGATGTCACTGATGATGTAAGCAGCAGAAGGGTCTATATACCGCTTTTCAAGACGCTGAAAGTTGCTTTACAAATTCATTATTCATTCACCCCATACTTGGTAGTGGTAAGCTACTATTGTAGCCACAGCTGCCCTGGGGTAGACTGACAGAAGCGAGGCTGCCAATCTGTGCCATCGGCCCCTCTAACCGCCACCTCACATTCACTCACACACCACATTCGCCAGGCTTCAAAGAGCAAAGGCAGTATGGCCTTATTTGCTAGCGTGCCTAAATATCAGCTAAACAGAGGCACTGTGCACATAAAAGCATGGAGCAGTGACTGGATGTGGTTATTGTTGTTTGGCTGATGGAAGCGAGTCCTTGGTCTTATTAACTCTAACTTGTTGGCGATCGACAGGTGCCTTCAACAGCTGACTCAGTCCGGTGGTCACTGATCAAAAAGGCGGCAGACTGACGCCTTATGAGAAACATTACAGACGTGAAAACAGACCCTGTGTAAAGCGCTCAATCGTTTCCTGGATGTTGTACAGTGAAAACAATTAAATAACATTCTTTAAAAAGTTCCCTACATCATATTAATAAAGGCTGCATTTATTCTTAATTACCTCCACCAAGAAGTTGGCTGTAGGTCATGTTTTCACCGGGGTCTGTTTGTCTGTCTGTGACTAAGATAACTCAAAAACTGATCGATGGATTAAGATGAAAGAAGAAATAACATTTTGGGGGTGATCCGGATCACAAAATATTAAGCTGCCTTTCTTTTGCTTTTCTTGTTAAAAACATAAAATTCAATATTAATAATGGAGGTAATTAATATACTTTTTTCCCCCCCAATATCACCCAAACTTACCACAAACCTACTTTTAGTAACATCAACGCACTTTAATTTTGACAATTCAAATGAAAAATACTTTAAATGATCTATACAAAATGGAAAACATGGTACCTGGTTATCACAAATAAGGTCAGCTTGGTTCTCCCCAATGTACGCCATGAGGCATCTCAGCAAAATTTCTCTCCTCTTTTCAACCGTTGAAGACGGATTCTATAAAACACATAGATTTCATTCAAATGTATTATAGACATGTTTTATCCCCCACCACCAACCAGGGACCCACAATAATTCACATTGTAAGTCTAAAATGTTCATACATTGTAAAAGTATATACCTGAACTCGATAATTAAAGGTGTCATCTTTTCACCGAGCCACCTTTTGAGTTGAATAGTGAGAACATCTTGGCTGTGTGTTTGCCCAGTTCTCAAATAAACGTTGGCTCCAGAGATATTCCAATAAGCCGCTGAAATTCTTGACAAATCTGCCGGCAAGTGTGTAGTAGTGGTTTAAAAAAAAAAAACTATGTAAATATACACTTAAATGCAACAACATTTTAGAGCCACACCTGAGATCAAGAAGAGTGGCAACATCGGATCCATCAGATAAAACTTCTTGCCTTTCATAGGCCGAAGGTTTGGGACATCCGGTAATTTATCACTTAGCCATTGTTTTTCTTCTCTTGAACTGTTAAAATATATATATATATATATATATATATATATAAAAAGAAAGAACAAAAAAAGTCATCCATATTTAAAAGCACAGCAAAATGAATTTTACCTGTATCATATCTTGGTCCACCGTCAGATCTTTTAGGTATCAGTGAGTCGCCAGGCTGCTAACAGAAGATATAAACTGTTAGACAGAAATATATTATAGAGAAATACAGAAATATTTCAGATGGAAACAAAAATTTTGTGTGATCATCAACATTTCTGAAAGGACTTATTTTTATAAAACCACAAAATACAAATGTTAGCTGTTACTACCATGTACATTGTATTGACATACAATGTGAGGTACAATGTTCCCTTCCCAACTTACGCAGGGTTTCTTCAGTTTTCATCTGTACTCAGAAATGGAGTGTCGGACATTTCACTCTTTATCACACTTAAGCTCTCACTACGGCCAACGAAGCTCTAGGGATAAAGAGCGAAACGTCCGACACCTGTACGACTGAGAACCTACACAGACGCTCCCTCCCCAAGTTATTGCATTACCTAGAAAACATCACAGTGGATGGCGTTTGTCAAAATAATCTGATTTTCAAGGATTTTCTTTACAACACATCTGCTATATTCCTGTCTTTTTATTGCACACCTTAAGTTTTTTCTGAGAGCTGATTTAACAAGTGAATTTCTCCGATATGAGATCAATAAAGAATGATCTTATCTTAAAATAAGTCTTGACGAATGATAAATATTACAGCCCTAAATGTTTGAATTGATGCATAGTTCACCCTTACCGAATAATGTTTACTTAGAAACTTACAAAAAGGAGAGAAGCTACCTGAGGTTAGCACAAACATGAACTGATAACGCAGCACGTTTACGATACGTTTTTGTACAACTTTACGGTGACGCAGCGTGAACTGGAGATGATAAAGTGTGCGTTTGATGAGGGGAAAACAAGACATGAGTTCGCCCACTTTGGCTCACCGTGGTGTTCACTGAACACTGTTTGGGCCTCCGGTTCTGAGCTCGTTGAGCTAACGCTGTTGTGGCGTCAGATCCGAGTGTAATTTCGTTTCGCCTCCGCCTGATCTACACGTGCTCTGACTTTTTAGAGATGTGTAATATTCTCGTCTTTTATGAAGACCTCTCGGGACGAACAGACCCGTAAATGTGTGTCGTATAGACTTTAGTATGATCGTCTCTGTTCAGATAGTCCTCCCCAACACGCTAGCTTTCACGGCCACTTACAATGTTAAACCAAATTAATTCTCCAAATTGCCAAACAGACTCTCTGCCAATATTATTTGTATTTTTGGTATTTCGATTCTGTTTTATTGAAAACGTTTAACACATAAACGCAACAAAGTTTTCCAAAACATTTCTTTCTAACGACCAACAATATGTAAACATCGGCTAATGCTAGCTGAGAGCACGTATTTCGAACATAAGTAGTGCCACATTTTTGGCCAGATTTGACAAACATAATAACCACCGTTTTGCAGTAAAGGATACACCTACCTTGTCTTGTTCACCTGGAAAATCTTTCGAGCCACCGCGACGGCAAAGGCAGACTTCTGCTCAGGCTCCGAGACGTAATGCCAAACTGGCTTGAACCAGTCTGAAAGCCAGCCTACAAACCCGCCCAAAAAAGTTTGTTTTCGATCAACACATTATTTTTGTTTTGTCATTACAGGACCACCACTCTGATAAAATAAATACTTAAAGTGTTTTCACTTAAAGCAATAAAATCTGTATTGTACATGGTGCTATGATAATGATATATAGCACTTAATTATCAACCAAAATTTTAAAATAATACAAAATTAAGTATATAGTAATTACTTAAAATATTTTAAATCAAAGTTTGGTCTGCAGCACTTGTTACAGTGTAGCTCTATCATAGCTCTATCATAACTCTATCATAGCTCTATCATAACTCTATCATAGCTCTATCATAGTTCTATCATAGTTCTATCATAACTCTATCATAGCTCTATCATAGCTCTATCATAGTTCTATCATAGCTCTATCATAGTTCTATCATAGCTCTATCATAGTTCTATCATAGCTCTATCATAGTTCTATCATAGCTCTATCATAGTTCTATCATAGCTCTATCATAGTTCTATCATAGCTCTATCATAGCTCTATCATAGCTCTATCATAGCTCTATCATAACTCTATCATAGCTCTATCATAGCTCTATCATAGCTCTATCATAGCTCTATCATAGCTCTATCGTAACTCTATCATAGCTCTATCATAGCTCTATCATAACTCTATCATAGCTCTATCATAGCTCTATCATAGTTCTATCATAACTCTATCATAGCTCTATCATAACTCTATCATAGCTCTATCATAGCTCTATCATAGTTCTATCATAACTCTATCATAGCTCTATCATAACTCTATCATAGCTCTATCATAGTTCTATCATAGCTCTATCATAGCTCTATCATAGCTCTATCATAACTCTATCATAGCTCTATCATAACTCCTTCATAGCTCTATCATAGTTCTATCATAGTTCTATCATAGCTCTATCATAGCTCTATCATAACTCTATCGTAGCTCTATCATAACTCTATCATAGCTCTATCATAGCTCTATCATAGCTCTATCATAGCTCTATCATAGCTCTATCATAGCTCTATCATAACTCTATCGTAGCTCTATCATAACTCTATCATAGCTCTATCATACCTCTATCATAACTCTATCGTAGCTCTATCGTAACTCTATCGTAGCTCTATCATAACTCTATCGTAGCTCTATCGTAACTCTATCGTAGCTCTATCATACCTCTATCATAGCTCTATCATAGCTCTATCGTAGCTCTATCGTAACTCTATCGTAACTCTATCATAGCTCTATCATAGCTCTATCATAACTCTATCATAGCTCTATCATAACTCCTTCATAGCTCTATCGTAACTCTATCATAGCTCTATCGTAGCTCTATCATAGCTCTATCATAGCTCTATCATAGCTCTATCATAGCTCTATCATAGCTCTATCATAGCTCTATCGTAACTCTATCGTAACTCTATCATAGCTCTATCAAAGCTCTATCATAACTCTATCATAGCTCTATCATAGCTCTATCATAGCTCTATCATAGCTCTATCATAACTCGATCATAGCTCTATCATAACTCTATCATAACTCTATCATAGCTCTATCATAACTCCTTCATAGCTCTATCATAGCTCTATCGTAGCTCTATCATAGTTCTATCATAGTTCTATCATAACTCTATCATAGCTCTATCATAACTCTATCATAGCTCTATCATAGCTCTATCATAGTTCTATCATAGCTCTATCAGAGTTGAACAAAAAAGTCCCATTGACTTCCGGGTCGAGAGGCGCCGTGTGCTGCTGCTGTCGTCTCGGGTTCGTGTCCGATGGCGGCATAGTCACAGTCACGTCTTAAAGTTAAACTCAGTGTTTGTGTTTTTAGTGCAAAAAGAAGCACACTCTGGTTTGTCCGGACACAAACTGTCTCCGTGGCGACGCCTGTAAACTAAAGCACAAACCGCCAATCAAACGCAGTACAGCCAGGAAGTCCCGCCCACAAGTCACCAGGTCAGCACTGATTGGTTCCGAGTTTTATTTGACCGACCACATTAACGAACTGTAAGCTGAAAGGTTCTTACTGTGTTTGACAGAACCACACCAGACCCTGCAGCTGTTCCAGACCCTGCAGCTGTTCCAGACCCTGCAGCTGTTCCAGACCCTGCAGCTGTTCCAGACCCTGCAGCTGTTCCAGACCCTGCAGCTGTTCCTGTTCCCGCTGCACCACACAAGCTGCCGTCCTTCATCTCACTGTGCAGTTCTCCAGAGGAACCTGACGCTCCAAAGGCTCCAGGGGGCGCTGTTCCTCAGGCTCCAGGGGGCGCTGTGCTCAGCAAAGGTCAGCTTAAGTATTGGAGGATATTTTGAAATTGTATTTAGTTATAGAATATTGAACACTGGCCTTAAAATGCATTTTGTAATGTGTGCTGTCCAGTCAGAATACTGTGTACTGATACTTAAATACTTTCACACTGATTATGTTCAGGCATAAAAGCTGCATATGGTTAATAACATTCAACTAAACTTGTTACAAAAGCATTCTGCATTTATTACGAATGTAAAAAAACACTCTGCCAACGCCCACTGCCCAGAAGGACCATGAAGGAAACCATTATTAATAAGGAAATCGCTCCTTCTCGAAGTACTGTTGTAGTTTAGTTTAGTTTATTCATTTATTAACAGGAACATTGTGCAAACACATTGATTAAAGACGCTTTGCAGATTTAGCTTGAGCTAGTTTCCATCTGTAGTCCCTGAGCAGTAAAATGTCATATTAGGCTCTTCCAGAATTGAAGCCTTATGCTAGTTATTTTTTAATGAAGTTCTTAAGAGGCGCCTCCTTAAAGGAGCACATTGTTATAGTGACAGGCCTTCCTTATGACTGGACCAGGGTTAGGTCTTTTTCGTCCTAGTTCAAAATGGGCTCAAAGTGTAATATGTTCATCAGGAGTGTCTGAGTGGAACGGTCTAACCCCAAAAGGGGTCAGAGACTGGTCAAGCAAAAGGTTACCTTTATGAAATTGATCATTTGTTTTTATCCATCATTTCAAAGTTATTGTAGGTACAGGGCTGAAATGACAGTATGTTCATCTTCTGGGTCTGTACAGTCATGGGTGAGTGTGTTGTTTCTCCTAAAGGTTAATCCAAAGAGGTCCTTTTGGCCTCCTGCCTCCAGGTTACATTTGGGCTTTCTATGTTAAAAAAGTAGTCCTTGAGGAAAAAGTCATTTTTGGGAGCAAAAAAAAAGAAATGACCCTCAGAGACCACTCCTATTACATCTCGTCTGAAGCTGATTCGAAAGTGTTTCGACACTCTGTGATTCCATCTCTGACTTATTTCAGTCACGTGGCTGTCCCTCAGAGGTACTCTCTGAATGTCGGGGAAACTCCTCCAGAAGAGGGCGCTGTCCACAGAAAACCCCGTCTTTTTGAAAGTAGATGGTGTTTTTTTTCTAATGTGAGGCAGTTTCTCTTTTGTTTCAGGAGGAACTCTGCAAATCAAGCCACGCCTGAATCTGAACAGCTGAAAGACCCGTGAACAGAATAATATAAACTGTATTTTACCTTCTTTTTCTTTTGTAAAAGTGACGTTTATTTTGAGACTGTTCAATAAAGTTCTGCTTCAGTTTCTGTGGGATGTGGTTCATTTTTTGACAACCCTTTAGTTTTCAGTTTGTGACGACGAGACCTAAAACATGCACAACAGCGCCACCGTGAGGTGGCAGTGATGGTCGTACAGAGTACAGCAGTGATAATAGGAGTGCTGTACTCTGCAGCCGTAGTACATGTATGACAGTACAGTACAGTCCTGCAGTAGTATTTGTGCAGTAATCCTGTAGTGTACATTTCTGCAGTAGCCTATATTCTATTAATATAGTATATAATATATACTTGCAGTACAGTCGTGTATATTTGCAGTACAGTCGTGTATATTTGCAGTACAGTTGTGTATATTTGCAGTATAGTCGTGTATATTTGCAGTACAGTTGTGTATATTTGCAGTATAGTCGTGTATATTTGCAGTACAGTTGTGTATATTTGCAGTACAGTCGTGTATATTTGCAGTACAGTTGTGTATATTTGCAGTATAGTCGTGTATATTTGCAGTACAGTCGTGTATATTTGCAGTACAGTCGTGTATATTTGCAGTACAGTTGTTTATATTTGCAGTACAGTTGTGTATATTTGCAGTACAGTCGTGTATATTTGCAGTACAGTCGTGTATATTTGCAGTACAGTTGTTTATATTTGCAGTACAGTCGTGTATATTTGCAGTACAGTTGTGTATATTTGAAGTATAGTCGTGTATATTTGCAGTACAGTCGTGTATATTTGCAGTATAGTCGTGTATATTTGCAGTACAGTCGTGTATATTTGAAGTATAGTCGTGTATATTTGCAGTACAGTCGTGTATATTTGCAGTATAGTCGTGTATATTTGCGACCGCATCACTGCTGACGCCGCACCGATCCGTCTATCGATCTCACGCTCCATCCGTCCCTCACTGAGAACATGACCCCGAGATACTTGAACTCCTCCACTTGGGGCGAGGACTCCCCAACGACCTGAAGCGGGGGAGGAGAACCATGGCCTCAGACTTGGAGGTGCTGATCCTCATCCCGGCCGCTTCACACTCTGCTGCAAACTGCCCCAGGGCAGCTGGAGGTCCTGATTTGATGAAGCCAACAGAACAACATCGTCTGCCAACAGCAGAGATGATATTCTGAGGTTCCCAAACCGGACACCCTCCGGCCCCTGGCTGCGCCTAGAAATTCTGTCCATAAAAGTAATGAACAGAACCGGTGACAAAGGGCAGCCCTGGGGGAGACCAACACGCACCGGGAACAGGTCTGACTTACTGCCGGCAATGCGAACCAAGCTCCTGCTGCGGTCATACAGGGAACGGACAGCCCTTAGTAGAGGGCCCCGGACCCCATACTCCCGGAGCACCCCCCACAGGGCACCACGAGGGCCCCGTACCCCATACTCCCGGAGCACCCCCCACAGGGCACCACGAGGGACACGGTCGAACGCTTTCTCCAGGTCCACAAAGCACATGTGGACTGGTTGGGCGAACTCCCACAAACCCTCGAGCACCCGATGAAGGGTATAGAGCTGGTCCAGTGTTCCACGACCAGGACGAAAACCGCATTGTTCCTCCTGAATCCGAGGTTCGACTATTGGCCGGATCCTCCTCTCCAGCACCCTGGAATAGACCTTACCAGGGAGGCTGAGAAGTGTGATCCCTCTGTAATTGGAGCACACTCTCCGATCCCCCTTCTTGAAGAGGGGGACCACCACCCCGGTCTGCCAATCCAGAGGCACTGTCCCCGACCGCCACGCGATGTTGCAGAGACGTGTCAGCCAAGACAGCCCTACAACATCCAGAGACTTAAGGTACTCGGGACGAATCTCATCCACCCCCGGGGCCACCGAGGAGCTTTCTAACCACCTCGGTGACTTCAGCCTGGGTGATGGACGAGCCCCCCTCCGAGTCCCCAGCCTCTGCCTCCTCATCGGAAGACGTAACGGTGGGATTGAGGAGATCCTCGAAGTACTCCTTCCACCGCCCGACCACGTCCCCAGTCGCGGTCAGCAGCCCCCCACCCGCATTGTAAACAGTGTTGGTGAAGCACTGCTTCCCCCTCCTGAGGTGCCGGATGGTTTGCCAGAATCTCTTCGAGGCCGACCGATAGTCCTCCTCCATGGCTTCTCCGAACTCCTCCCAGACGGGAGTTTTTGCCTCTTTGACCACACGAGCTGCAGCACGCTTGGCCTGCCGGTACCTCTCAGCTGCCTCCGGAGTCCCACAAGCCAACAAGGCCAGATAGGACTCCTTCTTCAGCTTGACGGCATCCCTTACCTCCGGGCGCCACCACCGGGTTCGGGGGTTGCCGCCGCGACAGGCACCAGAGACCTTACGGCCACAACTACGAGCAGCCGCATCGACAATGGAGGAGGAGAACATGGTCCACTCGGACTCCATGTCCCCAACCTCCCTCGGAATCTGGGTGAAGCTCTTCCGGAGGTGGGAGTTAAAGACCCTACTGACAGAGGGATCCACCAGACGTTCCCAACAGACCCTCACAACACGTTTGGGCCTGCCAGGTCTGACCGGCTTCTTCCCCTGCCAGCGGATCCAGCTCACCACCAGGTGGTGATCGGTTGACAGCTCAGCCCCTCTCTTCACCCGAGTGTCCGAGACACGCGGCCGGAGATCAGATGACACAACTACAAAGTCGATCATCGACCTCCTGCCTAGGGTGTCCTGGTGCCACGTGCACTTATGGACATCCTTGTGCTCGAACATGGTGTTCGTTATGGACAAACCGTAACTAGCACAGAAGTCCAATAACAGAACACCACTCGGGTTCCGATCGGGGAGGCCGTTCTTCCCCATCACCCCCACCCAGGTCTCACTGTCATTACCCACGTGGGCGTTGAAGTCCCCCAGTAGAACAATGGAGTCCCCAGCCAGAGCACCATCTAGTCCCCCCCCCAGGGACTCCAAGAAGGCCGGGTACTCTGCACTGATGTTGGGCCCGTAGGCCGAGACAACGGAGAAAGACCTGTCCCCGACCCGAAGGCGTAGGGACGCGACCCTCTCGTTCACCGGGGTGAACTCCAACACGTGACGGCTGAGCTGGGGGGCTATGAGCAAACCCACCCCAGCCCGCCGCCTCTCCCTGCGGGCAACTCCAGAAAAATGGAGCGTCCAGCCCCTCTCCAGGAGTTGGGATCCGGAACCCAGGCTGTGCGTAGAGGTGAGCTCGACTATATCTAGGCGGTATCTCTCTACCTCCCGCACGAGCTCAGGCTCCCCCCCCCCCCAGCTCAGGCTCCTCCCCCCCAGCGAGGTGACGTTCCATGTCCCGAACGCCAGAAGCTGCGCACACGGACCAAGTCGTCGAGGCACCTGCCTTCGACTGCCACCCAGTCCTCTCTGCACCCGACCCCTAAGGATCCCTCTGCGGGTGGTGAGTCCACAGGAGGGCGGGCCCACGTCGTCCATTCGGGCTGTGCCCGGCCGGGCCCCGTGGGCAGAGGCCCGACCACCAGACGCTCGCATTCGAGCCCCAACCCCAGGCCTGGCTCCAGGGTGGGGCCCCGGCTGCGCCATACCGGGCGACGTCACGGTCCTTGTTTTAATACTTTCCATAGAGGTCTTTGAACTGCTCTTCGTCTGACGCGTCACCTAAGACCTGTTTGCCCTGGGAGACCCTACCAGGGGCATGAAGCCCCAGACAACATAGCTCCTCGGATCATTCGGGCGCTCAAACCCCCCCACCACGTTAAGGTAGCAGTTCACGGGGTTGTATATTCGCAGTACAGTCGTGTATATTCGCAGTACAGTCGTGTATATTCGCAGTATAGTTGTGTATATTTGCAGTACAGTCGTGTATATTTGCAGTACAGTCGTGTATATTCGCAGTATAGTTTTGTATATTTGCAGTACAGTCGTGTATATTTGCAGTACAGTCGTGTATATTTGCAGTACAGTCGTGTATATTCGCAGTACAGTCGTGTATATTCGCAGTATAGTTGTGTATATTTGCAGTACAGTCGTGTATATTCGCAGTATAGTCGTGTATATTCGCAGTACAGTCGTGTATATTTGCAGTATAGTCGTGTATATTTGCAGTACAGTCGTGTATATTTGCAGTATAGTCGTGTATATTTGCAGTACAGTCGTGTATATTCGCAGTACAGTCGTGTATATTCGCAGTATAGTTGTGTATATTTGCAGTACAGTCGTGTATATTTGCAGTACAGTCGTGTATATTCGCAGTATAGTCGTGTATATTCGCAGTACAGTCGTGTATATTCGCAGTACAGTCGTGTATATTCGCAGTACAGTCGTGTATATTTGCAGTACAGTCGTGTATATTTGCAGTACAGTCGTGTATATTTGCAGTACAGTCGTGTATATTTGCAGTACAGTCGTGTATATTTGCAGTACAGTCGTGTATATTCGCAGTACAGTCGTGTATATTCGCAGTACAGTCGTGTATATTTGCAGTACAGTCGTGTATATTTGCAGTACAGTCGTGTATATTTGCAGTACAGTTGTGTATATTCGCAGTATAGTCGTGTATATTTGCAGTACAGTCGTGTATATTTGCAGTATAGTCGTGTATATTTGCAGTATAGTCGTGTATATTCGCAGTATAGTCGTGTATATTTGCAGTATAGTCGTGTATATTTGCAGTACAGTCGTGTATATTCGCAGTACAGTCGTGTATATTCGCAGTACAGTCGTGTACATTCGCAGTACAGTCGTGTATATTCGCAGTACAGTCGTGTATATTTGCAGTACAGTCGTGTATATCTGCAGTACAGTCGTGTATATTTGCAGTATAGTCGTGTATATTTGCAGTACAGTCGTGTATATCTGCAGTACAGTCGTGTATATTTGCAGTATAGTCGTGTACATTCGCAGTACAGTCGTGTATATCTGCAGTACAGTCGTGTATATTCGCAGTACAGTTGTGTATATTTGCAGTATAGTCGTGTATATTTGCAGTACAGTCGTGTATATTTGCAGTACAGTTGTGTATATTTGCAGTACAGTTGTGTATATTTGCAGTACAGTTGTGTATATTCGCAGTACAGTTGTGTATATTCGCAGTACAGTCGTGTATATTTGCAGTATAGTCGTGTATATTTGCAGTACAGTTGTGTATATTTGCAGTATAGTCGTGTATATTTGCAGTACAGTTGTGTATATTTGCAGTACAGTCGTGTATATTTGCAGTACAGTTGTGTATATTTGCAGTACAGTCGTGTATATCTGCAGTACAGTCGTGTATATTTGCAGTACAGTCGTGTATATTTGCAGTACAGTCGTGTATATTTGCAGTACAGTCGTGTATATCTGCAGTACAGTCGTGTATATTTGCAGTACAGTCGTGTATATCTGCAGTTCAGTCGTGTATATTTGCAGTACAGTCGTGTATATTCGCAGTAGTCGTGTATATTCGCAGTACAGTCGTGTACATTCGCAGTACAGTCGTGTATATTCGCAGTACAGTCGTGTATATTCGCAGTACAGTCGTGTATATTCGCAGTACAGTCGTGTATATTCGCAGTACAGTCGTGTATATTTGCAGTACAGTCGTGTATATTTGCAGTACAGTCGTGTATATTTGCAGTATAGTCGTGTATATTTGCAGTACAGTCGTGTATATTCGCAGTACAGTCGTGTATATTCGCAGTACAGTCGTGTATATTTGCAGTACAGTCGTGTATATTTGCAGTACAGTCGTGTATATTTGCAGTACAGTCGTGTATATTCGCAGTACAGTCGTGTATATTCGCAGTACAGTCGTGTATATTCGCAGTATAGTCGTGTATATTCGCAGTATAGTCGTGTATATTTGCAGTATAGTTGTGTATATTTGCAGTACAGTCGTGTATATTTGCAGTACAGTCGTGTATATTCGCAGTATAGTCGTGTATATTTGCAGTACAGTTGTGTATATTCGCAGTATAGTCGTGTATATTTGCAGTACAGTCGTGTATATTTGCAGTATAGTCGTGTATATTTGCAGTATAGTCGTGTATATTCGCAGTATAGTCGTGTATATTTGCAGTATAGTCGTGTATATTTGCAGTACAGTCGTGTATATTCGCAGTACAGTCGTGTATATTCGCAGTACAGTCGTGTACATTCGCAGTACAGTCGTGTATATTCGCAGTACAGTCGTGTATATTTGCAGTACAGTCGTGTATATCTGCAGTACAGTCGTGTATATTTGCAGTATAGTCGTGTATATTTGCAGTACAGTCGTGTATATCTGCAGTACAGTCGTGTATATTCGCAGTACAGTCGTGTATATTCGCAGTACAGTCGTGTATATTTGCAGTATAGTCGTGTATATCTGCAGTACAGTCGTGTATATTCGCAGTACAGTCGTGTATATCTGCAGTACAGTCGTGTATATCTGCAGTACAGTCGTGTATATTTGCAGTATAGTCGTGTATATTCGCAGTATAGTCGTGTATATTTGCAGTATAGTCGTGTATATTTGCAGTACAGTCGTGTATATTCGCAGTACAGTCGTGTATATTCGCAGTACAGTCGTGTATATTCGCAGTACAGTCGTGTATATTTGCAGTACAGTCGTGTATATCTGCAGTACAGTCGTGTATATTTGCAGTACAGTCGTGTATATTTGCAGTACAGTCGTGTATATCTGCAGTACAGTCGTGTATATTCGCAGTACAGTCGTGTATATTTGCAGTATAGTCGTGTATATTCGCAGTACAGTCGTGTATATCTGCAGTATAGTCGTGTATATCTGCAGTACAGTCGTGTATATTCGCAGTACAGTCGTGTATATCTGCAGTACAGTCGTGTATATCTGCAGTACAGTCGTGTATATCTGCAGTACAGTCGTGTATATCTGCAGTACAGTCGTGTATATCTGCAGTACAGTCGTGTATATTCGCAGTACAGTCGTGTATATTCGCAGTATAGTCGTGTATATTTGCAGTACAGTTGTGTATATTTGCAGTACAGTCGTGTATATTTGCAGTATAGTCGTGTATATTTGCAGTATAGTCGTGTATATTCGCAGTATAGTCGTGTATATTTGCAGTATAGTCGTGTATATTTGCAGTACAGTCGTGTATATTCGCAGTACAGTCGTGTATATTCGCAGTACAGTCGTGTATATTCGCAGTACAGTCGTGTATATTCGCAGTACAGTCGTATATATTTGCAGTACAGTCGTGTATATTCGCAGTACAGTTGTGTATATTTGCAGTACAGTTGTGTATATTTGCAGTACAGTCGTGTACATAGTGTTGGAGATAACGATGTCATAAACACAGCCTTTTACGGCTTGTGGAGCAGTTGCTGATGAAGCACAATCTTTAATTAAGATCAGTATCTGCTGAGTCCGAGACTAAACCCGGACCTGACCCTCAAAGCCACCGCTGAGATACAGGGAAAGGTTTTCAGCAAACAGTCGTCTGGACCGCGGTCTGAAGGTTTACAAACGCAATCTTTTATTTAACAGTTAAACGCACGCTTCTCAGACTTTGGGTTTGTCTTCGCTCAGTCCTGGTTCAGTCCTGGTTCAGACCTGGTTTAGTCCTGGTTCAGTCCTGGTTCAGACCTGGTTCAGTCCTGGTTCAGACCTGGTTCAGTCCTAGTTTAGTCCTGGTTCAGTCCTGGTTCAGACCTGGTTCAGTCCTGGTTCAGACCTGGTTCAGTCCTAGTTTAGTCCTGGTTCAGTCCTGGTTCAGACCTGGTTCAGTCCTGGTTCAGACCTGGTTCACACCTGGTTCAGTCCTGGTTCAGTCCTGGTTCACACCTGGTTCAGAACTGGTTCAGACCTAGTTTAGTCCTGGTTCAGTCCTGGTTCAGACCTGGTTCAGTCCTAGTTTAGTCCTGGTTCAGTCCTGGTTCAGACCTGGTTCAGTCCTAGTTTAGTCCTGGTTCAGACCTGGTTCAGTCCTAGTTTAGTCCTGGTTCAGACCTGGTTCAGACCTGGTTCAGTCCTGGTTCAGTCCTGGTTCAGTCCTGGTTCAGACCTCCTTCAGACCTCCTTCAGACCTGGTCCAGACCTGGTTCAGACCTGGTTCAGACCTCCTTCAGACCTCCTTCAGACCTGGTCCAGACCTGGTTCAGACCTCCTTCAGACCTCCTTCAGTCCTGGTTCAGACCTGGTCCAGACCTGGTTCAGACCTGGTTCAGACCTCCTTCAGACCTGGTCCAGACCTGGTCCAGACCTGGTTCAGGTTAGTTTTTCCGCTGACGTCTTGTTCCTCCAGATCACTGTATTCACTTGAATCTGAGTTTTCTTTCTTTGGTCTCGTTTCATGTGCGTTAATCCTCTGGTCCGAGCGCGGCTGAGATCCGGCTGAGATCCGGCTCAGGCACGGACAAAGGACCGGACTGTGGCTCGGGTCCGGGGGACAAAGACCGAGGACTCGCTTACGGAGCAGGACTCGCTCCTTTCACTCGGACTTCAGCCGAAGATTATCTGACACTTCCCTCAAAAGAAACGCCGCTCAGCAGCGAGCCGCCTCTGAGCGTGCACGAGGCCGTGCACGAGGCTGTGCACGAGGTTGTGCACGGGGCTGTGCACGAGGCTGTGCACGAGGCCGTGCACGAGGCTGTGCACGGCAGCGCCTCTGAGCGTGCACGGGGCCGTGCACGAGGCTGTGCACGGGGCACGAGGCTGTGCACGAGGCCGTGCACGAGGCTGTGCACGAGGCCGTGCACGAGGCTGTGCACGAGGCCGTGCACGAGGCTGTGCACGAGGCCGTGCACGAGGCTGTGCACGAGGCTGTGCACGGCCTCGTGCACGGCCTCGTGCACAGCCTCGTGCCCCGTGCACAGCCTCGTGCACGGGGCACGAGGCTGTGCACGAGGCCGTGCACGAGGCTGTGCACGAGGCCGTGCACGAGGCCGTGCACGAGGCTGTGCACGAGGCCGTGCACGAGGCTGTGCACGAGGCCGTGCACAGCCTCGTGCACGAGGCCGTGAAGCCCCTCCTCTCGGCCAGGACCTGGAGGAGGCCACTCACACGTTCATCAGTTCTCGGTTGGACTATTGCAACGCTCTCTACTCTGGCCTCCCACACTCGTCACTCCACCGGTTACAGCAGCGGCGTCGGAAGCGTCTGGAAAGTGGGGGGGACATATTTCAAAAATGGGGGGGTCGACTTCTTAACATTAAGAACTACAGTGGGACAAGGTCAGGACAATAACAGAGCAATGTTTTAGCGGGACTACATCCAAATCGAGCATGAGAGACTGGATCAGCTCAGCAGCGCCCCCTCCTGGCAGCTGGGGGGACGTATCGGGCGGATAACCCAACACCTGTGGAGCTGTTCTCCTGTCCAGCCCCGGCTTCACGAGGCTTTGTGGATGGAGCTCTTCTGAGACGGCGCTCGTGTTTGTCCACATTCAGCTTCAGCCTCACCCGTGAACTCCCGCCATCACACAGAAACATCTCAACGCAGCATCTTCACATTTCCCACAAACGCAGATCAAACTGAGTCGAGAGGTAAAGGAAGCAAACATTTCTCCGTCAAATGAATAATTCAGATGTTATTTGGTGAAGTTAGAGTCCAGACCGCGAGGGTTAACGGGCGTATTGCCCGGTTGAACACTCGTGCTGGCCCGGGGCAGTTTCCCCAAACTCAGTTTCATCACTCGCTTTACGAACACCTCCAAAACTGATGTTCCTCACCAAAAGTTACTGGTCAGGCCTTTGTACCGATGAAGACACGCTGTCCACCCGCCGAGGACATGAAGAGTCCTCCATGTGATGATCCGTGAGATGCTCGAGTCCTTGTGCTTCGGTCCAATCCTCCAGCGTTTACAGAGACATGTTTACGTTTCAGCCGCTCTGAGGGGATGTAGCGGAGCTGCATAAACTCTGAGGGGATGTAGCGGAGCTGCATAAACTCTGAGGGGATGGAGGCGGAGCCGCATAAACTCTGAGGGGATGGAGGCGGAGCTGCATAAACTCTGAGGGGATGGAGGCGGAGCCGCATAAACTCTGAGGGGATGGAGGCGGAGCTGCATAAACTCTGAGGGGATGGAGGCGGAGCCGCATAAACTCTGAGGGGATGGAGGCGGAGCTGCATAAACTCTGAGGGGATGGAGGCGGAGCCGCATAAACTCTGAGGGGATGGAGGCGGAGCTGCATAAACACGGCCACGCAGAGCGGAGCGCCGCGATACCGGCGCCGATAAGGCCAATCAATATGTTTTAAATGTTTGGAAAATGAGGCGCGGGTCAGATTTCATTGTTTGGCCTCGGGAGCCGATTGAAAAGGTCCCGTCTAAACTAGTAAATGTAAAGTCAATGACAGCCTGCAGATGGCGCTGTCAGCCTGCAGATGGCGCTGTCAGCCTGCAGATGGCGCTGTCAGCCTGCAGATGGCGCTGTCAGCCTGCAGATGGCGCTGTCAGCCTGCAGATGGCGCTGTCAGCCTGATACTACAAGCAGGAAGACGGAGCCAAAAACTGTTTAAATGAGCTGAGCAGACACAGTAACACCAGTGTATATACTACATACTACACTATATATGCATATACTACATACTACACTATATATGCATATACTACATACTACACTATATATGTATATACTACATACTACACTATATATGTATATACTACATACTACACTATATATGTATATACTACATACTACACTATATATGCATATACTACATACTACACTATATATGTATATACTACATACTAAACTATATATGTATATACTACATACTACACTATATATGTATATACTACATACTACACTATATATGCATATACTACATACTACACTATATATGCATATACTACATACTACACTATATATGTATATACTACATACTACACTATATATGCATATACTACATACTACACTATATATGTATATACTACATACTAAACTATATATGTATATACTACATACTACACTATATATGTATATACTACATACTACACTATATATGTATATACTACATACTACACTATATATGTATATACTACATACTACACTATATATGCATATACTACATACTACACTATATATGCATATACTACATACTACACTATATATGTATATACTACATACTACACTATATATGTATATACTACATACTACACTATATATGTATATACTACATACTACACTATATATGTATATACTACATACTACACTATATATGCATATACTACATACTACACTATATATGCATATACTACATACTACACTATATATGTATATACTACATACTACACTATATATGCATATACTACATACTACACTATATATGCATATACTACATACTACACTATATATGTATATACTACATACTACACTATATATGTATATACTACATACTACACTATATATGTATATACTACATACTACACTATATATGTATATACTACATACTACACTATATATGTATATACTACATACTTATACTACATACTACACTATATATGCATATACTACATACTACACTATATATGCATATACTACATACTACACTATATATGTATATACTACATACTACACTATATATGTATATACTACATACTACACTATATATGTATATACTACATACTACACTATATATGTATATACTACATACTACACTATATATGTATATACTACATACTACACTATATATGTATATACTACATACTACACTATATATGTATATACTACATACTTATACTACATACTACACTATATATGTATATACTACATACTACACTATATATGCATATACTACATACTACACTATATATGCATATACTACATACTACACTATATATGTATATACTACATACTACACTATATATGTATATACTACATACTACACTATATATGTATATACTACATACTACACTATATATGTATATACTACATACTACACTATATATGTATATACTACATACTACACTATATATGTATATACTACATACTTATACTACATACTACACTATATATGCATATACTACATACTACACTATATATGCATATACTACATACTACACTATATATGTATATACTACATACTACACTATATATGTATATACTACATACTACACTATATATGTATATACTACATACTACACTATATATGTATATACTACATACTACACTATATATGTATATACTACATACTACACTATATATGTATATACTACATACTACACTATATATGTATATACTACATACTTATACTACATACTACACTATATATGTATATACTACATACTACACTATATATGTATATACTACATACTACACTATATATGTATATACTACATACTACACTATATATGTATATACTACATACTTATACTACATACTACACTATATATGTATATACTACATACTACACTATATATGCATATACTACATACTACACTATATATGCATATACTACATACTACACTATATATGTATATACTACATACTACACTATATATGTATATACTACATACTACACTATATATGTATATACTACATACTACACTATATATGTATATACTACATACTACACTATATATGTATATACTACATACTACACTATATATGTATATACTACATACTTATACTACATACTACACTATATATGCATATACTACATACTACACTATATATGCATATACTACATACTACACTATATATGTATATACTACATACTACACTATATATGTATATACTACATACTACACTATATATGTATATACTACATACTACACTATATATGTATATACTACATACTACACTATATATGTATATACTACATACTACACTATATATGTATATACTACATACTACACTATATATGTATATACTACATACTTATACTACATACTACACTATATATGTATATACTACATACTACACTATATATGTATATACTACATACTACACTATATATGTATATACTACATACTACACTATATATGCATATACTACATACTACACTATATATGTATATACTACATACTACACTATATATGTATATACTACATACTACACTATATATGTATATACTACATACTACACTATATATGTATATACTACATACTTATACTACATACTACACTATATATGCATATACTACATACTACACTATATATGCATATACTACATACTACACTATATATGTATATACTACATACTACACTATATATGTATATACTACATACTACACTATATATGTATATACTACATACTACACTATATATGTATATACTACATACTACACTATATATGTATATACTACATACTACACTATATATGTATATACTACATACTACACTATATATGTATATACTACATACTTATACTACATACTACACTATATATGTATATACTACATACTACACTATATATGTATATACTACATACTACACTATATATGTATATACTACATACTACACTATATATGTATATACTACATACTTATACTACATACTACACTATATATGTATATACTACATACTACACTATATATGCATATACTACATACTACACTATATATGCATATACTACATACTACACTATATATGTATATACTACATACTACACTATATATGTATATACTACATACTACACTATATATGTATATACTACATACTACACTATATATGTATATACTACATACTACACTATATATGTATATACTACATACTACACTATATATGTATATACTACATACTTATACTACATACTACACTATATATGCATATACTACATACTACACTATATATGCATATACTACATACTACACTATATATGTATATACTACATACTACACTATATATGTATATACTACATACTACACTATATATGTATATACTACATACTACACTATATATGTATATACTACATACTACACTATATATGTATATACTACATACTACACTATATATGTATATACTACATACTACACTATATATGTATATACTACATACTTATACTACATACTACACTATATATGTATATACTACATACTACACTATATATGTATATACTACATACTACACTATATATGTATATACTACATACTACACTATATATGCATATACTACATACTACACTATATATGTATATACTACATACTACACTATATATGTATATACTACGTACTACACTATATATGCATATACTACATACTACACTATATATGTATATACTACATACTACACTATATATGTATATACTACATACTACACTATATATGCATATACTACATACTACACTATATATGTCGGGCTATTAAAGTAAACTCTCTGTACCAAAGGCCAAGCGTTTCCTTCACATTTTATCGTTTCATTTTCCGACGAATTTCCTGGATGAATCTGTTTCCCGCACAGACTTGGACAAAGTTTATATGGACATCAAAACTTCTGTTTGGTTATTCTGATCAATAAAGTAAATCCCACTATGCCAGATCTTTGACAGTGTTGCCGTCGCGATGACCTATTTGATTGTAATGGGCAAACGTTAAAATGGTGTAATTCTTGTAGCTATAATATAATAAAGATGAGCGGGTCCCCTTCAGCCCCATTCACTGTAAAGGTCCCGAGTCCTGGGTGAACCCTAATGGTCGCGCTGTCTCCTCCTACTCAGCCTGTTCCTTAAAAGGGCATAAAGGCGGGAAGCCGTGTGGGGTGGGCGGAGCCTCCACAGAGCTCCAGAGCTTGATTGACAGGCGCTGGAGCCAGTCACTGCACTGAAAAGGTTCAAGCTTTTAAACAAAAACCAACATGGTTACAAATATTTCACCTGTCCCAGCGTGGTCACATGGGTCACATGGGTCACATGGGTCACATGGGTCATAGCGATTTTTAGAAAAAGAACAACTCTTTGGAGCCAGGGTTTTAAGCCGTTCTTGGGACGTTTGAAGTCCCATTAGAATCAATGTCTCTTGGAGTCGCCTCTGGCCACCAGGGGGTGGTATTACAGCAATGTCAGCTCTGCCATGAGGACCATAGGGAAGCGCGTTCCTCGCCCATTGGTAATTATGCACCTTTTTAAAATGTTTGTATGAAATGCACTTTACAAATAAAGTTTGATTGATTGATTGATTGATTGATTGATTGATTGATTGATTGAGCACAAAGCACTTGGAGAACCCTGCAAACATGTACTATATATCTAAAGGCAGCATAAAACCATTATCTAAGATTAGCGCCCCCTGTCTTTGGTCCAATCATCGCGGCTGTACTTACAGATTTATTTTGGCTGTTTACTGTATTATAACTTTGTAATTATAACAAACTTTGCTCGTGCTTCAAATGAAATATGAAAAGACTCCAGGGCACTCTGATGATTTGAAATAAAAACTCCGTCAGGGCACGTGAGGTGTGGACTATGGAGGAGCCCACTTTATACGATGGAAAATACAACAATAAGACCCCATCATGGAAAACCACAAATGATCCATAGATGCACGGAGATGAACACATATGTAGATCTATTTGCTAGTAGGAAAGAGTATTGATAGGATATACTGATAGATGTAAATATTACCTAACCCACCGAAATATTCAACTGAATTACAGAAATAACCAATGTTGCTAAAATATTCCATTTCTTTAGTCCATAGTTTACAAATATTTCACACACAAAAATGAATTTAAAAAACGTCACAGAAAAGATGAAAAATCAATGTCATCATTTAAACCAACATGTTTCCTTCAAAGTAACACAGTGTTTGTTTCAGTGATCTTCACCTTGAGGGAACTCGAAGTGCACGGCCATGGGATACTGTGGCTTATGTGTTTGGTTATATATATATATATATATATATATATATTAAATATCAGCTTCAGCGACACAAAGAATAAAGATCAAACCAAAGTCACTTCTTCATGTTTCTATTGATGGGTATACTGAAACCCACGTGACCCTCTCTCGACGCTTTGCTCCCATTGGTCATCTGTGCTACTGGTGGGCGGGGCAGACGATGGCACGCGCTTATATTAGCGTCCACGCGCGTCAAGCATTCCCAGAGCGCGCGCAGCACCTGCCCCGTGTCCGCGTGTGCGCGTGTCAGAGCCTCCCCGGGCAAAGAGCACGGTCTGCGGCCAGAGGAGCCACGAAGAGCCGCTGACTGAGGACCAGGACAGAGCCACGGGTCTGAGCCTCCCCGGGCAGAGCGCACGGTCTGCGGGCAGAGGAGCCGGTGACCCAGGACCGAGCCACGGGTCTGACCGGGATCCGAGACACCGACCCGGAGCCCCTCTCTCCGCGCAGGAAACATTCAAGAAGAAACAGTCGGATTCTTGAATCTGATTCTGAAGAAACTTTAACTCGAGCCGCGACCGAGAGGCGCGTAACACGCGCGCAGAACAAGCCCCGGACCAGTGCGCGTGAGGGGTAACACGAGGACAGAACCAGACCGAGACCTGACCTAGACCAGACTCAGCGGGACTCAAGGGCCGGAGCAGCCGCGAGCAGCGCCACTCAGGGCGGACTGGAGAGACACCGGACCTCCCCCTGTGTCCCCCCCCGTGTCCCCCCCTCACCCTCACCCTCTGATAAAAATAGAGTGAAACCAGAGTCCGGCTCAGGTCTGACCTGATCTGAGCCGGACTCTGACTCAGAGGTGTCCCGCTGCATTAAAGACACACTGTAAAACTCCCTTTGGCCCCATGTCGGAGCTGGTGGACCCCCGGGCGGACCTGCGCTCGGACCCCCGGGCGGACCTCCGCTCGGACCCCCGGGCGGACCTCCGCTCGGACCCCCGGGCGGACCTCCGCTCGGACCCCCGGGTGGACCTCCGCGGCCTCCCGTCCAGCCCACTAGCCATGGACTATGTGAATGACTTTGATCTGATGAAGTTCGAGGTGAAGAAGGAGCCTCCGGAGCCGCCGCTGTGTCACCGCGGCCCGGGGGCCCCTGGGGGCCCTTGCTCGGGGCCTGGGGGGTCTCTGTCCAGTACCCCCCTCAGCACCCCCTGCTCCTCCGTGCCCTCCTCCCCGTCCTTCTGCCCCGCGCCCAGTCCTCAGCACGGACCCCCAGGGGGCGCCACGGGCCCCGGCCCCAAAGCGCACGAGGAGGTTTATTGGGTAAGTACAAACACGGCCCCCAGGGAGCGCCGCGGGGCCCCAGGGAGCGCCGCGGGGCCCCAGGGAGCGCCACGGGCCCCAGGGAGCGCCGCGGGGCCCCAGGTCTATCCATAAATTCACTCGTTTCATCAGGAGGATGAACGATCACCAGCCAGACCCCGAGTCTCTGTGGGCCGTTCATCTGGACTCAAAGTGTTTTTACTTTTAGAGACAACTTGATGATTTTTGGTGAAACTTTATTTGTGGTTTTCAAACTACTAAAGTTTGAAAAATTATACCAAAAATATTTTGTTGTATTTATTCATTTAAAAAGTGGCACATTTTTCATTCTAACAAGCGAGTTGGGCAGAATTTGGATTTACATTTTAAAACAAAGACCAGGAACGACTTTGAGTGTTTTAGTTTTTATGTAAAGTTGAGTTTTCACCTTTTCTGCCCCATTGACTTCCTGGCTCTGCCGGGACAGCCCTAGAGCCGGGACACTGTAAAGGGCTGTCCCGGCTCTGCCGGGACACTGTAAAATCATATTTTGGTTCTTTGTGCTTTCTTCGGATCAGAGGAGGAAACATTTGTGATTTTTACAGTTCAAACAGAATTTTGAGCATTTACCCTGAAAAACCTAACATCACAGTGAGGCTGTTTCTGTGGAGTTACTGAAGTAAAAGTACTTATACTGTAGTATTTTTAGTATTTTATATTTATTTCATGAGGACGACACACATTGAACAATCATGCACCCTCGGGCCCCGAGTACTCCAGTATACTATAGTAAAAGTACTTGTACTGCAGGTGGGCGGGTACCAGGCACACTCGGGCCCCGAGTACTCCAGTATACTATAGTAAAAGTACTTGTACTGCAGGTGGGCGGGTACCAGGCACACTCGGGCCCCGAGTACTCCAGTATACTATAGTAAAAGTACTTGTACTGCAGGTGGGCGGGTACCAGGCACACTCGGGCCCCGAGTACTCCAGTATACTATAGTAAAAGTACTTATACTGCAGGTGGGCGGGTACCAGCCACCCTCGGGCCCCGAGTACTCCAGTATACTATAGTAAAAGTACTTGTACTGCAGGTGGGCGGGTACCAGCCACACTCGGGCCCCGAGTACTCCAGTATACTATAGTAAAAGTACTTGTACTGCAGGTGGGCGGGTACCAGGCACACTCGGGCCCCGAGTACTCCAGTATACAATAGTAAAAGTACTTATACTGCAGGTGGGCGGGTACCAGCCACACTCGGGCCCTGAGGCCCTGAGCCTGACGCCGGAGGACGCGGTGGAGGCGCTAATTGGATCAAACCCTCATCACTACGAGGCCTTCAGGGGCAACTCGTACTCAGAGGAGCATCTGCTGCACCACCAGCACCACCACCACCACCTGGGTACTCACCAGGTCCTTAACCAGGTACTCACCTCAAACAGACACTAACATCAACCACCACCTCACCAGATCCTAAACCGTTACTAAACCGGTTACTAAACCGGTTACTAAACCGGGTACTAAACCAGTTACTAAACCGGTTACTAAACCGGGTACTAAACCAGTTACTAAACCGGTTACTAAACTGGTTACTAAACCGGGTACTAAACCGGGTA
The DNA here is from genome assembly GCA_021464625.1 of Proterorhinus semilunaris. Lineage (NCBI taxonomy): Eukaryota > Metazoa > Chordata > Actinopteri > Gobiiformes > Gobiidae > Proterorhinus > Proterorhinus semilunaris. The sequence goes on along the minus strand of JAJBBP010000038.1, from coordinate 256,513 downwards.
CTCACCTTAACCAGTTGCTGACTGAGGCAGAAGAACAAGTGAAAACGGTTTTAGTCCAAAGCAGTGAAAGTGTCTTTAACCTGAATCTGCCGCTCCGGGTCGGCTCTGATCTCCCATCCATCTTCTTCCTCTTGCCCGTGTCCGGGTCGTGGGGGCCGCTGTTGGAGCTGCACCAGCCCCTATAGCGCCCCCTGCAGGTGGTGGGTCCACAGAAGGACGGTCTCATGGTTCTAACCGGGCCTGTTGGTCTCTCATAAGGGGCTTCTGACCCGCTCTTTGTCTGACCCGTCACCTAGGACCTGTTTGCCGTGGGAGACCCTACCAGGGGCACGAAGCCCCCGACAACAGAGCTCCAGGATCACTCAGGTCAAACCCTCCCCCACGTTAAGGAGGGGCTCCAGGAGGTGAGCTCTGATCTGACATGTGTTTTTAAACTCGACCGGGTTTTCCCTCGGCGAGGGTTAGAGAATGCCCTAAGGTGTAGATAATGACCGGTCTCCTCTTCTAGGGGCGTTTGGATGACGGTTAGGGTTCGAGCCTTAGAGTTAGAGGGTGCAGAGAATAACTGTCTTCTCCTGTTTGACCTCTAGGGGCGCCTGGATGACCGCTTCTCGGACGAGCAGCTGGTGTCGATGACTGTGCGGGAGTTGAACCGGCAGCTCCGCGGTTTCTCGAAGGAAGACGTGATCCGTCTGAAGCAGAAGCGTCGGACGCTGAAGAACCGCGGCTACGCCCAGTCCTGTCGCTTCAAACGCGTCCAACAGCGCCACCTCCTGGAGACGGAGAAGACCTCGCTGCAGAACCAGGTCCGACAGCTGCAGCAGGACCTGGCCCGGATCAGCACAGAGCGGGACCTGTACAAGGACAAGTATGAGCGGCTGCAGCAGGCCCGGGCCCAGGAGCTGAACCAGGCCCGGGCCCAGGACCTGTTCAAGGACAAGGCGCGGGTGTTCGCTCTGCGGCCCGGGGACGAGCGTTAGGACGGGACCTTTTCCATCCGAACTTTTTATCGACTCTTGTTTTACGACACTGGCCCCTGAACCGATCGACCCAGTTCTGTACAGCCCAAAATCCCACCAACCCAACAAAACAATAACCAACGTGACGTCCCAACAGACGGAACCGTCCCCGCCCTTAGACTGTCCCACGGTGAGCAACAACTCAGAAAGACTGAGGGAGAAATGAGGTACCTCGAGGAGAACCACAGAAAGAGAGATCGACTCTTGAGACAGGCTCTGGAGACAGGCTCTGGAGACAGGCTCTGGAGACAGGCTCTGGAGACAGGCTCTGGAGACAGGCTCTGGAGACAGGCTCTGGAGACAGACTCTTGAGACAGGCTCTGGAGACAGGCTCTGGAGACAGGCTCTGGGGACAGGCTCTGGGGACAGGCTCTGGAGACAGGCTCTGGAGACAGACTCTGGAGACAGGCTCTGGAGACAGACTCTGGAGACAGGCTCTGGAGACAGGCTCTGGAGACAGGCTCTGGAGACAGACTCTTGAGACAGGCTCTGGAGACAGGCTCTGGAGACAGACTCTGGAGACAGCAGAGGTGGGAGAGGAATGACTTTACTCGAGTTAGAGTTGCAATTTTCCGGATCTGACACTGACTTGACCAAAGCTCTAAGAAGACTTGACTTGGGACTTAACTTGGACTTGACTCTCCATGACTCTCCATGACTGACTCTCCCTGACTCTCCCTGACTCTCCCTGACTCTCCATGACTCTCCCTGACTCTCCATGACTGACTCTCCATGACTCTCCATGACTGACTCTCCCTGACTCTCCCTGACTCTCCCTGACTCTCCCTGACTCTCCATGACTCTCCCTGACTCTCCATGACTGACTCTCCATGACTCTCTCTGACTCTCCATGACTGACTCTCCCTGACTCTCCATGACTCTCCCTGACTCTCCCTGACTCTCCATGACTCTCCCTGACTCTCCATGACTGACTCTCCATGACTCTCCCTGACTCTCCCTGACTCTCCCTGACTCTCCATGACTCTCCCTGACTCTCCATGACTGACTCTCCATGACTTTCTCTGACTCTCCATGACTGACTCTCCCTGACTCTCCATGACTCTCCCTGACTCTCCCTGACTCTCCATGACTCTCCCTGACTCTCCATGACTGACTCTCCATGACTCTCCCTGACTCTCCCTGACTCTCCATGACTGACTCTCCATGACTCTCCGTTTGGTGTTGTAAGGCGCTCACACTAAAGTTACAGCATTTAGAGCTCCTTAGACCAGGGATCCCAGTATACAGGGGCCAATCCCAGTATACAGGGGCCAATCCCAGTATACAGGGGCCAATCCCAGTATACAGGGGCCAATCCCAGTATACAGGGGCCAATCCCAGTATACAGGGGCCAGGGCATGACAGGGGAACCACTGACAGGAACACTGTGAGAAACTAACAACACAAATCTGATTTTATATTTATCTTCAGTGAAGGTACTTGAGTTGTCTTCTGTACTCTGTAGTTGTACAGAAGACAACTCAAGTACCTTCACTGAAGATGGACAATTCCTGTACGACTGAGAGCGTACACAGATACACATTTTATATGTATCTTTCAGACTGCAGGAAGAGCAGCTCATGTGTAAAAGACAAACTGGATAATTCAGTTATATATCTTTTTCATTCTGTGACGATTAAATATTAATGAGCTTTTCAATCCAAATCCATTCGATTTTGAAAAGTTTGATTTAAGCAAAATGTATAAAATTGCTAAATCTATTTTTTTTTCAAAAAGCTTATACACACATTTTGAAAAGAACGAATCGTCCACAGTGAAAATGAGGTTTAACGCTGACGTTTGTGAATGGACTCGAACCTGTGACCATCTGACTTGGACTTGATGGAGACTTGTTTAGTGACTTCCTCCCACCTCTGGAGACGCTCAGTCATTCATCTTCTAGAACCAGGAAACGTTTCCACAAAAGAACATGTTCTTCAATGTCTGGACCCGCGGCGTCGGAGGAGCTGAACTGATTCTGTTTGCACTTTGGAATCAACCCGACGACCCCGGTCCAGACGACTGTAAGTCTTAACAAACAGGGTTTTTATATATTTTCAATGTTTTTGTGATTTTGAGTCAGAGCAGATTCAGTTTGTTCAAAGTCTTAAAGAAACATGTTTTTATTTCAATTTAAAAAAGAGTTCATCTCGGAATAATTCGTCTGGAACCGAGCGAGTCACAAATTAAAACTTGAATAAGATCTTAAATTAAAATATGTTCTCTCAAAATCATCTTTTATTTAATATGTATTTATTAATATTTAATATTTATGTTTTTTATTGGTGAAATCTTTTGTAACGTTTTGGCCTAAAATGTTCGTCTTCATTTGTTTTGAAATGTAAATGTTCTGCTTTTATTGTGGAAGGACTGAGCTTAAACATGAGGCTTTTATTGTGAAGGACAGACTTTTTCAAAATGTGAAATGGTAGATTTAAAAACAACGTTGGAAGTCTTAAAGCAGAAGGAACCCTGCAGCACAAATAGTACAAATACTGTGAATATTCCGTAATCAACTGGACTTTTCCTGATGCAGTTTTTAAGAGACTGAAGCCTGACCCTTCGGGCGCTCAGACGCTGAAGCCTGACCCTTCGGGCGCTCAGACGCTGAAGCCTGACCCTTCGGGCGCTCAGACGCTGAAGCCTGACCCTTCGGGCGCTCAGACGCTGAAGCCTGACCCTTCGGGCGCTCAGACGCTGAAGCCTGACCCTTCGGGCGCTCAGACGCTGAAACGTTTCTCTTTTTTTTTCAAAGGACAAATTTCAGACTTTGTAAAAAAAAAAAAAACACTTTTCCTGTGAATGAACTGAAATAAACTGATTTTAAAGTTTGTGGGAAAAACCTTTCAGTCGCTCAGTCCCTGTCCCTGTGGTCCCTGCACATATATACGTTCACATACACATAATACTGCACATATATACGTTCACATACACATAATACTGCACATATATACGTTCATATATACATAATACTGCACATACACATAATACTGCACATATATACGTTCACATATACATAATACTGCACATACACATAATACTGCACATATATACATAATACTGCACATATATACATAATACTGCACATACACATAATACTGCACATATACGTTCACATATACATAATACTGCACATATATACATAATACTGCACATATATACATAATACTGCACATATATACATAATACTGCACATATATACATAATACTGCACATATATACATAATACTGCACATATATACATAATACTGCACATATACAGGAGGGGAAGGATAACTTAAACCTGACGCTTCGTTTATTCTGCTTTAATAATAAACTCTTCATAATGATGTTTATTATTGTGTCATTATAAACTGTTTTGTTTGGTTAAATGTGGGAAAGTCGCCTCTTAATAATTATTATAATTATTTATATTGATTTATTTCTGATAAAAACATTATTATAAGGGGGCGTGTCCTCAAACAGAACAATTCAATCATTAAATAAACGTTGCTCGTTTTACCAAAGCTTGAATTCAATCTAACGTCTGAAATATCAAACTTTTAGAGGAAAATAAAAACTAGAAATAATGAAGACGTTAAAATAAAAACGAAATCCTGTTTACACGGACGGTCACGTGTTCAATTACGCAGAAATAACCCTTTAAACGTGAGGCCCGGTTTGTTTAGGCCGATCTGTTTCCAGCGCGTTTCCTTTAAATGTTTTTAGGGAAAATGCGGTTCATTTAAACAAATGTCATTATTATAATTATAATAATATAATAACCCTTCAGCTCGTCACAGCGCGAGCGGAAATCCACAAACAGGAAGTTATTTCAGCCGCGTGGTCTTTTATTTATTTCACGTTAAAACGTGAATGTGTTCATTTGTTCATTTAGGAAACACAAAGACTCACAGCAGCGGAGAGCACGAGCCGCTGTTCTCACCGGCCCCGGTACAGCGGCCCGGTGCCGCAGCCCGGGACCTCCTGACAGCCCGGTGCCTCCCCGCGGCCCGGTACCGCAGGCCGGGGCCGCGAGGCTCGTCGCTCCTTTCGATGAAAATAATAAACTAATGATGAGGTCATTTAGATTTACGCCACGGCACGTTACCCACGTGTTATACATTTATCATGAATAAATAAGGCACGTGTGTCCGTCCGGACGGGCCTCCCGGTCTGTGCCTCCGCGCGCGTCCTACAGTGGGACCAACAAATCTGAACGGATCCGGTTGTATTTGTAACTGAGGAAGAGTTTGAAGTGTTCCGCTCCTCGCGCGCGGGGCTGTTATAGTTAAATATAGACTATAATAATACATATATTGTAGTTATTAACACAAGTCAGTCATGAGACTTTATAGAAATATTGAAAATATTCCACACGATCTTATCAGTGAAACAGTCACGTGATGAGCTCAGGGGGTGAAGAGTAAAAACAGGAGGCGACTGAGTGAATGGAGACTTTATTATTGAATATTTGCATAATATATTGATGACGTATCGATCGTGTCGGGGCTGAGCGCGCGCGCATCGACCGGTGTCCGCGCGCATAAAGCCGCTGTTCGTCTTCATTAACACGATGATTAATAATCAGTAATAATGAATGGATTCATGTCTGCGCCAGGAGAGACAGAGAACAACACGGAGCGGAGGATTCTGGGAAGTGTGAGCGCGCGCCCGCTCCATGCACGCGCATGTCAGAGCGCGCATGAGCTCAGACGGAGATAAAGCCCTGACTCTGCAGCAGGAGGAGGCAGATAAACGGATCACCGCGGGGCTTTCTCTCACCCCCTCACCCCTTAACCCTCTCACCCCCTCACCCTCTCACCCCCTTACCCCCTCACCCCTTAACCCCCTTACCCCTTAACCCTCTCACCCCCACACCCCCTTACCCCTTAACCCCCACACCCCTTACCCCTTACCCCTCTCACCCCCTTACCCCTTAACCCCCACACCCCCTTACCCCTTACCCTCTCACCCACACACCCCCTTACCCCTTAACCCCCACACCCCCTTACCCCTTAACCCTCTCACCCTCTCACCCCCACACCCCCACACCCCCTTACCCCTTAACCCTCTCACCCTCTCACCCCCACACCCCCTAACCCCCACACCCCCTTACCCCTTAACCCCCACACCCCTTAACCCCCACACCCCCTTACCCCTTAACCCCCTCACCCTCTCACCCCCTTACCCCTTAACCCCCACACCCCCTTACCCCTTAACCCCCACACCCCTTAACCCCCACACCCCCTTACCCCTTAACCCCCTCACCCTCTCACCCCCTTAACCCCCACACCCCCTTACCCCTTAACCCTCTCACCCTCTCACCCCCACACCCCCACACCCCCTTACCCCTTAACCCTCTCACCCTCTCACCCCCCACACCCCCTAACCCCCACACCCCCTTACCCCTTAACCCCCACACCCCTTAACCCCCACACCCCCTTACCCCTTAACCCCCTCACCCTCTCACCCCCTTACCCCTTAACCCCCACACCCCCTTACCCCTTAACCCCCTCACCCTCTCACCCCCTTAACCCTCTCACCCCCTTACCCCTTAACCCTCTCACCCACACACCCCCTTACCCCTTAACCCTCTCACCCTCTCACCCCCACACCCCCACACCCCCTTACCCCTTAACCCCCACACCCCCTTACCCCTTAACCCTCTCACCCCCACACCCCCTTACCCCTTAACCCTCTCACCCACACACCCCCTTACCCCTTAACCCCCACACCCCCTTAACCCCTTACCCCTTAACCCCCACACCCCCTTAACCCTTAACCCTCTCACCCCCACACCCCCTAACCCCCTTACCCCTTAACCCCCACACCCCCTTAACCCCTTACCCCTTAACCCTCTCACCCCTTTACCCCCTTACCCCTTAACCCTCTCACCCCCACACCCCCTTACCCCTTTACCCCCACACCCCCTTACCCCTTAACCCCCACACCCCCTTAACCCCTTACCCCTTAACCCTCTCACCCCTTTACCCCCTTACCCCTTAACCCTCTCACCCCCACACCCCCTTACCCCTTTACCCCCACACCCCCTTACCCCTTAACCCCCACACCCCCTTAACCCCTTACCCCTTAACCCTCTCACCCCTTTACCCCCTTACCCCTTAACCCTCTCACCCCCACACCCCCTTACCCCTTAACCCTCTCACCCCCTTACCCCTTAACCCCCACACCCCTTACCCCTTAACCCTCTCACCCCTTTACCCCCTTACCCCTTAACCCTCTCACCCCCACACCCCTTACCTCTTAACCCCCACACCCCCTTAACCCTCTCACCCCTTTACCCCCTTACCCCTTAACCCTCTCACCCCCTTACCCCTTAACCCCCACACCCCCTTACCCCTTAACCCTCTCACCCCCTTACCCCTTAACCCCCACACCCCCTTAACCCTCTCACCCTCAGACCTCTCTGTGTTTAGTCCAGACTCTGGGACAGGCCTCTCTGTGTTTAGTCCAGACTCTGGGACAGACCTCTCTGTGTTTAGTCCCGACTCTGGGACAGACCTCTCTGTGTTTAGTCCTGACTCTGGGACAGGCCTCTCTGTGTTTAGTCCTGACTCTGGGACAGACCTCTCTGTCTTTAGTCCAGACTCTGGGACAGGCCTCTCTGTGTTTAGTCCAGACTCTGGGACAGACCTCTCTGTCTTTAGTCCAGACTCTGGGACAGGCCTCTCTGTGTTTAGTCCTGACTCTGGGACTGACTCCCTTACCCCTTAACCCTCTCACCCACACACCCCCTTACCCCTTAACCCCCACACCCCCTTAACCCCTTACCCCTTAACCCCCACACCCCCTTAACCCTTAACCCTCTCACCCCCACACCCCCTAACCCCCTTACCCCTTAACCCCCACACCCCCTTAACCCCTTACCCCTTAACCCTCTCACCCCTTTACCCCCTTAACCCTCTCACCCCCACACCCCCTTACCCCTTAACCCCCACACCCCCTTACCCCTTAACCCTCTCACCCCCTTACCCCTTAACCCCCACACCCCTTACCCCTTAACCCTCTCACCCCTTTACCCCCTTACCCCTTAACCCTCTCACCCCTTTACCCCCTTACCCCTTAACCCTCTCACCCCCACACCCCTTACCTCTTAACCCCCACACCCCCTTAACCCTCTCACCCCTTTACCCCCTTAACCCTCTCACCCCCACACCCCCTTACCCCTTAACCCTCTCACCCCCTTACCCCTTAACCCCCACACCCCCTTACCTCTTAACCCCCACACCCCCTTAACCCTCTCACCCTCAGACCTCTCTGTGTTTAGTCCAGACTCTGGGACAGGCCTCTCTGTGTTTAGTCCAGACTCTGGGACAGACCTCTCTGTGTTTAGTCCTGACTCTGGGACAGGCCTCTCTGTGTTTAGTCCTGACTCTGGGACAGGCCTCTCTGTGTTTAGTCCTGACTCTGGGACAGGCCTCTCTGTGTTTAGTCCTGACTCTGGGACAGGCCTCTCTGTGTTTAGTCCAGACTCTGGGACAGGCCTCTCTGTGTTTAGTCCTGACTCTGGGACAGGCCTCTCTGTGTTTAGTCCAGACTCTGGGACAGACCTCTCTGTGTTTAGTCCTGACTCTGGGACAGGCCTCTCTGTGTTTAGTCCAGACTCTGGGACAGGCCTCTCTGTGTTTAGTCCAGACTCTGGGACAGACCTCTCTGTCTTTAGTCCAGACTCTGGGACAGACCTCTCTGTCTTTAGTCCAGACTCTGGGACAGGCCTCTCTGTGTTTAGTCCAGACTCTGGGACAGACCTCTCTGTCTTTAGTCCAGACTCTGGGACAGGCCTCTCTGTGTTTAGTCCAGACTCTGGGACAGACCTCTCTGTGTTTAGTCCCGACTCTGGGACAGGCCTCTCTGTGTTTAGTCCAGACTCTGGGACAGGCCTCTCTGTGTTTAGTCCAGACTCTGGGACAGGCCTCTCTGTGTTTAGTCCTGACTCTGGGACAGGCCTCTCTGTGTTTAGTCCTGACTCTGGGACAGACCTCTCTGTGTTTAGTCCTGACTCTGGGACAGGCCTCTCTGTGTTTAGTCCTGACTCTGGGACAGGCCTCTCTGTGTTTAGTCCAGACTCTGGGACAGGCCTCTCTGTGTTTAGTCCTGACTCTGGGACAGGCCTCTCTGTGTTTAGTCCTGACTCTGGGACAGGCCTCTCTGTGTTTAGTCCCGACTCTGGGACAGGCCTCTCTGTCTTTAGTCCCGACTCTGGGACAGGCCTCTCTGTGTTTAGTCCTGACTCTGGGACAGGCCTCTCTGTGTTTAGTCCAGACTCTGGGACAGGCCTCTCTGTGTTTAGTCCTGACTCTGGGACAGGCCTCTCTGTGTTTAGTCAGGCCTCTCTGTGTTTAGTCCTGACTCTGGGACAGGCCTCTCTGTGTTTAGTCCAGACTCTGGGACAGGCCTCTCTGTGTTTAGTCCTGACTCTGGGACAGGCCTCTCTGTGTTTAGTCCAGACTCTGGGACAGACCTCTCTGTGTTTAGTCCTGACTCTGGGACAGGCCTCTCTGTGTTTAGTCCTGACTCTGGGACAGGCCTCTCTGTGTTTAGTCCTGACTCTGGGACAGGCCTCTCTGTGTTTAGTCCAGACTCTGGGACAGACCTCTCTGTGTTTAGTCCTGACTCTGGGACAGGCCTCTCTGTGTTTAGTCCAGACTCTGGGACAGACCTCTCTGTGTTTAGTCCTGACTCTGGGACAGGCCTCTCTGTGTTTAGTCCTGACTCTGGGACAGGCCTCTCTGTGTTTAGTCCTGACTCTGGGACAGACCTCTCTGTGTTTAGTCCTGACTCTGGGACAGGCCTCTCTGTGTTTAGTCCTGACTCTGGGACAGGCCTCTCTGTCTTTAGTCCTGACTCTGGGACAGGCCTCTCTGTGTTTAGTCCAGACTCTGGGACAGACCTCTCTGTGTTTAGTCCAGACCCTGGGACAGGCCTCTCTGTGTTTAGTCCAGACTCTGGGACAGACCTCTCTGTGTTTAGTCCAGACTCTGGGACAGACCTCTCTGTGTTTAGTCCAGACTCTGGGACAGACCTCTCTGTGTTTAGTCCTGACTCTGGGACAGGCCTCTCTGTGTTTAGTCCAGACTCTGGGACAGGCCTCTCTGTCTTTAGTCCAGACTCTGGGACAGGCCTCTCTGTGTTTAGTCTTGACTCTGGGACAGGCCTCTCTGTGTTTAGTCCAGACTCTGGGACAGGCCTCTCTGTGTTTAGTCCTGACCCTGGGACAGACCTCTCTGTGTTTAGTCCTGACTCTGGGACAGGCCTCTCTGTGTTTAGTCCTGACTCTGGGACAGGCCTCTCTGTGTTTAGTCCTGACTCTGGGACAGACCTCTCTGTGTTTAGTCCAGACTCTGGGGGACAGGCCTCTCTGTGTTTAGTCCAGACCCTGGGACAGGCCTCTCTGTGTTTAGTCCAGACTCTGGGACAGGCCTCTCTGTGTTTAGTCCTGACTCTGGGACAGACCTCTCTGTGTTTAGTCCAGACTCTGGGACAGGCCTCTCTGTGTTTAGTCCTGACCCTGGGACAGACCTCTCTGTGTTTAGTCCTGACTCTGGGACAGGCCTCTCTGTGTTTAGTCCAGACTCTGGGACAGACCTCTCTGTGTTTAGTCCAGACTCTGGGACAGACCTCTCTGTGTTTAGTCCAGACTCTGGGACAGGCCTCTCTGTGTTTAGTCCTGACTCTGGTACAGGCCTCTCTGTGTTTAGTCCTGACTCTGGGACAGGCCTCTCTGTGTTTAGTCCTGACTCTGGGACAGGCCTCTCTGTGTTTAGTCCTGACTCTGGGACAGGCCTCTCTGTGTTTAGTCCTGACTCTGGGACAGGCCTCTCTGTGTTTAGTCCTGACTCTGGGACAGGCCTCTCTGTGTTTAGTCCAGACTCTGGGACAGGCCTCTCTGTGTTTAGTCCTGACTCTGGGACAGGCCTCTCTGTGTTTAGTCCTGACTCTGGGACAGGCCTCTCTGTGTTTAGTCCTGACTCTTGGACAGGCCTCTCTGTGTTTAGTCCTGACTCTGGGACAGGCCTCTCTGTGTTTAGTCCTGACTCTGGGACAGACCTCTCTGTGTTTAGTCCTGACTCTGGGACAGGCCTCTCTGTGTTTAGTCCTGACTCTGGGACAGACCTCTCTGTGTTTAGTCCTGACTCTGGGACAGGCCTCTCTGTGTTTAGTCCTGACTCTGGGACAGGCCTCTCTGTGTTTAGTCCTGACTCTGGGACAGGCCTCTCTGTGTTTAGTCCTGACTCTGGGACAGGCCTCTCTGTGTTTAGTCCTGACTCTGGGACAGGCCTCTCTGTCTTTAGTCCCGACTCTGGGACAGACCTCTCTGTGTTTAGTCCCGACTCTGGGACAGACCTCTCTGTGTTTAGTCCCGACCCTGGGACAGGCCTCTCTGTGTTTAGTCCTGACTCTGGGACAGGCCTCTCTGTCTTTAGTCCCGACTCTGGGACAGACCTCTCTGTGTTTAGTCCCGACTCTGGGACAGGCCTCTCTGTGTTTAGTCCTGACTCTGGGACAGGCCTCTCTGTGTTTAGTCCAGACTCTGGGGGACAGAGTGGACGGAGAAGCAGCAGCTGGACGAGTCTCTGAATTAATCATGTTTCACCTGCAGCTGCTCAAACTTTAATAAGTTCATGTTTTATTCAAATTCAACAGAAACTCAGAGTCACCGACCACAGCCTCCTCAGAAACACCAGAGGCTGCGGTCTGCCCCGGGGCAGCTGCAGCCACAGCGATGGTGTCCACCCCGGGGGAAACTTGACTCCTTTATTACAGGTTCACTAACGTGAGGGGCTCTTGGGGGGGGGGGGGGGGGGGGGTTAGAGCCGCTTCTCCTTCATGTCAAGAGGAGAAGCTGAGGAGCTCCTGGTCCCTCCCTGGGGAGGTGTTCCGAGCCTGTCCCATGGGGCCATGTCTTCATGGCGGAGGAAGTGTCTGGGGAGGGGGACATCTGGGTGTTTCTGCTCCGGGACGCGGATAAACCACCGAGTCCAGGAGGTCGTATATGGGTTTAGTGTCAGCCCTGATCAGGCGCGCCTGAGGGAGAGTGGCGGCGCCCCCTGTGGGAGAGTGGCGGCCCCCCCTGTGGGAGAGTGGCGGCCCCCCCTGTGGGAGAGTGGCGGCCCCCCCTGTGGGAGAGTGGCGGCGCCCCCTGTGGGAGAGTGGCGGCCCCCCCTGTGGGAGAGTGGCGGCGCCCCCTGTGGGAGAGTGGTGGTGCTGCGGTTCCTGAGGAAGAGTTTTCCGTTAAAGTCGTGTCGAGGTGCTAAGCCCCAAAGACCTCACTCCATAATCGCCTCATTTAAATATTCAAATCTCTGTTTACTGTCGCTCCGTGTCACAGCGCTTCTACTCTGAGGGTCTGAGCCGTATTCTGAAGTATTAAAGTAGTCTGAAGTACTTTAATACTCTGGAGTGCTCTGGAGTATTATGAAGTTCTATGAAGTATTATTAAGTATTATAAAGTACTGTGCAGTTTTGAAGTGCTGAGCCTGGTTAGGTTGTCATTAACTTCCTCCTCCTAATAATAATAATAATAAAAATAATAATAATCCATTTTATTTGTAGCACTTTTCAAGACACTTAAAGACACGTCACAGAATAATAAAACGATAAAAACAGCACGTTCAAACTAGAGGGCAGTGAGTTCCAGAGTGTGGCGGCGATGAAGAAGGCTCTGTCTCCCCAGGTTCGGTGCTTGGTCTTACAGGGGAGGGACAGGAGGTTGGCGTTGGAAGAGCGGAGGGATCGAGATGGAGTGTGGTAGTGGAGGAGGTCAGTGAGGTCTGGAGGGGCACAATTATGGAGGGCTTTGAAAGTGATGAGGTGGACCTTGAAGTGGATGTGTTGAGGGGCGGGCAGCCAGAGGAGGTTCTGAAGGACAGGGGTGATGTCTTTGAGGGACATGGAAACAGTGGAGGTTCTGAAGGACAGGGGTGATGTCTTTGAGGGACGGGGAGCCAGTGGAGGTTCTGAAGGATGGGGTGATGTCTTTGAGGGACATGGAAACAGTGGAGGTTCTGAAGGACAGGGGTGATGTCTTTGAGGGACGGGGAGCCAGTGGAGGTTCTGAAGGATGGGGTGATGTCTTTGAGGGACATGGAAACAGTGGAGGTTCTGAAGGGCAGGGGTGATGTCTTTGAGGGACATGGAAACAGTGGAGGTTCTGAAGGACAGGGGTGATGTCTTTGAGGGACGGGGAGCCAGTGGAGGTTCTGAAGGATGGGGTGATGTCTTTGAGGGACATAGAGCCAGTGGAGGTTCTGAAGGACAGGGGTGATGTCTTTGAGGGACGGGGAGCCAGTGGAGGTTCTGAAGGATGGGGTGATGTCTTTGAGGGACATAGAGCCAGTGGAGGTTCTGAAGGACAGGGGTGATGTCTTTGAGGGACATGGAGCCAGTGGAGGTTCTGAAGGACAGGGGTGATGTCTTTGAGGGACGGGGAGCCAGTGGAGGTTCTGAAGGACAGGGGTGATGTCTTTGAGGGACGGGGAGCCAGTGGAGGTTCTGAAGGACAGGGGTGATGTGCTCACAGGAGCAAATGTGCGTGAGAAGGCGAGCAGCGGAGTTCTGGATGTACTGGACTTTGATTGTTTTGGATGGTGAGCCGTAGAGGATGCTGTTGCAGTAGTCGATTCTGGATGTGATGAACGCATGAATCAGAGTTTCAGCGGCGGAGAAAGTGAGGGATGGGCAGAGTCGTGATATATTTGTGAGATGGAAGAATGCAGTCCGGGTTATTTGCTTCACGTGGGGTTCGAAGGAAAGAGTGGGGTCGAGGAGATTACCAAGGTTGCGAATGAGTAGGGACGGAGTGACGGTGGTCCTGTCAAAATTGAGGCAGAGGATTTGAGCAGGTTTGGTGATTATGTTTTTTGGGCTGATGACGATGATGTCTGTTTTGTCACTGTTTAGTTTGAGAAAATTATTTTTCATCCAGGTTTTGATGTCACTCAGGCAGTGGGTGAGGGTGGAGTGGATATTGGAGTTTATGGATGTAGTGGAGATGTAAACCTGTATGTCGTCAGCGTAGCAGTGAAAGCGAAGGCCATGACGTCGGATGATGTTGCCAAGAGGGAGGATGTAGAGGATGAAGAGGAGTGGACCGAGCACTGAACCTTGGGGAACACCCTGAGATAGGGGGGGTGAGGGAGGAGGAGCAGAGGTTGATGTGGATGAACTGTTGTCGGTTTTTGAGGTAGGACTGAAGCCAGGACAGAGCAGAGCCGGTGATGTTGAGGTTGGACTTGAGGTGAGACAGGAGAATGGAGTGGCTGATGGTGTTAAATGAGGTCCAGGAGGATGAGGATGCTGAGGTGGTCGGTGCTGTGTTTTGGTCGGAAACCGGACTGGAATGGTTCGAACAGACTATTGGAGTTTAGATGGGTTTGAAGTTGAGCAGCAATGACACTTTTGGACAGAAAAGGAAGATTGGAGATGGGCCGGAAATTTGCAAGGTTATCAAGATCGAGACTGGGTTTTGTGAGTATTGGGGTGATGGCAGCCAGCTTGAGAGACTGTGGAACAGATCCTGAGGTAAGTGAGGCATTTATGATTTTTGTGATCAGAGGAGAAATTGTGGGGAGGCAGGTTTTGATGAGAGGAGAGTGTCAATCCCATTAGAATAACATGGGGAGCCTCGGTCGTCTCCATTTTATTTATTTTTTTTATTTATTTATTTATTTGAGCAGTTTGTCTGCTCAAAGGGAGTGGGCCGAAGCCAAAGGCTTATAAGCGCCCATCCCAGAATAAAACAATAACATATACATATAACACATCACAAACAAGGGAACATGGGCAAGGCAAGAACAAGCAACAAGAACAACAATTAAATAAAGAAACAACAGCAAAAGAATGCAAAACGAGATCTTGATACTTCCCAGTTGTCATTACCATCCTCAGTATAATTTTAATTTGGGTTTAAATTATCATCATCATTATTATTATCATTATCATTATCATTACCATTTCCACCATGGTGAGGAATTTCCCAAATCCCTCACCCATTCTTCACAAGTTTTTAATTCACACATTCTCTTACCTTCGTATTTGGGTCCGCGACCCTTTAAATACTCTTTATTTGGGTCCGCGACCCTTTAAATACTCTTTATTTGGGTCCGCGACCCTTTAAATACTCTTTATTTGGGTCCGCGACCCTTTAAATACTCTTTATTTGGGTCCACGACCCTTTAAGTACACTTTATTTGGGTCCACGACCCTGGGTCCACGACCCTTTAAGTACACTTTATTTGGGTCCACGACCCTGGGTCCACGACCCTTTAAATACTCTTTATTTGGGTCCACGACCCTGGGTCCACGACCCTTTAAATACTCTTTATTTGGGTCCACGACCCTGGGTCCACGACCCTTTAAGTACACTTTATTTGGGTCCACGACCCTGGGTCCACGACCCTTTAAGTACTCTTTATTTGGGTCCACGACCCTGGGTCCACGACCCTTTAAGTACTCTTGTGGGTCCTCGACCCTTTAAGTTCTACAGTCCCCAACTCTGTAGTATTTGTTCCGTGTGTCCACGGATCTGGGAGGTCCTAGCCACGTACCTTACGGCTTTTAGAGGGATGAACCCAACGCGTAGTCCTATAACTCTGTTACCTTAACTCTTCCGTTATTTTTACGACTCTTCTATCTTCCACCATCAATTCACAGATTTAAACCATTCAACTTATATATTTATTTAATTGAATTATATGTGAAGTATGATGTAAGGCCTGCATAGTGTAGTGCATTAAAAAGCCAGAGTGTAGAGCGGGCCAGTTGAAGAGGGCAGTAGCTCCCCACTAACAAACCCCCACATGACTGCCCTAACAGCTGATTTTGTAAATGATGTTCCTATGCTGAGTGGTGCATCCGCCAATGTTCCTTTTTGACTACAATAGATTACCAAGTTTCCGCCTGGTTTTGTGCCTCTTTGACGACACACTCTCAGGTATTCCGCCTTTAGCTGGGGAAAGGGATGTCCCCTTACTAGCCCCTCACAACTGTTTTGGTCATCCACCCTTATCATAATTGGTATCATTGTCATTAAAAGACAAGGTTTAGAGCCTGTTGGGAGGATTCCTCTCAACAGATCCATAACCTGCCAACCCTAATTCTCCATTTGTAATTTGAGCGATAGAATGACAACCGTTCCAAGTAGCAACCCTCTTTGATTATAGAGGAACAATCTTAATTATATCTGACCTTTACAGCACTTTGTAGCACCCATTAGCAATCAAGTCAAGTGCTCATTTCCTCCTTCTGGTACTTTGACCATACAATTTTTTTATATCTTGATTTGAAATTATGAATATTTGGACATTGTTTTAATTCTGCCCCCAATTTGTTCCAGAGTTTAACTCCACATACAGACACACACATACTTTTCCTAGTGGAAGACACTGCTTGAACCTTAAAGTTATCACACCCCCTCAGGTTATATCCCCCTTCTCTGCGTGCAAAAAGCATTTGCATCCTTGCAGGTAGTACATTTTTGTTGGCTTTAAATAGAAGTTGAGCAGTAGAGAAATCAACTAAGTCATTCATTTTTAACAGTTTAGACTTCAGAAATAATATATTAGTGTGATCACAATATCCTACTTTGTGTATAATTCTTACAGCCCGTTTTTGGAGCATAACAAGGGGGTGTAATGAGCTTTTATAGTTATTTCCCCAAACTTCTACACAGTAATTTAGATATGGCAAGACTAATGAACTATATAATAGAAATAATGCATTGTAATTTAAGAAAAACTTTGCTTTATTAATGATTGAAATACTTTTGGAGACTTTACCTTTTATGTGTCTTATGTGTGGTTTCCAGCTTAATTTACTGTCAATGGTGACTCCTAAGAATTTAATTTCTGATACTGTATCTAAAACTACACCGTCTATAATTACTGAGTCTGGTTTTCCATGATAATTACCGAAAAACATTACTTTTGTTTTATTTAGGTTAAGGGACAATTTGTTATTGTCCATCCATGTTTTTAATTTCCTTAATTCACAGTTTATGTTAGTTACTAAAGTACTATAATTGTCATTTGAATAGAAAATGTTTGTGTCATCTGCAAAAATCACTAATTTTAATAATTTAGACACATTAAAAATGTCATTAATATATAAGTTGAACAATTTTGGTCCTAAAACCGATCCCTGTGGGACCCCACAACTAATGTCCAAACACCCTGATGTAAACTCCCCCATCTTCACATACTGTTGTCTCCCATTTAAATAGCTTTGCATCCAGCTCAAAGCCACTCCCCTTATGCCATATCTGTCTAATTTTTTTAGTAATATTGAGTGATTTAGTGTATCAAATGCTTTTTTCAAGTCAATGAATATTCCAGCTGCATGTTTCTTTCCCTCTAAGCTATTAGTAACCTCTTCTATTGCATCGATGATGGCCATTGAAGTTGACCTTGCTGCCCTAAACCCGTACTGACCTTCATTAATTAGTTTATGCTTATCTATGAAATTATCCATTCTGCTGTTGTAAAGTTTCTCTAAAATTTTGGAAAACTGGGGGAGCAGAGAGACAGGTCTATAGTTGGTGAAGATGTGTTTGTTCCCATTTTTATGTATAGGTATAACTTTTGCAGTTTTCATTTTATTTGGAAATGTTCCTGTTTGAAACGATAAGTTGCATATGTAAGTTAATGGTTTCACGATACTGTATATAATTTGTTTAACCAGTGTCATATCTATATCAAAACAATCTGTAGACGATTTGTTCTTACACCCGTTAACGACATCTATTATTTCTGTTTCAGTTACTCCAGACAAAAACATCGTTTTTGAATTAATGTCTATCAATGACTCCATTTCGTTGTTACTACACACCGGAATCTCTGCTGCCAGATCCGGTCCAACATTTACAAAAAAACTATTAAAGTTTTCTACAATATCATTCATATTATGATTGTCATTGGTCCCATCAGTGAAATAGTTTGGATATGAATTATTTGTTGCATTACCTTTGATTATAGTGTTTAGTATTCCCCATACCCCTTTCATGTTATTCTTGCTTTTATACAACAGATCGGCATAATATAGTTTCTTAGCCTTCCTTAATATATTGGTCAGTTTATTTTTATATATTTTATATCTACTTTCAGAATCCTCGGTTCTTAGTCTAATGAATTGTCTATATAGAGTGTTTTTCTTCTTACAAGCATTTTGTAAACCCTTGGTTAGCCACGGACATTTAGTCATTTTGTTGTTTTTACTGTATTTCTGAATTGGACAGTTTTTATTGTATGCTACACTGAAAATTTCCATGAAAGTATCGTACGCACCGTCTACATCATTCTTGTTATATACCTCGTTCCAATCTTGTTTTGTTAAGTCACTATAGAGTGAGTAAATTGTATCCTCAGTTCTTATACGTTTATAAAAATATTTTTGAGGTGATTTTTGCTCTAACTCATTATCACCATACACCGTGAATACGGGCAGATGATCCGTTATATCACAAACCATTAGACCGCTGACATTTGTGAACTGCATATTATTAGTAAAAATGTTGTCAATGAGGGTAGCACTGTGCGTTGTTAATCTGCTAGGTCTTGTGATAGTCGGGTATAAACTCATACTGTACATCCTATTAATATACTCATCAGTTGTCTTATGTTTATTTGGATTTATCAAATCGATGTTATAATCCCCACAGATAAATAATACCTTGTTACTCAATTCTGAGAACGTTTTTTCTGCCCAATTTGTAAATGTTTCCACACATGAGCCCGGTGACCTGTATAAACAACTAACTATTATGTTTTTCTTTTTTGCATTGATAATTTCTATTGATAGGCATTCGAGCAAGTTGTTTATTGATGCTGTCATTTTTTCTAATATTTTATATTTAAATTTCTTGTGGACATATATTGCAACTCCTCCTCCCCCTTTATTGGTTCTATTTACATAGTTTAAAGTATAACTGTTTAACTCAAAAACGATGCCTCTATCCTCATTAAACCATGTTTCTGATATTGCAATGACACTAAATGGTTTCTCAAACTGTTGTAAGTATTCTTTGATTGCGTCAAAATTCGCGTACATGCTTCTACTATTGAAATGGATAATTGAGAATTTCCCTTTTGTTTTAACAGAGATATTAAATTCATTCTCAGTGTAGTATTTGCAACTATTTGCGTTAGATGTTAAGAACAGGTTATCTGGGTCCAACTGATCTTCCAAGTCCAGTGCATTATGTTCAGTGTACTCTGAAGTTTTTAACTCCAAGAGCTCACAGTCCAAAATCCTTTGCTGTAATCCTAGGTCACTGCCGTCAGTGGCATATGAAGTATGATTGGACATCATTGAGTGAGTAAATGTATTACAGGACATGTGAAATTATGTGTTTTTACATACCAAAATCCATACGTTTTTCCAGGTGTTTAATCTTGATTTGGTGTACTGGTGCGCGGACGTACAATGAGTTTGTCATAGCGCAAAAAAGCTATGTCTCCTCGTTCCCGTGCAGCTCTCATCTCCGGCATCAGTTCTTTTCTTTTCCTTTTAATGGAGTCCGTGTAGTCCTCGTTTATGTAGATTTTAGTTCCTTTGAGTTGTTTAGCGCGCTGCAGGATTGCTTCTCGATCCTTCCAACGCAGTAGTTTGGCGATGATAGGTCTCGGCCCGTCTCTCCCGCCAGGTTTCCCTACGCGATGGGCTCTCTCCATTTCCACCGGGTGTTGTAGTTGTAGTTTCTCCCTCAGCAATTGTTTGATTTTTTCTTCTGCGTCAGCCCAGGGCTCCCCAGGCGACTCCAACACTCCCTCAAAGACCAGGTTTTTCCTGCGGCTCTGCCCCTCCAAATATTCCAGTTTATCCGTGATTATATGCAGATTGTCACATACTTTATAGAAATCGTTTTGTATTGTGTCCGTGCGCTCAGTGAGTTTCCTTTTTTCTTCTTTTATAGTGTCCACCTCACCTTGCGTGAACTGCAGGCTTGTTTTTAATTCTTGAATGTCTTTTAACTGTGAATCCATGCGGGTGTTTGTTGATTCCATGATGAGTTTGATAAATCCTTTGAAGTTTTCCTGCTGCTGTTGAATTAATTCCCTGAACATTGCCCTCTGCTGCTCCATGAGTTCAGTGACTCGACTGAGGCTTACATAGTCCTCCTCCGCCGCCGAATCTGCCTGTTGCTTCGCCTCTATTTTGGTCGGTTTTGGCATTTTCTTGCGTTTGTTCAGAGCTAACGCTAGCACCGCAGCACAACACAGCGCTCACTTCCGACGTCACTCCGGAAGTCCTGACAGTAGCTTCTTTGCTAGCTCCGATGTACTTTCCACTTCTTCGCAGTTTTCACACGTGTTAAGTCCAAGCTTTGATTTCCCTCTGGTCAACATCTAATCCAGTCCCCTTAAATAGGATATCACCTTAGTATATTCTCATGATAAATATTGCTTGAAGGTGTTTTTACAAATCCTGAGTCGGGAGCTGCCTCGCTATGCTGCAGACATGTCAGTAGCTCAATCCATGGTAACACCTTACAGTATGGGTCCCATTGGCTTTTTTAACCGGGATGTCATCAACTATTTTTGTGCAGAATTTGATAAATTTTCGAGAAATGTTTTTTCTCATAATGCATTTTTTCTACTCGGCCTAGAGGGGGCGCTATTGCGCCCAATGACACTTTTTCACATTTGTTGTGTCAGGGGGTGAAATGTCAATAAAATGTATATTTCCGATTTTTAATCGGAGTTTGTTTGTACGAATGGGAGCATTTTGTTGTTTACGATAAGTCGCAAAATTCTTCGTAAAGATTGAGGCTTCTCCGCAAACAAACCGTAAAACTTAGCCAAAAATGTGGATAACTTTTGATGTTCCACATCTCGGGATGAGCTGAAGTGATTTGGAGCTCATTTGGTGAAACGCCATAGGAGGAGTTCGTTAAAATGCGACGTCAGCGAAAAGACTTCCTGTCAAAATGGCGGACTTCCGGTTGGTCGGGGGCGTGGCCACAATAATATGTTTTGTTTGTCGTCACATGACGAATGTCTGTACCAAATCCCGTCGCTCTACGACAAAGTTGACGTTGGCCCCTCCTCCATAGGCGCAATGTATTTTGACTTTTGTAGGTGGCGCTGTTGCGCCATTTTTAATTTCCCCAATACGAAACACACATTTAAATAAATGCTTGAATTAATTTTAATTAAATTTTTCCAGCTTCGTGCTCGTCACCCACCTTCGTACGACAGTTGGCCGTTTACCCCGTTCATGTTCCTGCAATAATATAAAGATCCATCACTGCTGTACACGGTGATTTACGGTTGCCATGGGAACAGCGCTTCGTGCTGTTTTCGTGCGCTGCACACTGCGTTGCGATTACAATAGGCCTTTGCGACGACAGGCCGCTCGGGCCTAACTGTTGCTACTCTCTTTGAGCAGCACGACTGAGTTACTTTACCCGTACTTTAGGTTCCAAAGTAAATACAGCTGTGGGGTTTCCCCGCATTGACACCGATCTCTGGCCCTCCATGTTTCCTCATGTTTCCTCTCGTCCCGGGCCCGTCTGCTGCTGCACACCATCATGAGGAGCACACACTGGTGACTAGAAGCTTTGAGCACTTCCTCTCGTCCCGGGCCCGTCTGCTGTGGCACACCATCATGAGGAGCACACACTGGTGACTAGAAGCTTTGAGCACTTCCTCTCGTCCCGGGCCCGTCTGCTGTGGCACACCATCATGAGGAGCACACACTGGTGACTAGAAGCTTTGAGCACTTCCTCTCGTCCCGGGCCCGTCTGCTGTGGCACACCATCATGAGGAGCACACACTGGTGACTAGAAGCTTTGAGCACTTCCTCTCGTCCCGGGCCCGTCTGCTGCTGCACACCATCATGAGGAGCACACACTGGTGACTAGAAGCTTTGAGCACTTCCTCTCGTCCCGGGCCCGTCTGCTGCTGCACACCATCATGAGGAGCACACACTGGTGACTAGAAGCTTTGAGCACTTCCTCTCGTCCCGGGCCCGTCTGCTGCTGCACACCATCATGAGGAGCACACACTGGTGACTAGAAGCTTTGAGCACTTCCTCTCGTCCCGGGCCCGTCTGCTGTGGCACACCATCATGAGGAGCACACACTGGTGACTAGAAGCTTTGAGCACTTCCTCTCGTCCCGGGCCCGTCTGCTGCTGCACACCATCATGAGGAGCACACACTGGTGACTAGAAGCTTTGAGCACTTCCTCTCGTCCCGGGCCCGTCTGCTGTTGCACACCATCATGAGGAGCACACACTGGTGACTAGAAGCTTTGAGCACTTCCTCTCGTCCCGGGCCCGTCTGCTGTGGCACACCATCATGAGGAGCACACACTGGTGACTAGAAGCTTTGAGCACTTCTTCTCGTCCCGGGCCCGTCTGCTGCTGCACACCATCATGAGGAGCACACACTGGTGACTAGAAGCTTTGAGCACTTCCTCTCGTCCCGGGCCCGTCTGCTGTGGCACACCATCATGAGGAGCACACACTGGTGACTAGAAGCTTTGAGCACTTCCTCTCGTCCCGGGCCCGTCTGCTGCTGCACACCATCATGAGGAGCACACACTGGTGACTAGAAGCTTTGAGCACTTCCTCTCGTCCCGGGCCCGTCTGCTGTGGCACACCATCATGAGGAGCACACACTGGTGACTAGAAGCTTTGAGCACTTCCTCTCGTCCCGGGCCCGTCTGCTGCTGCACACCATCATGAGGAGCACACACTGGTGACTAGAAGCTTTGAGCACTTCCTCTCGTCCCGGGCCCGTCTGCTGCTGCACACCATCATGAGGAGCACACACTGGTGACTAGAAGCTTTGAGCACTTCCTCTCGTCCCGGGCCCGTCTGCTGTGGCACACCATCATGAGGAGCACACACTGGTGACTAGAAGCTTTGAGCACTTCTTCTCGTCCCGGGCCCGTCTGCTGCTGCACACCATCATGAGGAGCACACACTGGTGACTAGAAGCTTTGAGCACTTCCTCTCGTCCCGGGCCCGTCTGCTGTTGCACACCATGGCTTCAGTAGATGTTCTTCCTCAGACGCTCTCACCAGAGAAGATGGCTGAGCACAAGGTTTCGCTGTTGGACCGGGCTCAGCTGGACTCGCTGCTCTCATGAAGAATCGTATTTCCGGCTCCTGGATGGGGTGCCTTGTTTCCTCATGTTTATGCTCCTCGTCTCCTCGTCTCCTCGTCTCCTCGTCTCCTTGTCTCCTGCGTCCTAACGAGGGTAGCGCTGATGCAGATGTGAATGAAGCGCTGACTCGGCGCCGCCTCTTCATCACACTTCATCATTTACATCTGCCCTGGGCACAGACACTGTGCCCTTTGGCAAGACCTGCTCCTCTCCCAGTCTCCTGTCTCCTAGTTCCTAGTCTCCTAGCTCCCTGTCTCCTAGTTCCTAGTCTCCTAGCTCCCTGTCTCCTAGTTCCTAGTCTCCTAGCTCCCTGTCTCCTAGTTCCTAGTCTCCTAGCTCCCAGTCTCCTAGTTCCTAGTTCCTAGTCTCCTAGTTCCTAGTCTCCTAGCTCCCTGTCTCCTAGTTCCTAGTCTCCTAGCTCCCTGTCTCCTAGTTCCTAGTCTCCTAGTTCCTAGTCTCCTAGCTCCCTGTCTCCTAGTTCCTAGTCTCCTAGCTCCCTGTCTCCTAGTTCCTAGTCTCCTAGCTCCCTGTCTCCTAGTTCCTAGTCTCCTAGCTCCCAGTCTCCTAGTTCCTAGTCTCCTAGTTCCTAGTCTCCTAGCTCCCAGTCTCCTAGTTCCTAGTCTCCTAGTTCCTAGTCTCCTAGCTCCCTGTCTCCTAGTTCCTAGTCTCCTAGCTCCCTGTCTCCTAGTTCCTAGTCTCCTAGCTCCCTGTCTCCTAGTTCCTAGTCTCCTAGCTCCCTGTCTCCTAGTTCCTAGTCTCCTAGCTCCCAGTCTCCTAGTTCCTAGTTCCTAGTCTCCTAGTTCCTAGTCTCCTAGCTCCCTGTCTCCTAGTTCCTAGTCTCCTAGCTCCCTGTCTCCTAGTTCCTAGTCTCCTAGTTCCTAGTCTCCTAGCTCCCTGTCTCCTAGTTCCTAGTCTCCTAGCTCCCTGTCTCCTAGTTCCTAGTCTCCTAGTTCCTAGTCTCCTAGCTCCCTGTCTCCTAGTTCCTAGTCTCCTAGCTCCCTGTCTCCTAGTTCCTAGTCTCCTAGTTCCTAGTCTCCTAGCTCCCTGTCTCCTAGTTCCTAGTCTCCTAGCTCCCTGTCTCCTAGTTCCTAGTCTCCTAGCTCCCTGTCTCCTTGTTCCTAGTCTCCTAGCTCCCAGTCTCCTAGTTCCTAGTCTCCTAGTTCCTAGTCTCCTAGCTCCCAGTCTCCTAGTTCCTAGTCTCCTAGTTCCTAGTCTCCTAGCTCCCTGTCTCCTAGTTCCTAGTCTCCTAGCTCCCTGTCTCCTAGTTCCTAGTCTCCTAGCTCCCTGTCTCCTAGTTCCTAGTCTCCTAGCTCCCTGTCTCCTAGTTCCTAGTCTCCTAGCTCCCAGTCTCCTAGTTCCTAGTCTCCTAGCTCCCTGTCTCCTAGTTCCTAGTCTCCTAGCTCCCTGTCTCCTAGTTCCTAGTCTCCTAGCTCCCTGTCTCCTAGTTCCTAGTCTCCTAGCTCCCAGTCTCCTAGTTCCTAGTCTCCTAGTTCCTAGTCTCCTAGCTCCCAGTCTCCTAGTTCCTAGTCTCCTAGTTCCTAGTCTCCTAGCTCCCAGTCTCCTAGTTCCTAGTCTCCTAGTTCCTAGTCTCCTAGCTCCCAGTCTCCTAGTTCCTAGTCTCCTAGTTCCTAGTCTCCTAGCTCCCTGTCTCCTAGTTCCTAGTCTCCTAGCTCCCTGTCTCCTAGTTCCTAGTCTCCTAGTTCCTAGTCTCCTAGTTCCTAGTCTCCTAGCTCCCTGTCTCCTAGTTCCTAGTCTCCTAGCTCCCTGTCTCCTAGTTCCTAGTTCCTAGTCTCCTAGTTCCTAGTCTCCTAGCTCCCTGTCTCCTAGTTCCTAGTTCCTAGTCTCCTAGTTCCTAGTCTCCTAGCTCCCAGTCTCCTAGTTCCTAGTTCCTAGTCTCCTAGTTCCTAGTCTCCTAGCTCCCTGTCTCCTAGTTCCTAGTCTCCTAGCTCCCTGTCTCCTAGTTCCTAGTCTCCTAGTTCCTAGTCTCCTAGCTCCCTGTCTCCTAGTTCCTAGTCTCCTAGCTCCCTGTCTCCTAGTTCCTAGTCTCCTAGCTCCCTGTCTCCTAGTTCCTAGTCTCCTAGCTCCCTGTCTCCTAGTTCCTAGTCTCCTAGCTCCCTGTCTCCTAGTTCCTAGTCTCCTAGCTCCCTGTCTCCTAGTTCCTAGTCTCCTAGCTCCTAGTCTCCTAGCTCCCAGTCTCCTAGTTCCTAGTCTCCTAGTTCCTAGTCTCCTAGCTCCCAGTCTCCTAGTTCCTAGTCTCCTAGTTCCTAGTCTCCTAGCTCCCTGTCTCCTAGTTCCTAGTCTCCTAGCTCCCTGTCTCCTAGTTCCTAGTCTCCTAGCTCCCTGTCTCCTAGTTCCTAGTCTCCTAGCTCCCTGTCTCCTAGTTCCTAGTCTCCTAGCTCCCAGTCTCCTAGTTCCTAGTTCCTAGTCTCCTAGTTCCTAGTCTCCTAGCTCCCTGTCTCCTAGTTCCTAGTCTCCTAGCTCCCTGTCTCCTAGTTCCTAGTCTCCTAGTTCCTAGTCTCCTAGCTCCCTGTCTCCTAGTTCCTAGTCTCCTAGCTCCCTGTCTCCTAGTTCCTAGTCTCCTAGCTCCCTGTCTCCTTGTTCCTAGTCTCCTAGCTCCCAGTCTCCTAGTTCCTAGTCTCCTAGTTCCTAGTCTCCTAGCTCCCAGTCTCCTAGTTCCTAGTCTCCTAGCTCCCTGTCTCCTAGTTCCTAGTCTCCTAGTTCCTAGTCTCCTAGCTCCCTGTCTCCTAGTTCCTAGTCTCCTAGTTCCTAGTCTCCTAGCTCCCTGTCTCCTAGTTCCTAGTCTCCTAGCTCCCTGTCTCCTAGTTCCTAGTCTCCTAGCTCCCTGTCTCCTAGTTCCTAGTCTCCTAGCTCCCTGTCTCCTAGTT
Organism: Proterorhinus semilunaris; assembly: GCA_021464625.1. Lineage (NCBI taxonomy): Eukaryota > Metazoa > Chordata > Actinopteri > Gobiiformes > Gobiidae > Proterorhinus > Proterorhinus semilunaris. The sequence continues at coordinate 230,499 of JAJBBP010000038.1, read as the reverse complement.
CCTAGTCTCCTAGCTCCCTGTCTCCTAGTTCCTAGTCTCCTAGCTCCCAGTCTCCTAGTTCCTAGTCTCCTAGTTCCTAGTCTCCTAGCTCCCAGTCTCCTAGTTCCTAGTCTCCTAGTTCCTAGTCTCCTAGCTCCCAGTCTCCTAGTTCCTAGTCTCCTAGTTCCTAGTCTCCTAGCTCCCAGTCTCCTAGTTCCTAGTCTCCTAGTTCCTAGTCTCCTAGCTCCCTGTCTCCTAGTTCCTAGTCTCCTAGCTCCCTGTCTCCTAGTTCCTAGTCTCCTAGTTCCTAGTCTCCTAGTTCCTAGTCTCCTAGCTCCCTGTCTCCTAGCTCCCTGTCTCCTAGTTCCTAGTCTCCTAGCTCCCTGTCTCCTAGTTCCTAGTCTCCTAGCTCCCTGTCTCCTAGTTCCTAGTCTCCTAGCTCCCTGTCTCCTAGTTCCTAGTCTCCTAGTTCCTAGTCTCCTAGCTCCCTGTCTCCTAGTTCCTAGTCTCCTAGCTCCCTGTCTCCTAGTTCCTAGTCTCCTAGCTCCCTGTCTCCTTGTTCCTAGTCTCCTAGCTCCCAGTCTCCTAGTTCCTAGTCTCCTAGTTCCTAGTCTCCTAGCTCCCAGTCTCCTAGTTCCTAGTCTCCTAGTTCCTAGTCTCCTAGCTCCCTGTCTCCTAGTTCCTAGTCTCCTAGCTCCCTGTCTCCTAGTTCCTAGTCTCCTAGCTCCCTGTCTCCTAGTTCCTAGTCTCCTAGCTCCCTGTCTCCTAGTTCCTAGTCTCCTAGCTCCCTGTCTCCTAGTTCCTAGTCTCCTAGCTCCCAGTCTCCTAGTTCCTAGTCTCCTAGTTCCTAGTCTCCTAGCTCCCAGTCTCCTAGTTCCTAGTCTCCTAGTTCCTAGTCTCCTAGCTCCCAGTCTCCTAGTTCCTAGTCTCCTAGTTCCTAGTCTCCTAGCTCCCAGTCTCCTAGTTCCTAGTCTCCTAGTTCCTAGTCTCCTAGCTCCCTGTCTCCTAGTTCCTAGTCTCCTAGCTCCCTGTCTCCTAGTTCCTAGTCTCCTAGTTCCTAGTCTCCTAGTTCCTAGTCTCCTAGCTCCCTGTCTCCTAGCTCCCTGTCTCCTAGTTCCTAGTCTCCTAGCTCCCTGTCTCCTAGTTCCTAGTCTCCTAGCTCCCTGTCTCCTAGTTCCTAGTCTCCTAGCTCCCTGTCTCCTAGTTCCTAGTCTCCTAGCTCCCCCTCCTAAACTGATTCTCAAAGCCCATCCCTTACAAACCCCACACATACTGCTTCCTATAGAGCAGTAAGGTGAGAGTGCTAACTGCATTTTTGCTAACATTAGCACAGACATGAATGCTAACGCTAGCACTACGCTAACCCTGAGTCAGGTCATGTGACCCGAGAGAGGAACGACGGACCATGCAGGTGCGCAGCCTCACAGGAACTTTATTAGAATATTATATCTTATTATTAGATATATTATTAGATCACCATTAAGAGTGAGTTTATGTGCAACTGAAAAGTGACAAATGATGAAGTGAAGGTTCCTACGTCTGGACGGAGCTGAAACAGTCACAATGATCGTCAGGAGAAAAGCCTTTAACCCAAAATGTGTCTGATGTCATGTTTTTGAGAGCTAGTAAAAGACAAAGGGTTGAGCCTTTCAGGGGTTCAGTCTGAGACAAAAACACGCACACACAAACGGGGGAGGGACATCCCTCCCCTCCTCAGGTGAGGGGGAAGGAGGAGAGGCTGAGGGGGTGATTCTGAATAATTGATGTTAATGCAGTCTTAGGACGGACGCGTCAAACAGATCTCAGACCTGCCACTCACTCAAGGACACGAGGACTGTCCAGATGCACTCCCATCAGTCTGTTTCAATAACAACACCTCGGCCTCAACTACATTACCCACAATCCTCAGGATCAGTCTGCAGAACTACATTACCCACAATCCTCAGGATCAGTCTGCAGAACTACATTACCCACAATCCTCAGGATCAGTCTGCAGAACTACATTACCCACAATCCCCAGGATCAGTCTGCAGAACTACATTACCCACAATCCCCAGGATCAGTCTGCAGAACTACATTACCCACAATCCCCAGGATCAGTCTGCAGAACTACATTACCCACAATCCCCAGGATCAGTCTGCAGAACTACATTACCCACAATCCCCAGGATCAGTCTGCAGAACTACATTACCCACAATCCCCAGGATCAGTCGGCAGAACTACATTACCCACAATCCCCAGGATCAGTCTGCAGAACTACATTACCCACAATCCCCAGGATCAGTCTGCAGCTCAGATGTTTAAGAGATGTACCTGGATACATTCAATGCTCCAACAGTTGTTCGATATCCCAGAGCTAATAACATTTACACGGACGTCCGTCTGAGAGCTCCGGCTTGAACTGTTCAGGGAGAGGTCACACGTTTGGAAGACGGTGTGTTTCTGATATGTGTTACAGCATACCTCGCTAAGTTGTTAATGACATGGTGGCCATTCACCAACCATCCACTCCTCCATCATCTGCCCATCCAGGGTCACACGGCCTCATCAGTGACAAGACTGAAAATGAGTCTTCGTGTATTTGAGCCACTGCAGCCGTTTCTGCTCCTCAGCTTCAGTGAACAGTTTAGAGGAGGTCTGCTAGAAGGTTTAACTGCAGCCTCTGGAGGTCCTACAGCGTGATGTTCAGGAGACTCCAGAGGCACCAGCAGCTTCAAATACCTGTTTGCTGCTTTGTAGCAGCTGTTCTCTTAATCTGATGTGTTTGTCTGGCAGAAACCGTCCTCATTGTGTCTTTATCTGCTCAAACCCGAGTGTCTCTGAATCAGACACAGATCTGGAACAGGACGATGATCACGCCTCATCTTTCAACTATTTCACTCTTTTCATCAGCAGATCCTTTTTCTTTCCCTTATTGCTTAAAAATGTTGGTCTGCTTAATAATGTGGAACGTTCTTTTTTAGTAGTTTTTCATTAACTGGACTTAACCTGAAACTAATGATCACGGGGTCTGGGACTGAGGTCAGTGATTTAAAGAGCCCTGAGACACAAAACCATCCATGAGTTTCATTGAAACAATTTTTTTTTTACCTTTATGGCACTGAAATACAATTTGCATAATAATTTGGAAAGCAGTGTAAGTATATTTTGGATCATCAATCGTATCAGCATTGATGAATGTATTGTAAATTGTAGGGATTGTTTAGTTATTTGTATACACCTTTAGGAAAAGCATATCATGTATTTTATATAGTGATTTTATTGTAGATTAGATGTATAGATTATAATTGTAATTTATTGCGTACTCACCTGTCCAGGGATTGCAGATGGAATATAGCTACTTTGCTAAACTTGGACAAATGGTTTTGTACACTTTCCCTGTTTCAATAAATAATAAACGACAACACGTCCATTTTAATATAGCTCAGGTGGAATCCAGGAGAGTTGGAGAAATATCTCAGGGATGATCAGTGCAAAAAGGGTTTAATACGTATGAGTTTTATTTTGAACCCATTTGTCCTTCTGGGGTGTTGTGTGTAGACTGATCCAGGATGTAAAGTGAAGGGGAAGTTCTGTAACATAACAATATAAATCTGTCTCTGGGGATCAGGCCTGGTCCTGGTTCAGACCTGTCTCACTTTCCCCCGGAGAGACTTTAATTTAATCAGAGCAAACACTGTCTCCACGGCGACATCAGGTGAACCCGCCCCCTCCCACAGGTGAGTCTGGCCCAGCGGGAGGAGGCGGGGTTAATGATGACTTCAGCTGCTCCAGACATGTTTAAGCAGTCGCTTCTTCACATTTCAACAATAAAGACACAAACCACAAGTGTAACTCTTCATTAATAATAACATAGTATTGTAATGGGGTGGATGTGACTGAACAGAAAAACACATTCATTATGGGAGCTCGGTGCAAATGAAAGGCAGGAGACACAGAAATAAGATTTAAGTGAATTATATTGAAACAACAGTTTGAAACAACAAAAATATGGCAAATAAAATATCAATTATTATTTAAAGTGCATAATACAACAATAAGGGAAAACACACTCAATAAACCCCTGTGACCTTTGGTCAAATTATGAGCGCCACATTTTTTTCCAGAGTTTTATACCATCCTTTTTCGGAAAAATAAAGTTCAGTTGGTTAAACAGTTCAAAGTGGAGAAAAAAAATCCAGGAAAAGAAAACAAAAGGAGGAAACTGGTTTCAGGAGGTATCTGGAGCTACGTCTCCTGGAGCTATATCTAGATATAACTGCAGACTGACATGAACAGTTTTTACAGCGGTGTGAAACAATGGCTGAAGTCTAGTCAAAGCTGCTCACATGGTAACACTGTATGAAATGTACTGATGATGTGTATTGTTTACCTTTTTAAACGTTGTAATGTGTACTGTATTGCATTGTGTTTTGTGTTGTAGCAAATGAGCAGTTTTGCTACAACACAAAAAAACAATGTATCTGGTTTGTCCAATGCAGTTGTTATGTCCATATCAAATGAATAAACTCTCTCTGGAGCTACTCCTCTCTGGAGCTACGTCTCTCTGGAGCTACGTCTCTCTGGAACTACGTCTCTCTGGAGCTACGTCTCTCTGGAGCTACGTCTCTCTGGAGCTACTCCTCTCTGGAGCTACGTCTCTCTGGAGCTACGTCTCTCTGGAACTACGTCTCTCTGGAGCTACGTCTCTCTGGAGCTACGTCTCTCTGGAACTACGTCTCTCTGGAGCTACGTCTCTCTGGGGCTACGTCTCTCTGGAACTACGTCTCTCTGGGGCTACGTCTCTCTGGAGCTACGTCTCTCTGGAGCTACGTCTCCCTGGAGCTACGTCTCTCTGGAGCTACGTCTCTCTGGAGCTACGTCTCTCTGGAGTTACGTCTCTCTGGAGCTACGTCTCTCTGGAGCTACGTCTCTCTGGAGCTACGTCTCTCTGTAATTACGTCTCTCTGGAGCTACGTCTCTCTGTAATTACGTCTCTCTGTAATTACGTCTCTCTGGAGTTACGTCTCTCTGGAGCTACGTCTCTGAAGAGCTACGTCTCTCTGGAGCTACGTCTCTCTGGAGCTACGTCTCTCTGGAGTTATGTCTCTCTGTAATTACGTCTCTCTGGAGCTACGTCTCTCTAGAGCTACGTCTCTCTGGAGCTACGTCTCTGAAGAGCTACGTCTCTCTGGAGCTACGTCTCTCTAGAGCTACGTCTCTCTGGAGCTACGTCTCTCTAGAGTTACGTCTCTCTGTAATTACGTCTCTCTGTAATTACGTCTCTCTGGAGCTACGTCTCTGAAGAGCTACGTCTCTCTGGAGCTACGTCTCTCTGGAGCTACGTCTCTCTGGAGTTACGTCTCTCTGTAATTACGTCTCTCTGGAGCTACGTCTCTCTGGAGCTACGTCTCTGAAGAGCTACGTCTCTCTAGAGCTACGTCTCCCTGGAGTTACGTCTCTCTGGAGTTACGTCTCTCTAGAGCTACGTCTCTCTGGAGCTACGTCTCTCTGGAGTTACGTCTCTCTGGAGTTACGTCTCTCTGGAGTTACGTCTCTCTGGAGTTACGTCTCTCTGGAGTTACGTCTCTCTGGAGCTACGTCTCCCTGGAGCTACGTCTCTCTGGAGCTACGTCTCCCTGGAGCTACGTCTCTCTAGAGCTACGTCTCCCTGTAATTACGTCTCTCTGTAATTACGTCTCCCTGGAGTTACGTCTCCCTGGAGTTACGTCTCTCTGGAGCTACGTCTCTCTGTAATTACGTCTCCCTGGAGTTACGTCTCTCTGGAGCTACGTCTCCCTGGAGTTACGTCTCTCTGTAATTACGTCTCCCTGGAGTTACGTCTCTCTGGAGTTACGTCTCTCTAGAGCTACGTCTCCCTGGAATTACGTCTCTCTGTAATTACGTCTCTCTGGAGTTATGTCTCTCTGTAATTACGTCTCCCTGGAGTTACGTCTCTCTGGAGCTACGTCTCCCTGGAGTTACGTCTCTCTGTAATTACGTCTCCCTGGAGTTACGTCTCTCTGGAGTTACGTCTCTCTAGAGCTACGTCTCCCTGGAATTACGTCTCTCTGTAATTACGTCTCTCTGGAGTTATGTCTCTCTGTAATTACGTCTCCCTGGAGCTACGTCTCTCTGGAGCTACGTCTCTCTGGAGTTATGTCTCTCTGTAATTACGTCTCCCTGGAGCTACGTCTCTCTGTAATTACGTCTCTCTGGAGTTACGTCTCTCTAGAGCTACGTCTCCCTGGAATTACGTCTCTCTGTAATTACGTCTCTCTGGAGCTACGTCTCTCTGTAATTACGTCTCTCTGGAGCTACGTCTCTCTAGAGCTACGTCTCTCTGGAGCTACGTCTCTCTGTAATTACGTCTCTCTGGAGCTACGTCTCTCTGTAATTACGTCTCTCTGGAGTTACGTCTCTGAAGAGCTACGTCTCTCTGGAGCTACGTCTCTGAAGAGCTACGTCTCTCTGGAGCTACGTCTCTCTGGAGTTATGTCTCTCTGTAATTACGTCTCTCTGGAGCTACGTCTCTCTGTAATTACGTCTCTCTGGAGCTACGTCTCTCTGGAGCTACGTCTCTCTGTAATTACGTCTCCCTGGAGTTACGTCTCTCTGTAATTACGTCTCTCTGGAGTTATGTCTCTCTGTAATTACGTCTCCCTGGAGCTACGTCTCTCTGGAGCTACGTCTCTCTAGAGCTACGTCTCTCTGGAGCTACGTCTCTCTGTAATTACGTCTCTCTGGAGCTACGTCTCTCTGTAATTACGTCTCTCTGGAGCTACGTCTCTCTAGAGCTACGTCTCTCTGGAGCTACGTCTCTCTGTAATTACGTCTCTCTGGAGCTACGTCTCTCTGTAATTACGTCTCTCTGGAGTTACGTCTCTGAAGAGCTACGTCTCTCTGGAGCTACGTCTCTGAAGAGCTACGTCTCTCTGGAGTTATGTCTCTCTGTAATTACGTCTCTCTGGAGCTACGTCTCTGAAGAGCTACGTCTCTCTGGAGCTACGTCTCTCTGGAGTTATGTCTCTCTGTAATTACGTCTCTCTGGAGCTACGTCTCTCTGGAGCTACGTCTCTCTGGAGCTACGTCTCTCTGTAATTACGTCTCTCTGGAGCTACGTCTCTCTGTAATTACGTCTCTCTGGAGTTACGTCTCTGAAGAGCTACGTCTCTCTGGAGCTACGTCTCTGAAGAGCTACGTCTCTCTGGAGTTATGTCTCTCTGTAATTACGTCTCTCTGGAGCTACGTCTCTGAAGAGCTACGTCTCTCTGGAGCTACGTCTCTCTGGAGCTACGTCTCTGAAGAGCTACGTCTCTCTGGAGTTATGTCTCTCTGTAATTACGTCTCTCTGGAGCTACATCTCTCTGTAATTACGTCTCTCTGTAATTACGTCTCTCTGGAGCTACGTCTCTCTGGAGCTACGTCTCTCTGTAATTACGTCTCTCTGGAGCTACGTCTCTGAAGAGCTACGTCTCTCTGGAGCTACGTCTCTCTGGAGTTACGTCTCTCTGGAGCTACGTCTCTGAAGAGCTACGTCTCTCTGGAGCTACGTCTCTCTGGAGTTACGTCTCTCTGGAGCTACGTCTCTCTGGAGCTACGTCTCTGAAGAGCTACGTCTCTCTGGAGCTACGTCTCTCTGGAGCTACGTCTCTGAAGAGCTACGTCTCTCTGGAGCTACGTCTCTCTGGAGTTACGTCTCTCTGGAGCTACGTCTCTCTGGAGCTACGTCTCTGAAGAGCTACGTCTCTCTGGAGTTACGTCTCCCTGGAGCTACGTCTCTGAAGAGCTACGTCTCTGAAGAGCTACGTCTCTCTGGAGCTACGTCTCCCTGGAGTTACGTCTCTCTGTAATTACGTCTCCCTGGAGTTACGTCTCTCTGGAGTTACGTCTCTCTAGAGCTACGTCTCCCTGGAGTTACGTCTCTCTGTAATTACGTCTCTCTGGAGTTATGTCTCTCTGGAGTTACGTCTCTCTAGAGCTACGTCTCCCTGGAATTACGTCTCTCTGTAATTACGTCTCTCTGGAGTTATGTCTCTCTGTAATTACGTCTCCCTGGAGCTACGTCTCTCTGGAGCTACGTCTCTCTAGAGCTACGTCTCTCTGGAGCTACGTCTCTCTGTAATTACGTCTCTCTGGAGCTACGTCTCTCTGTAATTACGTCTCTCTGGAGCTACGTCTCTCTAGAGCTACGTCTCTCTGGAGCTACGTCTCTCTGTAATTACGTCTCTCTGGAGCTACGTCTCTCTGTAATTACGTCTCTCTGGAGTTACGTCTCTGAAGAGCTACGTCTCTCTGGAGCTACGTCTCTGAAGAGCTACGTCTCTCTGGAGTTATGTCTCTCTGTAATTACGTCTCTCTGGAGCTACGTCTCTGAAGAGCTACGTCTCTCTGGAGCTACGTCTCTCTGGAGTTATGTCTCTCTGTAATTACGTCTCTCTGGAGCTACGTCTCTCTGGAGCTACGTCTCTCTGTAATTACGTCTCTCTGGAGCTACGTCTCTGAAGAGCTACGTCTCTCTGGAGCTACGTCTCTGAAGAGCTACGTCTCTCTGGAGCTACGTCTCTGAAGAGCTACGTCTCTCTGGAGCTACGTCTCTGAAGAGCTACGTCTCTCTGGAGCTACGTCTCTGAAGAGCTACGTCTCTCTGGAGTTACGTCTCTCTGTAATTACGTCTCTCTGGAGTTACGTCTCTGAAGAGCTACGTCTCTCTGGAGCTACGTCTCTGAAGAGCTACGTCTCTCTGGAGTTACGTCTCTCTGTAATTACGTCTCTCTGGAGCTACGTCTCTCTGGAGCTACGTCTCTCTGGAGCTACGTCTCTGAAGAGCTACGTCTCTCTGGAGTTATGTCTCTCTGTAATTACGTCTCTCTGGAGCTACGTCTCTGAAGAGCTACGTCTCTCTGGAGCTACGTCTCTCTGGAGCTACGTCTCTGAAGAGCTACGTCTCTCTGGAGTTATGTCTCTCTGTAATTATGTCTCTCTGGAGCTACGTCTCTGAAGAGCTACGTCTCTCTGGAGCTACGTCTCTCTGGAGTTATGTCTCTCTGTAATTACGTCTCTCTGGAGCTACGTCTCTCTGTAATTACGTCTCTCTGTAATTACGTCTCTCTGGAGCTACGTCTCTCTAGAGCTACGTCTCTCTGTAATTACGTCTCTCTGGAGCTACGTCTCTGAAGAGTTACGTCTCTCTGGAGTTACGTCTCTCTGGAGCTACGTCTCTCTGGAGCTACGTCTCTGAAGAGCTACGTCTCTCTGGAGCTACGTCTCTCTGGAGTTACGTCTCCCTGGAGCTACGTCTCTGAAGAGCTACGTCTCTCTGGAGCTACGTCTCCCTGGAGTTACGTCTCTCTGGAGCTACGTCTCTCTGGAGTTACGTCTCTCTGGAGCTACGTCTCTCTGGAGCTACGTCTCTGAAGAGCTACGTCTCTCTGGAGTTATGTCTCTCTGTAATTACGTCTCTCTGGAGCTACGTCTCCCTGGAGTTACGTCTCTCTGGAGCTACGTCTCTCTGGAGTTACGTCTCTCTGGAGCTACGTCTCTCTGGAGCTACGTCTCTGAAGAGCTACGTCTCTCTGGAGCTACGTCTCTCTAGAGCTACGTCTCTCTGGAGTTATGTCTCTCTGTAATTACGTCTCTCTGGAGCTACGTCTCTGAAGAGCTACGTCTCTGAAGAGCTACGTCTCTCTGGAGTTACGTCTCTCTGGATCTACGTCTCTGAAGAGCTACGTCTCTCTGTAATTACGTCTCTCTGGAGCTACGTCTCTCTGGAGTTACTTCTCTCTGGAGTTACGTCTCTCTGGAGCTACGTCTCTCTGGAGCTACGTCTCTGAAGAGCTACGTCTCTCTGGAGCTACGTCTCTCTGGAGTTACGTCTCTCTGGAGCTACGTCTCTCTGGAGCTACGTCTCTGAAGAGCTACGTCTCTCTGGAGTTACGTCTCCCTGGAGCTACGTCTCTGAAGAGCTACGTCTCTCTGGAGCTACGTCTCTCTAGAGCTACGTCTCCCTGGAGTTACGTCTCTCTGGAGTTACGTCTCTCTGGAGTTACGTCTCCCTGGAGCTACGTCTCTGAAGAGCTACGTCTCTCTGGAGCTACGTCTCTCTGGAGTTACGTCTCTCTGGAGCTACGTCTCTCTGGAGCTACGTCTCTCTGGAGCTACGTCTCTCTGGAGTTACGTCTCTCTGGAGCTACGTCTCTCTGGAGCTACGTCTCTGAAGAGCTACGTCTCTCTGGAGTTATGTCTCTCTGTAATTACGTCTCTCTGGAGCTACGTCTCTCTAGAGCTACGTCTCTCTGGAGTTATGTCTCTCTGTAATTACGTCTCTCTGGAGCTACGTCTCTCTGGAGTTACGTCTCTCTGGAGCTACGTCTCTCTGGAGCTACGTCTCTCTGGAGCTACGTCTCTGAAGAGCTACGTCTCTCTGGAGTTATGTCTCTCTGTAATTACGTCTCTCTGGAGCTACGTCTCTCTGGAGCTACGTCTCCCTGGAGCTACGTCTCTCTGGAGCTACGTCTCTCTGGAGCTACGTCTCTCTGGAGCTACGTCTCTCTGGAGCTACGTCTCTCTGGAGCTACGTCTCTCTGGAGCTACGTCTCTCTGGAGCTACGTCTCTCTGGAGCTACGTCTCTCTGTAATTACGTCTCTCTGGAGCTACGTCTCTCTGGAGTTACGTCTCTCTGGAGCTACGTCTCTCTGGAGCTACGTCTCTCTGGAGTTACGTCTCTCTGGAGCTACGTCTCTCTGGAGCTACGTCTCTCTGGAGTTACGTCTCTCTGGAGCTACGTCTCTCTGGAGCTACGTCTCTCTGGAGCTACGTCTCTGAAGAGCTACGTCTCTCTGGAGCTACGTCTCTGAAGAGCTACGTCTCTCTGGAGCTACGTCTCTGAAGAGCTATGTCTCTCTGTAATTACGTCTCTCTGGAGCTACGTCTCTCTAGTGCTACGTCTCTCTGGAGTTATGTCTCTCTGTAATTACGTCTCTCTGGAGCTACGTCTCTGAAGAGCTACGTCTCTCTGGAGTTACGTCTCTCTGGAGCTACGTCTCTGAAGAGCTACGTCTCTCTGGAGTTACGTCTCTCTGGAGCTACGTCTCTCTGGAGCTACGTCTCCCTGGAGCTACGTCTCTCTGGAGCTACGTCTCTCTGGAGCTACGTCTCTCTGGAGCTACGTCTCTCTGTAATTACGTCTCTCTGGAGCTACGTCTCTCTGTAATTACGTCTATCTGTAATTACGTCTCTCTGGAGCTACGTCTCTCTGGAGCTACGTCTCTCTGGAGCTACGTCTCTCTGTAATTACGTCTATCTGTAATTACGTCTCTCTGGAGCTACGTCTCTCTGTAATTACGTCTCTCTGGAGTTACGTCTCTCTGGAGCTACGTCTCTCTGGAGCTACGTCTCTCTGTAATTACGTCTCTCTGTAATTACGTCTCTCTGGAGTTACGTCTCTCTGGAGCTACGTCTCTCTGTAATTACGTCTCTCTGGAGTTACGTCTCTCTGGAGTTATGTCTCTCTGGAGTTATGTCTCTCTGTAATTACGTCTCTCTGGAGTTACGTCTCTCTGGAGTTATGTCTCTCTGTAATTACGTCTCTCTGGAGTTACGTCTCTCTGGAGTTATGTCTCTCTGTAATTACGTCTCTCTAGAGCTACGTCTCTCTGTAATTACGTCTCTCTGTAATTACGTCTCTCTGGAGTTACGTCTCTCTGGAGCTACGTCTCTCTGTAATTACGTCTCTCTGGAGCTACGTCTCTCTGGAGTTACGTCTCTCTGGAGTTATGTCTCTCTGTAATTACGTCTCTCTGGAGTTACGTCTCTCTGGAGTTATGTCTCTCTGTAATTACGTCTCTCTAGAGCTACGTCTCTCTGTAATTACGTCTCTCTGTAATTACGTCTCTCTGTAATTACGTCTCTCTGGAGCTACGTCTCTCTGTAATTACGTCTCTCTGGAGCTACTCCTCTCTGGAGCTACTCCTCTCTGGAGCTATGTCTCTCTGTAATTACGTCTCTCTGTAATTACGTCTCTCTAGAGCTACGTCTCTCTGTAGTTACGTCTCTCTGGAGTTACGTCTCTCTGGAGCTACGTCTCTCTGGAGTTACGTCTCTCTGGAGCTACGTCTCTCTAGAGCTACGTCTCTCTAGAGCTACGTCTCTCTGGAGTTACGTCTCTCTGGAGTTACGTCTCTCTGGAGCTACGTCTCTCTGTAATTACGTCTCTCTGGAGCTACGTCTCTCTGTAATTACGTCTCTCTGGAGTTACGTCTCTCTAGAGCTACGTCTCTCTGTAATTACGTCTCTCTGTAATTACGTCTCTCTGGAGTTACGTCTCTCTGTAATTACGTCTCTCTGGAGTTACGTCTCTCTGGAGCTACGTCTCTCTGGAGCTACGTCTCTCTGTAATTACGTCTCTCTGGAGCTACGTCTCTCTGGAGTTACGTCTCTCTGTAATTACGTCTCTCTGGAGTTACGTCTCTCTGGAGCTACGTCTCTCTGGAGCTACGTCTCTCTGTAATTACGTCTCTCTGGAGTTACGTCTCTCTGGAGTTATGTCTCTCTGTAATTACGTCTCTCTGGAGTTACGTCTCTCTGGAGCTACGTCTCTCTGTAATTACGTCTCTCTGGAGCTACGTCTCTCTGGAGCTACGTCTCTCTGTAATTACGTCTCTCTGGAGTTACGTCTCTCTGTAATTACGTCTCTCTGGAGTTACGTCTCTCTGGAGCTACGTCTCTCTGTAATTACGTCTCTCTGTAATTACGTCTCTCTGGAGTTACGTCTCTCTGGAGCTACGTCTCTCTGTAATTACGTCTCTCTGTAATTACGTTTCTCTGGAGCTACGTCTCTCTGTAATTACGTCTCTCTGGAGCTACGTCTCTCTGTAATTACGTCTCTCTGGAGCTACGTCTCTCTGTAATTACGTCTCTCTGTAATTACGTCTCTCTGGAGTTACGTCTCTCTGGAGCTACGTCTCTCTGGAGCTACGTCTCTCTGGAGCTACGTCTCTCTGTAATTACGTCTCTCTAGAGCTACGTCTCTCTGGAGCTACGTCTCTCTGGAGCTACGTCTCTCTAGAGCTACGTCTCTCTAGAGCTACGTCTCTCTGGAGTTACGTCTCTCTGTAATTACGTCTCTCTGGAGTTACGTCTCTCTGGAGCTACGTCTCTCTGTAATTACGTCTCTCTGGAGCTACGTCTCTCTGGAGTTACGTCTCTCTGTAATTACGTCTCTCTGGAGTTACGTCTCTCTGGAGCTACGTCTCTCTGTAATTACGTCTCTCTGGAGTTACGTCTCTCTGGAGTTATGTCTCTCTGTAATTACGTCTCTCTGGAGCTATATCTCTCTGTAATTACGTCTCTCTAGAGCTACGTCTCTCTGTAATTACGTCTCTCTGTAATTACGTCTCTCTAGAACTACGTCTCTCTGTAATTATGTCTCTCTGTAATTACGTCTCTCTAGAGCTACGTCTCTCTGTAATTACGTCTCTCTGTAATTACGTCTCTCTGGAGCTACGTCTCTCTGTAATTACGTCTCTCTGGAGCTACGTCTCTCTGTAATTACGTCTCTCTGGAGTTACGTCTCTCTGGAGCTACGTCTCTCTAGAGCTACGTCTCTCTGGAGCTACGTCTCTCTGGAGTTACGTCTCTCTGGAGTTACGTCTCTCTGTAATTACGTCTCTCTGTAATTACGTCTCTGTAATTACGTCTCTCTGGAGCTACGTCTCTCTGTAATTACGTCTCTCTGGAGCTACGTCTCTCTGGAGCTACGTCTCTCTGGAGTTACGTCTCTCTGGAGCTACGTCTCTCTGGAGTTACGTCTCTCTGGAGCTATGTCTCTCTAGAGCTACGTCTCTCTGGAGCTACGTCTCTCTGGAGTTACGTCTCTCTGGAGCTACGTCTCTCTGTAATTACGTCTCTCTAGAGCTACGTCTCTCTAGAGCTACGTCTCTCTAGAGCTACGTCTCTCTGGAGTTATGTCTCTCTGTAATTACGTCTCTCTGGAGCTACGTCTCTCTGGAGCTACGTCTCTCTGGAGCTACGTCTCTCTGTAATTACGTCTCTCTAGAGCTACGTCTCTCTAGAGCTACGTCTCTCTAGAGCTACGTCTCTCTGGAGTTATGTCTCTCTGTAATTACGTCTCTCTGGAGCTACGTCTCTCGGTAATTACGTCTCTCTGGAGCTACGTCTCTCTGGAGCTACGTCTCTCGGTAATTACGTCTCTCTGGAGCTACGTCTCGTCTCTCTGGAGCTACGTCTCTCTGGAGTTACGTCTCTCTGGAGCTACGTCTCTCTGGAGCTACGTCTCTCTGTAATTACGTCTCTCTGTAATTACGTCTCTCTGGAGCTACGTCTCTCTGGAGCTACGTCTCTCTGGAGCTACGTCTCTCTGTAATTACGTCTCTCTGTAATTACGTCTCTCTGGAGCTACGTCTCTCTAGAGCTACGTCTCTCTGGAGTTACGTCTCTCTGGAGCTACGTCTCTCTGGAGCTACGTCTCTCTGGAGCTACGTCTCTCTAGAGCTACGTCTCTCTAGAGCTACGTCTCTCTGGAGTTACGTCTCTCTGTAATTACGTCTCTCTGGAGCTACGTCTCTCTGGAGTTACGTCTCTCTGGAGTTATGTCTCTCTGTAATTACGTCTCTCTGTAATTACGTCTCTCTAGAGCTACGTCTCTCTGTAATTACGTCTCTCTGTAATTACGTCTCTCTGTAATTACGTCTCTCTGGAGCTACGTCTCTCTGTAATTACGTCTCTCTGTAATTACGTCTCTCTAGAGCTACGTCTCTCTGTAATTACGTCTCTCTGTAATTACGTCTCTCTGTAATTACGTCTCTCTGTAATTACGTCTCTCTGTAATTACGTCTCTCTGGAGTTATGTCTCTCTGTAATTACGTCTCTCTAGAGCTACGTCTCTCTGGAGCTACGTCTCTCTAGAGCTACGTCTCTCTAGAGCTACGTCTCTCTAGAGCTACGTCTCTCTAGAGCTACGTCTCTCTAGAGCTACGTCTCTCTAGAGCTACGTCTCTCTGGAGCTACGTCTCTCTGGAGTTACGTCTCTCTGGAGCTACGTCTCTCTGGAGTTACGTCTCTCTGTAATTACGTCTCTCTGTAATTACGTCTCTCTGTAATTACGTCTCTCTGGAGCTACGTCTCTCTGTAATTACGTCTCTCTGGAGTTACGTCTCTCTGGAGCTACGTCTCTCTGGAGTTACGTCTCTCTGGAGCTACGTCTCTCTAGAGCTACGTCTCTCTGGAGCTACGTCTCTCTGTAATTACGTCTCTCTGGAGCTACGTCTCTCTGGAGCTACGTCTCTCTGGAGCTACGTCTCTCTGGAGTTACGTCTCTCTGTAATTACGTCTCTCTAGAGCTACGTCTCTCTAGAGCTACGTCTCTCTGGAGTTATGTCTCTCTGTAATTACGTCTCTCTGGAGCTACGTCTCTCTGGAGCTACGTCTCTCTGGAGTTACGTCTCTCTGGAGTTACGTCTCTCTGTAATTACGTCTCTCTGGAGCTACGTCTCTCTAGAGCTACGTCTCTCTGGAGTTATGTCTCTCTGTAATTACGTCTCTCTGGAGCTACGTCTCTCTGGAGCTACGTCTCTCGGTAATTACGTCTCTCTGGAGCTACGTCTCTCTGGAGTTACGTCTCTCTGGAGCTACGTCTCGTCTCTCTGGAGCTACGTCTCTCTGGAGTTATGTCTCTCTGTAATTACGTCTCTCTGGAGTTACGTCTCTCTGGAGCTACGTCTCTCTAGAGCTACGTCTCTCTAGAGCTACGTCTCTCTAGAGCTACGTCTCTCTGTAATTACGTCTCTCTGGAGCTACGTCTCTCTGGAGTTATGTCTCTCTGTAATTACGTCTCTCTGGAGCTACGTCTCTCTGGAGCTACGTCTCTCTGTAATTACGTCTCTCTGGAGCTACGTCTCTCTGGAGCTACGTCTCTCTGGAGCTACGTCTCTCTGGAGTTATGTCTCTCTGTAATTACGTCTCTCTGGAGTTACGTCTCTCTGTAATTACGTCTCTCTGGAGCTACGTCTCTCTGGAGCTACGTCTCTCTGGAGTTACGTCTCTCTGGAGCTACGTCTCTCTGGAGCTACGTCTCTCTGGAGCTACGTCTCTCTGGAGCTACGTCTCTCTGGAGTTACGACTCTCTGGAGCTACGTCTCTCTGGAGCTACGTCTCTCTGGAGCTACGTCTCTCTGGAGCTACGTCTCTCTGGAGCTACGTCTCTCTGGAGCTGACTGTTTACCTGCTCTGGGCTAATTGAGTGCTAACTCCCATCTCCACTGGGGATTGTGACACACGCTAACAAGGCTAATGGCGCTAACGAGGAACAACATCGTCACCTCATGATTCTTGGCAGATATACATTCTATTTGCTAAATGCCAGAAGAATGAGAGATAGAATTTATTACACGGTTTTATTTTACTTTTTACTAAACCAAAGGTTTACATACATGTCATTAATATTTGGTAGCATTGCCTTTAAACTGTATAACTTGGGTCAAATGTTTTGGATTTCCTTCCACAAGCTTCTCACAATAGTTGGCAGGAGTTTTGGTCCATTCCTCCAAACAGAACTGCTGATAGCCCTCCCTCCTTTCCCTCCCCCTTTCCTTCTTTCCTCCCTCCCCCCCTCCTTTCCCTCCCCCTTTCCTTCTTTCCTCCCTCCCCCCCTCCTTTCCCTCCCCCTTTTCCTTCTTTCCTCCCTCCTTTCCTCCTTTCCCTCCTTCCTTCCTTCCTCCCTCTCTCCCTCCTCTTCGACTCGAAGTAAAATGAAGATGTTGAGCTCTCGGGGAGCGACAACAAATCGATGAATCTCATTGGTCACGGTCGGTGAGGAGCCAAGGAGGCAAGGATTTAGGAGACTAGGACTTAGGAGGCGAGGACTTAGGAGGCGAGGACTTAGGAAGTGAGGACTTAGGAGGCAAGCTTTGGAGAAGGAAGGAGGGATTTGAGGAACAGGAGGTTCAGCTCGACTGGAGAGACTGAACATACACGGCCTGCGAAAGTATTCGGCCCCTTTGAACTTTTCGACCTTTTGCCACATTTCAGGCTTCAAACATAAAGATTTAAGACTGTAATTTTTTGTGAAGAACCAACAAGTGGGACAATCATGAAGTGAAACGAAATTTATTGGATATTTCAAACATTTTTAACAAATAAACAACTGAAAAATTGGGCGTGCAAAATGATTCAGCCCCTTTACTTTCAGTGCAGCAAAGTCTCTCCAGAAGTTCAGCCAAATACAGGACTAAAACAGAATGTCCTTTAGTGTCTCCTCTCTAAAACAGTATGTCCTTTAGTGTCTCCTCTCTAAAGCAGTATGTCCTTTAGTGTCTCCTCTCTAAAGCAGAATGTCCTGGAGTGTCTCCTCTCTAAAGCACTATGTCCTGAAGTGTCTCCTCTCTAAAACAGAATGTCCTGAAGTGTCTCCTCTCTAAAGCAGAATGTCCTGGAGTGTCTCCTCTCTAAAACAGAATGTCCTGGAGTGTCTCCTCTCTAAAGCAGAATGTCCTGAAGTGTCTCCTCTCTAAAGCAGAATGTCCTGGAGTGTCTCCTCTCTAAAGCACTATGTCCTGAAGTGTCTCCTCTCTAAAACAGAATGTCCTGAAGTGTCTCCTCTCTAAAGCAGAATGTCCTGGAGTGTCTCCTCTCTAAAACAGAATGTCCTGGAGTGTCTCCTCTCTAAAGCAGAATGTCCTGAAGTGTCTCCTCTCTAAAGCAGAATGTCCTGGAGTGTCTCCTCTCTAAAGCACTATGTCCTGAAGTGTCTCCTCTCTAAAACAGAATGTCCTTTAGTGTCTCCTCTCTAAAGCAGTATGTCCTTTAGTGTCTCCTCTCTAAAGCAGAATGTCCTGAAGTGTCTCCTCTCTAAAGCACTATGTCCTGAAGTGTCTCCTCTCTAAAACAGAATGTCCTGAAGTGTCTCCTCTCTAAAGCAGAATGTCCTGGAGTGTCTCCTCTCTAAAACAGAATGTCCTGAAGTGTCTCCTCTCTAAAGCAGAATGTCCTGAAGTGTCTCCTCTCTAAAGCAGAATGTCCTGGAGTGTCTCCTCTCTAAAGCAGAATGTCCTGGAGTGTCTCCTATCTGAAGCAGAATGTCCTGAAGTGTCTCCTCTCTAAAGCAGAATGTCCTGGAGTGTCTCCTCTCTAAAGCAGGATGTCCTGAAGTGTCTCCTCTCTAAAGCAGAATGTCCTGGAGTGTCTCCTCTCTAAAGCAGGATGTCCTGAAGTGTCTCCTCTCTAAAGCAGAATGTCCTGGAGTGTCTCCTATCTGAAGCAGAATGTCCTGGAGTGTCTCCTCTCTAAAACAGAATGTCCTGGAGTGTCTCCTCTCTAAAGCAGGATGTCCTGGAGTGTCTCCTCTCTAAAGCAGGATGTCCTGAAGTGTCTCCTCTCTAAAGCAGAATGTCCTGGAGTGTCTCCTATCTGAAGCAGAATGTCCTGGAGTGTCTCCTCTCTAAAACAGAATGTCCTGGAGTGTCTCCTCTCTAAAGCAGGATGTCCTGGAGGAAACGGCCCTGGTTTGAGCCACAGATAAATCCGGACAGACGACTGTCTAACGCGTATAAAAGCACGATCCGTTTATGAATATCAATGTCTCGGGTCTGAATGAGAAACATTAAACCTGTTTAAGGCTTTGGACCAAAACCAATGGATCGAGGACAGAAGGGGGAGGACGGGGAGGAGAGGGAAAGGCGAGGGGGGGGAGGACGGGGAGGAGAGGGAAAGGCGAGGGGGGGGACTGGGAGGAGAGGGAAAGGCGAGGGGGGGAGGACTGGGAGGAGAGGGAAAGGCGAGGGGGGGAGGACGGGGAGGAGAGGGAAAGGTGAGGGGGGGGGAGGACTGGGAGGAGAGGGAAAGGCGAGTGGGGGGGGGGACTGGGAGGAGAGGGAAAGGCGAGGGGGGGGGACTGGGAGGGGGAGACATAAAGGTTTATCTGAATTTAAATAGAGTTTAGTGTACAGACCTCACGCCGCGTTATTCCCTGATCGCAGCTTTACATAATCAGCCCTGCAGTGAGTCGCTACACCGGAGTGAGTCACTACACCGGAGTGAGTCGCTACACCGGAGTGAGTCGCTACACCAGAGTGAGTCGCTACACCGGAGTGAGTCGCTACACCAGAGTGAGTCGCTACACCGGAGTGAGTCGCTACACCAGAGTGAGCCGCTACGCCGGAGTGAGTCACTACACAGGAGTGAGTCGCTACACCGGAGTGAGTCGCTACACCGGAGTGAGTCGCTACACCAGAGTGAGTCGCTACACCGGAGTGAGTCGCTACGCCGGAGTGAGTCACTACACGGGAGTGAGCCGCTACGCCGGAGTGAGTCACTACACCAGAGTGAGTCACTACACCAGAGTGAGTCACTACACCAGAGTGAGTCGCTACACCGGAGTGAGTCGCTACACCGGAGTGAGTCGCTACACCAGAGTGAGTCGCTACACCGGAGTGAGTCGCTACACCAGAGTGAGTCGCTACACCGGAGTGAGTCGCTACACCAGAGTGAGTCGCTACACCGGAGTGAGTCGCTACACCAGAGTGAGTCGCTACACCGGAGTGAGTCGCTACACCGGAGTGAGTCGCTACACCAGAGTGAGTCGCTACACCGGAGTGAGTCGCTACACCAGAGTGAGTCGCTACACCGGAGTGAGTCGCTACACCAGAGTGAGCCGCTACGCCGGAGTGAGTCACTACACAGGAGTGAGTCGCTACACCAGAGTGAGTCGCTACACCGGAGTGAGCCGCTACACCGGAGTGAGTCACTACACCAGAGTGAGCCGCTACGCCGGAGTGAGTCACTACACGGGAGTGAGCCGCTACGCCGGAGTGAGTCACTACACCAGAGTGAGTCACTACACCAGAGTGAGTCACTACACCAGAGTGAGTCACTACACCAAAGTGAGTCACTACACCGGAGTGAGTCACTACACCGGAGTGAGTCGCTACACCGGAGTGAGTCACTACACCGGAGTGAGTCGCTACACCGGAGTGAGTCGCTACACCGGAGTGAGTCACTACACCAAAGTGAGTCACTACACCGGAGTGAGTCGCTACACCGGAGTGAGTCGCTACACCGGAGTGAGTCACTACACCGGAGTGAGTCACTACACCGGAGTGAGTCGCTACACCGGAGTGAGTCGCTACACCGGAGTGAGTCGCTACACCGGAGTGAGTCACTACACCGGAGTGAGTCACTACACCGGAGTGAGTCTCTACACCGGAGTGAGTCGCTACACCGGAGTGAGTCGCTACACCGGAGTGAGTCGCTACACAGGAGTGAGTCGCTACACAGGAGTGAGTCGCTACACCGGAGTGAGTCGCTACACCGGAGTGAGTCACTACACCGGAGTGAGTCGCTACACCGGAGTGAGTCGCTACACCGGAGTGAGTCGCTACACCAGAGTGAGTCGCTACACCGGAGTGAGTCGCTACACCGGAGTGAGTCGCTACACCGGAGTGAGTCGCTACACCAGAGTGAGCCGCTACGCCGGAGTGAGTCACTACACAGGAGTGAGTCGCTACACCAGAGTGAGTCGCTACACCGGAGTGAGCCGCTACACCGGAGTGAGTCACTACACCAGAGTGAGTCGCTACACCGGAGTGAGTCGCTACACCGGAGTGAGTCGCTACACCGGAGTGAGTCGCTACACCAGAGTGAGTCGCTACACCGGAGTGAGTCGCTACACCAGAGTGAGTCGCTACACCGGAGTGAGTCGCTACACCAGAGTGAGCCGCTACGCCGGAGTGAGTCACTACACAGGAGTGAGTCGCTACACCAGAGTGAGTCACTACACCGGAGTGAGTCGCTACACCGGAGTGAGTCGCTACACCGGAGTGAGTCGCTACACCGGAGTGAGTCGCTACACCAGAGTGAGTCGCTACACCGGAGTGAGTCGCTACACCAGAGTGAGTCGCTACACCGGAGTGAGTCGCTACACCAGAGTGAGCCGCTACGCCGGAGTGAGTCACTACACAGGAGTGAGTCGCTACACCAGAGTGAGTCGCTACACCGGAGTGAGCCGCTACACCGGAGTGAGTCACTACACCAGAGTGAGCCGCTACGCCGGAGTGAGTCACTACACGGGAGTGAGCCGCTACGCCGGAGTGAGTCACTACACCAGAGTGAGTCACTACACCAGAGTGAGTCACTACACCAGAGTGAGTCACTACACCAAAGTGAGTCACTACACCGGAGTGAGTCACTACACCGGAGTGAGTCGCTACACCGGAGTGAGTCACTACACCGGAGTGAGTCGCTACACCGGAGTGAGTCGCTACACCGGAGTGAGTCACTACACCAAAGTGAGTCACTACACCGGAGTGAGTCGCTACACCGGAGTGAGTCGCTACACCGGAGTGAGTCACTACACCGGAGTGAGTCGCTACACCGGAGTGAGTCGCTACACCGGAGTGAGTCGCTACACCGGAGTGAGTCGCTACACCGGAGTGAGTCACTACACCGGAGTGAGTCACTACACCGGAGTGAGTCTCTACACCGGAGTGAGTCGCTACACCGGAGTGAGTCGCTACACCGGAGTGAGTCGCTACACAGGAGTGAGTCGCTACACAGGAGTGAGTCGCTACACCGGAGTGAGTCGCTACACCGGAGTGAGTCGCTACACCGGAGTGAGTCGCTACACCGGAGTGAGTCGCTACACCGGAGTGAGCCGCTACACCGGAGTGAGCCGCTACACCGGAGTGAGCCGCTACACCGGAGTGAGCCGCTACACCGGAGTGAGTCGCTACACCGGAGTGAGCCGCTACACCGGAGTGAGCCGCTACACCGGAGTGAGCCGCTACACCGGAGTGAGCCGCTACACCGGAGTGAGTCGCTACACCGGAGTGAGTCGCTACACCGGAGTGAGTCGCTACACCGGAGTGAGCCACTACACCAGAGTGAGGGTTAGGGTCAGGGTTAGTGAGTCACTACACCAGAGTGAGTCACTACACCGGAGTGAGTCACTACACCAGAGTGAGCCACTACACCGGAGTGAGTCACTACACCAGAGTGAGTCACTACACCAGAGTGAGGGTTAGGGTTAGTGAGTCACTACACCAGAGTGAGTCACTACACCGGAGTGAGTCACACCGGAGTGAGTCACTACACCGGAGTGAGTCGCTACACCGGAGTGAGTCGCTACACCAGAGTGAGCCGCTACACCAGAGTGAGTCGCTACACCAGAGTGAGCCACTACACCGGAGTGAGTCGCTACACCGGAGTGAGTCGCTACACCGGAGTGAGTCGCTACACCGGAGTGAGTCACTACACCAGAGTGAGTCACTACACCGGAGTGAGTCACTACACCGGAGTGAGTCACTACACCGGAGTGAGTCGCTACACCAGAGTGAGCCGCTACACCAGAGTGAGTCGCTACACCAGAGTGAGCCACTACACCGGAGTGAGTCGCTACACCGGAGTGAGTCGCTACACCGGAGTGAGTCGCTACACCGGAGTGAGTCGCTACACCAGAGTGAGCCACTACACAAGAGTGAGCCACTACACAAGAGTGAGCCACTACACAAGAGTGAGCCACTACACCGGAGTGAGTCACTACACCAGAGTGAGTCACTACACCGGAGTGAGTCACTACACCAGAGTGAGCCACTACACCGGAGTGAGTCACTACACCAGAGTGAGTCACTACACCGGAGTGAGTCACTA
Organism: Proterorhinus semilunaris; assembly: GCA_021464625.1. Classification (NCBI taxonomy): domain Eukaryota; kingdom Metazoa; phylum Chordata; class Actinopteri; order Gobiiformes; family Gobiidae; genus Proterorhinus; species Proterorhinus semilunaris. The sequence goes on along the minus strand of JAJBBP010000038.1, from coordinate 207,880 downwards.
CACCGGAGTGAGTCACTACACCAGAGTGAGCCACTACACCGGAGTGAGCCACTACACCGGAGTGAGCCACTACACCAGAGTGAGTCACTACACCAGAGTGAGTCGCTACACCGGAGTGAGTCGCTACACCGGAGTGAGTCACTACACCGGAGTGAGTCACTACACCAGAGTGAGTCACACCGGAGTGAGTCACTACACCGGAGTGAGTCACTACACCAGAGTGAGTCACACCGGAGTGAGTCACACCGGAGTGAGTCACACCGGAGTGAGTCACTACACCGGAGTGAGTCACACCGGAGTGAGTCACTACACCAGAGTGAGTCACTACACCAGAGTGAGTCACTACACCGGAGTGAGTCACTACACCAGAGTGAGTCACTACACCGGAGTGAGTCACTACACCGGAGTGAGTCACTACACCGGAGTGAGTCGCTACACCAGAGTGAGTCGCTACACCGGAGTGAGTCACACCGGAGTGAGCCGCTACACCGGAGTGAGTCATTACACCAGAGTGAGCCACTACACCGGAGTGAGTCACACCGGAGTGAGTCGCTACACCGGAGTGAGTCACTACACCAGAGTGAGTCACACCGGAGTGAGTCACTACACCAGAGTGAGCCACTACACCGGAGTGAGTCACACCGGAGTGAGTCGCTACACCGGAGTGAGTCGCTACACCGGAGTGAGTCACACCGGAGTGAGCCGCTACACCGGAGTGAGTCATTACACCAGAGTGAGCCGCTACACCGGAGTGAGTCACTACACCAGAGTGAGTCACTACACCAGAGTGAGTCACTACACCAGAGTGAGTCACTACACCGGAGTGAGTCACACCGGAGTGAGTCGCTACACCAGAGTGAGTCGCTACACCAGAGTGAGTCACACCGGAGTGAGTCGCTACACCAGAGTGAGTCACACCGGAGTGAGCCACTACACCGGAGTGAGTCACACCGGAGTGAGTCACTACACCGGAGTGAGTCACTACACCGGAGTGAGTCACTACACCGGAGTGAGTCACTACACCGGAGTGAGTCACACCAGAGTGAGTCGCTACACCAGAGTGAGCCACTACACCGGAGTGAGTCACACCGGAGTGAGTCACTACACCAGAGTGAGTCACTACACCAGAGTGAGTCACACCGGAGTGAGCCGCTACACCGGAGTGAGCCACTACACCGGAGTGAGTCACTACACCAGAGTGAGTCACACCGGAGTGAGTCGCTACACCGGAGTGAGTCACTACACCGGAGTGAGTCACTACACCGGAGTGAGTCACTACACCGGAGTGAGTCACTACACCGGAGTGAGTCACTACACCGGAGTGAGCCACTACACCGGAGTGAGTCACTACACCGGAGTGAGGGTTAGGGTTAGGGTTAGTGAGTCACTACACCAGAGTGAGCCACTACACCGGAGTGAGTCACTACACCAGAGTGAGGGTTAGGGTTAGGGTTAGGGTTAGTGAGTCACTACACCGGAGTGAGTCACTACACCGGAGTGAGTCACACCGGAGTGAGTCACTACACCAGAGTGAGTCGCTACACCGGAGTGAGTCACACCAGAGTGAGCCGCTACACCGGAGTGAGTCACTACACCAGAGTGAGTCACTACACCAGAGTGAGTCACTACACCAGAGTGAGTCACTACACCGGAGTGAGTCACTACACCAGAGTGAGCCACTACACCAGAGTGAGCCACTACACCAGAGTGAGTCACTACACCAGAGTGAGTCACTACACCGGAGTGAGTCACTACACCAGAGTGAGTCACTACACCAGAGTGAGTCACTACACCGGAGTGAGTCACTACACCAGAGTGAGTCACTACACCGGAGTGAGTCGCTACACCGGAGTGAGTCGCTACACCAGAGTGAGTCGCTACACCAGAGTGAGTCGCTACACCAGAGTGAGCCGCTACACAAGAGTGAGCCACTACACCGGAGTGAGTCGCTACACCAGAGTGAGCCACTACACAAGAGTGAGCCACTACACCGGAGTGAGTCACTACACCGGAGTGAGTCACTACACCGGAGTGAGTCACTACACCGGAGTGAGTCACTACACCGGAGTGAGTCACTACACCGGAGTGAGTCACTACACCGGAGTGAGTCACTACACCGGAGTGAGTCACTACACCGGAGTGAGTCACTACACCGGAGTGAGTCACTACACCAGAGTGAGCCACTACACCAGAGTGAGTCACTACACCAGAGTGAGTCACTACACCAGAGTGAGTCACTACACCGGAGTGAGTCGCTACACCAGAGTGAGCCACTACACCGGAGTGAGTCGCTACACCAGAGTGAGCCACTACACCAGAGTGAGTCACTACACCAGAGTGAGTCACTACACCAGAGTGAGTCACTACACCGGAGTGAGTCACTACACCAGAGTGAGCCACTACACCAGAGTGAGTCACTACACCAGAGTTAGCCGCGTGTTCATCAGTTGCAGAAACAAGGATAAACCAGTGGTTCCCAAAGTGGGGTCCGGGGAAAGCGTTTCCTCTTACCCCCGCCTTAACCGAGCACATTTTCTCCCGTTCGGCTTTACCTAAATGTAAAGCTTCTCGACTGGAGCTTACTTACTATAGGCCGGAGTAACGCCTAATTTGAAAGCTAAGACCTACAAAACTGATCTAAGATGTTTCCTCACGTTGTTGTAACGTTTTTGTTGCTTTTCTGCGTTTTCGTCTCATTTTGAGATTTTAGATTTGTGTCAAATCCCAAAGCAGAGAATGTTCTGGAGGAAGTTTAGTATTTAAATATTCTTTAAATATTCTTTAAATATTCTTTAAATATTCTTTAAATATTCTTTAAATATTCTTTAAATATTCTTTAAATATTCTGTAAATATTCTTTAAATATTATTTAAATATTCTTTAAATATTCTGTAAATATTCTGTAAATATTCTTTAAATATTCTGTAAATATTATTTAAATATTCTTTAAATATTCTGTAAATATTCTGTAAATATTCTGTAAATATTCTTTAAATATTATTTAAATATTCTTTAAATATTCTGTAAATATTCTGTAAATATTCTTTAAATATTCTGTAAATATTCTTTGAATATTCTGTAAATATTCTTTGAATATTCTGTAAATATTCTTTAAATATTCTGTAAATATTCTGTAAATATTCTGTAAATATTCTTTGAATATTCTTTAAATATTCTTTAAATATTCTGTAAATATTCTGTAAATATTCTGTAAATATTCTGTAAATATTCTTTGAATATTCTGTAAATATTCTGTAAATATTCTTTGAATATTCTGTAAATATTCTTTAAATATTCTGTAAATATTCTTTAAATATTCTGTAAATATTCTGTAAATATTCTGTAAATATTCTGTAAATATTCTTTGTTCTTGTCCGTGTCTCTGGAGCGTTGGGACAAACTGAACAGCCGAATGGTTCTAATAAAGTGCAGTAAATATGATTCTGTGGAGAGTGTGACTCTGGAGTTTATCGCTGAGCGCTGCGTCGGCGTTTCACTAAACTCTCCTTAGAAAGGCGCCCCCCCCGCGGGCTCCCCCTCCTCCCCCCCGGCCCTCCCGCCTCCCCTCGGCCCCCTCCTGAGCCTCATTTCCTCTGATTCTTATTGGGTCTTATGAAGTGGTCACGGCCATCACCCCCTCCACCCCCTCAGTCCGGTCTAAGCCTGGCTCCGGCCCCTCTCCCCCCTCTCCTCCCCCCTCTCCTCCCCACTCTCCTCCCCCCTCTCCCCCCTCTCCTCCCCCCCCCCCCCCCTCGGTGCGGTCAGTGCTGACGCCGCTCTCTGGAGGATTGGGCCGATCCAGGTAACAGGCTTTAAACTCCATTCTGTGCAGCGGCATCCGCAGCAGCAGCGGCGCGGATTAGCCACGGGATACGGGGGAGCGGCGGGATGAGCGGGGGACCGGGGGGGTGCCGGGGATAAACGGGGGAGCGGGGGGGTTAGGGTTAGGGGGCGTGTGGAGGGAGGTGGTGGACACAGGACGGAGCTCAGAGAAACGTTTCATCCTGAATCTGAAAACCTGTTCAAACCCAGTCTGATTCCAGACGTGAACTTAAAGCGACACTGTGGAATATTTACACAAAACATGAACAACGAGGAACATCTGGGACGTCTCTCTCTCACAGTCTGATTCCAGACGTGAACTTAAAGCTACACTGTGGAATATTTACACAAAACATGAACAACGAGGAACATCTGGGACGTCTCTCACGTCCACCACATGAATAAACACGGGTTTGTTCCGAAGCGGCTCCTGGTCCTCGAGGCGCTGAGTTTATATTTGATCTCATCAGGAGTTAAACACGTATAATGATACTGCAGTACACACTTACTGCATACCTGCAGATACTTGGTGTAAGCCACAGTTGTAGCCACGGCTGCCTTTGGGGCAGACTGACAGAAGTGTAGCTGCACACGTGTCAGAAAATTAGGGTTAATACCTTTGTTTTCCAATCTGGAGAACGCTTCAACTAGAAGAAAACGACACAGAGATCAATACTTTGGTTGGCTTGCAAGGGAGAATGGCAGTTCACCACAGCTACGCAGAGTGGTTCTCCTGCACCCATTCTCCAGAGTTGTTTTTTGGTATAGCCTTTTATTTGGTTTTCCACAGCATATTACACATAGAGGTGGAGTTACAGATATTGCTTGTCACCTCACAGAACACATGTATCACACCATATCTTAAAACATGAATCACACTATACTTATCCAATCGGGAGGCCCGGCCTGTACGAGGACACCTGATGTTAGTGATACTCAGTCTGACCTGCACAGCCCGGCCCCCCCCTTGATTTACGTTTGTCTAGTTCACTCGTTGTCTCACTACCCGTGGTCAACCTGCTACCAGGCTGCTCTCTTACGTACTTTTGATACCACACAGTATCTACTTAGATACTATTGGAACATTGTGAAACATATGCTAATCTTGCAGATAAATTCAAATACTTGGCTGTTGCATCATTCACATGACTATAATTTTATTATAGTTTATTCACATATTTACAGTTCTATTACATTTCCCTCCTGTTTATCAAAACATTAGCAGATTTTCTCACATCCAGATATACCACTCCTCACAGATTTCAGAATTTTAAATTATATATAAAAAGGTAAAAAACAAAGATAAAACCAATTGCATGTTTCTTCCAGTCTAAGGCCTAATCAGAGGTGAGTTAAAGCACCTCAGCGTCATCCTCAGAGTCAGACACGTATTTAAGAGATTCTTCTATCTCTACCCGTGATTTGGTCTACGGCTACACGATTCTGTGAGGTCATAGCCCTGAGGCCATGCAGTTCAACTCTCTGCGACGTGAACTGTGATTCTTACTCTCGGACTCTCGAGCGCATGCGCCATCTCCCCGGCGCTGACAATGTAACTGATCAGCCGCCAGAACGATAACGCACGGCCCTGCCAGCCCAGAGACGAGCTCTCGTCCGGACTTTTCAGTGTCCTCCTCCATTATCAGCTCCCTCCTGTTTATCAGGGAGAGCCACTTTAGTCCCAGTCCATGATAAAACTGCATACGTAGCATGATAATGGCTTTTGGCCACGTATTTGGCATATTGGTACCACATATTCATTGTATATGCAGTGGAGTGATTGTGAGCCTTCATCAGCGCGTCCATCCATACGTGATCGTGCGAGGCGCGTCTCATTTGCACGCGCACCCCATCCCCCCGTGGGTCATCACGGCCAACAGTGGGGCAAGCTACCGATATCAGCCACACCAGCACGACCACAGCCAGCAGCGCACAGAACACGATCCACATCCGGCAGCCACCTGCTCCGTCCCCTCGTGCCTGCTCTGCATCTCGTACCTCCATCGTAGCCATGGTAGCAAAGGTCGTCTCCGTCCACTACCAGCACAGATAACGCAAGCAGCTCTACCTTGTATTGCTTCTTACAAGGCCTCGGTCTCAGCACCCGTCGTGGTGGTGGCGCTGATGAATCTGGTTCCGAGTTGTCCCCCGCGTTGGAAACCGCACGCCGGCCCGTTTCAGATCCACCGTAGGGGCTTGCCTTAGAGCACAACCCTCGAGCGTTGGAGGTTCTCTTAGAGCAAGCCTCTTGCACCGTGTTGTCACCGCCTGTGATGCAGCTCCTTCACCCAGACTTGGCACCACTCGACCGTGAAAGGCGTGGACTCCCGTGTCCCTCTCCGCGACCCTCACAGCTGGTCCCAGCCACCGATTAGACCAGACCACCTTCTCGTCTCTTTCACCAAGATAAGGTCCCCCGGGAGTATGGCATGCAGCGTGCACTCCACCTCCTTCGGTAACTCCGTCCTCACCTGTGCAAAAACCTTCACCCACAAACACTTGCATTTCTTTTCTTACCATGTTCCTCGTCCCACCGTGAGGTCTCTGACAACCTCCGTCATTCATGACCAATCCTGTGTGCTAAAACCAACAAAGTGCCTGAAAAAATGTTTAGTTAAACATGGTTTCTTATCAGGACCAAACAAAACACCTCCTTCCTTCCATAGTTTCACCTCCTCTGTACCTGCAACAGTTTCCATCTCACAAAGTCAAGAAAACACTTCATCATAAGTTTCCTTTTGGACAAACAGATGTTTGTGCGGCTGGAGGAGCAAAAGGCCCTCAGCAGTCTGGCCTGAAAAACGAAAAGACACTGAGCCAGATACAACAGTGTCAAATTCAGAACATACAGAACATACAGAACAGGGTTTAATCAAAAGCACATTAGAGAGGTCAGTACAAGTGTACAGACTTTCTCCTGCAGCTACAGCCGTGTTCATCTCCATCTGTGGGGCGGGACAAAGTCAATCAGGGTTAAATTCTCCCACTCTCTCCACAAAGTTATTTAAAAGTTCCAGAAGCACAGCATTATAGCTTAGCCAGCGAGCAGGTGATAGCTGCGAAGTTTTTTTGCTCTAGCAAGATTACAGACACAGCGTGTGGCACAAGCAGCGTTAGAGAAGCGTAGCCTAAAAAGTCACGTGATGCAAGAACAGCTTTCTCTACGGCCACCACCGCTCGTAGACAGACAGGCAGGCCTGCTGACACTGGATCCAGTTTTGCGGACAAATAAGCTACAGGTCTGGGGCGTCCCCCGAAATTTTGCAACAGAACAGAGACCATGAATCCCTCCTTCACATCCACAGTTTGTGTGAATGGCCTGTTCTGGTCTGGGAGCTCCAGCTTACGGGGACACAGCAGAGCTATTTTCAGCTCACAACTGCCTTTTCCACCTCTGGCGTCCATTGTACACGGTCACTCGGCTTTAAATCCTTCCCATGTACAACAGCCGCCAGAGGGGCCTCAATGATAAAGTAATTTGCAATTAACTTGCAGCAGTATGACGTCATCCCTAGAAATGACATCACCTGTCTCAAAGCCCATAAATAATCAGCTTCTTGTTTCACCGCGTCAACACCAGCAGCCTCCTCCATCGTGAGGGAACAGGGAGAGCCCTCTGGCCCCTCCCCTCGCTGCTCCAAACTCTCCAAGAAAGTCACGCGCGTAACACCATGCGTGTGCTTTAGAGAAGCGCGGTACGCACACACGCACTGCGAGATACACAAACATAAACAACAGCTCCACCACTCATCCAGCCAATCAGACGCTCCCACACCCACACACACACACCAAGAAATTCCCGAACCTTGACCCACATCACAGCCTCAGGCTTAGATAACGCTGTGTGAGGACACAGCTCGGGACATGTAAAACCTTTTTCCTATTCACTAAATTCTTCGAAGTGTCGATTACAAAACAAATATTTTGACACAATTTTGTCTTCACTACATTCACATGTTTTCAAAACAGAGCATCGGCTCTTTTGCAACACTGCTGACACAAACCAAACCTCCACTGTCCAGAAGCTGTGAATTCATAGGATTTACTCGCTCTTTTACGAGTTCAATTACTCTATCACATTCAGGACTTGGGGACAATTTGTTTACATAGGTGTGTTTTGGGGAATCTGTTTCCAGGGTACAGTCCCATGTAAATTCAATATGAGGCCAAATCATCTTTATGCACAACCTGCAACCCGAGACACAGGCCCAATCGTACCATTAAATCTCGTCTGAGCAAATTTACAGGGCAAAAAGGTGAATAGAGAAATGCATTTTTTTTTTTTTTTAAACTATTTCCTGCAGCATCTTTACAATTCAAAGGAGATGTGTGTATCTCAGACAGCTTTTCGCCTGACACACCAATTGATGTTACCACGCGGCCACTCAGCTTGGGTTTTGAAGTCAAACTACTAACTCTAACCACAGAATTAGTAGCCCCTGAATCGACTAAAAATGTTATGTTTTCTCCAGCTACAATCATGTTGTATTCAGGGCATGTTTGTTTACATTTGTCAAAGCATGGATACAACCCAATATCAGTGTCATTGCTGTTAACAAGGTGAGTGGGCGCTGTGTGTAAAAGAGGAGGGGCTACATTACCGTCCTCCGATGACATGGGTGTCAGGCCGTCCGAAGTGTGCGCTTCCCTCGATCTGTCCTCCATGCCCAGTCAATCCTCATCCTCAGAATGTCCTCTCGTTGACCCACTTCTGTTGTTTCTAGTATAGTTGCTGTTATTATTTCTCCTACGGGACGGGGGCCTACGGGTGTCTCTGGTGTCTATGTCCGAGACGTTGTTGTCGTCCCCATGTGCCGCCTCAGGGCAATCACTAACCCAGTGATCCAGACTCCCACATTTGAAGCACGCTCCATCTTTCAGGGCCTGCTGATGATTTGGGGTACAGGGTCTACGGCCACTGTTGTGTCCTGCTGCTTTAAACAGGAGGAGCGTTGCTTTTCCCATGTCCTTTCTTTGATTTGATGTCTTCTTTTCTTTTTTGTCCACAAGTGTCTCGTATGCATGCTTTGCGTGGTGCTTTATCTCGTCCACATTGTAATCGTTGGGTCCTCATGCGCCCCCACATGTGCGGCACACCCTCTCTTGTACACCTCCGGGTACCTCCAGCAGTCTCTCATATTCAGCCTGCACCAGGGGGCCAGCTGATGGTTTGACCCCGCTGTGCGTGTTAAACACTTGAGTCATTCTCACAATGAAATCAGCTGAGGCTCGAGTGCCGTCTGTTTACATGCTGTAATGTGGGAGGAGCTTTCAGTGGACACATTTCTTCCGTTGCAGAGATCGTGCACTGTCCTCACATACGGAGTTCTGTCAACCCCCCGATGGGACAATTCGTGTCGTCATGTGCATTGTGTCATCCGGACACTTCAATCATGGGCAGCTGCAGATGTTCGACTTTGCTTGGTTCTGCACGCAGATGGCTTTCAGGGTCTCCTGACCCTTCCTTTTTTCCTTTTCTTAGTTATCAGGACCACGACCTCACAGTTGTCACTGTCATTCTTTTCCTCCCAATACGTTCCTCCCCCGTGGTCTGGCACCGTCTCAGAGTCTGTACGTGTTGCTGCAGCGGCTGCATCTGGAATTGTCATTATGTTCTGGGGTACAGCACTTTGGGGTACTCGGCTACCGGTGGCATGGCAGGGGCAGTACTCGGGGCATTCTGACCAAGGGAGCTATGGGGCAGGGTTGAAAGAGGGGCAGGGACATGGGGCATCATGGTTGGGGCAGGGGCATAGATCGGGGGTCGTTCAGGCCCTCTCGGCAGGCTGTGTGGGGGCAGGATCAGCGGGCAGGAGTCCAGATCGAGGTCCGCTCGCACCTGTGACGCCGACTTCATTTCCTGCCAGGACAAACAGAAAAACAGCAGTAAATTGTCCTTGGGCAGGTTTACATGTTTGACTAAAAGAGCTGGTACCAGTGCTAAATGTATTTGTGTTTGTGTGTGTCCTAGGTGCAACATAAGGGTCTGTACAAAACTTATTTTCCGGACCCCAACACGAGCCCACTGGCCCGTGTTTAGGGAGAGCAAGTAAGCAGGGTATAAGCTCCTCCTGCTCCTGCATCACAGGAAACGGGGAGAACTCTGTGATGTTTCTCCTCGTTTCCTCCCCCCCGACAGGGAGGGATTTGCCTGAGACAATGTTTGTTTCAATGTTTTCTTTCAAATTTTCAGCAATCTTTCGCTTTGTATCCTGTTCTGTCTTCTTTTGGTCTCTTGTCTTTGCTTTTTTTTTTTTTTAACCAAACTAATGCTGCTATCATTTGTTTTCCGGGTTTTTCTCTGGGGCGTCCCTTCAACTGGTCACGTGCTTTAAGTGCTTCCACTAACCGGTTTACATTTTCTATGTGTAGAGTCCCTGTGAATCCATATTTCTTTGTCCATTTTGATAGGTACTTCACACTGTGAGGGAAATATTATAAAATCTGTCAACGGGTGTGAATCTTGAACTCCTAGCCAATGTACGGTGGTAACCAACAAGGGAACCACTAGAAGCCGGACATTGGGTCCGTTGGCAGATTTTAGATTCCTCAGATTAACGCCTTTTGACCCTAATAGAATTAACGGTGCTCACACAGCATGTCGTCAATTCACATTCATTTCAATCATACTTTTCATTCTGTTTGTCTGTCTTGACTGCTCTGTCTTGAGCCTGAACGCTCGTACAAAACCAAAATGCATATAAGCGCTATATGTCTCACTCTGTCACACAAAGTTATCTGACCTCTGTTTGTTGTCGCTCGTTCCCCTCTGGCTCGGATGACGAACCGTCTCCGCGGAGAATGAGGTGAAATGGACGGCCACGGGAAAGTGGGCTTTCTCTCGTTGCTGTACAGACTTCGCCAATCGCCGTTCACCCTCCACGAAGATCAGCTGTCATCCGGCTCGAAGGACCATCTGTATGTCAGAAAATTAGGGTTAATACCTTTGTTTTCCAATCTGGAGAACGCTTCAACTAGAAGAAAACGACACAGAGATCAATACTTTGGTTGGCTTGCAAGGGAGAATGGCAGTTCACCACAGCTACGCAGAGTGGTTCTCCTGCACCCATTCTCCAGAGTTGTTTTTTGGTATAGCCTTTTATTTGGTTTTCCACAGCATATTACACATAGAGGTGGAGTTACAGATATTGCTTGTCACCTCACAGAACACATGTATCACACCATATCTTAAAACATGAATCACACTGTACTTATCCGATCGGGAGGCCCGGCCTGTACGAGGACACCTGATGTTAGTGATACTCAGTCTGACCTGCACAGCCCGGCCCCCCCCTTGATTTACGTTTGTCTAGTTCACTCGTTGTCTCACTACCCGTGGTCAACCTGCTACCAGGCTGCTCTCTTACGTACTTTTGATACCACACAGTATCTACTTAGATACTACTGGAACATTGTGAAACATATGCTAATCTTGCAGATAAATTCAAATACTTGGCTGTTGCATCATTCACATGACTATAATTTTATTATAGTTTATTCACATATTTACAGTTCTATTACAACACGTCTGGTTGTCTAACCCATGACTATTCATGCTTAATTACATATTAATTACATATTAATTCATGTGTAACCAGGACTCTGACCACGTGATTTTATTTATTCATTTTTAAAAGTTTGTCTCTAATGAAAGTTAAAGTTGGTGTAAAACACAATAAACACGGTCCAAATATAAAACATACATATAAACGTATACACATATATGTATACTTATACACAAATACTTAAACACATACTTAAACACATAATTATACTTATACACATATATTTATCGCCGTGAAGCTTTTGTCAATCATACTTCATCACGTCTCTCTGAGCAAACCCAAAACTGGAGTCTCCGACATCAGTTTGTACGAGTGAACGCCTCGATGGGAGCTCCACAAGGGTCTGTTTTGGGACCCTTGCTTTTTAGCAACAGTGTGCTCGGACGTGATCCTGTACGCTGAAGATACGGTGATCTTCACTTTTGGGGAAAAAGAGCTGGAGGTTGAGATGAAAGAAGTTGCAGACGTCCTGCCTGACCTTTAATGTTGATAAAAGTGTTTTTTTTTATTTTTTAAATAAACGTAAATTACAACAAACTCAAGAAATTCAAGTAAAGGAAAAAACATATTTAGGTCCAATACTTGATTTGAACCTTGGTTTTAAAAGTCACATAAAAGAACTTGATGAACTACAAACATATTAGAAACTCCTGACCTCCTCAGAGACGTCCCTCAACACTATGATGGTTCCACATCTTCTGAAATGCACGTCTAGTCTCAGGCGTAAAACATCGATAAAACCACGTGAATCATAAACATTCATGTCAGAACCATCACGGATACAAAGTGTTTGGTTTAAAATAATCCATAAAGGCTGCTCCCCCTTTGAGAACATCTTTCACAATCTGGAGAACCACACAGAGAAGACGCAGCGTTCCAACACGTAGAACAATATTGTCTTTTAAAGCAGCCTTTGGAACATTCTTCCAAACCAAAACATAAACTAATTATACTCAATCGTTTTTCCTCAAATTAATAAAGAAATAGGAAAACTTTCATTTAAATACAAAGGTGTGCGTGCGTGTATGCGTGTGTGCGTGTGCGTGCGTGTGTGCGTGTGTGCGTGTGTGTGCGTGTATGCGTGCGTGCGTGTGCGCGTGTGTGTGCGTGTGCGCGTGTGTGCGTGTGCGCGTGTGTGCGTGCGCGCGGCCCCTGTCAGTGCCTCCGGCCTGTGTCCAGATATAACGAGTTCCGACGCTGTTTATTCACACGATTTATTGAGTAGAATAAATGAGGACGAACTGAGTTTACACATCGATCTGAGGACGAGGAGAGGAGGAGAGGAGGAGACGAGGAGAGGAGGAGACAGGAGAGGGGAGGAGAGAGGAGGAGAGGAGGAGAGAGGAGAGAGGAGGAGAGAGGAGAGGAGGAGAGAGGAGAGAGGAGGAGAGAGGAGAGAGGAGGAGAGAGGAGAGGGGAGGAGAGAGGAGAGGAGGAGAGAGGAGAGAGGAGGAGAGAGGAGGAGAGGAGGAGAGAGGAGAGAGGAGGAGAGAGGAGAGGAGGAGAGAGGAGGAGAGAGGAGAGGGGAGGAGAGAGGAGAGGAGGAGAGAGGAGAGAGGAGGAGAGAGGAGGAGAGGAGGAGAGAGGAGAGAGGAGGAGAGAGGAGGAGAGAGGAGAGGGGAGGAGATAGGAGAGAGGAGGAGAGAGGAGAGGGGAGGAGATAGGAGAGAGGAGGAGAGAGGAGAGAGGAGGAGAGGAGGAGAGAGGAGAGGGAGTCCAGGGACAGAGCTCTGTGTTGGGATCGACTCTCGCTCTGGAGTCTCTGTTCAGTCTGAAGTCGTTTCTGGAGATGTTTGAGATGTTTCCTCAGAGAACCATCTCGAGGAGCTAAACGTTTAGCTGCTGAGGAGCCACAGAGACCACAGCCCAGGGGACAGCGCCCCCTGGAGGTTAATTACATCTGTACGTCTGTTCCTTCTATTCCTGACGTTTCCCCAGAGGCTGATTAACACTTTCAGCCGAACACGCAGAAGAAGAAACACCTTTTAATATCTTTAAATAAACCTGAATATTAATGTATTCAATCAGCTTTTATTGTGAAAGAGTCAGAGACATGAAGGCTTTTACTGTGAAAGAGTCAGATACATGAAGGCTTTTACTGTGAAAGAGTCAGAGACATGAAGGCTTTTACTGTGAAAGAGTCAGAGACATGAAGGCTTTTACTGTGAAAGAGTCAGAGACATGAAGACTTTTACTGTGAAAGAGTCAGAGACATAAAGGCTTTTATTGTGAAAGAGTCAGAGACATAAAGGCTTTTATTGTGAAAGAGTCAGAGACATAAAGGCTTTTATTGTGAAAGAGTCAGAGACATGAAGGCTTTTATTGTGAAAGAGTCAGAGACATGAAGGCTTTTACTGTGAAAGAGTCAGAGACATAAAGGCTTTTACTGTGAAAGAGTCAGAGACATAAAGGCTTTTACTGTGAAATGTTTGTCTCTTATTGTGACGGGTCGGAGGCAGAGATAGTGTTTCTGCAGGAACTCGTTAAAATCCCATTAGAGCCGAGTCCAAACCCAAATAATAATAATTATTATGATTCTAACCTCGGGCTGTAATGACTTTACGATAAAGAGCGGTAGAATTAAAATCGTATTTATAACAGTAACGACTGGAACATCGTTAAAAACTCCTCCGTCCCCGTCATTTTTTATGAATCACATTTTAACAACGGTCCTCGGCTTCGTCCTCGAGGCTTTGCCTCATTCACACGTTCCTGTTTTACAAAACATCTTATCTCCACACGTTCCTCTGAGAGAACAAATGTTCTTATCTCCACACGTTCCTCTGAGAGAACAAATGTTCTTATCTCCACACGTTCCTCTGTGAGAACAAATGTTCTTATCTCCACACGTTCCTCTGTGAGAACAAATGTTCTTATCTCCACACGTTCCTCTGAGAGAACAAATGTTCTTATCTCCACACGTTCCTCTGTGAGAACAAATGTTCTTATCTCCACACGTTCCTCTGAGAGAACAAATGTTCTTATCTCCACACGTTCCTCTGAGAGAACAAATGTTCTTATCTCCACACGTTCCTCTGAGAGAACAAATGTTCTTATCTCCACACGTTCCTCTGAGAGAACAAATGTTCTTATATCAACAAGTTCATATCATCAGAATATCATAAACAAGTTCATTTATTTCTGTAATTCAGCTTAAACTGTGAAACTATTATAATATATATAAATATATATATATATATATATATATATATATATATATATATATATATATATATATATATATATATATATATATAAAACCTAGCAGCCAGTTTGGCCGGTGATGCCTGAGCTAGTGATGGGTCAGTCACGAACGAGTCGGTACAAAGAGCCGGCTCTTTTAAGTGAACGATGAGAGCCGGCTCTTTTAAGTGAACGATGAGAGCCGGCTCTTTTAAGTGAACGACGAGAGCCGGCTCTTTTAAGTGAACGACGAGAGCCGGCTCTTTTAAGTGAACGATGAGAGCCGGCTCTTTTAAGTGAACGATGAGAGCCGGCTCTTTTAAGTGAACGACGAGAGCCGGCTCTTTTAAGTGAACGACGAGAGCCGGCTCTTTTAAGTGAACGATGAGAGCCGGCTCTTTTAAGTGAACGATGAGAGCCGGCTCTTTTAAGTGAACGACGGGAGCCGGCTCTTTTAAGTGAACGATGAGAGCCGGCTCTTTTAAGTGAACGATGGGAGCCGGCTCTTTTAAGTGAACGACGAGAGCCGGCTCTTTTAAGTGAACGACGAGAGCCGGCTCTTTTAAGTGAACGATGAGAGCCGAGCCTCACCGAGCCGTGTTATTTATTTATTTATTTTTTGCATGTTTATGAAGCTCACCGTGCCGCGCTCTCTGCGACGTTCAAGAAACATAGAGAAAGGCAAAGAGTAAACGAGTAAAGAAAATGGCAGCCCGTCCGCGAGGGATGAACCGGCTATTTACACAAATCAAGATCTCTACAAACTTAAACCACTCCATAAATGTAGTCAGCGCATCCAGAGCTTTCAGCCACGTCTTATTTGAGAGAGATCCGCTTCATATGTTCGGTTTTATGGTTAGATAAAGTTACGCTGGGTGTGTGGAGTGAAAACAATGGGATGACGCGTGTGAGCGCATTACAAACGTCCTGGTTTAAGTAATAACTTCAGTTATGTCTGGAGTCTCATGTGTGTGAGCGCATTACAAACGTCCTGGTTCAGTAATAACCTCAGTTATGTCTGGAGTCTCATGTGTGTGAGCGCATTACAAACGTCCTGGTTCAGTAATAACTTCAGTTATGTCTGGAGTCTCATGTGTGTGAGCGCATTACAAACGTCCTGGTTCAGTAATAACTTCAGTTATGTCTGGAGTCTCATGTGTGTGAGCGCATTACAAACGTCCTGGTTCAGTAATAACTTCAGTTATGTCTGGAGTCTCATGTGTGTGAGCGCATTACAAACGTCCTGGTTCAGTAATAACTTCAGTTATGTCTGGAGTCTCATGTGTGTGAGCGCATTACAAACGTCCTGGTTCAGTAATAACTTCAGTTATGTCTGGAGTCTCATGTGTGTGAGCGCATTACAAACGTCCTGGTTCAGTAATAACTTCAGTTATGTCTGGAGTCTCATGTGTGTGAGCGCATTACAAACGTCCTGGTTCAGTAATAACTTCAGTTATGTCTGGAGTCTCATGTGTGTGAGCGCATTACAAACGTCCTGGTTCAGTAATAACCTCAGTTATGTCTGGAGTCTCATGTGTGTGAGCGCATTACAAACATCCTGGTTCAGTAATAACCTCAGTTATGTCTGGAGTCTCATGTGTGTGAGCGCATTACAAACGTCCTGGTTCAGTAATAACTTCAGTTATGTCTGGAGTCTCATGTGTGTGAGCGCATTACAAACGTCCTGGTTTAGTAATAACTTCAGTTATGTCTGGAGTCTCATGTGTGTGAGCGCATTACAAACGTCCTGGTTCAGTAATAACTTCAGTTATGTCTGGAGTCTCATGTGTGTGAGCGCATTACAAACGTCCTGGTTCAGTAATAACTTCAGTTATGTCTGGAGTCTCATGTGTGTGAGCGCATTACAAACGTCCTGGTTTAGTAATAACTTCAGTTATGTCTGGAGTCTCATGCGTGTGAGCGCATTACAAACGTCCTGGTTCAGTAATAACTTCAGTTATGTCTGGAGTCTCATGTGTGTGAGCGCATTACAAACGTCCTGGTTCAGTAATAACTTCAGTTATGTCTGGAGTCTCATGTGTGTGAGCGCATTACAAACGTCCTGGTTCAGTAATAACTTCAGTTATGTCTGGAGTCTCATGTGTGTGAGCGCATTACAAACGTCCTGGTTCAGTAATAACCTCAGTTATGTCTGGAGTCTCATGTGTGTGAGCGCATTACAAACGTCCTGGTTTAGTAATAACTTCAGTTATGTCTGGAGTCTCATGTGTGTGAGCGCATTACAAACGTCCTGGTTCAGTAATAACTTCAGTTATGTCTGGAGTCTCATGTGTGTGAGCGCATTACAAACGTCCTGGTTCAGTAATAACTTCAGTTATGTCTGGAGTCTCATGTGTGTGAGCGCATTACAAACGTCCTGGTTTAAGTAATAACTTCAGTTATGTCTGGAGTCTCATGTGTGTGAGCGCATTACAAACGTCCTGGTTCAGTAATAACTTCAGTCATGTCTGGAGTCTCATGTGTGTGAGCGCATTACAAACGTCCTGGTTCAGTAATAACTTCAGTTATGTCTGGAGTCTCATGTGTGTGAGCGCATTACAAACATCCTGGTTCAGTAATAACCTCAGTTATGTCTGGAGTCTCATGTGTGTGAGCGCATTACAAACGTCCTGGTTCAGTAATAACTTCAGTTATGTCTGGAGTCTCATGTGTGTGAGCGCATTACAAACGTCCTGGTTTAGTAATAACTTCAGTTATGTCTGGAGTCTCATGTGTGTGAGCGCATTACAAACGTCCTGGTTCAGTAATAACTTCAGTTATGTCTGGAGTCTCATGTGTGTGAGCGCATTACAAACGTCCTGGTTCAGTAATAACTTCAGTCATGTTTGGAGTCTCATGTGTGTGAGCGCATTACAAACGTCCTGGTTCAGTAATAACTTCAGTTATGTCTGGAGTCTCATGTGTGTGAGCGCATTACAAACGTCCTGGTTCAGTAATAACTTCAGTTATGTCTGGAGTCTCATGTGTGTGAGCGCATTACAAACGTCCTGGTTTAGTAATAACTTCAGTTATGTCTGGAGTCTCATGCGTGTGAGCGCATTACAAACGTCCTGGTTCAGTAATAACTTCAGTTATGTCTGGAGTCTCATGTGTGTGAGCGCATTACAAACGTCCTGGTTCAGTAATAACTTCAGTTATGTCTGGAGTCTCATGTGTGTGAGCGCATTACAAACGTCCTGGTTCAGTAATAACTTCAGTTATGTCTGGAGTCTCATGTGTGTGAGCGCATTACAAACGTCCTGGTTCAGTAATAACCTCAGTTATGTCTGGAGTCTCATGTGTGTGAGCGCATTACAAACGTCCTGGTTTAGTAATAACTTCAGTTATGTCTGGAGTCTCATGTGTGTGAGCGCATTACAAACGTCCTGGTTCAGTAATAACTTCAGTTATGTCTGGAGTCTCATGTGTGTGAGCGCATTACAAACGTCCTGGTTTAAGTAATAACTTCAGTTATGTCTGGAGTCTCATGTGTGTGAGCGCATTACAAACGTCCTGGTTCAGTAATAACTTCAGTTATGTCTGGAGTCTCATGTGTGTGAGCGCATTACAAACGTCCTGGTTCAGTAATAACTTCAGTTATGTCTGGAGTCTCATGTGTGTGAGCGCATTACAAACGTCCTGGTTCAGTAATAACTTCAGTTATGTCTGGAGTCTCATGTGTGTGAGCGCATTACAAACGTCCTGGTTCAGTAATAACTTCAGTTATGTCTGGAGTCTCATGTGTGTGAGCGCATTACAAACGTCCTGGTTCAGTAATAACTTCAGTTATGTCTGGAGTCTCATGTGTGTGAGCGCATTACAAACGTCCTGGTTTAGTAATAACTTCAGTTATGTCTGGAGTCTCATGTGTGTGAGCGCATTACAAACGTCCTGGTTCAGTAATAACTTCAGTTATGTCTGGAGTCTCATGTGTGTGAGCGCATTACAAACGTCCTGGTTCAGTAATAACTTCAGTTATGTCTGGAGTCTCATGTGTGTGAGCGCATTACAAACGTCCTGGTTCAGTAATAACTTCAGTTATGTCTGGAGTCTCATGTGTGTGAGCGCATTACAAACGTCCTGGTTCAGTAATAACTTCAGTTATGTCTGGAGTCTCATGTGTGTGAGCGCATTACAAACGTCCTGGTTCAGTAATAACCTCAGTTATGTCTGGAGTCTCATGTGTGTGAGCGCATTACAAACGTCCTGCTTCAGTAATAACTTCAGTTATGTCTGGAGTCTCATGTGTGTGAGCGCATTACAAACGTCCTGGTTCAGTAATAACTTCAGTTATGTCTGGAGTCTCATGTGTGTGAGCGCATTACAAACGTCCTGGTTCAGTAATAACTTCAGTTATGTCTGGAGTCTCATGCGTGTGAGCGCATTACAAACGTCCTGGTTCAGTAATAACTTCAGTTATGTCTGGAGTCTCATGTGTGTGAGCGCATTACAAACGTCCTGGTTCAGTAATAACTTCAGTTATGTCTGGAGTCTCATGTGTGTGAGCGCATTACAAACGTCCTGGTTCAGTAATAACTTCAGTTATGTCTGGAGTCTCATGTGTGTGAGCGCATTACAAACGTCCTGGTTCAGTAATAACTTCAGTTATGTCTGGAGTCTCATGTGTGTGAGCGCATTACAAACGTCCTGGTTCAGTAATAACCTCAGTTATGTCTGGAGTCTCATGTGTGTGAGCGCATTACAAACGTCCTGCTTCAGTAATAACTTCAGTTATGTCTGGAGTCTCATGTGTGTGAGCGCATTACAAACGTCCTGGTTCAGTAATAACTTCAGTTATGTCTGGAGTCTCATGTGTGTGAGCGCATTACAAACGTCCTGGTTCAGTAATAACTTCAGTTATGTCTGGAGTCTCATGTGTGTGAGCGCATTACAAACGTCCTGGTTCAGTAATAACTTCAGTTATGTCTGGAGTCTCATGTGTGTGAGCGCATTACAAACGTCCTGGTTTAAGTAATAACTTCAGTTATGTTTGGAGTCTCATGTGTGTGAGCGCATTACAAACGTCCTGGTTCAGTAATAACTTCAGTTATGTCTGGAGTCTCATGTGTGTGAGCGCATTACAAACGTCCTGGTTCAGTAATAACTTCAGTTATGTCTGGAGTCTCATGTGTGTGAGCGCATTACAAACGTCCTGGTTTAGTAATAACTTCAGTTATGTCTGGAGTCTCATGTGTGTGAGCGCATTACAAACGTCCTGGTTCAGTAATAACCTCAGTTATGTCTGGAGTCTCATGTGTGTGAGCGCATTACAAACGTCCTGCTTCAGTAATAACTTCAGTTATGTCTGGAGTCTCATGCGTGTGAGCGCATTACAAACGTCCTGGTTCAGTAATAACTTCAGTTATGTCTGGAGTCTCATGTGTGTGAGCGCATTACAAACGTCCTGGTTCAGTAATAACTTCAGTTATGTCTGGAGTCTCATGTGTGTGAGCGCATTACAAACGTCCTGGTTTAAGTAATAACTTCAGTTATGTTTGGAGTCTCATGTGTGTGAGCGCATTACAAACGTCCTGGTTCAGTAATAACTTCAGTTATGTTTGGAGTCTCATGTGTGTGAGCGCATTACAAACGTCCTGGTTCAGTAATAACTTCAGTTATGTTTGGAGTCTCATGTGTGTGAGCGCATTACAAACGTCCTGGTTCAGTAATAACTTCAGTTATGTCTGGAGTCTCATGTGTGTGAGCGCATTACAAACGTCCTGGTTCAGTAATAACTTCAGTTATGTCTGGAGTCTCATGTGTGTGAGCGCATTACAAACGTCCTGGTTCAGTAATAACTTCAGTTATGTCTGGAGTCTGTAACTCTCTCTCAGCCTGAGGCTCCAGCAGCTCACGGAGGTGGAGCAGAGGGACGGAGGCGGAGCAGAGGGACGGAGGCGGAGCAGAGGGACGGAGGTGGAGCAGAGGGACGGAGGCGGAGCAGAGGGACGGAGGTGGAGCAGAGGGACGGAGGTGGAGCATTTTGACTGTAAATAAAAGAGCACATACATGAAACTAATGGCAGCTTTAAAAGTGTATGTTGCTGTAATAAACAACGGCTCCACCACCTCATGCCTGAAGACAGCACAGACCACTATGAGCCAATATCACATTATTATAGCAACTAATACAATTAATTCCTCTTTTCTTTTTCATTTCTTTCTTGATTATAGTTGTTTTGTGCAGGGAGCAGTAGAGAGGCTCATTTAACAAGCCATGAATCCAAATCTCTCCTAAATTTAAAGTGTATGAATTAAAAAAAACATGTGGGAGCCAAAAGAGTCGGCTCTTTTTGGTGAGCCGATCCAAATGATCCGGTTCACCAAAAATAGCTGAAAATCCCATCACTAGCATGAGCCAATCATGCACATCATGTCAGAGACGCTCTGGGTTTGTCCCCTCCGTCCTACATGTCCCATGAACACTCCTGGGACGTTTTAGATCCTATTGGCTGCAGATGGGATGAGAGGACTGAGCTGGACAGCCAAATAAACTCAAATGTTGCGGTGGTTAGAACAAACGTCAGGATCAGGAAGAAGTGAGAAGAGGAAGGAGCCAGAAGGAAGTTCAGTTGAAGATGTATAGTTACGTTTATAACAGTTTATAACGTGTATAGTCTGTTCTGTGTATCGCACTTTCTGTGCGTTTTTCATGCACTGTTAATAAAATGATCACATTTTCATCCAGTGGCATTCATAAGCTCTTACTTTCACAACGTACAAATGTGTCTAATGGAAATTCTGGCTAGTGATCAAAAAAGTTAATTTCAAACCCTGTATATATATATATATATATATATATATATATATATATATATATATATATATATATGTGTGTGTATATATATATATATATATATATATATATATATATATATATATATATATATATATATATATATGTGTGTGTGTGTGTATATATATATATATATATATATATATATATATACAGGGTTTGAAATTAACTTTTTTCATGATATTCTATGATGAGCGCCTGTATATTTGTTTATATTAAATCATGTATTAACTAATTCCAAAATGTAAATATAAGTATAATAAATTAAGATGCGTTTTTTCAATAAGTTGGAAATATCACTTGTACTTTTAGTAAAGTACTAATGTATTTCTGCTAAAACCTTTAATGGTGTTTCATTATGTAGTGCAGACCAACCTGCCCCGTCTACTCCTCCTGGGAGCCCCCCTACTCCATTGAGCGCCCCCGTCCCCCGCGGTATAATAAGGTCTATTGTTCAAAATAGAAAGCGCTCCGTCAGGACCAAAACTATCTGGTGCATTTGTGAGAATCGAGCACGGTCACATTTACAATGATCTTATTTCCTTTTATAATCTTGATTTGATGTTTTTAACTGAGACGTGGCCGGATCAGAACACAGAGAACGCTGTCCTGATTGAGTGTACCCCCCCCCCCCTAATTTTAACTTTATGTCTGAATTAAGACAAAATCAGAGGGGTGGGGGTGTTTGCTCCCTATTTAGGGACAATCTATCCTGCCACAAACTGTCATTTGGGGAGTTTTCATCGTTTGAGTCTGTGTCATTTAAAATGAAGATGCAACAATCTGCCATACTTTATATTGTTTATATATATATATATATATATTATATATATACTTTATATTGTTTATATATATATATATTATATATATACTTTATATTGTTTATATATATATATATTATATATATACTTTATATTGTTTATATATATATATATTATATATACTTTATATTGTTTATATATATATATATATATTATATATATACTTTATATTGTTTATATATATATATATATTATATATATACTTTATATTGTTTATATTGTTCTTTTATTGATGATTTTACTGCAACAGAATTGGACTCCTTGATCATTACGGGAGATCTGAACGTTCATGTGGATGTTCTGAAAGACACAAAAGAACTTAATGCTGCCCTTGAAACGTTTGGTTTAACTCATGAGTCCGAGCCCCCCCATAACAGAGCCCCCCCCCCCATAACAGAGCCCCCCCCCCATAACAGAGGACACAGTCTGGACGTCTTTCTTACAAAGGTGTTAACATTTCTAATGGGAATGTCGTTGACGTTGTGTTATCATTTTTGTGTTTTCTTTGAACTTTCTGTTGCGCTGAAGCCAGCGGTTCAGAATCAGAATCAGAATCAGGATCAGAATCAGGATCAGAATCAGGATCAGAATCAGAATCAGAATGGGGGGGACATTGGTGACGATACCGTGAGAGTGAGGCGGGCAGAGGGAGGGGGGGACATTGGTGAAGATACAGTGAGAGTGAGGCGGGCAGAGGGAGGGGGGGACATTGGTGAAGATACCGTGAGAGTGAGGCGGGCAGAGGGAGGGGGGGGACATTGGTGAAGATACAGTGAGAGTGAGGCGGGCAGAGGGAGGGGGGGGACATTGGTGAAGATACCGTGAGAGTGAGGCGGGCAGAGGGAGGGGGGGCCATTGGTGAAGATACAGTGAGAGTGAGGCGGACAGAGCGAGGGGGGGTCAGGGCAGGTCATGTATGGTGTTATGTCGGAGGCTCCTGGCCCTGGAGTGTTGTGTATGTCTAATGGCCGTAGCGTGTCCTTGTGGGGGGTTTACGTTGCACAGGAGAGATAACGGCACAGCTCTGGAGTCCTTGGAGAAAACATTCTTAAACGTATTCATTATCGTCCGCGTTCATGTAAAACGTGGGTCTGCGGTGGTTCAGAAAAGACTCATAAAAGTTTAACAGTTTATGGAGATGATTAGATCTGAAGACTCTCCCGTTCCGATGTTGATCATTTGTTGAGCTCTCATACGTCAGGTGTTTTAAATGTCTGGGACACCACGGCCCCTGTCAAGGTTAAAATGGTTCAAAATAAGCAAAAGGCCCCATGGAGACGTGATCCTGTCAGGGCCCAGAAACGGAGAGCCGGGGCCGAACCAACATGCACGTGTTCAACCAGACTCTGCGTAGAGAGGTGATGAGTGTGTGTGTGTGTGTGTGTGTGTGTGTGTGTGCATGTATGTGTCTGTATATATGGTTTATGGAGCCAATTGACCTGACTACTCACCAGCACTACGAGAACCTAAGGGGATTAGCAGGACTATGCTACGGTCCTCATAAACCAAGATTTTGTATTTTAATTTTTAGCATATAAAGAGCATAATTTCATTGTTTTTCTGAAGTCCTTTTAATGCTCAATGATAATATATCATGCACATATCAAGTTTTTTTAAATTCTTAGCTTTTAAAGACCATAAATTGAAAGTTTATTTGACGTCCATATAATACCCCAACCTGACTTCTTGTGTATGGAGTGTATGATGTGCTCCCCCTACCCTACTCTGGCGGTATTGAAGGCTCCATTGTGATTGGTTCTTTATGGGGACACGTGCGGGATATGTGTCCGGGCATGTTGAGTGATTTCGGAAGACATCTAATGGTAATGCGAAGAAGAAGGACCAAGAGAAAGTTCACTCCAAAGAAGACAAGAAAATATATTGGTAAGTATCTAGTCCTTGTTAAATATACGTTATCAAGTATTTTCTGAATGGAACTTAGCCCCGGCCTGGAGGATTTATCCCCGGGCTGGATGATATGGGGACCGGGCTATTGGGTTTTGGAGCTGGCTGTGGAACTTAGCCCCAGCCTTGGTGAGTTTTCCCCGGCCTGGATGAGTTGGGGGGTGTAGTCCGAGGAGGGGTGCTTAAGAGTGGGTCCGAGATGTGGGCTGTGTGTCCCCGGAGGTCCAGAGGAGTCAGGGGGGCGAGTGTGTGCAAGTAGGGCCGGGGTAGGAGTGCCCTGAGCCGGGTAGTGTAAGTGGAGTAGAGGGTGGGTCATTGTGGTGGATGTCGGTGCGGAGCTGGTAGCTTTAGGAGCAGGCTGGTCAGAGGAGGTCCAGAGGAGCCAGGGGGGCGAGTGTGTGCACGTAGGCCGGGGTAGGAGTGCCCTGAGCCGGGTAGTGTAAGTGGAGTAGAGGGTGGGTCATTGTGGTGGATGTCGGTGCGGAGCTGGTAGCTTTAGGAGCAGGCTGGTCAGAGGAGGTCCAGAGGAGCCAGGGGGGCGAGTGTGTGCACGTAGGCCGGGGTAGGAGTGCCCTGAGCCGGGTAGTGTAAGTGGAGTAGAGGGTGGGTCATTGTGGTGGATGTCGGTGCGGAGCTGGTAGCTTTAGGAGCAGGCTGGTCAGAGGAGGTCCAGAGGAGCCAGGGGGGCGAGTGTGTGCACGTAGGCCGGGGTAGGAGTGCCCTGAGCCGGGTAGTGTAAGTGGAGTAGAGGGTGGGTCATTGTGGTGGATGTCGGTGCGGAGCTGGTAGCTTTAGGAGCAGGCTGGTCAGAGGAGGTCCAGAGGAGCCAGGGGGGCGAGTGTGTGCACGTAGGCCGGGGTAGGAGTGCCCTGAGCCGGGTAGTGTAAGTGGAGTAGAGGGTGGGTCATTGTGGTGGATGTCGGTGCGGAGCTGGTAGCTTTAGGAGCAGGCTGGTCAGAGGAGGTCCAGAGGAGCCAGGGGGGCGAGTGTGTGCACGTAGGCCGGGGTAGGAGTGCCCTGAGCCGGGTAGTGTAAGTGGAGTAGAGGGTGGGTCATTGTGGTGGATGTCGGTGCGGGGCTGGTAGCTTTAGGAGCAGGCTGTGGAACTTAGCCCCAGCCTTGGTGAGTTTTCCCCGGCCCTGATGAGTTGGGGACCGGGGTATTGGGTTTAGGAGCTGGCTGTGGAACTTAGCCCCAGCCTGGGTGGTTCTTTGTAGGTTCAAGTATTGTCTGTTTATCTTTCAGAGTGACACTGGGAAGGACCAAAGGCAGGAGATGGCACAAGAAAAAAACAACCCAGACTCAGACCCAGACTATGTGGGTGATGAAGATTTAGATGAGCTCCCCCATCCAAATATATGGCTGACACAAAAGTCGGATACAAGTCTTGCTCCTGCTTCTAGTGCACCGGGAACCAGCCAGCAAGGTAGTTCTTCATACACCTCAGAGTTGCATTCAGAGAATGGTCCACGAAGAGGAGACCCACAGCGGACAAGTTCCATAAATTACTGCTTTGTCTGCGGTAAGCCCCAGAAGAAAATATCGAGACATCTTAAAACACACAAGACCAATGCAGAGATTGTACAAGTCTTTTCCCTTACTGATGTCAAGGAGCGCAACAAACGGATTGAAAAAATTAGGAATAAAGGGAACTTTTTACATAATCAAGCAGTATTACAAAGTGGGAAAGGGCAATTGAAAGTGAAGCGACGATGCAAAAAAAAAGCTTTGGATGGAAAGTTTATTCACTGCATGTATTGTCAAGGCATGTTTCTCCGCAAAGAACTATGGAGGCATACTCGCAGGTGCCCTCACAAACCCGAAGATGCAAACCAAGAAGAGACGTCTGGAAGGAGAAGGATCCTCGGCTCTGCATCAGCTCAGGATGCCGCCTTATGTGCGCAAATCTCGGGTGGGGTTTGGAAGCTTCTCAGTGTTATGAACGTGGATGAAGTTGGATCAGTTGTGCGAAATGACTTCTGTATTCTCCAGTTTGCCCAGTCACTTTACAACATTCATGGACAGGATACAACAAAGTATGAATACATAAGACAAAAACTGAGAGAAGTGGGACGTCTGCTGCTGTGCTTGCGGACAGATTTCTCTGTGCCGACCCTGGAAGATGCTGTTAGGCCTGCAAACTTTGAGAAAGTGGTACAAGCGGTCAAAAAGGTAGCAGGTTTTAATGATGACAATCTTTCGTACAAAACCCCGAGCCTTGCTCTTAAACTCGGCCACACACTGAATAAGATCTGCGACATCATCCACTGCCGGGGCTTGATGGCAGAAGATGAGAAGCTGGTGAAGTATACTGAAACATTTAAGAAGTTGCTCAGTACCAAGTGGAAAGAATATGTATCTCACAATGCCCTTAACACACTGAGTGATGCCAAGTTTAATAAACCGTTAACCTTACCATTCACTGAAGATGTTGTGAAACTTCACAAGTTTTTGGAAAAGGCAGCAGAAGAGGCCACAAGCAAACTGCAAGAAACAGATGATGCTCAAACTTATGCCCGTCTTGCCATGGTGTTGCTCACACAAATCATTGTGTTCAACCGTCGGCGAGCTGGAGAGGTTTCCAAAATGCCTCTGAAACATTTTCTGGAGAGGGATAATCAACAACTTCATGCGGATGTAAGCCTTGGTTTATCGGACACAGAAAAGAAGCTCTGCCGGTATCTAAGTCGCGTGGAAATTATGGGTAAAAGAGGGAGAAAAGTTGCAGTTCTTCTCCCCCGACCTGTTGTCAATGGTCTTACACTACTCACAAATAAGAGGAAAGAATGTGGTGTGTCTCCCTCAAACCCATTCTTATTTGCACGACCCAAAGCACCAACCCATTATAGAGGAAGTGACTGCCTGAGACGTTTCTCCACACAGTGCGACACAAAGTACCCCGAGCACCTCCGGTCGACGGGTCTCAGGAAACATGTGGCCACGCTATCTCAAGTCTTAAACCTCCAGGAGAATGAGCTGGATCAGGTGGCAGACTTCCTTGGACATGATATCCGCGTACACAGGGAATTCTACAGACTGCCTGTTCCAACAACACAACTTGCAAAGATATCCAAAGTATTGCTTTTAATGGAGAAGGGATCCATTTCCTCGCTAAAAGGAAAGACGCTGGAGGAGATTGAACTTGAAGGTTTGTTAAATGTATCTCTTATCTGGGTGTGCATGTAGGGCCGGGGTAGGAGTGCCCTGAGCCGGGTAGTGTAAGTGGAGTAGAGGGTGGGTCATTGTGGTGGATGTCGGTGCGGAGCTGGTAGCTTTAGGAGCAGGCTGGTCAGAGGAGGTCCAGAGGAGCCAGGGGGGCGAGTGTGTGCACGTAGGCCGGGGTTGGAGTGCCCTGAGCCGGGTAGTGTAAGTGGAGTAGAGGGTGGGTCATTGTGGTGGATGTCGGTGCGGGGCTGGTAGCTTTAGGAGCCGGCTGGGGATCTTAGCCCCAGCCTTGGTGAGTTTTCCCAGGCCTGGTGGCTTTAGGAGCGGGCTGATTGAATTGAATCCCCCTTTTGTTTTTAGATGAAATTCCCATCAGTGCAGATGAGGCCGAAGAGGAGAGTCACAGTGACTCGGGGGACTCTGCTGAGAAACAAGCGGCAACTGTGGTTATAGATGATGACCCGATCGACATAGCTGATGGAGATACCTCTGATTTTGAAGGCAAGTTCTTCTGTTTACTCTTGTAGTAGTCTTGCTCTGACTTATTCACATTGTTTTGTTTAAATTAATTCCTAATTTTCCTTTTCAGAGGCAGCACAGAGGCCTGCAAAGCAACCTGGACCAAAACGCAGAGTGACAAAAAGAGCATGGTCAAAGACTGAAGAAGCAGCTGTAATGCGGCATTTTAAAAAACACATCAAGAGAGGAAAACTGGCCACAAAAAATGAAGTAACTCAGTGTAAGCAAGCAGAAATGGCCTTAAGTCAGAGAACACTGCAGAATATAAGAGACTTTGTGAGAAATCGTGGACTAGCACGTAAAAGACAACTAAAGGTAAAAGATGGATAAGCATGGAGTGTATGTATGAAGAACATTAAAACTTTTCCAGCCTCTAATTGTGGTTCATCCATCCATCCATTTTCTCCCACTTGTCCGTTGCCGGGTCGTGGAGGCAGCCGTTGGAGCTGCCCAAATCACATAGCACCAGTCCCCTATGGCTCCTCCTGCAGGTGGTGGGTCCTCGGAAGTACGGCCTCATGGTTCCAAACGGGCCTGTTGGTCTCTCATAGGGGAATTGTGGTTCAGTTATGTTTAAAGTCCTCATAATTCATCTTTGGTCCTCATGAACCACCTTCTGGTCGGTGGCTGTGTATAGACAACCGTAGCTGATACAAGGATGTTAAATAGACCTAAATTTTTTTCAGATTTTTTACAGTTAGTCTATCCAGAGCTTATCTCTCTAGGACCTTGGGAAACCATAGTCCTCTTAAACCACACCAGGGTTGGTTTTTCCAAAAGGTCAACATAAACCATAAAACCACGTATGTGTGCGTGTGTGCGCATGTGCGTGTGTGTGCGTGTGTGCATGTATGTGTGTGTGTGCACGTGCGTGTGTTTGGGGCAGCTTGACTGAAACGCTGTTGTGTTTTCAGGTCAGCGTGATGGTTTCAGGATGTGTGTGTGCATGTGCATGCGTGTGTGTGTGTGTGTGCATGTATGTGAGTGCGCGTGTGTGCGCATGTGCGTGTGTGTATGTATGTGTGTGTGTGCACGTGTGTGTGTTTGTGGCAGCTTGACTGAAACGCTGTTGTGTTTTGGTGAAGCCTTTGAAGCGTTGCCTTGTCAGCGTTTGTCGTCCACGCTCTTCTTCTGTGGTTTTCTGCCGAGTGTGGCGTTCTTCTTCTTCTTCTTCTTCTTCTTCTTCTTCTTCTTCTTCTTCTTCTTCTTCTTCTGTGGTTTTTCTGTGGAGCTCAGGAGTTTTCACTTCATTAAAATCCCACGGTTCCGCCTCCGACGCATCAATTATACATCAGTCAGTCCGGGACCTCAGACCGAGGCTGCTGCTGTGCTCATGAGCCAAACACCAAGGCCTGTCTGTGGGAGGGTCCTGGTCCGGTCCTGCTCCTGGTCCGGTCCTGCTCCTGGTCCGGTCCTGCTCCTGGTCTGGTCCGGTCCTGCTCCTGGTCCGGTCCTGCTCCTGGTCCGGTCCTGCTCCTGGTCCGGTCCTGCTCCTGGTCCGGTCCTGCTCCTGCTCCTGGTCCGGTCCTGCTCCTGGTCTGGTCCGGTCCTGCTCCTGGTCCGGTCCTGCTCCTGGTCTGGTCTGGTCCTGCTCCTGGTCCGGTCCTGCTCCTGGTCCGGTCCTGCTCCTGGTCTGGTCTGGTCCTGCTCCTGGTCCGGTCCTGCTCCTGGTCCGGTCCTGCTCCTGGTCTGGTCCGGTCCTGCTCCTGGTCCGGTCCTGCTCCTGGTCCGGTCCTGCTCCTGCTCCTGGTCCGGTCCTGCTCCTGGTCCGGTCCTGCTCCTGGTCTGGTCTGGTCCTGCTCCTGGTCCGGTCCTGCTCCTGGTCCGGTCCTGCTCCTGGTCTGGTCTGGTCCTGCTCCTGGTCCGGTCCTGCTCCTGGTCCGGTCCTGCTCCTGGTCTGGTCCGGTCCTGCTCCTGGTCCGGTCCTGCTCCTGGTCCGGTCCTGCTCCTGCTCCTGGTCCTGCTCCTGCTCCTGGTCTGGTCCTGGTAAATGGTCTCAACTTCTATAGCGTTTTTCCACCTTCATTAGGTACTCGAACCTCTCACCCGTTCACACACCAGTGTACGCAGTAGTATGTAGTATAAGTAGTAGTATGTAGTATACGCAGTAGTATGTAGTATAAGTAGTAGTATGTAGTATAAGCAGTAGTATGTAGTATAAGTAGTAGTATGTAGTATACGCAGTAGTATGTAGTATAAGCAGTAGTATGTAGTATACGCAGTAGTATGTAGTATACGCAGTAGTATGTAGTATACGCAGTAGTATGTAGTATAAGCAGTAGTATGTAGTATACGCAGTAGTATGTAGTATACGCAGTAGTATGTAGTATAAGTAGTAGTATGTAGTATAAGCAGTAGTATGTAGTATAAGTAGTAGTATGTAGTATACGCAGTAGTATGTAGTATAAGCAGTAGTATGTAGTATAAGTAGTAGTATGTAGTATAAGTAGTAGTATGTAGTATAAGCAGTAGTATGTAGTATACGCAGTAGTATGTAGTATAAGTAGTAGTATGTAGTATAAGTAGTAGTATGTAGTATAAGCAGTAGTATGTAGTATACGCAGTAGTATGTAGTATAAGTAGTAGTATGTAGTATAAGTAGTAGTATGTAGTATAAGCAGTAGTATGTAGTATAAGTAGTAGTATGTAGTATACGCAGTAGTATGTAGTATAAGCAGTAGTATGTAGTATACGCAGTAGTATGTAGTATAAGTAGTAGTATGTAGTATACGCAGTAGTATGTAGTATAAGTAGTAGTATGTAGTATACGCAGTAGTATGTAGTATAAGTAGTAGTATGTAGTATAAGTAGTAGTATGTAGTATAAGCAGTAGTATGTAGTATACGCAGTAGTATGTAGTATAAGTAGTAGTATGTAGTATAAGCAGTAGTATGTAGTATAAGTAGTAGTATGTAGTATACGCAGTAGTATGTAGTATAAGCAGTAGTATGTAGTATAAGTAGTAGTATGTAGTATAAGTAGTAGTATGTAGTATACGCAGTAGTATGTAGTATAAGTAGTAGTATGTAGTATAAGCAGTAGTATGTAGTATACGCAGTAGTATGTAGTATAAGTAGTAGTATGTAGTATAAGCAGTAGTATGTAGTATACGCAGTAGTATGTAGTATAAGTAGTAGTATGTAGTATAAGTAGTAGTATGTAGTATAAGTAGTAGTATGTAGTATACGCAGTAGTATGTAGTATAAGCAGTAGTATGTAGTATAAGTAGTAGTATGTAGTATAAGTAGTAGTATGTAGTATAAGCAGTAGTATGTAGTATACGCAGTAGTATGTAGTATACGCAGTAGTATGTAGTATACGCAGTAGTATGTAGTATAAGCA
This sequence comes from Proterorhinus semilunaris, assembly GCA_021464625.1. Lineage (NCBI taxonomy): Eukaryota > Metazoa > Chordata > Actinopteri > Gobiiformes > Gobiidae > Proterorhinus > Proterorhinus semilunaris. Next base: position 176,763 of record JAJBBP010000038.1, on the reverse strand, counting down.
GTAGTATGTAGTATACGCAGTAGTATGTAGTATAAGTAGTAGTATGTAGTATAAGCAGTAGTATGTAGTATAAGTAGTAGTATGTAGTATACGCAGTAGTATGTAGTATAAGCAGTAGTATGTAGTATAAGTAGTAGTATGTAGTATAAGTAGTAGTATGTAGTATAAGCAGTAGTATGTAGTATACGCAGTAGTATGTAGTATAAGTAGTAGTATGTAGTATAAGTAGTAGTATGTAGTATAAGCAGTAGTATGTAGTATACGCAGTAGTATGTAGTATAAGTAGTAGTATGTAGTATAAGTAGTAGTATGTAGTATAAGCAGTAGTATGTAGTATAAGTAGTAGTATGTAGTATACGCAGTAGTATGTAGTATAAGCAGTAGTATGTAGTATACGCAGTAGTATGTAGTATAAGTAGTAGTATGTAGTATACGCAGTAGTATGTAGTATAAGCAGTAGTATGTAGTATACGCAGTAGTATGTAGTATAAGTAGTAGTATGTAGTATACGCAGTAGTATGTAGTATAAGTAGTAGTATGTAGTATACGCAGTAGTATGTAGTATAAGTAGTAGTATGTAGTATAAGTAGTAGTATGTAGTATAAGCAGTAGTATGTAGTATACGCAGTAGTATGTAGTATAAGTAGTAGTATGTAGTATAAGCAGTAGTATGTAGTATAAGTAGTAGTATGTAGTATACGCAGTAGTATGTAGTATAAGCAGTAGTATGTAGTATAAGTAGTAGTATGTAGTATAAGTAGTAGTATGTAGTATACGCAGTAGTATGTAGTATAAGTAGTAGTATGTAGTATAAGCAGTAGTATGTAGTATACGCAGTAGTATGTAGTATAAGTAGTAGTATGTAGTATAAGCAGTAGTATGTAGTATACGCAGTAGTATGTAGTATAAGTAGTAGTATGTAGTATAAGTAGTAGTATGTAGTATAAGTAGTAGTATGTAGTATAAGTAGTAGTATGTAGTATACGCAGTAGTATGTTGTATAAGCAGTAGTATGTAGTATAAGTAGTAGTATGTAGTATAAGTAGTAGTATGTAGTATACGCAGTAGTATGTAGTATACGCAGTAGTATGTAGTATAAGCAGTAGTATGTAGTATAAGTAGTAGTATGTAGTATAAGCAGTAGTATGTAGTATACGCAGTAGTATGTAGTATAAGTAGTAGTATGTAGTATAACTAGTAGTATGTAGTATAAGCAGTAGTATGTAGTATAAGTAGTAGTATGTAGTATACGCAGTAGTATGTAGTATAAGCAGTAGTATGTAGTATAAGTAGTAGTATGTAGTATAAGTAGTAGTATGTAGTATAAGCAGTAGTATGTAGTATAAGTAGTAGTATGTAGTATAAGTAGTAGTATGTAGTATAAGTAGTAGTATGTAGTATACGCAGTAGTATGTAGTATAAGCAGTAGTATGTAGTATACGCAGTAGTATGTAGTATAAGTAGTAGTATGTAGTATACGCAGTAGTATGTAGTATAAGTAGTAGTATGTAGTATAAGTAGTAGTATGTAGTATAAGCAGTAGTATGTAGTATAAGTAGTAGTATGTAGTATACGCAGTAGTATGTAGTATACGCAGTAGTATGTAGTATAAGCAGTAGTATGTAGTATACGCAGTAGTATGTAGTATAAGTAGTAGTATGTAGTATAAGTAGTAGTATGTAGTATAAGCAGTAGTATGTAGTATACGCAGTAGTATGTAGTATAAGTAGTAGTATGTAGTATACGCAGTAGTATGTAGTATAAGCAGTAGTATGTAGTATACGCAGTAGTATGTAGTATAAGTAGTAGTATGTAGTATAAGTAGTAGTATGTAGTATAAGTAGTAGTATGTAGTATAAGCAGTAGTATGTAGTATAAGTAGTAGTATGTAGTATACGCAGTAGTATGTAGTATAAGCAGTAGTATGTAGTATACGCAGTAGTATGTAGTATAAGTAGTAGTATGTAGTATAAGCAGTAGTATGTAGTATACGCAGTAGTATGTAGTATAAGTAGTAGTATGTAGTATAAGCAGTAGTATGTAGTATACGCAGTAGTATGTAGTATAAGTAGTAGTATGTAGTATAAGTAGTAGTATGTAGTATAAGTAGTAGTATGTAGTATAAGCAGTAGTATGTAGTATACGCAGTAGTATGTAGTATAAGCAGTAGTATGTAGTATACGCAGTAGTATGTAGTATAAGTAGTAGTATGTAGTATAAGTAGTAGTATGTAGTATAAGTAGTAGTATGTAGTATAAGCAGTAGTATGTAGTATAAGTAGTAGTATGTAGTATAAGTAGTAGTATGTAGTATAAGTAGTAGTATGTAGTATAAGTAGTAGTATGTAGTATAAGCAGTAGTATGTAGTATAAGTAGTAGTATGTAGTATACGCAGTAGTATGTAGTATAAGCAGTAGTATGTAGTATACGCAGTAGTATGTAGTATAAGTAGTAGTATGTAGTATACACAGTAGTATGCAGTATACGCAGTAGTATGTAGTATAAGCAGTAGTATGTAGTATACGCAGTAGTATGTAGTATAAGTAGTAGTATGTAGTATAAGTAGTAGTATGTAGTATAAGCAGTAGTATGTAGTATAAGTAGTAGTATGTAGTATACGCAGTAGTATGTAGTATACGCAGTAGTATGTAGTATAAGCAGTAGTATGTAGTATACGCAGTAGTATGTAGTATAAGTAGTAGTATGTAGTATAAGTAGTAGTATGTAGTATAAGCAGTAGTATGTAGTATACGCAGTAGTATGTAGTATAAGTAGTAGTATGTAGTATAAGCAGTAGTATGTAGTATACGCAGTAGTATGTAGTATAAGTAGTAGTATGTAGTATAAGCAGTAGTATGTAGTATAAGTAGTAGTATGTAGTATACGCAGTAGTATGTAGTATACGCAGTAGTATGTAGTATACGCAGTAGTATGTAGTATAAGCAGTAGTATGTAGTATACGCAGTAGTATGTAGTATAAGCAGTAGTATGTAGTATAAGCAGTAGTATGTAGTATACGCAGTAGTATGTAGTATAAGCAGTAGTATGTAGTATACGCAGTAGTATGTAGTATAAGCAGTAGTATGTAGTATACGCAGTAGTATGTAGTATAAGCAGTAGTATGTAGTATACGCAGTAGTATGTAGTATAAGCAGTAGTATGTAGTATACGCAGTAGTATGTAGTATAAGCAGTAGTATGTAGTATACGCAGTAGTATGTAGTATAAGCAGTAGTATGTAGTATACGCAGTAGTATGTAGTATAAGCAGTAGTATGTAGTATAAGCAGTAGTATGTAGTATACGCAGTAGTATGTAGTATAAGCAGTAGTATGTAGTATAAGCAGTAGTATGTAGTATACGCAGTAGTATGTAGTATAAGCAGTAGTATGTAGTATACGCAGTAGTATGTAGTATAAGTAGTAGTATGTAGTATACGCAGTAGTATGTAGTATAAGCAGTAGTATGTAGTATAAGTAGTAGTATGTAGTATAAGTAGTAGTATGTAGTATAAGCAGTAGTATGTAGTATACGCAGTAGTATGTAGTATAAGTAGTAGTATGTAGTATAAGTAGTAGTATGTAGTATAAGCAGTAGTATGTAGTATACGCAGTAGTATGTAGTATAAGTAGTAGTATGCAGTATAAGCAGTAGTATGTAGTATACGCAGTAGTATGTAGTATAAGCAGTAGTATGTAGTATAAGCAGTAGTATGTAGTATAAGCAGTAGTATGTAGTATACGCAGTAGTATGTAGTATAAGCAGTAGTATGTAGTATAAGTAGTAGTATGTAGTATAAGTAGTAGTATGTAGTATACGCAGTAGTATGTAGTATAAGCAGTAGTATGTAGTATACGCAGTAGTATGTAGTATAAGTAGTAGTATGTAGTATACGCAGTAGTATGTAGTATAAGCAGTAGTATGTAGTATAAGTAGTAGTATGTAGTATAAGTAGTAGTATGTAGTATAAGCAGTAGTATGTAGTATACGCAGTAGTATGTAGTATAAGTAGTAGTATGTAGTATAAGTAGTAGTATGTAGTATAAGCAGTAGTATGTAGTATACGCAGTAGTATGTAGTATAAGTAGTAGTATGTAGTATAAGTAGTAGTATGTAGTATAAGCAGTAGTATGTAGTATAAGTAGTAGTATGTAGTATACGCAGTAGTATGTAGTATACGCAGTAGTATGTAGTATAAGTAGTAGTATGTAGTATAAGTAGTAGTATGTAGTATAAGTAGTAGTATGTAGTATAAGTAGTAGTATGTAGTATAAGCAGTAGTATGTAGTATACGCAGTAGTATGTAGTATAAGTAGTAGTATGTAGTATAAGTAGTAGTATGTAGTATACGCAGTAGTATGTAGTATAAGTAGTAGTATGTAGTATACGCAGTAGTATGTAGTATAAGCAGTAGTATGTAGTATACGCAGTAGTATGTAGTATAAGTAGTAGTATGTAGTATACGCAGTAGTATGTAGTATAAGTAGTAGTATGTAGTATAAGTAGTAGTATGTAGTATAAGCAGTAGTATGTAGTATAAGTAGTAGTATGTAGTATACGCAGTAGTATGTAGTATACGCAGTAGTATGTAGTATAAGCAGTAGTATGTAGTATACGCAGTAGTATGTAGTATAAGTAGTAGTATGTAGTATAAGTAGTAGTATGTAGTATAAGCAGTAGTATGTAGTATACGCAGTAGTATGTAGTATAAGTAGTAGTATGTAGTATAAGCAGTAGTATGTAGTATACGCAGTAGTATGTAGTATAAGTAGTAGTATGTAGTATACGCAGTAGTATGTAGTATACGCAGTAGTATGTAGTATACGCAGTAGTATGTAGTATAAGTAGTAGTATGTAGTATAAGCAGTAGTATGTAGTATAAGTAGTAGTATGTAGTATACGCAGTAGTATGTAGTATAAGTAGTAGTATGTAGTATAAGTAGTAGTATGTAGTATAAGCAGTAGTATGTAGTATAAGTAGTAGTATGTAGTATACGCAGTAGTATGTAGTATAAGCAGTAGTATGTAGTATACGCAGTAGTATGTAGTATAAGTAGTAGTATGTAGTATAAGCAGTAGTATGTAGTATACGCAGTAGTATGTAGTATAAGTAGTAGTATGTAGTATAAGCAGTAGTATGTAGTATACGCAGTAGTATGTAGTATAAGTAGTAGTATGTAGTATAAGTAGTAGTATGTAGTATAAGTAGTAGTATGTAGTATAAGCAGTAGTATGTAGTATACGCAGTAGTATGTAGTATAAGCAGTAGTATGTAGTATACGCAGTAGTATGTAGTATAAGTAGTAGTATGTAGTATAAGTAGTAGTATGTAGTATAAGTAGTAGTATGTAGTATAAGCAGTAGTATGTAGTATAAGTAGTAGTATGTAGTATAAGTAGTAGTATGTAGTATAAGTAGTAGTATGTAGTATAAGTAGTAGTATGTAGTATAAGCAGTAGTATGTAGTATAAGTAGTAGTATGTAGTATACGCAGTAGTATGTAGTATAAGCAGTAGTATGTAGTATACGCAGTAGTATGTAGTATAAGTAGTAGTATGTAGTATACACAGTAGTATGCAGTATACGCAGTAGTATGTAGTATAAGCAGTAGTATGTAGTATACGCAGTAGTATGTAGTATAAGTAGTAGTATGTAGTATAAGTAGTAGTATGTAGTATAAGCAGTAGTATGTAGTATAAGTAGTAGTATGTAGTATACGCAGTAGTATGTAGTATACGCAGTAGTATGTAGTATAAGCAGTAGTATGTAGTATACGCAGTAGTATGTAGTATAAGTAGTAGTATGTAGTATAAGTAGTAGTATGTAGTATAAGCAGTAGTATGTAGTATACGCAGTAGTATGTAGTATAAGTAGTAGTATGTAGTATAAGCAGTAGTATGTAGTATACGCAGTAGTATGTAGTATAAGTAGTAGTATGTAGTATAAGCAGTAGTATGTAGTATAAGTAGTAGTATGTAGTATACGCAGTAGTATGTAGTATACGCAGTAGTATGTAGTATACGCAGTAGTATGTAGTATAAGCAGTAGTATGTAGTATACGCAGTAGTATGTAGTATAAGCAGTAGTATGTAGTATAAGCAGTAGTATGTAGTATACGCAGTAGTATGTAGTATAAGCAGTAGTATGTAGTATACGCAGTAGTATGTAGTATAAGCAGTAGTATGTAGTATACGCAGTAGTATGTAGTATAAGCAGTAGTATGTAGTATACGCAGTAGTATGTAGTATAAGCAGTAGTATGTAGTATACGCAGTAGTATGTAGTATAAGCAGTAGTATGTAGTATACGCAGTAGTATGTAGTATAAGCAGTAGTATGTAGTATACGCAGTAGTATGTAGTATAAGCAGTAGTATGTAGTATAAGCAGTAGTATGTAGTATACGCAGTAGTATGTAGTATAAGCAGTAGTATGTAGTATAAGCAGTAGTATGTAGTATACGCAGTAGTATGTAGTATAAGCAGTAGTATGTAGTATACGCAGTAGTATGTAGTATAAGTAGTAGTATGTAGTATACGCAGTAGTATGTAGTATAAGCAGTAGTATGTAGTATAAGTAGTAGTATGTAGTATAAGTAGTAGTATGTAGTATAAGCAGTAGTATGTAGTATACGCAGTAGTATGTAGTATAAGTAGTAGTATGTAGTATACGCAGTAGTATGTAGTATAAGCAGTAGTATGTAGTATACGCAGTAGTATGTAGTATACGCAGTAGTATGTAGTATACGCAGTAGTATGTAGTATAAGCAGTAGTATGTAGTATACGCAGTAGTATGTAGTATAAGTAGTAGTATGTAGTATAAGCAGTAGTATGTAGTATAAGTAGTAGTATGTAGTATACGCAGTAGTATGTAGTATAAGCAGTAGTATGTAGTATAAGTAGTAGTATGTAGTATAAGTAGTAGTATGTAGTATAAGCAGTAGTATGTAGTATACGCAGTAGTATGTAGTATAAGTAGTAGTATGTAGTATAAGTAGTAGTATGTAGTATAAGCAGTAGTATGTAGTATACGCAGTAGTATGTAGTATAAGTAGTAGTATGTAGTATAAGTAGTAGTATGTAGTATAAGCAGTAGTATGTAGTATAAGTAGTAGTATGTAGTATACGCAGTAGTATGTAGTATAAGCAGTAGTATGTAGTATACGCAGTAGTATGTAGTATAAGTAGTAGTATGTAGTATACGCAGTAGTATGTAGTATAAGTAGTAGTATGTAGTATACGCAGTAGTATGTAGTATAAGTAGTAGTATGTAGTATAAGTAGTAGTATGTAGTATAAGCAGTAGTATGTAGTATACGCAGTAGTATGTAGTATAAGTAGTAGTATGTAGTATAAGCAGTAGTATGTAGTATAAGTAGTAGTATGTAGTATACGCAGTAGTATGTAGTATAAGCAGTAGTATGTAGTATAAGTAGTAGTATGTAGTATAAGTAGTAGTATGTAGTATACGCAGTAGTATGTAGTATAAGTAGTAGTATGTAGTATAAGCAGTAGTATGTAGTATACGCAGTAGTATGTAGTATAAGTAGTAGTATGTAGTATAAGCAGTAGTATGTAGTATACGCAGTAGTATGTAGTATAAGTAGTAGTATGTAGTATAAGTAGTAGTATGTAGTATAAGTAGTAGTATGTAGTATACGCAGTAGTATGTAGTATAAGCAGTAGTATGTAGTATACGCAGTAGTATGTAGTATAAGTAGTAGTATGTAGTATAAGTAGTAGTATGTAGTATAAGTAGTAGTATGTAGTATAAGCAGTAGTATGTAGTATACGCAGTAGTATGTAGTATAAGCAGTAGTATGTAGTATACGCAGTAGTATGTAGTATAAGTAGTAGTATGTAGTATAAGTAGTAGTATGTAGTATAAGTAGTAGTATGTAGTATAAGCAGTAGTATGTAGTATAAGTAGTAGTATGTAGTATAAGTAGTAGTATGTAGTATAAGTAGTAGTATGTAGTATAAGTAGTAGTATGTAGTATAAGCAGTAGTATGTAGTATAAGTAGTAGTATGTAGTATACGCAGTAGTATGTAGTATAAGCAGTAGTATGTAGTATACGCAGTAGTATGTAGTATAAGTAGTAGTATGTAGTATACACAGTAGTATGCAGTATACGCAGTAGTATGTAGTATAAGCAGTAGTATGTAGTATACGCAGTAGTATGTAGTATAAGTAGTAGTATGTAGTATAAGTAGTAGTATGTAGTATAAGCAGTAGTATGTAGTATAAGTAGTAGTATGTAGTATACGCAGTAGTATGTAGTATACGCAGTAGTATGTAGTATAAGCAGTAGTATGTAGTATACGCAGTAGTATGTAGTATAAGTAGTAGTATGTAGTATAAGTAGTAGTATGTAGTATAAGCAGTAGTATGTAGTATACGCAGTAGTATGTAGTATAAGTAGTAGTATGTAGTATAAGCAGTAGTATGTAGTATACGCAGTAGTATGTAGTATAAGTAGTAGTATGTAGTATAAGCAGTAGTATGTAGTATAAGTAGTAGTATGTAGTATACGCAGTAGTATGTAGTATACGCAGTAGTATGTAGTATACGCAGTAGTATGTAGTATAAGCAGTAGTATGTAGTATACGCAGTAGTATGTAGTATAAGCAGTAGTATGTAGTATAAGCAGTAGTATGTAGTATACGCAGTAGTATGTAGTATAAGCAGTAGTATGTAGTATACGCAGTAGTATGTAGTATAAGCAGTAGTATGTAGTATACGCAGTAGTATGTAGTATAAGCAGTAGTATGTAGTATACGCAGTAGTATGTAGTATAAGCAGTAGTATGTAGTATACGCAGTAGTATGTAGTATAAGCAGTAGTATGTAGTATACGCAGTAGTATGTAGTATAAGCAGTAGTATGTAGTATACGCAGTAGTATGTAGTATAAGCAGTAGTATGTAGTATAAGCAGTAGTATGTAGTATACGCAGTAGTATGTAGTATAAGCAGTAGTATGTAGTATAAGCAGTAGTATGTAGTATACGCAGTAGTATGTAGTATAAGCAGTAGTATGTAGTATACGCAGTAGTATGTAGTATAAGTAGTAGTATGTAGTATACGCAGTAGTATGTAGTATAAGCAGTAGTATGTAGTATAAGTAGTAGTATGTAGTATAAGTAGTAGTATGTAGTATAAGCAGTAGTATGTAGTATACGCAGTAGTATGTAGTATAAGTAGTAGTATGTAGTATACGCAGTAGTATGTAGTATAAGCAGTAGTATGTAGTATACGCAGTAGTATGTAGTATACGCAGTAGTATGTAGTATACGCAGTAGTATGTAGTATAAGCAGTAGTATGTAGTATACGCAGTAGTATGTAGTATAAGTAGTAGTATGTAGTATAAGCAGTAGTATGTAGTATAAGTAGTAGTATGTAGTATACGCAGTAGTATGTAGTATAAGCAGTAGTATGTAGTATAAGTAGTAGTATGTAGTATAAGTAGTAGTATGTAGTATAAGCAGTAGTATGTAGTATACGCAGTAGTATGTAGTATAAGTAGTAGTATGTAGTATAAGTAGTAGTATGTAGTATAAGCAGTAGTATGTAGTATACGCAGTAGTATGTAGTATAAGTAGTAGTATGTAGTATAAGTAGTAGTATGTAGTATAAGCAGTAGTATGTAGTATAAGTAGTAGTATGTAGTATACGCAGTAGTATGTAGTATAAGCAGTAGTATGTAGTATACGCAGTAGTATGTAGTATAAGTAGTAGTATGTAGTATACGCAGTAGTATGTAGTATAAGTAGTAGTATGTAGTATACGCAGTAGTATGTAGTATAAGTAGTAGTATGTAGTATAAGTAGTAGTATGTAGTATAAGCAGTAGTATGTAGTATACGCAGTAGTATGTAGTATAAGTAGTAGTATGTAGTATAAGCAGTAGTATGTAGTATAAGTAGTAGTATGTAGTATACGCAGTAGTATGTAGTATAAGCAGTAGTATGTAGTATAAGTAGTAGTATGTAGTATAAGTAGTAGTATGTAGTATACGCAGTAGTATGTAGTATAAGTAGTAGTATGTAGTATAAGCAGTAGTATGTAGTATACGCAGTAGTATGTAGTATAAGTAGTAGTATGTAGTATAAGCAGTAGTATGTAGTATACGCAGTAGTATGTAGTATAAGTAGTAGTATGTAGTATAAGTAGTAGTATGTAGTATAAGTAGTAGTATGTAGTATAAGTAGTAGTATGTAGTATACGCAGTAGTATGTAGTATAAGCAGTAGTATGTAGTATAAGTAGTAGTATGTAGTATAAGTAGTAGTATGTAGTATAAGCAGTAGTATGTAGTATACGCAGTAGTATGTAGTATACGCAGTAGTATGTAGTATACGCAGTAGTATGTAGTATAAGCAGTAGTATGTAGTATACGCAGTAGTATGTAGTATAAGTAGTAGTATGTAGTATAAGCAGTAGTATGTAGTATAAGTAGTAGTATGTAGTATACGCAGTAGTATGTAGTATAAGCAGTAGTATGTAGTATAAGTAGTAGTATGTAGTATAAGTAGTAGTATGTAGTATAAGCAGTAGTATGTAGTATACGCAGTAGTATGTAGTATAAGTAGTAGTATGTAGTATAAGTAGTAGTATGTAGTATAAGCAGTAGTATGTAGTATACGCAGTAGTATGTAGTATAAGTAGTAGTATGTAGTATAAGTAGTAGTATGTATAAGCAGTAGTATGTAGTATACGCAGTAGTATGTAGTATAAGTAGTAGTATGTAGTATAAGCAGTAGTATGTAGTATAAGTAGTAGTATGTAGTATACGCAGTAGTATGTAGTATAAGCAGTAGTATGTAGTATACGCAGTAGTATGTAGTATAAGTAGTAGTATGTAGTATACGCAGTAGTATGTAGTATAAGTAGTAGTATGTAGTATACGCAGTAGTATGTAGTATAAGTAGTAGTATGTAGTATAAGTAGTAGTATGTAGTATAAGCAGTAGTATGTAGTATACGCAGTAGTATGTAGTATAAGTAGTAGTATGTAGTATAAGCAGTAGTATGTAGTATAAGTAGTAGTATGTAGTATACGCAGTAGTATGTAGTATAAGCAGTAGTATGTAGTATAAGTAGTAGTATGTAGTATAAGTAGTAGTATGTAGTATACGCAGTAGTATGTAGTATAAGTAGTAGTATGTAGTATAAGCAGTAGTATGTAGTATACGCAGTAGTATGTAGTATAAGTAGTAGTATGTAGTATAAGCAGTAGTATGTAGTATACGCAGTAGTATGTAGTATAAGTAGTAGTATGTAGTATAAGTAGTAGTATGTAGTATAAGTAGTAGTATGTAGTATAAGTAGTAGTATGTAGTATACGCAGTAGTATGTTGTATAAGCAGTAGTATGTAGTATAAGTAGTAGTATGTAGTATAAGTAGTAGTATGTAGTATACGCAGTAGTATGTAGTATACGCAGTAGTATGTAGTATAAGCAGTAGTATGTAGTATAAGTAGTAGTATGTAGTATAAGCAGTAGTATGTAGTATACGCAGTAGTATGTAGTATAAGTAGTAGTATGTAGTATAACTAGTAGTATGTAGTATAAGCAGTAGTATGTAGTATAAGTAGTAGTATGTAGTATACGCAGTAGTATGTAGTATAAGCAGTAGTATGTAGTATAAGTAGTAGTATGTAGTATAAGTAGTAGTATGTAGTATAAGCAGTAGTATGTAGTATAAGTAGTAGTATGTAGTATAAGTAGTAGTATGTAGTATAAGTAGTAGTATGTAGTATACGCAGTAGTATGTAGTATAAGCAGTAGTATGTAGTATACGCAGTAGTATGTAGTATAAGTAGTAGTATGTAGTATACGCAGTAGTATGTAGTATAAGTAGTAGTATGTAGTATAAGTAGTAGTATGTAGTATAAGCAGTAGTATGTAGTATAAGTAGTAGTATGTAGTATACGCAGTAGTATGTAGTATACGCAGTAGTATGTAGTATAAGCAGTAGTATGTAGTATACGCAGTAGTATGTAGTATAAGTAGTAGTATGTAGTATAAGTAGTAGTATGTAGTATAAGCAGTAGTATGTAGTATACGCAGTAGTATGTAGTATAAGTAGTAGTATGTAGTATACGCAGTAGTATGTAGTATAAGCAGTAGTATGTAGTATACGCAGTAGTATGTAGTATAAGTAGTAGTATGTAGTATAAGTAGTAGTATGTAGTATAAGTAGTAGTATGTAGTATAAGCAGTAGTATGTAGTATAAGTAGTAGTATGTAGTATACGCAGTAGTATGTAGTATAAGCAGTAGTATGTAGTATACGCAGTAGTATGTAGTATAAGTAGTAGTATGTAGTATAAGCAGTAGTATGTAGTATACGCAGTAGTATGTAGTATAAGTAGTAGTATGTAGTATAAGCAGTAGTATGTAGTATACGCAGTAGTATGTAGTATAAGTAGTAGTATGTAGTATAAGTAGTAGTATGTAGTATAATTAGTAGTATGTAGTATAAGCAGTAGTATGTAGTATACGCAGTAGTATGTAGTATAAGCAGTAGTATGTAGTATACGCAGTAGTATGTAGTATAAGTAGTAGTATGTAGTATAAGTAGTAGTATGTAGTATAAGTAGTAGTATGTAGTATAAGCAGTAGTATGTAGTATAAGTAGTAGTATGTAGTATAAGTAGTAGTATGTAGTATAAGTAGTAGTATGTAGTATAAGTAGTAGTATGTAGTATAAGCAGTAGTATGTAGTATAAGTAGTAGTATGTAGTATACGCAGTAGTATGTAGTATAAGCAGTAGTATGTAGTATACGCAGTAGTATGTAGTATAAGTAGTAGTATGTAGTATACACAGTAGTATGCAGTATACGCAGTAGTATGTAGTATAAGCAGTAGTATGTAGTATACGCAGTAGTATGTAGTATAAGTAGTAGTATGTAGTATAAGTAGTAGTATGTAGTATAAGCAGTAGTATGTAGTATAAGTAGTAGTATGTAGTATACGCAGTAGTATGTAGTATACGCAGTAGTATGTAGTATAAGCAGTAGTATGTAGTATACGCAGTAGTATGTAGTATAAGTAGTAGTATGTAGTATAAGTAGTAGTATGTAGTATAAGCAGTAGTATGTAGTATACGCAGTAGTATGTAGTATAAGTAGTAGTATGTAGTATAAGCAGTAGTATGTAGTATACGCAGTAGTATGTAGTATAAGTAGTAGTATGTAGTATAAGCAGTAGTATGTAGTATAAGTAGTAGTATGTAGAATACGCAGTAGTATGTAGTATACGCAGTAGTATGTAGTATACGCAGTAGTATGTAGTATAAGCAGTAGTATGTAGTATACGCAGTAGTATGTAGTATAAGCAGTAGTATGTAGTATAAGCAGTAGTATGTAGTATACGCAGTAGTATGTAGTATAAGCAGTAGTATGTAGTATACGCAGTAGTATGTAGTATAAGCAGTAGTATGTAGTATACGCAGTAGTATGTAGTATAAGCAGTAGTATGTAGTATACGCAGTAGTATGTAGTATAAGCAGTAGTATGTAGTATACGCAGTAGTATGTAGTATAAGCAGTAGTATGTAGTATACGCAGTAGTATGTAGTATAAGCAGTAGTATGTAGTATACGCAGTAGTATGTAGTATAAGCAGTAGTATGTAGTATAAGCAGTAGTATGTAGTATACGCAGTAGTATGTAGTATAAGCAGTAGTATGTAGTATACGCAGTAGTATGTAGTATAAGTAGTAGTATGTAGTATACGCAGTAGTATGTAGTATAAGCAGTAGTATGTAGTATAAGTAGTAGTATGTAGTATAAGTAGTAGTATGTAGTATAAGCAGTAGTATGTAGTATACGCAGTAGTATGTAGTATAAGTAGTAGTATGTAGTATAAGTAGTAGTATGTAGTATAAGCAGTAGTATGTAGTATACGCAGTAGTATGTAGTATAAGTAGTAGTATGCAGTATAAGCAGTAGTATGTAGTATACGCAGTAGTATGTAGTATAAGCAGTAGTATGTAGTATAAGCAGTAGTATGTAGTATAAGTAGTAGTATGTAGTATACGCAGTAGTATGTAGTATAAGCAGTAGTATGTAGTATAAGTAGTAGTATGTAGTATAAGTAGTAGTATGTAGTATACGCAGTAGTATGTAGTATAAGCAGTAGTATGTAGTATACGCAGTAGTATGTAGTATAAGTAGTAGTATGTAGTATACGCAGTAGTATGTAGTATAAGCAGTAGTATGTAGTATAAGTAGTAGTATGTAGTATAAGTAGTAGTATGTAGTATAAGCAGTAGTATGTAGTATACGCAGTAGTATGTAGTATAAGTAGTAGTATGTAGTATAAGTAGTAGTATGTAGTATAAGCAGTAGTATGTAGTATACGCAGTAGTATGTAGTATAAGTAGTAGTATGTAGTATAAGTAGTAGTATGTAGTATAAGCAGTAGTATGTAGTATAAGTAGTAGTATGTAGTATACGCAGTAGTATGTAGTATACGCAGTAGTATGTAGTATAAGTAGTAGTATGTAGTATAAGTAGTAGTATGTAGTATAAGTAGTAGTATGTAGTATAAGTAGTAGTATGTAGTATAAGCAGTAGTATGTAGTATACGCAGTAGTATGTAGTATAAGTAGTAGTATGTAGTATAAGTAGTAGTATGTAGTATACGCAGTAGTATGTAGTATAAGTAGTAGTATGTAGTATACGCAGTAGTATGTAGTATAAGCAGTAGTATGTAGTATACGCAGTAGTATGTAGTATAAGTAGTAGTATGTAGTATACGCAGTAGTATGTAGTATAAGTAGTAGTATGTAGTATAAGTAGTAGTATGTAGTATAAGCAGTAGTATGTAGTATAAGTAGTAGTATGTAGTATACGCAGTAGTATGTAGTATACGCAGTAGTATGTAGTATAAGCAGTAGTATGTAGTATACGCAGTAGTATGTAGTATAAGTAGTAGTATGTAGTATAAGTAGTAGTATGTAGTATAAGCAGTAGTATGTAGTATACGCAGTAGTATGTAGTATAAGTAGTAGTATGTAGTATAAGCAGTAGTATGTAGTATACGCAGTAGTATGTAGTATAAGTAGTAGTATGTAGTATACGCAGTAGTATGTAGTATACGCAGTAGTATGTAGTATACGCAGTAGTATGTAGTATAAGTAGTAGTATGTAGTATAAGCAGTAGTATGTAGTATAAGTAGTAGTATGTAGTATACGCAGTAGTATGTAGTATAAGTAGTAGTATGTAGTATAAGTAGTAGTATGTAGTATAAGCAGTAGTATGTAGTATAAGTAGTAGTATGTAGTATACGCAGTAGTATGTAGTATAAGCAGTAGTATGTAGTATACGCAGTAGTATGTAGTATAAGTAGTAGTATGTAGTATAAGCAGTAGTATGTAGTATACGCAGTAGTATGTAGTATAAGTAGTAGTATGTAGTATAAGCAGTAGTATGTAGTATACGCAGTAGTATGTAGTATAAGTAGTAGTATGTAGTATAAGTAGTAGTATGTAGTATAAGTAGTAGTATGTAGTATAAGCAGTAGTATGTAGTATACGCAGTAGTATGTAGTATAAGCAGTAGTATGTAGTATACGCAGTAGTATGTAGTATAAGTAGTAGTATGTAGTATAAGTAGTAGTATGTAGTATAAGTAGTAGTATGTAGTATAAGCAGTAGTATGTAGTATAAGTAGTAGTATGTAGTATAAGTAGTAGTATGTAGTATAAGTAGTAGTATGTAGTATAAGTAGTAGTATGTAGTATAAGCAGTAGTATGTAGTATAAGTAGTAGTATGTAGTATAAGCAGTAGTATGTAGTATAAGTAGTAGTATGTAGTATAAGCAGTAGTATGTAGTATAAGTAGTAGTATGTAGTATACGCAGTAGTATGTAGTATACGCAGTAGTATGTAGTATAAGCAGTAGTATGTAGTATACGCAGTAGTATGTAGTATAAGTAGTAGTATGTAGTATACACAGTAGTATGCAGTATACGCAGTAGTATGTAGTATAAGCAGTAGTATGTAGTATACGCAGTAGTATGTAGTATAAGTAGTAGTATGTAGTATAAGTAGTAGTATGTAGTATAAGCAGTAGTATGTAGTATAAGTAGTAGTATGTAGTATACGCAGTAGTATGTAGTATACGCAGTAGTATGTAGTATAAGCAGTAGTATGTAGTATACGCAGTAGTATGTAGTATAAGTAGTAGTATGTAGTATAAGTAGTAGTATGTAGTATAAGCAGTAGTATGTAGTATACGCAGTAGTATGTAGTATAAGTAGTAGTATGTAGTATAAGCAGTAGTATGTAGTATACGCAGTAGTATGTAGTATAAGTAGTAGTATGTAGTATAAGCAGTAGTATGTAGTATAAGTAGTAGTATGTAGTATACGCAGTAGTATGTAGTATACGCAGTAGTATGTAGTATACGCAGTAGTATGTAGTATAAGCAGTAGTATGTAGTATACGCAGTAGTATGTAGTATAAGCAGTAGTATGTAGTATAAGCAGTAGTATGTAGTATACGCAGTAGTATGTAGTATAAGCAGTAGTATGTAGTATACGCAGTAGTATGTAGTATAAGCAGTAGTATGTAGTATACGCAGTAGTATGTAGTATAAGCAGTAGTATGTAGTATACGCAGTAGTATGTAGTATAAGCAGTAGTATGTAGTATACGCAGTAGTATGTAGTATAAGCAGTAGTATGTAGTATACGCAGTAGTATGTAGTATAAGCAGTAGTATGTAGTATACGCAGTAGTATGTAGTATAAGCAGTAGTATGTAGTATAAGCAGTAGTATGTAGTATACGCAGTAGTATGTAGTATAAGCAGTAGTATGTAGTATAAGCAGTAGTATGTAGTATACGCAGTAGTATGTAGTATAAGCAGTAGTATGTAGTATACGCAGTAGTATGTAGTATAAGCAGTAGTATGTAGTATACGCAGTAGTATGTAGTATAAGTAGTAGTATGTAGTATACGCAGTAGTATGTAGTATAAGCAGTAGTATGTAGTATAAGTAGTAGTATGTAGTATAAGTAGTAGTATGTAGTATAAGCAGTAGTATGTAGTATACGCAGTAGTATGTAGTATAAGTAGTAGTATGTAGTATAAGTAGTAGTATGTAGTATAAGCAGTAGTATGTAGTATACGCAGTAGTATGTAGTATAAGTAGTAGTATGCAGTATAAGCAGTAGTATGTAGTATACGCAGTAGTATGTAGTATAAGCAGTAGTATGTAGTATAAGCAGTAGTATGTAGTATAAGTAGTAGTATGTAGTATACGCAGTAGTATGTAGTATAAGCAGTAGTATGTAGTATAAGTAGTAGTATGTAGTATAAGTAGTAGTATGTAGTATACGCAGTAGTATGTAGTATAAGCAGTAGTATGTAGTATACGCAGTAGTATGTAGTATAAGTAGTAGTATGTAGTATACGCAGTAGTATGTAGTATACGCAGTAGTATGTAGTATAAGTAGTAGTATGTAGTATAAGTAGTAGTATGTAGTATAAGCAGTAGTATGTAGTATACGCAGTAGTATGTAGTATAAGTAGTAGTATGTAGTATAAGTAGTAGTATGTAGTATAAGCAGTAGTATGTAGTATACGCAGTAGTATGTAGTATAAGTAGTAGTATGTAGTATAAGTAGTAGTATGTAGTATAAGCAGTAGTATGTAGTATAAGTAGTAGTATGTAGTATACGCAGTAGTATGTAGTATACGCAGTAGTATGTAGTATAAGTAGTAGTATGTAGTATAAGTAGTAGTATGTAGTATAAGTAGTAGTATGTAGTATAAGTAGTAGTATGTAGTATAAGTAGTAGTATGTAGTATAAGCAGTAGTATGTAGTATAAGCAGTAGTATGTAGTATACGCAGTAGTATGTAGTATAAGTAGTAGTATGTAGTATAAGTAGTAGTATGTAGTATACGCAGTAGTATGTAGTATAAGTAGTAGTATGTAGTATACGCAGTAGTATGTAGTATAAGCAGTAGTATGTAGTATACGCAGTAGTATGTAGTATAAGTAGTAGTATGTAGTATACGCAGTAGTATGTAGTATAAGTAGTAGTATGTAGTATAAGTAGTAGTATGTAGTATAAGCAGTAGTATGTAGTATAAGTAGTAGTATGTAGTATACGCAGTAGTATGTAGTATACGCAGTAGTATGTAGTATAAGCAGTAGTATGTAGTATACGCAGTAGTATGTAGTATAAGTAGTAGTATGTAGTATAAGTAGTAGTATGTAGTATAAGCAGTAGTATGTAGTATACGCAGTAGTATGTAGTATAAGTAGTAGTATGTAGTATAAGCAGTAGTATGTAGTATACGCAGTAGTATGTAGTATAAGTAGTAGTATGTAGTATACGCAGTAGTATGTAGTATACGCAGTAGTATGTAGTATACGCAGTAGTATGTAGTATAAGTAGTAGTATGTAGTATAAGTAGTAGTATGTAGTATAAGCAGTAGTATGTAGTATAAGTAGTAGTATGTAGTATACGCAGTAGTATGTAGTATAAGCAGTAGTATGTAGTATACGCAGTAGTATGTAGTATAAGTAGTAGTATGTAGTATAAGCAGTAGTATGTAGTATACGCAGTAGTATGTAGTATAAGTAGTAGTATGTAGTATAAGCAGTAGTATGTAGTATACGCAGTAGTATGTAGTATAAGCAGTAGTATGTAGTATAAGCAGTAGTATGTAGTATACGCAGTAGTATGTAGTATAAGCAGTAGTATGTAGTATACGCAGTAGTATGTAGTATAAGCAGTAGTATGTAGTATACGCAGTAGTATGTAGTATAAGTAGTAGTATGTAGTATAAGTAGTAGTATGTAGTATAAGTAGTAGTATGTAGTATAAGTAGTAGTATGTAGTATAAGTAGTAGTATGTAGTATACGCAGTAGTATGTAGTATAAGCAGTAGTATGTAGTATAAGTAGTAGTATGTAGTATACGCAGTAGTATGTAGTATACGCAGTAGTATGTAGTATACGCAGTAGTATGTAGTATAAGCAGTAGTATGTAGTATAAGTAGTAGTATGTAGTATAAGCAGTAGTATGTAGTATAAGCAGTAGTATGTAGTATAAGTAGTAGTATGTAGTATAAGCAGTAGTATGTAGTATACGCAGTAGTATGTAGTATACGCAGTAGTATGTAGTATAAGCAGTAGTATGTAGTATACGCAGTAGTATGTAGTATAAGTAGTAGTATGTAGTATACGCAGTAGTATGTAGTATACGCAGTAGTATGTAGTATAAGCAGTAGTATGTAGTATACGCAGTAGTATGTAGTATAAGTAGTAGTATGTAGTATAAGTAGTAGTATGTAGTATAAGCAGTAGTATGTAGTATAAGCAGTAGTATGTAGTATACGCAGTAGTATGTAGTATAAGTAGTAGTATGTAGTATAAGTAGTAGTATGTAGTATAAGCAGTAGTATGTAGTATACGCAGTAGTATGTAGTATAAGCAGTAGTATGTAGTATACGCAGTAGTATGTAGTATAAGTAGTAGTATGTAGTATAAGTAGTAGTATGTAGTATAAGCAGTAGTATGTAGTATAAGTAGTAGTATGTAGTATAAGCAGTAGTATGTAGTATACGCAGTAGTATGTAGTATAAGCAGTAGTATGTAGTATACGCAGTAGTATGTAGTATAAGTAGTAGTATGTAGTATACGCAGTAGTATGTAGTATAAGTAGTAGTATGTAGTATACGCAGTAGTATGTAGTATACGCAGTAGTATGTAGTATAAGCAGTAGTATATAGTATACGCAGTAGTATGTAGTATAAGTAGTAGTATGTAGTATAAGCAGTAGTATGTAGTATAAGTAGTAGTATGTAGTATAAGCAGTAGTATGTAGTATAAGTAGTAGTATGTAGTATAAGTAGTAGTATGTAGTATACGCAGTAGTATGTAGTATAAGCAGTAGTATGTAGTATACGCAGTAGTATGTAGTATAAGCAGTAGTATGTAGTATACGCAGTAGTATGTAGTATAAGCAGTAGTATGTAGTATAAGCAGTAGTATGGAGTATAAGTAGTAGTATGTAGTATACGCAGTAGTATGTAGTATAAGCAGTAGTATGTAGTATACGCAGTAGTATGTAGTATAAGCAGTAGTATGTAGTATAAGCAGTAGTATGTAGTATAAGTAGTAGTATGTAGTATACGCAGTAGTATGTAGTATAAGCAGTAGTATGTAGTATACGCAGTAGTATGTAGTATAAGCAGTAGTATGTAGTATAAGCAGTAGTATGTAGTATACGCAGTAGTATGTAGTATAAGCAGTAGTATGTAGTATAAGCAGTAGTATGTAGTATAAGCAGTAGTATGTAGTATACGCAGTAGTATGTAGTATAAGCAGTAGTATGTAGTATAAGCAGTAGTATGTAGTATAAGCAGTAGTATGTAGTATACGCAGTAGTATGTAGTATAAGCAGTAGTATGTAGTATAAGCAGTAGTATGTAGTATAAGCAGTAGTATGTAGTATACGCAGTAGTATGTAGTATAAGCAGTAGTATGTAGTATACGCAGTAGTATGTAGTATAAGCAGTAGTATGTAGTATACGCAGTAGTATGTAGTATAAGCAGTAGTATGTAGTATACGCAGTAGTATGTAGTATAAGCAGTAGTATGTAGTATAAGTAGTAGTATGTAGTATAAGCAGTAGTATGTAGTATAAGCAGTAGTATGTAGTATAAGCAGTAGTATGTAGTATACGCAGTAGTATGTAGTATAAGCAGTAGTATGTAGTATAAGTAGTAGTATGTAGTATAAGCAGTAGTATGTAGTATAAGCAGTAGTATGTAGTATAAGTAGTAGTATGTAGTATAAGCAGTAGTATGTAGTATACGCAGTAGTATGTAGTATACGCAGTAGTATGTAGTATAAGTAGTAGTATGTAGTATAAGCAGTAGTATGTAGTATACGCAGTAGTATGTAGTATAAGTAGTAGTATGCAGTATAAGCAGTAGTATGTAGTATAAGTAGTAGTATGTAGTATACGCAGTAGTATGTAGTATAAGTAGTAGTATGTAGTATAAGTAGTAGTATGTAGTATAAGCAGTAGTATGTAGTATAAGTAGTAGTATGTAGTATACGCAGTAGTATGTAGTATAAGCAGTAGTATGTAGTATACGCAGTAGTATGTAGTATAAGTAGTAGTATGTAGTATAAGCAGTAGTATGTAGTATAAGTAGTAGTATGTAGTATAAGTAGTAGTATGTAGTATAAGCAGTAGTATGTAGTATACGCAGTAGTATGTAGTATAAGTAGTAGTATGTAGTATAAGCAGTAGTATGTAGTATAAGTAGTAGTATGTAGTATACGCAGTAGTATGTAGTATAAGCAGTAGTATGTAGTATAAGTAGTAGTATGTAGTATAAGTAGTAGTATGTAGTATAAGCAGTAGTATGTAGTATACGCAGTAGTATGTAGTATAAGTAGTAGTATGTAGTATAAGTAGTAGTATGTAGTATAAGCAGTAGTATGTAGTATACGCAGTAGTATGTAGTATAAGTAGTAGTATGTAGTATAAGTAGTAGTATGTAGTATAAGTAGTAGTATGTAGTATAAGTAGTAGTATGTAGTATACGCAGTAGTATGTAGTATAAGCAGTAGTATGTAGTATACGCAGTAGTATGTAGTATAAGTAGTAGTATGTAGTATAACTAGTAGTATGTAGTATAAGCAGTAGTATGTAGTATACGCAGTAGTATGTAGTATAAGTAGTAGTATGTAGTATAAGTAGTAGTATGTAGTATAAGCAGTAGTATGTAGTATAAGCAGTAGTATGTAGTATACGCAGTAGTATGTAGTATACGCAGTAGTATGTAGTATAAGCAGTAGTATGTAGTATACGCAGTAGTATGTAGTATAAGTAGTAGTATGTAGTATACGCAGTAGTATGTAGTATAAGTAGTAGTATGTAGTATAAGTAGTAGTATGTAGTATAAGCAGTAGTATGTAGTATAAGTAGTAGTATGTAGTATACGCAGTAGTATGTAGTATACGCAGTAGTATGTAGTATAAGCAGTAGTATGTAGTATAAGTAGTAGTATGTAGTATAAGCAGTAGTATGTAGTATACGCAGTAGTATGTAGTATAAGTAGTAGTATGTAGTATAAGCAGTAGTATGTAGTATACGCAGTAGTATGTAGTATAAGTAGTAGTATGTAGTATAAGTAGTAGTATGTAGTATAAGCAGTAGTATGTAGTATAAGTAGTAGTATGTAGTATACGCAGTAGTATGTAGTATAAGCAGTAGTATGTAGTATACGCAGTAGTATGTAGTATAAGTAGTAGTATGTAGTATAAGCAGTAGTATGTAGTATAAGTAGTAGTATGTAGTATAAGTAGTAGTATGTAGTATAAGCAGTAGTATGTAGTATACGCAGTAGTATGTAGTATAAGTAGTAGTATGTAGTATAAGCAGTAGTATGTAGTATAAGTAGTAGTATGTAGTATACGCAGTAGTATGTAGTATAAGCAGTAGTATGTAGTATAAGTAGTAGTATGTAGTATAAGTAGTAGTATGTAGTATAAGCAGTAGTATGTAGTATACGCAGTAGTATGTAGTATAAGTAGTAGTATGTAGTATAAGTAGTAGTATGTAGTATAAGCAGTAGTATGTAGTATACGCAGTAGTATGTAGTATAAGTAGTAGTATGTAGTATAAGTAGTAGTATGTAGTATAAGTAGTAGTATGTAGTATACGCAGTAGTATGTAGTATAAGCAGTAGTATGTAGTATACGCAGTAGTATGTAGTAT
This sequence comes from Proterorhinus semilunaris, assembly GCA_021464625.1. NCBI lineage: Eukaryota > Metazoa > Chordata > Actinopteri > Gobiiformes > Gobiidae > Proterorhinus > Proterorhinus semilunaris. The sequence goes on along the minus strand of JAJBBP010000038.1, from coordinate 154,009 downwards.
AAGTAGTAGTATGTAGTATAACTAGTAGTATGTAGTATAAGCAGTAGTATGTAGTATACGCAGTAGTATGTAGTATAAGTAGTAGTATGTAGTATAAGTAGTAGTATGTAGTATAAGCAGTAGTATGTAGTATAAGCAGTAGTATGTAGTATACGCAGTAGTATGTAGTATACGCAGTAGTATGTAGTATAAGCAGTAGTATGTAGTATACGCAGTAGTATGTAGTATAAGTAGTAGTATGTAGTATACGCAGTAGTATGTAGTATAAGTAGTAGTATGTAGTATAAGTAGTAGTATGTAGTATAAGCAGTAGTATGTAGTATAAGTAGTAGTATGTAGTATACGCAGTAGTATGTAGTATACGCAGTAGTATGTAGTATAAGCAGTAGTATGTAGTATAAGTAGTAGTATGTAGTATAAGCAGTAGTATGTAGTATACGCAGTAGTATGTAGTATAAGTAGTAGTATGTAGTATAAGCAGTAGTATGTAGTATACGCAGTAGTATGTAGTATACGCAGTAGTATGTAGTATAAGCAGTAGTATGTAGTATACGCAGTAGTATGTAGTATAAGTAGTAGTATGTAGTATAAGTAGTAGTATGTAGTATAAGTAGTAGTATGTAGTATAAGCAGTAGTATGTAGTATAAGTAGTAGTATATAGTATACGCAGTAGTATGTAGTATAAGCAGTAGTATGTAGTATACGCAGTAGTATGTAGTATAAGTAGTAGTATGTAGTATAAGCAGTAGTATGTAGTATAAGCAGTAGTATGTAGTATAAGTAGTAGTATGTAGTATAAGTAGTAGTATGTAGTATAAGCAGTAGTATGTAGTATACGCAGTAGTATGTAGTATAAGTAGTAGTATGTAGTATAAGTAGTAGTATGTAGTATAAGCAGTAGTATGTAGTATAAGTAGTAGTATGTAGTATACGCAGTAGTATGTAGTATAAGCAGTAGTATGTAGTATACGCAGTAGTATGTAGTATAAGTAGTAGTATGTAGTATAAGCAGTAGTATGTAGTATAAGTAGTAGTATGTAGTATAAGTAGTAGTATGTAGTATAAGCAGTAGTATGTAGTATACGCAGTAGTATGTAGTATAAGTAGTAGTATGTAGTATAAGCAGTAGTATGTAGTATAAGTAGTAGTATGTAGTATACGCAGTAGTATGTAGTATAAGCAGTAGTATGTAGTATAAGTAGTAGTATGTAGTATAAGTAGTAGTATGTAGTATAAGCAGTAGTATGTAGTATACGCAGTAGTATGTAGTATAAGTAGTAGTATGTAGTATAAGTAGTAGTATGTAGTATAAGCAGTAGTATGTAGTATACGCAGTAGTATGTAGTATAAGTAGTAGTATGTAGTATAAGTAGTAGTATGTAGTATAAGTAGTAGTATGTAGTATAAGTAGTAGTATGTAGTATACGCAGTAGTATGTAGTATAAGCAGTAGTATGTAGTATACGCAGTAGTATGTAGTATAAGTAGTAGTATGTAGTATAACTAGTAGTATGTAGTATAAGCAGTAGTATGTAGTATACGCAGTAGTATGTAGTATAAGTAGTAGTATGTAGTATAAGTAGTAGTATGTAGTATAAGCAGTAGTATGTAGTATAAGCAGTAGTATGTAGTATACGCAGTAGTATGTAGTATACGCAGTAGTATGTAGTATAAGCAGTAGTATGTAGTATACGCAGTAGTATGTAGTATAAGTAGTAGTATGTAGTATACGCAGTAGTATGTAGTATAAGTAGTAGTATGTAGTATAAGTAGTAGTATGTAGTATAAGCAGTAGTATGTAGTATAAGTAGTAGTATGTAGTATACGCAGTAGTATGTAGTATACGCAGTAGTATGTAGTATAAGCAGTAGTATGTAGTATAAGTAGTAGTATGTAGTATAAGCAGTAGTATGTAGTATACGCAGTAGTATGTAGTATAAGTAGTAGTATGTAGTATAAGCAGTAGTATGTAGTATACGCAGTAGTATGTAGTATAAGTAGTAGTATGTAGTATAAGTAGTAGTATGTAGTATAAGCAGTAGTATGTAGTATAAGTAGTAGTATGTAGTATACGCAGTAGTATGTAGTATAAGCAGTAGTATGTAGTATACGCAGTAGTATGTAGTATAAGTAGTAGTATGTAGTATAAGCAGTAGTATGTAGTATAAGTAGTAGTATGTAGTATAAGTAGTAGTATGTAGTATAAGCAGTAGTATGTAGTATACGCAGTAGTATGTAGTATAAGTAGTAGTATGTAGTATAAGCAGTAGTATGTAGTATAAGTAGTAGTATGTAGTATACGCAGTAGTATGTAGTATAAGCAGTAGTATGTAGTATAAGTAGTAGTATGTAGTATAAGTAGTAGTATGTAGTATAAGCAGTAGTATGTAGTATACGCAGTAGTATGTAGTATAAGTAGTAGTATGTAGTATAAGTAGTAGTATGTAGTATAAGCAGTAGTATGTAGTATACGCAGTAGTATGTAGTATAAGTAGTAGTATGTAGTATAAGTAGTAGTATGTAGTATAAGTAGTAGTATGTAGTATACGCAGTAGTATGTAGTATAAGCAGTAGTATGTAGTATACGCAGTAGTATGTAGTATAAGTAGTAGTATGTAGTATAACTAGTAGTATGTAGTATAAGCAGTAGTATGTAGTATACGCAGTAGTATGTAGTATAAGTAGTAGTATGTAGTATAAGTAGTAGTATGTAGTATAAGCAGTAGTATGTAGTATAAGCAGTAGTATGTAGTATACGCAGTAGTATGTAGTATACGCAGTAGTATGTAGTATAAGCAGTAGTATGTAGTATACGCAGTAGTATGTAGTATAAGTAGTAGTATGTAGTATACGCAGTAGTATGTAGTATAAGTAGTAGTATGTAGTATAAGTAGTAGTATGTAGTATAAGCAGTAGTATGTAGTATAAGTAGTAGTATGTAGTATACGCAGTAGTATGTAGTATACGCAGTAGTATGTAGTATAAGCAGTAGTATGTAGTATAAGTAGTAGTATGTAGTATAAGCAGTAGTATGTAGTATACGCAGTAGTATGTAGTATAAGTAGTAGTATGTAGTATAAGCAGTAGTATGTAGTATACGCAGTAGTATGTAGTATACGCAGTAGTATGTAGTATAAGCAGTAGTATGTAGTATACGCAGTAGTATGTAGTATAAGTAGTAGTATGTAGTATAAGTAGTAGTATGTAGTATAAGTAGTAGTATGTAGTATAAGCAGTAGTATGTAGTATAAGTAGTAGTATATAGTATACGCAGTAGTATGTAGTATAAGCAGTAGTATGTAGTATACGCAGTAGTATGTAGTATAAGTAGTAGTATGTAGTATAAGCAGTAGTATGTAGTATAAGCAGTAGTATGTAGTATAAGTAGTAGTATGTAGTATAAGTAGTAGTATGTAGTATAAGCAGTAGTATGTAGTATACGCAGTAGTATGTAGTATAAGTAGTAGTATGTAGTATACGCAGTAGTATGTAGTATACGCAGTAGTATGTAGTATAAGTAGTAGTATGTAGTATAAGTAGTAGTATGTAGTATACGCAGTAGTATGTAGTATACGCAGTAGTATGTAGTATACGCAGTAGTATGTAGTATAAGCAGTAGTATGTAGTATACGCAGTAGTATGTAGTATACGCAGTAGTATGTAGTATAAGTAGTAGTATGTAGTATAAGTAGTAGTATGTAGTATAAGCAGTAGTATGTAGTATACGCAGTAGTATGTAGTATAAGTAGTAGTATGTAGTATAAGTAGTAGTATGTAGTATAAGCAGTAGTATGTAGTATAAGTAGTAGTATGTAGTATACGCAGTAGTATGTAGTATAAGCAGTAGTATGTAGTATACGCAGTAGTATGTAGTATAAGTAGTAGTATGTAGTATACACAGTAGTATGTAGTATACGCAGTAGTATGTAGTATAAGCAGTAGTATGTAGTATACGCAGTAGTATGTAGTATAAGTAGTAGTATGTAGTATAAGTAGTAGTATGTAGTATAAGCAGTAGTATGTAGTATAAGTAGTAGTATGTAGTATACGCAGTAGTATGTAGTATACGCAGTAGTATGTAGTATAAGCAGTAGTATGTAGTATACGCAGTAGTATGTAGTATAAGTAGTAGTATGTAGTATAAGTAGTAGTATGTAGTATAAGCAGTAGTATGTAGTATACGCAGTAGTATGTAGTATAAGTAGTAGTATGTAGTATAAGCAGTAGTATGTAGTATACGCAGTAGTATGTAGTATAAGTAGTAGTATGTAGTATAAGCAGTAGTATGTAGTATAAGTAGTAGTATGTAGTATACGCAGTAGTATGTAGTATACGCAGTAGTATGTAGTATACGCAGTAGTATGTAGTATAAGCAGTAGTATGTAGTATACGCAGTAGTATGTAGTATAAGCAGTAGTATGTAGTATAAGCAGTAGTATGTAGTATAAGCAGTAGTATGTAGTATAAGCAGTAGTATGTAGTATACGCAGTAGTATGCAGTATAAGCAGTAGTATGTAGTATAAGCAGTAGTATGTAGTATACGCAGTAGTATGTAGTATAAGCAGTAGTATGTAGTATACGCAGTAGTATGTAGTATAAGTAGTAGTATGTAGTATACGCAGTAGTATGTAGTATAAGCAGTAGTATGTAGTATAAGTAGTAGTATGTAGTATAAGTAGTAGTATGTAGTATAAGCAGTAGTATGTAGTATACGCAGTAGTATGTAGTATAAGTAGTAGTATGTAGTATAAGTAGTAGTATGTAGTATAAGCAGTAGTATGTAGTATACGCAGTAGTATGTAGTATAAGTAGTAGTATGTAGTATAAGTAGTAGTATGTAGTATAAGCAGTAGTATGTAGTATAAGTAGTAGTATGTAGTATACGCAGTAGTATGTAGTATAAGCAGTAGTATGTAGTATACGCAGTAGTATGTAGTATAAGTAGTAGTATGTAGTATACGCAGTAGTATGTAGTATAAGTAGTAGTATGTAGTATAAGTAGTAGTATGTAGTATAAGCAGTAGTATGTAGTATAAGTAGTAGTATGTAGTATACGCAGTAGTATGTAGTATAAGTAGTAGTATGTAGTATAAGTAGTAGTATGTAGTATACGCAGTAGTATGTAGTATAAGTAGTAGTATGTAGTATAAGTAGTAGTATGTAGTATAAGCAGTAGTATGTAGTATACGCAGTAGTATGTAGTATAAGTAGTAGTATGTAGTATAAGCAGTAGTATGTAGTATACGCAGTAGTATGTAGTATACGCAGTAGTATGTAGTATAAGTAGTAGTATGTAGTATAAGTAGTAGTATAAGCAGTAGTATGTAGTATAAGTAGTAGTATGTAGTATACGCAGTAGTATGTAGTATAAGCAGTAGTATGTAGTATACGCAGTAGTATGTAGTATAAGTAGTAGTATGTAGTATAAGCAGTAGTATGTAGTATACGCAGTAGTATGTAGTATAAGTAGTAGTATGTAGTATACGCAGTAGTATGTAGTATAAGTAGTAGTATGTAGTATAAGTAGTAGTATGTAGTATAAGCAGTAGTATGTAGTATAAGTAGTAGTATGTAGTATACGCAGTAGTATGTAGTATAAGCAGTAGTATGTAGTATACGCAGTAGTATGTAGTATAAGTAGTAGTATGTAGTATACGCAGTAGTATGTAGTATACGCAGTAGTATGTAGTATAAGTAGTAGTATGTAGTATAAGTAGTAGTATGTAGTATAAGCAGTAGTATGTAGTATAAGTAGTAGTATGTAGTATACGCAGTAGTATGTAGTATACGCAGTAGTATGTAGTATAAGCAGTAGTATGTAGTATACGCAGTAGTATGTAGTATAAGTAGTAGTATGTAGTATAAGTAGTAGTATGTAGTATAAGCAGTAGTATGTAGTATAAGCAGTAGTATGTAGTATACGCAGTAGTATGTAGTATAAGTAGTAGTATGTAGTATAAGCAGTAGTATGTAGTATAAGTAGTAGTATGTAGTATACGCAGTAGTATGTAGTATAAGTAGTAGTATGTAGTATAAGCAGTAGTATGTAGTATAAGTAGTAGTATGTAGTATAAGCAGTAGTATGTAGTATACGCAGTAGTATGTAGTATAAGCAGTAGTATGTAGTATACGCAGTAGTATGTAGTATAAGTAGTAGTATGTAGTATAAGTAGTAGTATGTAGTATAAGCAGTAGTATGTAGTATACGCAGTAGTATGTAGTATAAGCAGTAGTATGTAGTATACGCAGTAGTATGTAGTATAAGTAGTAGTATGTAGTATAAGCAGTAGTATGTAGTATAAGTAGTAGTATGTAGTATACGCAGTAGTATGTAGTATACGCAGTAGTATGTAGTATAAGCAGTAGTATGTAGTATACGCAGTAGTATGTAGTATAAGTAGTAGTATGTAGTATAAGTAGTAGTATGTAGTATAAGCAGTAGTATGTAGTATAAGCAGTAGTATGTAGTATACGCAGTAGTATGTAGTATAAGTAGTAGTATGTAGTATAAGCAGTAGTATGTAGTATAAGTAGTAGTATGTAGTATACGCAGTAGTATGTAGTATAAGTAGTAGTATGTAGTATAAGCAGTAGTATGTAGTATAAGTAGTAGTATGTAGTATAAGCAGTAGTATGTAGTATACGCAGTAGTATGTAGTATAAGCAGTAGTATGTAGTATACGCAGTAGTATGTAGTATAAGTAGTAGTATGTAGTATAAGTAGTAGTATGTAGTATAAGCAGTAGTATGTAGTATACGCAGTAGTATGTAGTATAAGCAGTAGTATGTAGTATACGCAGTAGTATGTAGTATAAGTAGTAGTATGTAGTATAAGCAGTAGTATGTAGTATAAGTAGTAGTATGTAGTATACGCAGTAGTATGTAGTATAAGCAGTAGTATGTAGTATACGCAGTAGTATGTAGTATAAGCAGTAGTATGTAGTATACGCAGTAGTATGTAGTATAAGCAGTAGTATGTAGTATAAGCAGTAGTATGTAGTATACGCAGTAGTATGTAGTATAAGCAGTAGTATGTAGTATACGCAGTAGTATGTAGTATAAGCAGTAGTATGTAGTATAAGCAGTAGTATGTAGTATAAGCAGTAGTATGTAGTATAAGTAGTAGTATGTAGTATACGCAGTAGTATGTAGTATAAGTAGTAGTATGTAGTATACGCAGTAGTATGTAGTATAAGTAGTAGTATGTAGTATAAGTAGTAGTATGTAGTATAAGCAGTAGTATGTAGTATAAGCAGTAGTATGTAGTATAAGCAGTAGTATGTAGTATAAGTAGTAGTATGTAGTATAAGCAGTAGTATGTAGTATAAGCAGTAGTATGTAGTATAAGTAGTAGTATGTAGTATAAGTAGTAGTATGTAGTATAAGCAGTAGTATGTAGTATAAGTAGTAGTATGTAGTATAAGTAGTAGTATGTAGTATAAGCAGTAGTATGTAGTATACGCAGTAGTATGTAGTATACGCAGTAGTATGTAGTATACGCAGTAGTATGTAGTATAAGCAGTAGTATGTAGTATACGCAGTAGTATGTAGTATAAGCAGTAGTATGTAGTATACGCAGTAGTATGTAGTATAAGCAGTAGTATGTAGTATACGCAGTAGTATGTAGTATACGCAGTAGTATGTAGTATAAGTAGTAGTATGTAGTATAAGTAGTAGTATGTAGTATAAGTAGTAGTATGTAGTATAAGCAGTAGTATGTAGTATAAGTAGTAGTATGCAGTATAAGCAGTAGTATGTAGTATAAGTAGTAGTATGCAGTATAAGCAGTAGTATGTAGTATAAGTAGTAGTATGTAGTATACGCAGTAGTATGTAGTATAAGTAGTAGTATGTAGTATAAGTAGTAGTATGTAGTATAAGTAGTAGTATGTAGTATACGCAGTAGTATGTAGTATACGCAGTAGTATGTAGTATACGCAGTAGTATGTAGTATAAGTAGTAGTATGTAGTATAAGTAGTAGTATGTAGTATAAGCAGTAGTATGTAGTATAAGTAGTAGTATGTAGTATAAGTAGTAGTATGTAGTATAAGTAGTAGTATGTAGTATACGCAGTAGTATGTAGTATAAGTAGTAGTATGTAGTATAAGTAGTAGTATGTAGTATACGCAGTAGTATGTAGTATACGCAGTAGTATGTAGTATACGCAGTAGTATGTAGTATAAGTAGTAGTATGTAGTATAAGCAGTAGTATGTAGTATAAGCAGTAGTATGTAGTATAAGTAGTAGTATGTAGTATACGCAGTAGTATGTAGTATACGCAGTAGTATGTAGTATACGCAGTAGTATGTAGTATAAGTAGTAGTATGTAGTATAAGCAGTAGTATGTAGTATAAGCAGTAGTATGTAGTATAAGTAGTAGTATGTAGTATACGCAGTAGTATGTAGTATACGCAGTAGTATGTAGTATACGCAGTAGTATGTAGTATAAGTAGTAGTATGTAGTATAAGCAGTAGTATGTAGTATAAGTAGTAGTATGTAGTATAAGCAGTAGTATGTAGTATACGCAGTAGTATGTAGTATACGCAGTAGTATGTAGTATAAGTAGTAGTATGTAGTATAAGCAGTAGTATGTAGTATAAGCAGTAGTATGTAGTATAAGTAGTAGTATGTAGTATACGCAGTAGTATGTAGTATACGCAGTAGTATGTAGTATACGCAGTAGTATGTAGTATAAGTAGTAGTATGTAGTATAAGCAGTAGTATGTAGTATAAGCAGTAGTATGTAGTATAAGTAGTAGTATGTAGTATACGCAGTAGTATGTAGTATACGCAGTAGTATGTAGTATACGCAGTAGTATGTAGTATAAGTAGTAGTATGTAGTATAAGCAGTAGTATGTAGTATAAGTAGTAGTATGTAGTATAAGCAGTAGTATGTAGTATACGCAGTAGTATGTAGTATACGCAGTAGTATGTAGTATAACTAGTAGTATGTAGTATAAGCAGTAGTATGTAGTATAAGCAGTAGTATGTAGTATAAGTAGTAGTATGTAGTATAAGTAGTAGTATGTAGTATAAGTAGTAGTATGTAGTATACGCAGTAGTATGTAGTATAAGTAGTAGTATGTAGTATAAGTAGTAGTATGTAGTATAAGTAGTAGTATGTAGTATACGCAGTAGTATGTAGTATACGCAGTAGTATGTAGTATACGCAGTAGTATGTAGTATAAGCAGTAGTATGTAGTATAAGTAGTAGTATGTAGTATACGCAGTAGTATGTAGTATACGCAGTAGTATGTAGTATACGCAGTAGTATGTAGTATAAGTAGTAGTATGTAGTATAAGCAGTAGTATGTAGTATAAGCAGTAGTATGTAGTATAAGTAGTAGTATGTAGTATACGCAGTAGTATGTAGTATACGCAGTAGTATGTAGTATACGCAGTAGTATGTAGTATAAGTAGTAGTATGTAGTATAAGCAGTAGTATGTAGTATAAGTAGTAGTATGTAGTATAAGCAGTAGTATGTAGTATAAGCAGTAGTATGTAGTATAAGCAGTAGTATGTAGTATAAGTAGTAGTATGTAGTATACGCAGTAGTATGTAGTATAAGTAGTAGTATGTAGTATAAGCAGTAGTATGTAGTATAAGCAGTAGTATGTAGTATACGCAGTAGTATGTAGTATACGCAGTAGTATGTAGTATACGCAGTAGTATGTAGTATAAGCAGTAGTATGTAGTATACGCAGTAGTATGTAGTATAAGTAGTAGTATGTAGTATAAGTAGTAGTATGTAGTATAAGCAGTAGTATGTAGTATAAGCAGTAGTATGTAGTATACGCAGTAGTATGTAGTATAAGTAGTAGTATGTAGTATAAGCAGTAGTATGTAGTATAAGTAGTAGTATGTAGTATACGCAGTAGTATGTAGTATAAGTAGTAGTATGTAGTATAAGCAGTAGTATGTAGTATAAGCAGTAGTATGTAGTATAAGCAGTAGTATGTAGTATAAGTAGTAGTATGTAGTATAAGCAGTAGTATGTAGTATAAGTAGTAGTATGTAGTATAAGCAGTAGTATGTAGTATAAGCAGTAGTATGTAGTATAAGTAGTAGTATGTAGTATACGCAGTAGTATGTAGTATACGCAGTAGTATGTAGTATACGCAGTAGTATGTAGTATAAGTAGTAGTATGTAGTATAAGCAGTAGTATGTAGTATAAGCAGTAGTATGTAGTATACGCAGTAGTATGTAGTATACGCAGTAGTATGTAGTATACGCAGTAGTATGTAGTATAAGTAGTAGTATGTAGTATAAGCAGTAGTATGTAGTATAAGTAGTAGTATGTAGTATAAGCAGTAGTATGTAGTATACGCAGTAGTATGTAGTATACGCAGTAGTATGTAGTATAAGTAGTAGTATGTAGTATAAGCAGTAGTATGTAGTATAAGCAGTAGTATGTAGTATAAGCAGTAGTATGTAGTATAACTAGTAGTATGTAGTATAAGTAGTAGTATGTAGTATAAGCAGTAGTATGTAGTATAAGCAGTAGTATGTAGTATAAGCAGTAGTATGCAGTATAAGCAGTAGTATGTAGTATACGCAGTAGTATGTAGTATACGCAGTAGTATGTAGTATAAGCAGTAGTATGTAGTATAAGCAGTAGTATGTAGTATAAGTAGTAGTATGCAGTATAAGCAGTAGTATGTAGTATACGCAGTAGTATGTAGTATAAGTAGTAGTATGTAGTATAAGCAGTAGTATGTAGTATAAGCAGTAGTATGTAGTATAAGCAGTAGTATGTAGTATAAGCAGTAGTATGTAGTATAAGCAGTAGTATGTAGTATAAGTAGTAGTATGTAGTATAAGTAGTAGTATGTAGTATAAGCAGTAGTATGTAGTATAAGCAGTAGTATGTAGTATAAGCAGTAGTATGTAGTATAAGCAGTAGTATGTAGTATAAGCAGTAGTATGTAGTATAAGCAGTAGTATGTAGTATAAGCAGTAGTATGTAGTATAAGCAGTAGTATGTAGTATAAGTAGTAGTATGTAGTATAAGTAGTAGTATGTAGTATAAGCAGTAGTATGTAGTATAAGCAGTAGTATGTAGTATAACTAGTAGTATGTAGTATACGCAGTAGTATGTAGTATAACTAGTAGTATGTAGTATACGCAGTAGTATGTAGTATAAGTAGTAGTATGTAGTATAAGCAGTAGTATGTAGTATACGCAGTAGTATGTAGTATAAGCAGTAGTATGTAGTATAAGCAGTAGTATGCAGTATAAGCAGTAGTATGTAGTATAAGCAGTAGTATGTAGTATAAGCAGTAGTATGTAGTATAAGCAGTAGTATGTAGTATAAGCAGTAGTATGCAGTATAAGCAGTAGTATGTAGTATAAGCAGTAGTATGTAGTATACGCAGTAGTATGTAGTATAAGTAGTAGTATGTAGTATAAGCAGTAGTATGTAGTATAAGCAGTAGTATGTAGTATAAGCAGTAGTATGTAGTATAACTAGTACTATGTAGTATAAGTAGTAGTATGTAGTATACGCAGTAGTATGTAGTATACGCAGTAGTATGTAGTATAAGCAGTAGTATGTAGTATAAGTAGTAGTATGTAGTATAAGCAGTAGTATGTAGTATAAGTAGTAGTATGTAGTATACGCAGTAGTATGTAGTATACGCAGTAGTATGTAGTATAAGTAGTAGTATGTAGTATAAGCAGTAGTATGTAGTATAAGTAGTAGTATGTAGTATAAGCAGTAGTATGTAGTATACGCAGTACTATGTAGTATACGCAGTAGTATGTAGTATAAGCAGTAGTATGTAGTATAACTAGTAGTATGTAGTATAAGTAGTAGTATGTAGTATACGCAGTAGTATGTAGTATACGCAGTAGTATGTAGTATAAGTAGTAGTATGTAGTATAAGCAGTAGTATGTAGTATAAGTAGTAGTATGTAGTATAAGCAGTAGTATGTAGTATACGCAGTAGTATGTAGTATACGCAGTAGTATGTAGTATAAGTAGTAGTATGTAGTATAAGCAGTAGTATGTAGTATAAGCAGTAGTATGTAGTATAAGCAGTAGTATGTAGTATAACTAGTAGTATGTAGTATAAGTAGTAGTATGTAGTATAAGCAGTAGTATGTAGTATAAGCAGTAGTATGTAGTATACGCAGTAGTATGTAGTATAAGTAGTAGTATGTAGTATACGCAGTAGTATGTAGTATACGCAGTAGTATGTAGTATAAGTAGTAGTATGTAGTATAAGCAGTAGTATGTAGTATACGCAGTAGTATGTAGTATAAGTAGTAGTATGTAGTATAAGCAGTAGTATGTAGTATAAGTAGTAGTATGTAGTATAAGCAGTAGTATGTAGTATACGCAGTAGTATGTAGTATACGCAGTAGTATGCAGTAGTAAGCAGTAGTATGCAGTAGTATGCAGTATACGCAGTAGTATGCAGTATAAGTAGTAGTATGTAGTATAAGTAGTAGTATGTAGTATACGCAGTAGTATGTAGTATAAGTAGTAGTATGTAGTATAAGCAGTAGTATGTAGTATAAGCAGTAGTATGTAGTATAAGTAGTAGTATGTAGTATACGCAGTAGTATGTAGTATACGCAGTAGTATGTAGTATACGCAGTAGTATGTAGTATAAGTAGTAGTATGTAGTATAAGCAGTAGTATGTAGTATAAGTAGTAGTATGTAGTATAAGCAGTAGTATGTAGTATACGCAGTAGTATGTAGTATACGCAGTAGTATGCAGTAGTAAGCAGTAGTATGCAGTAGTATGCAGTATACGCAGTAGTATGCAGTATAAGTAGTAGTATGCAGTATAAGTAGTAGTATGTAGTATAAGCAGTAGTATGCAGTATACGCAGTAGTAAGCAGTATATGCAGTATACGCAGTAGTATGCAGTATACGCAGTAGTAAGCAGTATATGCAGTATAAGTACTGCAGCCCGTCTCATGGAGTATTTCCTGCCGACGCGGCGCTCCCGTCGCCGCGGTGACGGCTGTATCCGGGTTATCCGGGTCTAAAACGCTGAATCAGCCGAACGTCTCAAAGCTCAGACTCAGCTCCGACACAAACGAGCTGTAACCGCGGCGACGAGGAGGAGGGCGAGCTCAGCCACAGTTTGTTCCCTTTAAATCACTCAAACACTCTCTGCACTTTCACTACCTTCAGAAACACTGTAGTTAAACTCCTCTTTCCCAAATACTCACAGGTTGGGTATCCACGTGTAGCACGAAAGGCTGTAATCCAAATATGGTCATTTCCTTTGTGGGAGACAGAGCGGCTAAAGACGGGAGAAACATACACACGTTACAGACTCACACGTTACAGACTCACACGTTACAGACTCACACGTTACAGACTCACTCGTTACAGACTCACACTTTACAGACTCACACGTTACAGACTCACACTTTACAGACTCACACGTTACAGACTCACACGTTACAGACTCACACATTACAGACTCACTCGTTACAGACTCACACGTTACAGACTCACTCGTTACAGACTCACACGTTACAGACTCACTCTTTACAGACTCACTCGTTACAGACTCACACGTTACAGACTCACTCGTTACAGACTCACTCGTTACAGACTCACACGTTACAGACTCACACGTTACAGACTCACTCGTTACAGACTCACACGTTACAGACTCACACTTTACAGACTCACACGTTACAGACTCACACTTTACAGACTCACTCTTTACAGACTCACACATTACAGACTCACTCGTTACAGACTCACACGTTACAGACTCACACGTTACAGACTCACACGTTACAGACTCACACGTTACAGACTCACTCTTTACAGACTCACACGTTACAGACTCACACTTTACAGACTCACACGTTACAGACTCACACTTTACAGACTCACACTTTACAGACTCACACGTTACAGACTCACACGTTACAGACTCACACGTTACAGACTCACACGTTACAGACTCACACGTTACAGACTCACACGTTACAGACTCACACGTTACAGGCTCACACATTACAGACTCACTCTTTACAGACTCACACGTTACAGACTCACACGTTACAGACTCACACGTTACAGACTCACACGTTACAGACTCACTCTTTACAGACTCACTTTACAGACTCACACGTTACAGACTCACACTTTACAGACTCACACGTTACAGACTCACTCCTTACAGACTCACTCGTTACAGACTCACACGTTACAGACTCACACTTTACAGACTCACACGTTACAGACTCACACTTTACAGACTCACACTTTACAGACTCACACTTTACAGACTCACACGTTACAGACTCACACGTTACAGACTCACACGTTACAGACTCACACGTTACAGACTCACACGTTACAGACTCACACGTTACAGACTCACACGTTACAGGCTCACACATTACAGACTCACTCTTTACAGACTCACACGTTACAGACTCACACGTTACAGACTCACACGTTACAGACTCACACGTTACAGACTCACTCTTTACAGACTCACTTTACAGACTCACACGTTACAGACTCACACTTTACAGACTCACACGTTACAGACTCACTCCTTACAGACTCACTCGTTACAGACTCACACGTTACAGACTCACACTTTACAGACTCACACGTTACAGACTCACACTTTACAGACTCACACTTTACAGACTCACACGTTACAGACTCACACGTTACAGACTCACACGTTACAGACTCACACGTTACAGACTCACTCTTTACAGACTCACACGTTACAGACTCACACGTTACAGACTCGCACGTTACAGACTCACACGTTACAGACTCACACTTTACAGACTCACTCGTTACAGACTCACTCGTTACAGACTCACTCATTACAGACTCACTCTTTACAGACTCACTCTTTACAGACTCACTTTACAGACTCACACGTTACAGACTCACACGTTACAGACTCACTCGTTACAGACTCCCACGTTACAGACTCACTCGTTACAGACTCACACGTTACAGACTCACTCTTTACAGACTCACTCGTTACAGACTCACACGTTACAGACTCACTCGTTACAGACTCACTCGTTACAGACTCACACGTTACAGACTCACACGTTACAGACTCACTCGTTACAGACTCACACGTTACAGACTCACTCGTTACAGACTCAATTTACAGACTCACACGTTACAGACTCACACGTTACAGACTCACTCATTACAGACTCACACGTTACAGACTCACTCGTTACAGACTCACACGTTACACACTCACACGTAACAGACTCACTCGTTACAGACTCACTCGTTACAGACTCACACGTTACAGACTCACACGTTACAGACTCACTCGTTACAGACTCACACGTTACAGACTCACACGTTACAGACTCGCACGTTACAGACTCACACGTTACAGACTCACTCGTTACAGACTCACACGTTACAGACTCACACGTTACAGACTCACTCGTTACAGACTCAATTTACAGACTCACACGTTACAGACTCGCACGTTACAGACTCACACGTTACAGACTCACACATTACAGACTCACTCTTTACAAACTCACACATTACAGACTCACTCGTTACAGACTCACACGTTACAGACTCACACGTTACAGACTCACACGTTACAGACTCACACGTTACAGACTCACTCTTTACAGACTCACTTTACAGACTCACACGTTACAGACTCACACTTTACAGACTCACACGTTACAGACTCACACTTTACAGACTCACACTTTACAGACTCACACGTTACAGACTCACACGTTACAGACTCACACGTTACAGACTCACACTTTACAGACTCACACTTTACAGACTCACACGTTACAGACTCACACTTTACAGACTCACACGTTACAGACTCACTCGTTACAGACTCACTCGTTACAGACTCACACGTTACAGACTCACACTTTACAGACTCACACGTTACAGACTCACTCTTTACAGACTCACTTTACAGACTCACACGTTACAGACTCACACGTTACAGACTCACTCGTTACAGACTCACACGTTACAGACTCACTCGTTACAGACTCACACGTTACAGACTCACTCTTTACAGACTCACTCGTTACAGACTCACACGTTACAGACTCACTCGTTACAGACTCACTCGTTACAGACTCACACGTTACAGACTCACACGTTACAGACTCACTCGTTACAGACTCACACGTTACAGACTCACTCGTTACAGACTCAATTTACAGACTCACACGTTACAGACTCACACGTTACAGACTCACTCGTTACAGACTCACACGTTACAGACTCACTCATTACAGACTCACACGTTACAGACTCACTCGTTACAGACTCACACTTTACAGACTCACACGTTACAGACTCACACTTTACAGACTCACACGTTACAGACTCACACGTTACAGACTCACACATTACAGACTCACTCGTTACAGACTCACACGTTACAGACTCACTCGTTACAGACTCACACGTTACAGACTCACTCTTTACAGACTCACTCGTTACAGACTCACACGTTACAGACTCACTCGTTACAGACTCACTCGTTACAGACTCACACGTTACAGACTCACACGTTACAGACTCACTCGTTACAGACTCACACGTTACAGACTCACACTTTACAGACTCACACGTTACAGACTCACACTTTACAGACTCACTCTTTACAGACTCACACATTACAGACTCACTCGTTACAGACTCACACGTTACAGACTCACACGTTACAGACTCACACGTTACAGACTCACTCTTTACAGACTCACACGTTACAGACTCACACTTTACAGACTCACACGTTACAGACTCACACTTTACAGACTCACACTTTACAGACTCACACGTTACAGACTCACACGTTACAGACTCACACGTTACAGACTCACACGTTACAGACTCACACGTTACAGACTCACACGTTACAGGCTCACACATTACAGACTCACTCTTTACAGACTCACACGTTACAGACTCACACGTTACAGACTCACACGTTACAGACTCACACGTTACAGACTCACTCTTTACAGACTCACTTTACAGACTCACACGTTACAGACTCACACTTTACAGACTCACACGTTACAGACTCACTCCTTACAGACTCACTCGTTACAGACTCACACGTTACAGACTCACACTTTACAGACTCACACGTTACAGACTCACACTTTACAGACTCACACTTTACAGACTCACACGTTACAGACTCACACGTTACAGACTCACACGTTACAGACTCACTCTTTACAGACTCACACGTTACAGACTCACACGTTACAGACTCGCACGTTACAGACTCACACGTTACAGACTCACACTTTACAGACTCACTCGTTACAGACTCACTCGTTACAGACTCACTCATTACAGACTCACTCTTTACAGACTCACTCTTTACAGACTCACTTTACAGACTCACACGTTACAGACTCACACGTTACAGACTCACTCGTTACAGACTCACACGTTACAGACTCACTCGTTACAGACTCACACGTTACAGACTCACTCTTTACAGACTCACTCGTTACAGACTCACACGTTACAGACTCACTCGTTACAGACTCACTCGTTACAGACTCACACGTTACAGACTCACACGTTACAGACTCACTCGTTACAGACTCACACGTTACAGACTCACTCGTTACAGACTCAATTTACAGACTCACACGTTACAGACTCACTCATTACAGACTCACACGTTACAGACTCACTCGTTACAGACTCACACGTTACACACTCACACGTAACAGACTCACTCGTTACAGACTCACTCGTTACAGACTCACACGTTACAGACTCACACGTTACAGACTCACTCGTTACAGACTCACACGTTACAGACTCACACGTTACAGACTCGCACGTTACAGACTCACACGTTACAGACTCACTCGTTACAGACTCACACGTTACAGACTCACACGTTACAGACTCACTCGTTACAGACTCAATTTACAGACTCACACGTTACAGACTCGCACGTTACAGACTCACACGTTACAGACTCACACATTACAGACTCACTCTTTACAAACTCACACATTACAGACTCACTCGTTACAGACTCACACGTTACAGACTCACACGTTACAGACTCACACGTTACAGACTCACACGTTACAGACTCACTCTTTACAGACTCACTTTACAGACTCACACGTTACAGACTCACACTTTACAGACTCACACGTTACAGACTCACACTTTACAGACTCACACTTTACAGACTCACACGTTACAGACTCACACGTTACAGACTCACACGTTACAGACTCACACTTTACAGACTCACACTTTACAGACTCACACGTTACAGACTCACACTTTACAGACTCACACGTTACAGACTCACTCGTTACAGACTCACTCGTTACAGACTCACACGTTACAGACTCACACTTTACAGACTCACACGTTACAGACTCACTCTTTACAGACTCACTTTACAGACTCACACGTTACAGACTCACACGTTACAGACTCACTCGTTACAGACTCACACGTTACAGACTCACTCGTTACAGACTCACACGTTACAGACTCACTCTTTACAGACTCACTCGTTACAGACTCACACGTTACAGACTCACTCGTTACAGACTCACTCGTTACAGACTCACACGTTACAGACTCACACGTTACAGACTCACTCGTTACAGACTCACACGTTACAGACTCACTCGTTACAGACTCAATTTACAGACTCACACGTTACAGACTCACACGTTACAGACTCACTCGTTACAGACTCACACGTTACAGACTCACTCGTTACAGACTCACACGTTACAGACTCACTCGTTACAGACTCACACGTTACAGACTCACACGTTACAGACTCACACGTTACAGACTCACTCGTTACAGACTCACACGTTACAGACTCACACGTTACAGACTCACACGTTACAGACTCGCACGTTACAGACTCACACATTACAGACTCACTCTTTACAGACTCACACATTACAGACTCACTCGTTACAGACTCACACATTACAGACTCACACGTTACAGACTCACACGTTACAGACTCACACGTTACAGACTCACACGTTACAGACTCACACGTTACAGACTCACACGTTACAGACTCACTCTTTACAGACTCACTTTACAGACTCACACGTTACAGACTCACACTTTACAGACTCACACGTTACAGACTCACACTTTACAGACTCACACTTTACAGACTCACACGTTACAGACTCACACTTTACAGACTCACACTTTACAGACTCACACGTTACAGACTCACACGTTACAGACTCACACGTTACAGACTCACTCGTTACAGACTCACACGTTACAGACTCACTCATTACAGACTCACTCTTTACAGACTCACTTTACAGACTCACACGTTACAGACTCACACTTTACAGACTCACACTTTACAGACTCACTCTTTACAGACTCACACGTTACAGACTCACACGTTACAGACTCGCACGTTACAGACTCACTCTTTACAGACTCACACGTTACAGACTCACACGTTACAGACTCGCACGTTACAGACTCACACGTTACAGACTCACACTTTACAGACTCACTCGTTACAGACTCACTCGTTACAGACTCACACGTTACAGACTCACTCATTACAGACTCACTCTTTACAGACTCACTTTACAGACTCACGCGTTACAGACTCGCACGTTACAGACTCGCACGTTACAGACTCGCACGTTACAGACTCACACGTTACAGACTCACTCGTTACAGACTCACTCGTTACAGACTCACTCGTTACAGACTCACTCGTTACAGACTCGCACGTTACAGACTCACACGTTACAGACTCACACGTTACAGACTCACTCGTTACAGACTCACACTTTACAGACTCACACGTTACAGACTCACTCGTTACAGACTCACACGTTACAGACTCACACGTTACAGACTCACGCGTTACAGACTCGCACGTTACAGACTCACTCGTTACAGACTCCCTCGTTACAGACTCACTCGTTACAGACTCACTCGTTACAGACTCACTCGTTACAGACTCACTCGTTACAGACTCACACGTTACAGACTCACACGTTACAGACTCACTCGTTACAGACTCACACGTTACAGACTCACTCGTTACAGACTCAATTTACAGACTCACACGTTACAGACTCACACGTTACAGACTCACTCGTTACAGACTCACACGTTACAGACTCACTCGTTACAGACTCACACGTTACAGACTCACTCGTTACAGACTCACACGTTACAGACTCACACGTTACAGACTCACACGTTACAGACTCACTCGTTACAGACTCACACGTTACAGACTCACACGTTACAGACTCACACGTTACAGACTCGCACGTTACAGACTCACACATTACAGACTCACTCTTTACAGACTCACACATTACAGACTCACTCGTTACAGACTCACACATTACAGACTCACACGTTACAGACTCACACGTTACAGACTCACACGTTACAGACTCACACGTTACAGACTCACACGTTACAGACTCACTCTTTACAGACTCACTTTACAGACTCACACGTTACAGACTCACACTTTACAGACTCACACGTTACAGACTCACACTTTACAGACTCACACTTTACAGACTCACACGTTACAGACTCACACGTTACAGACTCACACGTTACAGACTCACTCGTTACAGACTCACACGTTACAGACTCACTCATTACAGACTCACTCTTTACAGACTCACTTTACAGACTCACACGTTACAGACTCACACGTTACAGACTCACTCTTTACAGACTCACTTTACAGACTCACACGTTACAGACTCACTCTTTACAGACTCACTTTACAGACTCACACGTTACAGACTCGCACGTTACAGACTCACTCTTTACAGACTCACACGTTACAGACTCACACGTTACAGACTCGCACGTTACAGACTCACACGTTACAGACTCACACTTTACAGACTCACTCGTTACAGACTCACTCGTTACAGACTCACACGTTACAGACTCACTCATTACAGACTCACTCTTTACAGACTCACTTTACAGACTCACGCGTTACAGACTCGCACGTTACAGACTCGCACGTTACAGACTCACACGTTACAGACTCACACGTTACAGACTCACTCGTTACAGACTCACTCGTTACAGACTCACTCGTTACAGACTCACTCGTTACAGACTCGCACGTTACAGACTCACACGTTACAGACTCACACGTTACAGACTCACTCGTTACAGACTCACACTTTACAGACTCACACGTTACAGACTCACTCGTTACAGACTCACTCTTTACAGACTCACACGTTACAGACTCACGCGTTACAGACTCGCACGTTACAGACTCACTCGTTACAGACTCACTCGTTACAGACTCCCTCGTTACAGACTCACTCGTTACAGACTCACTCGTTACAGACTCACTCGTTACAGACTCACTCTTCATGTGGAGGGTTTCATCCTGGTTTCCTGCAGACTTGGTTCTTCTCAGAGCAGGTGCTTTTCCTCAGAGACGTCTCATGTAAACGCTTGTTCCTCAAAGGAAGATGAAACTCGTGAATAAAAGATGCTCCGAGACTCGCGCCGACCCCCCCCACACTCAGCACACGCTACACACTCAGCACACGCTACACACTCAGCACACGCTACACACGCTACACACGCTACACACCCTACACACTCAGCACACGCTACACACTCAGCACACGCTACACACTCAGCACATGCTACACACGCTACACACCCTACACACTCAGCACACGCTACACACTCAGCACACGCTACACACGCTACACACCCTCCACACTCAGCACACGCTACACACTCAGCACACGCTACACACTCAGCACACGCTACACACGCTACACACGCTACACACCCTACACACTCAGCACACGCTACACACTCACCACACGCTACACACGCTACACACCCTCCACACTCAGCACACGCTACACACTCAGCACACGCTACACACTCAGCACACGCTACACACTCAGCACACGCTACACACGCTACACACCCTCCACACTCAGCACACGCTACACACTCAGCACACGCTACACACTCAGCACACGCTACACACGCTACACACTCAGCACACGCTACACACGCTACACACGCTACACACCCTACACACTCAGCACACGCTACACACTCAGCACACGCTACACACTCAGCACACGCTACACACGCTACACACCCTCCACACTCAGCACACGCTACACACTCAGCACACGCTACACACTCAGCACACGCTACACACGCTACACACGCTACACACCCTACACACTCAGCACACGCTACACACTCAGCACACGCTACACACGCTACACACCCTCCACACTCAGCACACGCTACACACTCAGCACACGCTACACACTCAGCACACGCTACACACGCTACACACTCAGCACACGCTACACACGCTACACACGCTACACACCCTCCACACTCAGCACACGCTACACACGCTACACACCCTCCACACTCAGCACACGCTACACACGCTACACACCCTCCACACTCAGCACACGCTACACACGCTACACACCCTCCACACTCAGCACACGCTACACACGCTACACACCCTCCACACTCAGCACACGCTACACACGCTTTAAACATGCCACACGCACAAATAAATAAGTGATGAATAAATGAATAAATCCGAGCTTGTGTTGGGCCGAGGTCTGACCTGGACCAGACACAAAGATGTCACTGATCGGGTTTTATCTAAAGTCTGAGGGATTTGTTGCTGCGTCTGTGGGAGAACAAACATGTACATTAGCACCTCATATCTTTACATCAGAGACACATTTAGGTAAGAACATGAATCTGAAAACTCAAATCAAATCCGTCATGTTTATCATGTTTCGTTTTTTATGACGACAATAAAAGAAACCACTTCATATCAAACAGTTCAGTCTCACACTTTTGTTTGTTCTTCAGCTTCAGGAGAAAAGTCTTGGGTTTATTTAGGACTTCAGCTCCAGAGGAAAAGAGTTCCATAACTGACCCAGAGCAGTTCCATAACTGACCCAGAGCAGCTCCATAACTGACCCAGAGCAGCTCCATAACTGACCCAGAGCGGCTCCATAACTGACCCAGAGCAGCTCCATAACTGACCCAGAGCAGCTCCATAACTGACCCAGAGCAGCTCCATAACTGACCCAGAGCAGCTCCATAACTGACCCAGAGCAGCTCCATAACTGACCCAGAGCAGTTCCATAACTGACCCAGAGCAGCTCCATGACTGACCCAGAGCAGCTCCATGACTGACCCAGAGCAGCTCCATAACTGACCCAGAGCAGTTCCATAACTGACCCAGAGCAGCTCCATAACTGACCCAGAGCAGCTCCATAACTGACCCAGAGCAGTTCCATAACTGACCCAGAGCAGCTCCATAACTGACCCAGAGCAGCTCCATAACTGACCCAGAGCAGCTCCATAACTGACCCAGAGCAGCTCCATAACTGACCCAGAGCAGTTCCATAACTGACCCAGAGCAGCTCCATGACTGACCCAGAGCAGCTCCATGACTGACCCAGAGCAGTTCCATAACTGACCCAGAGCAGTTCCATAACTGACCCAGAGCAGCTCCATAACTGACCCAGAGCAGCTCCATGACTGACCCAGAGCAGTTCCATAACTGACCCAGAGCAGCTCCATAACTGACCCAGAGCAGTTCCATAACTGACCCAGAGCAGCTCCATAACTGACCCAGAGCAGTTCCATAACTGACCCAGAGCAGTTCCATAACTGACCCAGAGCAGCTCCATAACTGACCCAGAGCAGTTCCATAACTGACCCAGAGCAGCTCCATAACTGACCCAGAGCAGCTCCATAACTGACCCAGAGCAGCTCCATAACTGACCCAGAGCAGCTCCATAACTGACCCAGAGCAGCTCCATAACTGACCCAGAGCAGCTCCATAACTGACCCAGAGCAGCTCCATAACTGACCCAGAGCAGTTCCATAACTGACCCAGAGCAGTTCCATAACTGACCCAGAGCAGTTCCATGACAGTTCCATAACTGACCCAGAGCAGTTCCATAACTGACCCAGAGCAGTTCCATAACTGACCCAGAGCAGTTCCATGACTGACCCAGAGCAGTTCCATAACTGACCCAGAGCAGTTCCATGACTGACCCAGAGCAGTTCCATAACTGACCCAGAGCAGTTCCATAACTGACCCACAGCAGTTCCATAACTGACCCAGAGCAGTTCCATAACTGACCCAGAGCAGTTCCATGACTGACCCAGAGCAGCTCCATGACTGACCCAGAGCAGTTCCATAACTGACCCAGAGCAGTTCCATAACTGACCCAGAGCAGTTCCATAACTGACCCAGAGCAGTTCCATAACTGACCCAGAGCAGCTCCATGACTGACCCAGAGCAGTTCCATAACTGACCCAGAGCAGTTCCATAACTGACCCACAGCAGTTCCATAACTGACCCAGAGCAGTTCCATAACTGACCCAGAGCAGCTCCATAACTGACCCAGAGCAGTTCCATAACTGACCCAGAGCAGCTCCATAACTGACCCAGAGCAGTTCCATAACTGACCCAGAGCAGCTCCATAACTGACCCAGAGCAGTTCCATGACAGTTCCATAACTGACCCAGAGCAGTTCCATAACTGACCCAGAGCAGCTCCATAACTGACCCAGAGCAGCTCCATAACTGACCCAGAGCAATTCCATGACAGTTCCATAACTGACCCAGAGCAGCTCCATGACTGACCCAGAGCAGTTCCATAACTGACCCAGAGCAGTTCCATAACGGACCCACAGCAGTTCCATAACTGACCCAGAGCAGTTCCATAACTGACCCAGAGCAGCTCCATAACTGACCCAGAGCAGTTCCATAACTGACCCAGAGCAGCTCCATAACTGACCCAGAGCAGCTCCATAACTGACCCAGAGCAGCTCCATAACTGACCCAGAGCAGTTCCATAACTGACCCAGAGCAGTTCCATAACTGACCCAGAGCAGCTCCATAACTGACCCAGAGCAGCTCCATAACTGACCCAGAGCAGCTCCATAACTGACCCAGAGCGGCTCCATAACTGACCCAGAGCAGCTCCATAACTGACCCAGAGCAGCTCCATAACTGACCCAGAGCAGCTCCATAACTGACCCAGAGCAGTTCCATAACTGACCCAGAGCAGCTCCATAACTGACCCAGAGCAGTTCCATAACTGACCCAGAGCAGCTCCATGACTGACCCAGAGCAGCTCCATGACTGACCCAGAGCAGCTCCATAACTGACCCAGAGCAGTTCCATAACTGACCCAGAGCAGTTCCATAACTGACCCAGAGCAGCTCCATAACTGACCCAGAGCAGCTCCATGACTGACCCAGAGCAGTTCCATAACTGACCCAGAGCAGCTCCATAACTGACCCAGAGCAGTTCCATAACTGACCCAGAGCAGTTCCATAACTGACCCAGAGCAGTTCCATAACTGACCCAGAGCAGTTCCATAACTGACCCAGAGCAGCTCCATAACTGACCCAGAGCAGTTCCATAACTGACCCAGAGCAGCTCCATAACTGACCCAGAGCAGCTCCATAACTGACCCAGAGCAGCTCCATAACTGACCCAGAGCAGCTCCATAACTGACCCAGAGCAGTTCCATAACTGACCCAGAGCAGTTCCATGACAGTTCCATAACTGACCCAGAGCAGTTCCATAACTGACCCAGAGCAGTTCCATAACTGACCCAGAGCAGTTCCATGACTGACCCAGAGCAGTTCCATAACTGACCCAGAGCAGTTCCATGACTGACCCAGAGCAGTTCCATAACTGACCCAGAGCAGTTCCATAACTGACCCACAGCAGTTCCATAACTGACCCAGAGCAGTTCCATAACTGACCCAGAGCAGTTCCATAACTGACCCAGAGCAGCTCCATGACTGACCCAGAGCAGTTCCATAACTGACCCAGAGCAGTTCCATAACTGACCCAGAGCAGTTCCATAACTGACCCAGAGCAGCTCCATGACTGACCCAGAGCAGTTCCATAACTGACCCAGAGCAGTTCCATAACTGACCCACAGCAGTTCCATAACTGACCCAGAGCAGTTCCATAACTGACCCAGAGCAGCTCCATAACTGACCCAGAGCAGTTCCATAACTGACCCAGAGCAGCTCCATAACTGACCCAGAGCAGTTCCATAACTGACCCAGAGCAGCTCCATAACTGACCCAGAGCAGTTCCATGACAGTTCCATAACTGACCCAGAGCAGTTCCATAACTGACCCAGAGCAGCTCCATAACTGACCCAGAGCAGCTCCATAACTGACCCAGAGCAATTCCATGACAGTTCCATAACTGACCCAGAGCAGCTCCATGACTGACCCAGAGCAGTTCCATAACTGACCCAGAGCAGTTCCATAACTGACCCAGAGCAGTTCCATAACTGACCCAGAGCAGCTCCATAACTGACCCAGAGCAGTTCCATAACTGACCCAGAGCAGCTCCATAACTGACCCAGAGCAGCTCCATAACTGACCCAGAGCAGCTCCATAACTGACCCAGAGCAGCTCCATAACTGACCCAGAGCAGCTCCATAACTGACCCAGAGCAGTTCCATAACTGACCCAGAGCAGCTCCATAACTGACCCAGAGCAGCTCCATAACTGACCCAGAGCAGTTCCATGACAGTTCCATAACTGACCCAGAGCAGTTCCATAACTGACCCAGAGCAGCTCCATAACTGACCCAGAGCAGTTCCATAACTGACCCAGAGCGGCTCCATAACTGACCCAGAGCAGCTCCATAACTGACCCAGAGCAGTTCCATAACTGACCCAGAGCAGTTCCATAACTGACCCAGAGCGGCTCCATAACTGACCCAGAGCAGCTCCATAACTGACCCAGAGCAGCTCCATAACTGACCCAGAGCAGCTCCATAACTGACCCAGAGCAGCTCCATAACTGACCCAGAGCAGCTCCTCTGCAGATGTTTGTACTCATCACAGACAGAGCGACACTTTGAGATGTTTCTGAATGATAGTGATGTTATTAGCGTTTGTTTACAGACTGATGTTAAGGGCATTGAATTAAAACCATTGAACAATATACGACATCAAATACGACAAACGAGATAAAACTAGAGGCTGAAGATGAACCAGAGGCTGAAGATAAACTAGAGGCTGTAGATGAACCAGAGGCTGAAGATAAACCAGAGGCTGAAGATAAACTAGAGGCTGTAGATGAACCAGAGGCTGAAGATAAACTAGAGGCTGAAGATAAACCAGAGGCTGTAGATGAACCAGAGGCTGAAGATAAACCAGAGGCTGTAGATGAACCAGAGGCTGTAGATAAACCAGAGGCTGAAGATAAACCAGAGGCTGTAGATGAACCAGAGGCTGTAGATAAACCAGAGGCTGTAGATGAACCAGAGGCTGTAGATGAACCAGAGGCTGTAGATAAACCAGAGGCTGTAGATGAACCAGAGGCTGAAGATAAACCAGAGGCTGTAGATGAACCAGAGGCTGTAGATAAAACCAGAGGCTGTAGATAAACCAGAGGCTGAAGATAAACCAGAGGCTGTAGATGAACCAGAGGCTGTAGATGAACCAGAGGCTGTAGATAAACCAGAGGCTGTAGATAAACCAGAGGCTGAAGATAAACCAGAGGCTGTAGATAAACCAGAGGCTGAAGATAAACCAGAGGCTGTAGATGAACCAGAGGCTGAAGATAAACCAGAGGCTGTAGATAAACCAGAGGCTGTAGATAAACCAGAGGCTGAAGATAAACCAGAGGCTGTAGATGAACCAGAGGCTGTAGATAAACCAGAGGCTGTAGATGAACCAGAGGCTGTAGATAAACCAGAGGCTGTAGATGAACCAGAGGCTGTAGATAAACCAGAGGCTGAAGATAAACCAGAGGCTGTAGATGAACCAGAGCCTGAGTATAAACCAGAGGCTGAAGATAAACCAGAGGCTGTAGATGAACCAGAGGCTGAAGATGAACCAGAGGCTGTAGATGAACCAGAGGCTGAAGATGAACCAGAGGCTGTAGATGAACCAGAGGCTGTAGATAAACCAGAGGCTGTAGATAAACCAGAGGCTGTAGATGAACCAGAGGCTGAAGATAAACCAGAGGCTGAAGATAAACCAGAGGCTGTAGATGAACCAGAGGCTGAAGATAAACCAGAGGCTGTAGATAAACCAGAGGCTGAAGATAAACCAGAGGCTGTAGATGAACCAGAGGCTGAAGATAAACCAGAGGCTGTAGATAAACCAGAGGCTGTAGATAAACCAGAGGCTGAAGATAAACTAGAGGCTGTAGATGAACCAGAGGCTGTAGATGAACCAGAGGCTGAAGATAAACCAGAGGCTGTAGATGAACCAGAGCCTGAGTATAAACCAGAGGCTGAAGATAAACCAGAGGCTGTAGATGAACCAGAGGCAGTAGATGAACCAGAGGCTGAAGATAAACTAGAGGCTGAAGATAAACCAGAGGCTGTAGATAAACCAGAGGCTGTAGATGAACCAGAGGCTGTAGATGAACCAGAGGCTGTAGATAAACCAGAGGCTGAAGATAAACCAGAGGCTGAAGATAAACCAGAGGCTGTAGATAAACCAGAGGCTGTAGATGAACCAGAGGCTGTAGATGAACCAGAGGCTGAAGATAAACCAGAGGCTGTAGATGAACCAGAGGCTGTAGATGAACCAGAGGCTGTAGATGAACCAGAGGCTGAAGATAAACCAGAGGCTGAAGATAAACCAGAGGCTGTAGATGAACCAGAGGCTGTAGATGAACCAGAGGCTGTAGATGAACCAGAGGCTGAAGATAAACCAGAGGCTGAAGATAAACCAGAGGCTGAAGATAAACCAGAGGCTGTAGATGAACCAGAGGCTGTAGATGAACCAGAGGCTGTAGATAAACCAGAGGCTGAAGATAAACCAGAGGCTGTAGATGAACCAGAGGCTGTAGATGAACCAGAGGCTGTAGATAAACCAGAGGCTGTAGATAAACCAGAGGCTGAAGATAAACCAGAGGCTGAAGATAAACCAGAGGCTGAAGATAAACCAGAGGCTGTAGATGAACCAGAGGCTGTAGATGAACCAGAGGCTGTAGATGAACCAGAGGCTGAAGATAAACCAGAGGCTGAAGATAAACCAGAGGCTGAAGATGAACCAGAGGCTGTAGATGAACCAGAGGCTGTAGATAAACCAGAGGCTGAAGATAAACCAGAGGCTGTAGATGAACCAGAGGCTGTAGATGAACCAGAGGCTGTAGATGAACCAGAGGCTGTAGATGAACCAGAGGCTGTAGATAAACCAGAGGCTGTAGATGAACCAGAGGAGTCCACACTCAGCCTGAAGCAAAGCTGCCTGAGGAGAAACACTGCTGTGGGAAGTCCTCTTGTTCTTCTTACTTTGTCTTATTCTGACACGATATGGGGTGGGTGGGGCGACGGTGGTGCAGATGGTAGAGCGGGTCGTCTCATGATCGGAGGGTCGGGGGTTCGAATCCCTCCTCCAGAAGGTGCACGCTGTCGTTGTGTCCTTGGGCAAGACACTTCACCCACCGTGCCTCCAGTATCTGCGTACACTGGTGTATGAATGGGTGAGAGGTTCCTCGCTGTGAAGCGCTTTATACGTTGAGACCATTTACCAATATTTATTTTTATCTGAAGTCTGGTCATTACTATTCCCCCCCCCCCTTGAGGGAGTGCCTACAGATCAAATGGAGGAACCCGGTCTCGAACAGAAGAACCCGGTCTCGAACAGAGGAACCCGGTCTCGAACAGAAGAACCCGGTCTCGAACAGAAGAACCCGGTCTCGAACAGAAGAACCCGGTCTCAAACAGAAGAACCCGGTCTCGAACAGAAGAACCCGGTCTCGAACAGAAGAACCCGGTCTTGAACAGAGGAACCCGGTCTCGAACAGAAGAACCCGGTCACGAACAGAAGAACCCGGTCACGAACAGAAGAACCCGGCCTCGAACAGAGGAACCCGGCCTCGAACAGAGGAACCCGGTCTCGAACAGAGGAACCCGGTCTCGAACAGAAGAACCCGGTCTCGAACAGAGGAACCCGGTCTCGAACAGAAGAACCCGGTCTCGAACAGAGGAACCCGGCCTCGAACAGAGGAACCCGGTCTCGAACAGAAGAACCCGGTCTCGAACAGAGGAACCCGGTCTCGAACAGAAGAACCCGGTCTCGAACAGAGGAACCCGGTC
This sequence comes from Proterorhinus semilunaris, assembly GCA_021464625.1. Classification (NCBI taxonomy): domain Eukaryota; kingdom Metazoa; phylum Chordata; class Actinopteri; order Gobiiformes; family Gobiidae; genus Proterorhinus; species Proterorhinus semilunaris. Next base: position 123,848 of record JAJBBP010000038.1, on the reverse strand, counting down.
TCGAACAGAGGAACCCGGTCTCGAACAGAAGAACCCGGTCTCGAACAGAGGAACCCGGTCTCGAACAGAAGAACCCGGCCTACAGGGACTGGACAAGAGGAACTGAAGCTCGAACAAGGACGGGACGGTCTGTGGCCCGTCTGCTCGGGGACTCCCATCGGCCCCGGGTCTATAGCCTGTCCGTCCATGGGAGTGGATCTCTCCCTCTGTGGTTCTCCCTGAGGTTTGGGTTTTTAGTCGGAGAGTCTGAGGACGGGGGACGCCCGCGCTGCTCGTCTCCACTGCTGACGCTCAGTTGGACTTTATGTTCTCCTGAACTTCACTCTTTTTTACGGCTCTGTTTTATGGCCTTCATGTTGGAGGAAACTCCTGCGTGATGTTGGGCTAAACAAAAACAAAACAACAAAACCATTGGTTGATTAAACGGAAACTATTTACATTAGTCTGGATGTTCTTAGACATTTGGGCCGGATAGAAAGCTTGGCGGGCCGCATTAGGCCCCCGGGCCACAGTCTCTGTCGCCCTTGTCCTTGTTCTTGTCCCTGTTCTTGTCCTTGTTCTTGTCCCTGTTCTTGTCCTTGTTCTTGTCCCTGTTCTTGTTCTTGTTCTTGTCCCTGTTGTTGTTCTTGTTCTTGTTCTTGTCCCTGTTCTTGTCCTTGTCCTTGTTCTTGTTCTTGTTCTTGTTCTTGTTCTTGTTGTTGTCCTTGTCCTTGTCCTTGTTCTTGTCCCTGTTGTTGTTCTTGTCCTTGTTCTTGTTGTTGTTCTTGTTCTTGTTCTTGTTGTTGTTCTTGTCCCTGTTGTTGTTCTTGTCCTTGTTCTTGTTGTTGTTCTTGTTCTTGTTCTTGTTGTTGTTCTTGTCCCTGTTGTTGTTCTTGTTCTTGTCCCTGTCCTTGTTCTTGTTCTTGTCCCTGTTGTTGTTCTTGTTCTTGTCCTTGTCCTTGTCCTTGTCCTTGTCCTTGTCCTTGTCCTTGTTCTTGTCCTTGTCCTTGTCCTTGTCCTTGTCCTTGTTCTTGTTCTTGTTCTTGTCCTTGTCCTTGTTCTTGTTCTTGTTCTTGTCCTTGTCCTTGTCCTTGTCCTTGTTCTTGTCCTTGTTCTTGTTCTTGTTCTTGTCCTTGTTCTTGTTCTTGTTCTTGTTCTTGTCCTTGTTCTTGTTCTTGTTCTTGTCCTTGTCCTTGTTCTTGTTCTTGTTCTTGTCCTTGTTCTTGTCCCTGTTCTTGTCCTTGTTCTTGTCCCTGTTCTTGTCCTTGTTCTTGTCCCTGTTGTTGTTCTTGTTCTTGTCCCTGTTGTTGTTCTTGTTCTTGTCCCTGTTGTTGTTCTTGTCCCTGTTGTTGTTGTTTTGGGTTTTGCTCCAGAGCCTTTTATCTTGAATAATTCAGCTCAAACAAATGTGGAACAGACTCATGTTTAATTCAGAGCTTTTCTGCGACAAATGGACTGAGTCACAGGCGTCAGTCCGAGCACAGGCCGGGCCCGGACCCGGCCCAGTCCCGGCCCAGTCCCAGACCCAGACCCCTGAACTGAGTCAGAGTCACAGGCGTCAGTCCGAGCACGGGCCGGGCCCAGACCCGGCCCGGACCCGGCCCAGACCCGGGCCCAGACCCAGACCCCTGAACTGTGTCAGAGTCACAGGCGTCAGTCCGAGCACGGGCCGGGCCCAGACCCGGCCCAGACCCGGGCCCAGACCCAGACCCCTGAACTGAGTCAGAGTCACAGGCGTCAGTCCGAGCACGGGCCGGGCCCAGACCCCTGAACTGCAGATGATGTCCCAGAGTGTGGGGTTATGCAGATGATGTCCCAGAGTGTGGGGTTATGCAGATGATGTCCCAGAGTGTGGGGGTCTGCAGATGATGTCCCAGAGTGTGGGGTTATGCAGATGATGTCCCAGAGTGTGGGGGTCTGCAGATGATGTCCCAGAGTGTGGGGGTCTGCAGATGATGTCCCAGACTGTGGGGTTATGCAGATGATGTCCCAGAGTGTGGGGGTCTGCAGATGATGTCCCAGAGTGTGGGGTTATGCAGATGATGTCCCAGAGTGTGGGGGTCTGCAGATGATGTCCCAGACTGTGGGGTTATGCAGATGATGTCCCAGAGTGTGGGGTTATGCAGATGATGTCCCAGAGTGTGGGGTTATGCAGATGATGTCCCAGAGTGTGGGGTTATGCAGATGATGTCCCAGAGTGTGGGGGTCTGCAGATGATGTCCCAGACTGTGGGGTTATGCAGATGATGTCCCAGAGTGTGGGGGTCTGCAGATGATGTCCCAGAGTGTGGGGTTATACAGATGATGTCCCAGAGTGTGGGGTTATGCAGATGATGTCCCAGAGTGTGGGGGTCTGCAGATGATGTCCCAGACTGTGGGGTTATGCAGATGATGTCCCAGAGTGTGGGGGTCTGCAGATGATGTCCCAGAGTGTGGGGTTATGCAGATGATGTCCCAGAGTGTGGGGTTATGCAGATGATGTCCCAGAGTGTGGGGGTCTGCAGATGATGTCCCAGAGTGTGGGGTTATGCAGATGATGTCCCAGAGTGTGGGGTTATGCAGATGATGTCCCAGAGTGTGGGGTTATGCAGATGATGTCCCAGACTGTGGGGTTATGCAGATGATGTCCCAGAGTGTGGGGTTATGCAGATGATGTCCCAGAGTGTGGGGTTATGCAGATGATGTCCCAGAGTGTGGGGGTCTGCAGATGATGTCCCAGAGTGTGGGGGTCTGCAGATGATGTCCCAGACTGTGGGGTTATGCAGATGATGTCCCAGAGTGTGGGGGTCTGCAGATGATGTCCCAGACTGTGGGGTTATGCAGATGATGTCCCAGAGTGTGGGGTTATGCAGATGATGTCCCAGAGTGTGGGGTTATGCAGATGATGTCCCAGAGTGGGGGGTTATGCAGATGATGTCCCAGAGTGTGGGGTTATGCAGATGATGTCCCAGAGTGTGGGGGTCTGCAGATGATGTCCCAGACTGTGGGGTTATGCAGATGATGTCCCAGAGTGTGGGGGTCTGCAGATGATGTCCCAGAGTGTGGGGTTATGCAGATGATGTCCCAGAGTGTGGGGTTATGCAGATGATGTCCCAGAGTGTGGGGTTATGCAGATGATGTCCCAGAGTGTGAGGTTATGCAGATGATGTCCCAGAGTGTGGGGTTATGCAGATGATGTCCCAGAGTGTGGGGTTATGCAGATGATGTCCCAGAGTGGGGGGTTATGCAGATGATGTCCCAGAGTGTGGGGTTATGCAGATGATGTCCCAGACTGTGGGGTTATGCAGATGATGTCCCAGAGTGTGGGGGTCTGCAGATGATGTCCCAGAGTGTGGGGGTCTGCAGATGATGTCCCAGACTGTGGGGTTATGCAGATGATGTCCCAGAGTGTGGGGGTCTGCAGATGATGTCCCAGAGTGTGGGGTTATGCAGATGATGTCCCAGAGTGTGGGGTTATGCAGATGATGTCCCAGAGTGTGGGGTTATGCAGATGATGTCCCAGAGTGTGGGGTTATGCAGATGATGTCCCAGAGTGGGGGGTTATGCAGATGATGTCCCAGAGTGGGGGGTTATGCAGATGATGTCCCAGAGTGTGGGGTTATGCAGATGATGTCCCAGACTGTGGGGTTATGCAGATGATGTCCCAGAGTGTGGGGGTCTGCAGATGATGTCCCAGAGTGTGGGGGTCTGCAGATGATGTCCCTGAGTGTGGGGGTCTGCAGATGATGTCCCAGAGTGTGGGGGTCTGCAGATGATGTCCCAGAGTGTGGGGGTCTGCAGATGATGTCCCAGAGTGTGGGGGTCTGCAGATGATGTCCCAGAGTGTGGGGGTCTGCAGATGATGTCCCAGAGTGTGGGGGTCTGCAGATGATGTCCCAGAGTGTGGGGGTCTGCAGATGATGTCCCAGAGTGTGGGGGTCTGCAGATGATGTCCCAGAGTGTGGGGTTATGCAGATGATGTCCCAGAGTGTGGGGGTCTGCAGATGATGTCCCAGAGTGTGGGGTTATGCAGATGATGTCCCAGAGTGTGGGGTTATGCAGATGATGTCCCAGAGTGTGGGGTTATGCAGATGATGTCCCAGAGTGTGGGGTTATGCAGATGATGTCCCAGAGTGTGGGGGTCTGCAGATGATGTCCCAGAGTGTGGGGGTCTGCAGATGATGTCCCAGAGTGTGGGGTTATGCAGATGATGTCCCAGAGTTATGTAGGTAAAACATGAGTCTGAGTGAACAGTGTTACAGTGCCTCCTGCTGGACACACCGCGGAGCTGCAGTAAAGTCTATGTTCTTTTATATACAAGATGGCGGTTGTAAACACAGTATAAAATAGATACATAATGTCTCTATTTACTCACTGTAGGAGCCTAAACTGTATTCTTGTTCTGTAAATAGTTTATTTAGTTTTGCTATAATTTGTTAACGTTTTGGTAATTTTGTTATGGTTTTGCTTAATGGTTATTTTGGCTATATTTACTTTTCTCCAAATTGTTTGGTTAAGTATTAGTTTTCATAATTATTACTTTGGTATTTGGTTTTGTCACGGCTCGCCTGTATCAGGCCGCTGTGTCTGTCTGTCATCATGTCTGTCTGTCTGTCATCATGTCTGTCTGTCATCATGTCTGTCTGTCTGTCATCATGTCTGTCTGTCATCATGTCTGTCTGTCTGTCATCATGTCTGTCTGTCTGTCATCATGTCTGTCTGTCATCATGTCTGTCTGTCTGTCATCATGTCTGTCTGTCATCATGTCTGTCTGTCTGTCATCATGTCTGTCTGTCTGTCTTCATGTCTGTCTGTCATCATGTCTGTCTGTCTGTCATCATGTCTGTCTGTCTGTCTTCATGTCTGTCTGTCATCATGTCTGTCTGTCTGTCTTCATGTCTGTCTGTCTGTCATCATGTCTGTCTGTCTGTCATCATGTCTGTCTGTCATCATGTCTGTCTGTCTGTCATCATGTCTGTCTGTCATCATGTCTGTCTGTCTGTCATCATGTCTGTCTGTCTGTCTTCATGTCTGTCTGTCATCATGTCTGTCTGTCTGTCATCATGTCTGTCTGTCTGTCTTCATGTCTGTCTGTCATCATGTCTGTCTGTCTGTCTTCATGTCTGTCTGTCATCATGTCTGTCTGTCTGTCATCATGTATGTCTGTCTGTCATCATGTCTGTCTGTCTGTCATCATGTCTGTCTGTCTGTCATCATGTCTGTCTGTCATCATGTCTGTCTGTCTGTCATCATGTCTGTCTGTCTGTCATCATGTCTGTCTGTCATCATGTCTGTCTGTCTGTCATCATGTCTGTCTGTCATCATGTCTGTCTGTCTGTCATCATGTCTGTCTGTCTGTCTTCATGTCTGTCTGTCATCATGTCTGTCTGTCTGTCATCATGTCTGTCTGTCTGTCTTCATGTCTGTCTGTCATCATGTCTGTCTGTCTGTCTTCATGTCTGTCTGTCATCATGTCTGTCTGTCTGTCATCATGTATGTCTGTCTGTCATCATGTCTGTCTGTCTGTCATCATGTCTGTCTGTCTGTCATCATGTCTGTCTGTCATCATGTCTGTCTGTCTGTCATCATGTCTGTCTGTCATCATGTCTGTCTGTCTGTCATCATGTCTGTCTGTCTGTCTTCATGTCTGTCTGTCATCATGTCTGTCTGTCTGTCTTCATGTCTGTCTGTCTGTCATCATGTCTGTCTGTCTGTCATCATGTCTGTCTGTCATCATGTCTGTCTGTCTGTCATCATGTCTGTCTGTCATCATGTCTGTCTGTCTGTCATCATGTCTGTCTGTCTGTCTTCATGTCTGTCTGTCATCATGTCTGTCTGTCTGTCATCATGTCTGTCTGTCTGTCTTCATGTCTGTCTGTCATCATGTCTGTCTGTCTGTCTTCATGTCTGTCTGTCATCATGTCTGTCTGTCTGTCATCATGTCTGTCTGTCTGTCATCATGTCTGTCTGTCTGTCATCATGTCTGTCTGTCATCATGTATGTCTGTCTGTCATCATGTCTGTCTGTCTGTCATCATGTCTGTCTGTCTGTCATCATGTCTGTCTGTCATCATGTCTGTCTGTCTGTCATCATGTCTGTCTGTCATCATGTCTGTCTGTCTGTCATCATGTCTGTCTGTCTGTCATCATGTCTGTCTGTCATCATGTCTGTCTGTCTGTCATCATGTCTGTCTGTCTGTCATCATGTCTGTCTGTCATCATGTCTGTCTGTCTGTCATCATGTCTGTCTGTCTGTCATCATGTCTGTCTGTCATCATGTCTGTCTGTCATCATGTCTGTCTGTCTGTCATCATGTCTGTCTGTCTGTCATCATGTCTGTCTTCTACTCACTAAAGAGTTTTAACTATAGCCCTTGGTCTTCGTGGGTTTTATTATTGACAGTGTTTCGGTTGCGAAAGTGGAAACGTTAAGGGCGCAGCGAGTCATGCTGGCTTCATCTTGATTTAGAACCTACACTCACATTTTGGAAGGTTTTCTAGTTCGTCTGGAAAATACTGTATGTTTTAAAAAGTAAAAGGTGCAGATAAAATACTTTCAGTTTTCATCTGCTCGGGTAAAAAGAGCTGTTTTCAGCCTGGATTTGAACATTGTCAGAGTCGAGGCCTGTCTCACATCCTCATGAAGACTGTTCCAGACTTTAGCTTTAGCCTCAGCGTGTTTAGTCCTGACTCTGGGAACCACCAGGAGACCCCTCCCTGAAGTTCTCAGGGCCCGAGATGGTTCATATGGCTCTAACATGTCAGAGATAGCCTGGTCCTACCAGACCCTCGTACTTGTTTCGTACAGAGGGTCTGGACTTTCTCAATTGAGCTTTGTTTACAAGTGGGAGGGGTGAACTCTGTTTAAAGTTTGAAACGATTGGGTCTGATTTTACCCAATCGCTAGCGTTTGGTTGTGAAGTTGCGCCCGGCCGAGTCAAGCTATGCTTGATGTCCCCTACAACACCCGCCCCCCCCGCTCGCTGAATGGTCGGATGAAATTCAACCGATTGAATCGCAGCCATTGAGATCAAACCCAGACGTACATGCAGGGAAAAATATTTGACCGGAGTTTACGGAGCAAAGGCCAGGCTATGTCAGAGATGGACTTTGGTGCTAAACCATGAAAAGACTTGTACACAAGCAGAGCTGAGTGACAGGAAGCCCCCCCCCCCCCACTGGTTTGCACGCGCTCCTCCTTGAGGAGGAACCTTTGTTGAGCGCGTGTTGTTTCCGGCCGGAGCGTCACTGATGCAGCGCGCGGACATGGCGGCTGGGCTCACGCTCGTCTCTTCGCGGTTTCGCGGACTCCTGTCCGTGCGCGTGCCCGCTACACGCGCCCTGGTCCCGGGTCCGGTTCAAACCCGGACCTTCGCCCTGAGCCCCGGCCCGGACCCGGACCAGACCCGGAACCCGGAGCTCAACCAGAACCCGTTCTTCAGCAAATACCGCGAGAAGATCCAGGCGCTGCGCAGGTCAGAACAGACTCCGCTGAAACACCGCGGGTTTTTACATTTAAACTTGTGTTTCATCTGTTTTTATCAAAGACTCGCTTCAAAACGTTCAGCACAACATTCACCCAGAGCCTGCGCGTCATTCGGCTCAGTCTATTCACAAAAACATTAGCATTTTTAATATTTTATTCTGATAACATTCATATTATCAGTGTGTTTTCGTTTGACTTAAATATTATTGAGGCGTTAAAGAAGTTCTGTGTGAGGAATAGGGTTGCCACCTATGTCTGACAAAAAACCTGGACATTTCAGCAACTCAATCAGCCCTTTTGCTTGTAAGCAGTGGTGCCCAAGACAAAACGTATCCTTCTACAGCGAAATTGGACGTAACCTTGTGATTGAGCTGTATTGGTTTTGCTTTGAGTAGTCAGTTACTTAGTGGTTAATGTCCAGTGGTGGAAAGAGGACAGAAAATTTGTACTCAAGTAAAAGTACAGTTACATGGCTGAAATATTACTCAATTACAATTACAAGAGTAAAGTATTAGTAACTTAACTCTTCATCGTGAACTGGTCTAAATCGTTTATCTCTAACAAGAATGATCTTTGCACAGATGGATAAAAAAATACATAAAATATCATACAACAAAAGTGAGCCTTTTCTTACATGAGAGCCAGTCCCAGTTTCAGCAAGTTTAATATCAGACCAGAGGCAGTCTGTTTGAATTATATATGTTTACATTATATATGTTTAAATATCTCATACAATTTATGAGACTACATTTCAACTACCACTATCCCTCAGTTAAGAACAGTGGGGAGAGCTAGCTCCTGTTAGCTCCTGTTAGCTGCTGTTAGCTCCTCCAAACTCCTCCCTTCTCTATAGCGATCTATTCAGCACACGATGTATGTCCTAGTGTTTGTAAGACTGTCGATAGTGTCCTCTGTGTCCCCGCGGTAAAAGCAAACCGAGCCACGCTGAGGCAGAGCGAGGGGGAGGAGGCGGGACATGCGCCCGAGGAGCCAATGTCAGCCTCGCTCTCTTTAAGCTCTGGCCAATCAGAGCAGTGTGTGTGTGCAGTGGCGCAAAAAGGGCATATGCAATGTATGCCTCGCATATGGGCGCCGAAAGGACGGGCGGCGCCGAAAGGACGGGCGGCGCCGAAAGGACGGGGCGAGAGAGAAAAAAATATTTAAATATAGTCGGACTCGGCGCGCAAGGGACAGCGGCGCCCCCTAGCGTTAACATGCTGATAACAAAAGTCACTGCTGGAGTGGGGGGGGGAGTGTAGGATTGACAGAGGGACGGTTTGTGAACGCATGACCGCGGGACGTGGGCGCGGCCTGCGGGCAGACGGTTTCAGAGCGCGGCTCTGGGGAAACGCTCCCAGTGCCAGCGCTGTCCCGGGCCAGAGGAGAGGAAAAGGCGCGCGGGGTCCATGAGTGACGAGGCGGCTACAGGAGCCCCCCCCCCCCCGTCACTCACATCTTCCACCTGTTCCCCCTGCTCCGCTCTGGGCCGCCTCCGAACGGCAGCGACATCACCGCACACAGTCTCCTCCTCAGCCCGGTCATCTCCCCCGCTGCTCCACGAGGAGCTCAACGTGCAAAGTGTCCACCCCCCCCCCCCCCCAATTTTGGCCCGTTGCCAATATTGTTTGGCCCGCCAGAGGATATATATATATATATATTTTAAAAAAAGCCTAACAGAGACTTAATTGTTCTTTATCTGCAAATGTTTTGCCCCTGATATCTGCTTGTGTTTAGCACAACACCGTTCCACTGTCTAACTTCTAGATCCTCATACTTTACCTCAGTCACGCATTTGAGCGCCTTCACACGCTCTCACGCCACACTCCTCATATCACACTCCTCATATCACACTCCTCATATCACACTCCTCATATCACACTCCTCATATCACACTCCTCATATCACACTCTCTCACGCCACACTCCTCATATCACACGCTCTCACGCCACACTCCTCATATCTCACACTCTCACGCCACACTCCTCATATCACACTCTCTCACGCCACACTCCTCATATCACACTCTCTCACTCCACACTCCTCATATCACACGCTCTCACTCCACACTCCTCATACCGCACACTCTCACGCCACACTCCTCATATCACACTCTCTCACGCCACACTCCTCATATCACACTCTCTCACGCCACACTCCTCATATCACACTCTCTCACTCCACACTCCTCATATCACACGCTCTCACTCCACACTCCTCATACCGCACACTCTCACGCCACACTCCTCATATCACACTCTCTCACGCCACACTCCTCATATCACACTCTCTCACTCCACACTCCTCATATCACACTCTCTCACGCCACACTCCTCATATCACACTCTCTCACGCCACACTCCTCATACCGCACGCTCTCACTCCACACTCCTCATATCACACTCCTCATATCACACGCTCTCACGCCACACTCCTCATATCGCACTCCTCATATCGCACGCTCTCACGCCACACTCCTCATATCACACTCCTCATATCACACTCTCTCACGCCACACTCCTCATATCACACTCTCTCACGACACACTCCTCATATCACACTCTCTCACGCCACACTCCTCATATCACACTCTCTCACGACACACTCCTCATATCACACTCTCTCACTCCACACTCCTCATATCACACGCTCTCACGCCACACTCCTCATATCACACGCTCTCACTCCACACTCCTCATATCACACTCTCTCACTCCACACTCCTCATATCACACGCTCTCACGCCACACTCCTCATATCACACGCTCTCACTCCACACTCCTCATATCACACTCTCTCACGCCACACTCCTCATATCACACTCCTCATATCACACGCTCTCACGCCACACTCCTCATATCACACTCTCTCACGCCACACTCCTCATATCACACGCTCTCACTCCACACTCCTCATATCACACTCCTCATATCACACTCTCTCACTCCACACTCCTCATATCACACTCCTCATATCACACTCCTCATATCACACTCTCTCACGCCACACTCCTCATATCACACTCTCTCACTCCACACTCCTCATATCACACTCCTCATATCACACTCCTCATATCACACTCTCTCACGCCACACTCCTCATATCACACACTCTCACTCCACACTCCTCATATCACACTCTCTCACGCCACACTCCTCATATCACACTCCTCATATCACACGCTCTCACGCCACACTCCTCATATCACACTCCTCATATCACACTCTCTCACTCCACACTCCTCATACCACACTCCTCATATCACACTCTCTCACTCCACACTCCTCATATCACACTCTCTCACTCCACACTCCTCATATCACACGCTCTCACTCCACACTCCTCATATCACACGCTCTCACGCCACACTCCTCATATCACACGCTCTCACGCCACACTCCTCATATCACACGCTATCACGCCACACTCCTCATATCACACGCTATCACTCCACACTCCTCATATCACACGCTCTCACTCCACACTCCTCATATCACACGCTCTCACGCCACACTCCTCATATCACACTCCTCATATCACACGCTCTCACTCCACACTCCTCATATCACACTCCTCATATCACACTCTCTCACTCCACACTCCTCATATCACACTCTCTCTCGCCACACTCCTCATACCGCACGCTCTCACTCCACACTCCTCATATCACACTCCTCATATCACACGCTCTCACGCCACACTCCTCATATCACACTCTCTCACTCCACACTCCTCATATCACACTCTCTCACGCCACACTCCTCATATCACACTCTCTCACTCCACACTCCTCATATCACACTCTCTCACGCCACACTCCTCATATCACACTCTCTCACTCCACACTCCTCATATCACACTCCTCATATCACACTCTCTCACTCCACACTCCTCATATCACACTCTCTCACGCCACACTCCTCATATCACACTCCTCATATCACACTCCTCATATCGCACGCTCTCACTCCACACTCCTCATATCGCACGCTCTCACTCCACACTCCTCATATCACACGCTCTCACTCCACACTCCTCATATCACACGCTCTCACGCCACACTCCTCATATCACACTCCTCATATCACACGCTCTCACGCCACACTCCTCATATCACACTCTCTCACTCCACACTCCTCATATCACACGCTCTCACTCCACACTCCTCATATCACACGCTCTCACTCCACACTCCTCATATCACACTCCTCATATCACACGCTCTCACGCCACACTCCTCATATCACACGCTCTCACGCCACACTCCTCATATCACACGCTCTCACGCCACACTCCTCATATCACACGCTCTCACGCCACACTCCTCATATCACACTCTCTCACTCCACACTCCTCATATCACACTCTCACTCCACACTCCTCATATCACACTCTCTCACTCCACACTCCTCATATCACACGCTCTCACGCCACACTCCTCATATCACACGCTCTCACTCCACACTCCTCATATCACACTCTCTCACTCCACACTCCTCATATCGCACTCTCTCACTCCACACTCCTCATATCGCACGCTCTCACTCCACACTCCTCATATCGCACGCTCTCACTCCACACTCCTCATATCGCACGCTCTCCACACTCCTCATATCGCACGCTCTCCACACTCCTCATATCGCACGCTCTCACTCCACACTCCTCATATCACACGCTATCACGCCACACTCCTCATATCACACGCTATCACTCCACACTCCTCATATCACACTCCTCATATCACACGCTATCACTCCACACTCCTCATATCGCACGCTCTCACTCCACACTCCTCATATCACACTCTCTCACTCCACACTCCTCATATCACACGCTCTCACGCCACACTCCTCATATCACACTCCTCATATCACACGCTCTCACGCCACACTCCTCATATCACACGCTCTCACGCCACACTCCTCATATCACACGCTCTCACGCCACACTCCTCATATCACACTCTCTCACTCCACACTCCTCATATCACACTCCTCATATCACACGCTCTCACGCCACACTCCTCATATCACACTCCTCATATCACACGCTCTCACGCCACACTCCTCATATCACACGCTCTCCACACTCCTCATATCACACTCTCTCACGCCACACTCCTCATATCACACTCTCTCACGCCACACTCCTCATATCACACTCTCTCACTCCACACTCCTCATATCACACTCTCTCACGCCACGCTCCTCATATCACACGCTCTCACTCCACACTCCTCATATCACACTCTCTCACGCCACACTCCTCATATCTCACGCTCTCACTCCACACTCCTCATATCACACACTCTCCACACTCCTCATATCTCACGCTCTCACGCCACACTCCTCATATCACACTCTCTCCACACTCCTCATATCACACGCTCTCACGCCACACTCCTCATATCACACGCTCTCACGCCACACTCCTCATATCACACGCTATCACGCCACACTCCTCATATCACACGCTATCACTCCACACTCCTCATATCACACTCCTCATATCACACTCTCTCACGCCACACTCCTCATATCACACGCTCTCACTCCACACTCCTCATATCACACTCCTCATATCACACGCTCTCACGCCACACTCCTCATATCACACTCCTCATATCACACGCTCTCACGCCACACTCCTCATATCGCACGCTCTCACTCCACACTCCTCATATCACACACTCTCCACACTCCTCATATCTCACGCTCTCACGCCACACTCCTCATATCACACGCTCTCCACACTCCTCATATCACACGCTCTCACTCCACACTCCTCATATCACACTCCTCATATCACACTCTCTCACTCCACACTCCTCATATCACACGCTCTCACTCCACACTCCTCATATCACACTCCTCATATCACACTCTCTCACTCCACACTCCTCATATCACACGCTCTCACTCCACACTCCTCATATCACACTCCTCATATCACACTCTCTCACTCCACACTCCTCATATCACACTCCTCATATCACACTCTCTCACTCCACACTCCTCATATCACACGCTCTCACGCCACACTCCTCATATCACACGCTCTCACGCCACACTCCTCATATCACACTCTCTCACTCCACACTCCTCATATCACACGCTCTCACTCCACACTCCTCATATCACACGCTCTCACGCCACACTCCTCATATCACACTCTCTCACTCCTCATATCACACTCTCTCACTCCTCATATCACACGCTCTCACGCCACACTCCTCATATCACACTCCTCATATCACACGCTCTCACGCCACACTCCTCATATCACACTCTCTCACTCCACACTCCTCATATCACACTCTCTCACTCCACACTCCTCATATCACACTCTCTCACTCCTCATATCACACGCTCTCACGCCACACTCCTCATATCACACGCTCTCCACACTCCTCATATCACACGCTCTCCACACTCCTCATATCACACGCTCTCACGCCACACTCCTCATATCACACGCTATCACGCCACACTCCTCATATCACACACTCTCACTCCACACTCCTCATATCACACGCTATCACGCCACACTCCTCATATCACACACTCTCACTCCACACTCCTCATATCACACGCTCTCACTCCACACTCCTCATATCACACGCTCCAGTGCGAGTTTATGACTGAGAGGTTTTGGATATTTCTCATCGCCGAGAGCTCAAAACACTCGTAAGCGTTTCTGTGTCTGTATGTGGAGTGAAACTTTGTGTTATATAAACATCGGGGTAAAAAATATAGAGAGGAGGGTCTTTCATTTAAACTGCTGTCTCGTAGTGTTACAAGTGCTCAATGTTCCTTATCGTTGTTGGTACTTTTTGTTACAATGTAATAATGATTGTTACCGGCGGTAACGCCACCATGATATAACATTGTATAATAATCCTTGATCAAAGTAACAGTGAAGCTGAATGTGTTGAGCTCTGACTGGGGAACTGGGGGTGGGATTAAATAAATGATCTTCTTCCCTTTCAGGTAGAAATGAATCCTCTTGTTTACAGACTGTATTCTTTCTTTTGTTGCCCATTGCCTGAAATAAATGAATGGAAAAAAATATACGCTGCATATTATTTATGTTGGTGAACTGAGATTGCAGGATAAATGGATCTAAAATAAACATGACCTGAACAGAGTCATGGAACTCACATTTTGCAACAGAAATGTGGATAAACATTAACAACGTAAAAGTCTCAGAGCGGCTTCTGCTCCTCTTCTCACACTAATGTCAATCTGCCTTTTCTCAATTTTAACTTAATCTTTAAGAAACAGTGGGTGAACGGGTCAATGTATAGACGTTTGTGCGTTTCTCTGCGCAGGTCTGACCCGCGGGAGTACGAGGCCCGGATGGAGAGACGCTCTGAGCTCCAGCAGCAGAAAGTGGGCCACAGTCGACAGGAAGAGTTCATCAGAGCCACGGAGAAAACGCAGGTCTGACTGAAAATCTTTAATGGAGTTGGTAATTAATTTCAGGTGTATTTCTTAGTATTTTCCTCCATTTTGTCTGATGTTGCTGCAGATGTGGGGTCTGTGTTTATTTTGGAGAATGATCTTTGTAAATAAGTTTATGTTTAGGTTGAATAAACCAGTTTGACTAAAATAGTCTCTAAGCCTCGTCTGCCGGAAAAAGGAAAATGTGTCTGAGGAATTCATTTACATTCATGTTTTTACTCACATTAAACCTCATGGAGTTAATGAATCGAAGAAAGTCCCAGCTCTAATATATATATGATAAATAAATATGAACGGGCCACGGCTTTGATTTCGTCTGAAAAAGGTCTTGAACGTTTCCTAAAACTAGAAACAAGACGCTAATCTGCGAGAGGCGGCCATATTGGAGTTATGAGGAAATAACTTTGGTTTTAATTGTTCCCTGAGGAACCGGAGACTGGAGTGTCCTCTAGGGGTGTCACGATTTCACATTTTTTGAGTCACGATTATTGTGAGAGAAAACAGTGCGATTTTACGATTATTCACGATTATCGACCGAATGAAAGAAAAGAACTGATATTTTTTGTTTTTACTTGTAAACATTCACTGTTTCTAAAAATGAAAAATGCTTTAAGATTGTTTTGCATTAAAATAAATAGGCCTATATTGAATAATACAAAACAATGTCAACTTTACTTCTTTATAATGACCATAATTATCACAATTATTTTACTATATATTATTAGGCCACAGGCTGGGCTCGGTTTCCTGTTCTCAAAAGTTAAGCTGCTGTTTAATTATTTGTCAGATGTTTTGATGAACAGAGAATGAAACATTTTTACAAAGTGACTCTTTTGAACAGTGCGGTTTCACTTTCCTTTCTGTTGCTGAAGAAGAGCGTTAGCGTTAGCGTTAGCTTTTTGTTACATCCTGAGCCGGTTGTGGCGATTTCTGAACATTTGGACTTTTTGGGGAATTAAGCAGCTCGTTACCTTGACCTGGACGTTCACAGCGAAGGATGATCTCCAAGATGTTTATATTCGCCGTGGCCGATATCGGCGCCTTTTGCAGCAACTTCCTGATGACAGGTTTGCATAACGGACGTCCATCGACAACAACGCCCTGGTCATGTTCTGGATCCTAAAGACGTCCCACTCTGCTGACTTCAGTCGGTTTTGGGTGGGTACAACACTGGGGTAAAGCGTCCTTTGCTCAACTCCCGGTGAGTTCACGCTGTTTACGGCGTCAGCGGCTCGCGCGCCAGCGTGAAACATTTCCGGCGTAAACCGTGGCTTCTGAAATTCTTACGGAAAACCTACCGCGTCCTTTTATAATCGTGGTAATCGTAAAACCGCTTAATCTTGACTTCCCTAGTGTCATCTGTCCCTAAAGTCAGAGACTCAGAGGGAAACGGGAGGATCATCATAAAAATCTTCATATCTTATAAGTTTATATAACTGGCTGCGCCTAGACCTTTATGGACAGAATTTCTAGGCGCAGCCAGGGGCCGGAGGGTGTCCGGTTTGGGAACCTCAGAATCTCATCTCTGCTGTTTGCAGATGATGTTGTTCTGTTGGCTTCATCAAATCAGGACCTTCAGCTGCACTGGGGCGGTTTGCAGCCGAGTGTGAAGCGGCCGGGATGAGGATCAGCACCTCCAAATCTGAGGCCATGGTTCTCCTCCCCCGCTTCAGGTCGGTGGGGAGTCCTCGCCCCAAGTGGAGGAGTTCAAGTATCTCGGGGTCATGTTCTCAGTGAGGGACGGATGGAGCGTGAGATCGGTAGACGGATCGGTGCGGCGTCAGCAGTGATGCGGTCGCTGTATCGGACTGTTGTGGTGAAGAGGGAGCTGAGTCTGAGGCAAAGCTCTCGATTTACCGATCGATCTACGTTCCCACCCTCACCTATGGTCACCCCACCCTCACCTCTGGTCATCCCACCCTCACCTATGGTCATCCCACCCTCACCTATGGTCATCCCACCCTCACCTATGGTCATCCCACCCTCACCTATGGTCATGAGATCTGGGTAACGACCGAAAGGACAAGATCGCGAATACAAGCGGCCGAAATGAGTTTCCTTCACAGGGTGGCCGGGGGTGAGGAGTTCCCCGGGAGGAGCTCGGAATAGAGTCGCTGCTCCTCCACGTCGAAAGGAGCCAGCTGAGGTGGCTAGGGCATCTGTTCCGGATGCCTCCTGGTCGCCTCCCCCGGGAGGTGCTCCAGGCATGTCCTATTGGGAGGAGGCCTCGTGGAAGGCCCAGGACACGCTGGTGGGACTATGTCTCCGAGCTGGCCTGGTGTCGCCTCGGGGTCCCCCCAGAACAGCTGGAGGAGGTGTGCGTGGATCGGGAAGTCTGGGCATCTCTGCTGAGACGCTGCCCCCGCGATGGATGGATGTTTATATAACTGACCTTAGAGGTGTCTCGTTCTGAAAAGGTTTTATTTTGAGGTCTCCTCACGTTCAAAAGCGCCTCGTACAACACAAGGTGAGGCGTTCAGGAGCAATCGGTGAGTTAGAGCGTTTACCTTAGAACACAAAAATGAGACATAAAAAATAAGAAAAAAAACATTAGTGGGGCGTCTTTGAACCATTTGTAAATATTTAATCAAGTGTAACAATGAATCTGGAAATCAATAGAATTGTCCATATCTCTCACGTCATTTATAGCTCATGTGTAAACAAAGCAGGAGGAGGGTCTGGTGGTTGCCGTGGTGACGGGTGTGTGTTGTTTTTCAGTCGGACAGAGGAGCGACATCGAGCTCTGGGTCGAGTGGAGTCAGCGGCCGACACAAGGTCCGTACCCTATACAAATATATTTAAACTTCAAACTGTTTAACTGTATTCACCATGACGATGTCCGTGTGGAATAGACTCTGGACTCAATCCTGAACCTGGAGCTGGTCCAAGACAAGACCGGCCCCGAGATCTCACAGGTGAGTCTAAGCCCCGCCCCCAGATCTCACAGGTGAGTCTGTAGGGGGCGCTCCTGTATAAACCTGAGCTGCAGGGGGCGCTCTAACCCTGGTCTCCTCCTCAGATCTGGACGCAGTTCTTTTCCTGTAAAGACGCCGTCAGCGCCGCCGTCCCGGTGAGTGACCTTCCTGAACTGGACCTGTCGCGTTTCTTTCTAAATAACCGACAGAAACTGAGCTCCTGAAAAATCATTCACCGATGCCTGAACCTGAACGAGATCCATTACAAAAACACTCTGGAAGATTAAACGTGCTTCATAAAAGGTCCCTGACCAAGTTTGCTCCAAAGGAGCTCCAGACCCTGATCTAGATGAAAACGGAAAACGTTGTAAACTTTTTTAAAGTGTGCCAGGTTTTTACAAAGAGTCTATATTTCCCAAATATGAAGAAAACAATTGTACAATTATGGATCAAGAGTCTAGATCCTAATCCTAGTTTTAGTCCAATAGGTCGTTTCCCCAAAAGGATTACGATGGTACCATAGTACCGTTTACGATGGTACCATCGTAAACGGTACTATGGTACTATGGTACCATAGTACCGTTTACGATGGTACCATAGTACCGTTTACGATGGTACTATGGTACTATGGTACGATGGTACTATGGTACCATAGTACCATCGTAAACGGTACTATGGTACCATAGTACCATCGTACCATAGTACCATCGTACCATAGTACCATAGTACCATCGTAAACGGTACTATAGTACCATCGTAAACGGTAAAGTACTGAGGTTTTGTTTCAGACGGAGACGTTCGAGCGGATGCAAACGCGAGCGCAGAACTGTCCCACGGTATGTACACACACACACACACACACACACACACACACACACACACACACACACACACACACACACACACACACACACACACACACACACACACACACACACGTTTTGATGATGTCATGCATATTAATGAGGCAGCTTTGCTCCACTGCTTTCACAGTCAATAGAGGCCAATAATGATCAAGAATCCAGTCAGGCCAGCAGGGGGCAGCGCCACAGTTATAAGCACTTGGACCAAACACTGTCACACAAATACATTACTTTTAATGATAGTTTTTTATTATTATATTATTAATTTGGGGCTGATTTATTACTTTTTAAATAGGACTGTGGTTTTTTATTTATTTAATTGTAAATGAAGTCACTGACAGATCTACAGGGATCATTTATAAAAGTGCTACAAAGCAGCTGAATAATGTGTAATATGTTAAAATAAAGGTTAAAAGTATCTTTTTTTTTATCGTGATGTATTGTAATTAGTTTTGTGCAATATATAAATTATCGCAATATCGGCGTATCGTGAGCTAATCGTTATCGTAAGCCATGTATCGTGTATCGTATCATGAGGTACCCAGAGGTTCCCACCCCTAACACGTACACACACATACACACACCCGCATACTAGGGCTGAAAGATATATCGTTATTGTATCGATATCGAGATATGAACATTCAAGATATCAATATTGCAAAAGAAAAATATATCGTTATCATATTTATATCAAAATATGAACCTTCAAAATATTAAAATAGAAAAAGCAAGATATAAACGATATGGAATTTTGAAGTCTTCGAACGTTTCCCCTCTCATCCAAAAGGCTTCGTCAGCGACAAAAGTCCCACTCAGGCCGCAGCTGAAGATATAGACCACGGGGAGGAGTTAGGGTAGGCTCCTCCCATCACAGCTACTCTCACCTGTAAACACCTTTGAAGTAGAGCGTCTCTAACGACCTGCTCACCTCAGTATCGGTCAGTCCTGTCCTATTCATGGCTGATCACTGCCCAGTATCTGTCCTATTCATAGATGATCACTGCCCAGTATCTGTCCTATTCATAGATGATCACTGCCCAGTATCTGTCCTATTCATAGATGATCACTGCCCAGTATCTGTCCTATTCAGAGATAATCACTACCCAGTCCTGTCCTATTCATAGATGATCACTGCCCAGTATCTGTCCTATTCATAGATGATCACTACCCAGTATCTGTCCTATTCATAGATGATCACTGCCCAGTATCTGTCCTATTCATAGATGATCACTACCCAGTATCTGTCCTATTCATAGATGATCACTGCCCAGTATCTGTCCTATTCATAGATGATCACTACCCAGTCCTGTCCTATTCATAGATGATCACTACCCAGTCCTGTCCTATTCATAGATGATCACTGCCCAGTATCTGTCCTATTCATGGCTGATCACTGCCCAGTATCTGTCCTATTCAGAGATGATCACTACCCAGTATCTGTCCTATTCATGGCTGATCACTGCCCAGTATCTGTCCTATTCAGAGATGATCACTACCCAGTCCTGTCCTATTCATAGATGATCACTACCCAGTCCTGTCCTATTCATAGATGATCACTGCCCAGTATCTGTCCTATTCATGGCTGATCACTGCCCAGTATCTGTCCTATTCAGAGATGATCACTACCCAGTATCTGTCCTATTCATGGCTGATCACTGCCCAGTATCTGTCCTATTCATAGATGATCACTACCCAGTATCTGTCCTATTCATGGCTGATCACTGCCCAGTATCTGTCCTATTCATGGCTGATCACTACCCAGTCCTGTCCTATTCATGGCTGATCACTACCCAGTCCTGTCCTATTCATAGATGATCACTGCCCAGTATCTGTCCTATTCATAGATGATCACTACCCAGTATCTGTCCTATTCATGGCTGATCACTGCCCAGTATCTGTCCTATTCATAGATGATCACTGCCCAGTATCTGTCCTATTCATAGATGATCACTACCCAGTATCTGTCCTATTCATGGCTGATCACTGCCCAGTATCTGTCCTATTCATAGATGATCACTACCCAGTATCTGTCCTATTCATAGATGATCACTGCCCAGTATCTGTCCTATTCATAGATGATCACTGCCCAGTATCTGTCCTATTCATAGATGATCACTACCCAGTATCTGTCCTATTCAGAGATAATCACTACCCAGTCCTGTCCTATTCATAGATGATCACTACCCAGTATCTGTCCTATTCATGGCTGATCACTACCCAGTCCTGTCCTATTCATGGCTGATCACTACCCAGTCCTGTCCTATTCATAGATGATCACTGCCCAGTATCTGTCCTATTCATAGATGATCACTACCCAGTATCTGTCCTATTCATGGCTGATCACTGCCCTGTATCTGTCCTATTCATAGATGATCACTACCCAGTATCTGTCCTATTCATAGATGATCACTGCCCAGTATCTGTCCTATTCATAGATGATCACTGCCCAGTATCTGTCCTATTCATAGATGATCACTACCCAGTACCTGTCCTATTCAGAGATAATCACTACCCAGTCCTGTCCTATTCATAGATGATCACTACCCAGTATCTGTCCTATTCATGGCTGATCACTACCCAGTCCTGTCCTATTCAGAGATAATCACTACCCAGTCCTGTCCTATTCATAGATGATCACTGCCCAGTATCTGTCCTATTCAGAGATGATCACTACCCAGTCCTGTCCTATTCATAGATGATCACTACCCAGTATCTGTCCTATTCATGGCTGATCACTACCCAGTCCTGTCCTATTCAGAGATCATCACTACCCAGTCCTGTCCTATTCATAGATGATCACTGCCCAGTATCTGTCCTATTCATAGATGATCACTACCCAGTATCTGTCCTATTCATGGCTGATCACTGCCCAGTATCTGTCCTATTCAGAGATAATCACTACCCAGTCCTGTCCTATTCATGGCTGATCACTGCCCAGTATCTGTCCTATTCATAGATGATCACTACCCAGTATCTGTCCTATTCATAGATGATCACTACCCAGTATCTGTCCTATTCATGGCTGATCACTGCCCAGTATCTGTCCTATTCATGGCTGATCACTACCCAGTCCTGTCCTATTCATGGCTGATCACTACCCAGTCCTGTCCTATTCATAGATGATCACTGCCCAGTATCTGTCCTATTCATAGATGATCACTACCCAGTATCTGTCCTATTCATGGCTGATCACTGCCCAGTATCTGTCCTATTCATAGATGATCACTGCCCAGTATCTGTCCTATTCATAGATGATCACTACCCAGTATCTGTCCTATTCATGGCTGATCACTGCCCAGTATCTGTCCTATTCATAGATGATCACTACCCAGTATCTGTCCTATTCATAGATGATCACTGCCCAGTATCTGTCCTATTCATAGATGATCACTGCCCAGTATCTGTCCTATTCATAGATGATCACTACCCAGTATCTGTCCTATTCAGAGATAATCACTACCCAGTCCTGTCCTATTCATAGATGATCACTACCCAGTATCTGTCCTATTCATGGCTGATCACTACCCAGTCCTGTCCTATTCATGGCTGATCACTACCCAGTCCTGTCCTATTCATAGATGATCACTGCCCAGTATCTGTCCTATTCATAGATGATCACTACCCAGTATCTGTCCTATTCATGGCTGATCACTGCCCAGTATCTGTCCTATTCATAGATGATCACTACCCAGTATCTGTCCTATTCATAGATGATCACTGCCCAGTATCTGTCCTATTCATAGATGATCACTGCCCAGTATCTGTCCTATTCATAGATGATCACTACCCAGTACCTGTCCTATTCAGAGATAATCACTACCCAGTCCTGTCCTATTCATAGATGATCACTACCCAGTATCTGTCCTATTCATGGCTGATCACTACCCAGTCCTGTCCTATTCAGAGATAATCACTACCCAGTCCTGTCCTATTCATAGATGATCACTGCCCAGTATCTGTCCTATTCAGAGATGATCACTACCCAGTCCTGTCCTATTCATAGATGATCACTACCCAGTATCTGTCCTATTCATGGCTGATCACTACCCAGTCCTGTCCTATTCAGAGATCATCACTACCCAGTCCTGTCCTATTCATAGATGATCACTGCCCAGTATCTGTCCTATTCATAGATGATCACTACCCAGTATCTGTCCTATTCATGGCTGATCACTGCCCAGTATCTGTCCTATTCAGAGATAATCACTACCCAGTCCTGTCCTATTCATGGCTGATCACTGCCCAGTATCTGTCCTATTCATAGATGATCACTACCCAGTATCTGTCCTATTCATAGATGATCACTGCCCAGTATCTGTCCTATTCAGAGATAATCACTACCCAGTATCTGTCCTATTCATGGCTGATCACTACCCAGTCCTGTCCTATTCATGGCTGATCACTGCCCAGTATCTGTCCTATTCAGAGATAATCACTACCCAGTCCTGTCCTATTCATGGCTGATCACTGCCCAGTATCTGTCCTATTCATAGATGATCACTACCCAGTATCTGTCCTATTCATAGATGATCACTGCCCAGTATCTGTCCTATTCAGAGATAATCACTACCCAGTATCTGTCCTATTCATGGCTGATCACTACCCAGTCCTGTCCTATTCATGGCTGATCACTACCCAGTCCTGTCCTATTCATAGATGATTACTGCCCAGTATCTGTCCTATTCATGGCTGATCACTGCTAATGACCTGCCTATCAATCAATCAATCCATGGTTTTGTTTAGCCCAATATCACACAGGAGTTTCCTCACAGCTGCAACAAACATTAAGGCAATAAAACAGAGCAGTAAATAAGACGTGTAAAGTTCCGGTGAATCAAATATCCAGGCAAACATAAAGTCCAAATAAGCGTCAGCAGTGGAGACGAGCAGCTCGGGCGTCCCCTGTCCTTAGACTCTCCAGCACAGAGAGGAACAACTCAAAAACCCGGTGGGACAAACGAGAAACCTTGAGGAGAACCACAGAAGGAGAGATCCACTCCCATGGACGGACAGGCTATAGAGACCCAGGGCCGGAGGAGTCCCTCAGCAGACGGGCCAAGACCACAGACCGTCCAGTCCTTGTTGTCAGTAGGCAGTAGGCCTATTGTTCTTTCATTGGCTGAGGGGCGTCTCCTTGGGCTGGCCCCGCCCTGTCGGCTTTCCCTGAAGGAGATTGGAGTAAAGTGACGGGAGATTAAATCTGAGGCCATTCCGGTTCATGGAGGGATTTTCTTTCTTTAACTCCTCTTTCAAACCAACGTTCTTCTGTAGCTAAATGTGGACCTCCCCGTCCTCAGAGGAGAGGTTGGAGGCTTTGAGGTGGAGGTGCACCGCCTCCTCAGAGGAGGGGTTGGAGGCTTTGAGGTGGAGGTGCACCGCCTCCTCAGAGGAGGGGTTGGAGGCTTTGAGGTGGAGGTGCACCGCCTCCTCAGAGGAGGGGTTGGAGGCTTTGAGGTGGAGGTGCACCTGAGGGCCGCTTGTGCTTTCTCTTCGGTGTTGATAAAGTCTCTTCTGTAAAACTTGTTTAGTTTCTCAGTTCCTGTTCATGTTTCCTCAGTTCCTGTTCATGTTTCCTCAGTTCCTGTTCATGTTTCCTCAGTTTCTGTTTTCCTCAGTTCCTGTTCATGTTTTCCTCAGTTTCTGTTCACGTTTTCCTCAGTTCCTGTTCATGTTTCCTCAGTTCCTGTTCACGTTTTCCTCAGTTCCTGATCACGTTTTCCTCAGTTCCTGTTCATGTTTTCCTCAGTTTCTGTTCACGTTTTCCTCAGTTCCTGTTCATGTTTCCTCAGTTCCTGTTCATGTTTCCTCAGTTTCTGTTTTCCTCAGTTCCTGTTCATGTTTTCCTCAGTTTCTGTTCACGTTTTCCTCAGTTCCTGTTCATGTTTTCCTCAGTTTCTGTTTTCCTCAGTTCCTGTTCGCGTTTTCCTCAGTTCCTGTTCACGTTTTCCTCAGTTCCTGTTCATGTTTTCCTCAGTTCCTGTTCATGTTTTCCTCAGTTCCTGTTCATGTTTCCTCAGTTCCTGTTCACGTTTTCCTCAGTTCCTGTTCATGTTTTCCTCAGTTCCTGTTCATGTTTTCCTCAGTTCCTGTTCATGTTTCCTCAGTTCCTGTTCACGTTTTCCTCAGTTCCTGTTCATGTTTTCCTCAGTTTCTGTTTTCCTCAGTTCCTGTTCGCGTTTTCCTCAGTTCCTGTTCATGTTTCCTCAGTTCCTGTTCACGTTTTCCTCAGTTCCTGTTCATGTTTTCCTCAGTTTCTGTTTTCCTCAGTTCCTGTTCGCGTTTTCCTCAGTTCCTGTTCACGTTTTCCTCAGTTCCTGTTCATGCTTTCCTCAGTTTCTGTTTTCCTCAGTTCCTGTTCGCGTTGCCGCGCTCTGACGGATACGAGTTTGTCGTGGGACAATGGTCTGGACTCGAGCTGCACTTCACGTCCCTCATCAACCTCAAGGTTCACTTACATTTTTAATATTATATATAGAGATGGACCGATCCAGCTTTTTCCATCTGATACTGATCCTGGGGTTTGAGTATCGACTTCCTTCAATGGGACTTTCCTGGTTAAATAATAATTCCTTCAGTGTAAGATCAATAAAGTCTGATCTTGAAAACAAGATGTTGCAGATCAGTTCTATCTGTTAAAGTAATGTATAAACATGAAATAAGGACTTTTATCTCCTCGGCTTCATGACTTTAGTCACATTCATATAAACGACATTTGATCATCGCACCAGTCAGGTACAGACACTCACTAATACTATTGTGTCACTTTGGACGATCCAATCATAGTTTAGTTTGGTTAGCTGCTGTTAGCATTAGCATGCTGCCATTAGCATTAGCATGTTGCCACATGGGTGGCATGGTAGCACAGCGGTTAGCGCTCGTGCTTCACAGCTAGAAGGTCCCGGGTTCGATTCCCACCTGGACGGGGCCTTTCTGTGGAGTTTGCATGTTCTCCCCGTGTCTGCGTAGGTTTCCTCCGGGTACTCCGGTTTCCCCTACCACCAAAAATGAGATGGGGGACGACCGATGCAAATTAGCCCAAGGCTGCAATCTGGTGTGGCATGTTTACATGCATGAGACCCATGTACAGCGCCTCTCGAAAGTACTAATACACCTTTTAACTTTTGCACATTTTGTCATGTTTACCATAAACATAAAGATTTTATTTTGAATGTTTTACTGAAAGTTCACACACGAGTAACAGACGACGTGAAAGTAAAATGAAACATGATTCTGTTATTTTACAAAAAATAGAAAACCGAACAGTGGGGTGAGCACAAGTATTCATACAGCCTGACTTAATAGCGTTGGCGCTCGTGCTTCACAGCTAGAAGGTCCCGGGTTCGATTCCCACCTGGACGGGGCCTTTCTGTGTGAAGTTTGCATGTTCTCCCCGTGTCTGCGTAGGTTTCCTCCGGGTACTCCGGTTTCCCCTACCACTAAAAACATGTACAATAGGCCCAGGGACTGCAGGTGGAAATTAGCACAAGTGCTATAACCTGGTACATCTCTCCTTTCTGAGGCTCATGTAGATCGTACACTGTCCCTGTTCAAATAAATAAATACTTTGTGGAACCCCCTTTTGCTGCAATAACAGCAGCAAGTCTTCTGGGGTTTGACTCTACAAGGTTTGCACATGTAGAGACTGACATTTGAGCCCATTCCTCTTTACAAAACAACTCCAGCTCTGTCACATTAGAAGGAGAGCGTTTGTGAACAGATGTTTTCAGGTCTTTCCAGATGTTCAGTAGGATTTAGGTCAGGACTTTGACTGGGCCGTTCTAACACATTCATATGTTTGTTTTAAACCATTCCATTGTAGATGTTTGTGTTTAGGGTCATTGTCCTGCTGGAAGGTGAAGCTCCGCCCCAGCCTCAGTTCTCTTGTGACTCCAGCAGGTTTTCCTCCAAAATGTCTCTGTATTTGGCTCCATCCATCTTCCCAACTATTCTTACAATCTTCCCAGTCCCCGCTGAGGAAAAGCAGCCCCATAGCATGATGCCCCCCCCCCCCATATTTGACCCTGGGGAGGGTGCACTCAGGACGATGAGCAGTGTTTGGTTTGCTCCATACATAACGTTTGTTTCATCTGACCAAAGCACCTTCTTCCACATGGAGCTGTGTCCTCCATAGGACTTCTAGCAAACTTCAAACGGGGTTTCTTATGGCCTCCTTTCAATAATGGCTTTCTTCTGCCACTCGTCCATGAAGGCCAGATTTGTGTAGAGACTTATAGTTGTCCCATGTACAGATTCCCCCAGCTCAGCGGCAGGACGTCCCAGCTCCTCCAGAGTTATCTTGGGGCACTTGGTTGCATTTCTGACCAGTGCTCTCCTTGTTCGGTCTGTTAGTTTAGGTGGACGGCCGTGTCTTGGTAAGTTCTCAGTGGTGCTATACTCTTTCCATTTCTGAATGATGGATTGAACAGTGCTCCGTGAGATGTTCAAATCTTGGGAAATCTTTGTATAACTTAACACTGCTTTCAACTTCTCCACAGCTTTATCCCTGACCTCTCTGGTGAGCTCCTTGGCCTTCATGATGTTGCTTAGTGACCACTCTGACCATAGCTCTGAGGCCCTCACAGAACAGCTGGGATTATACTGAGAGTAGATTACACACAGGTGGCCTCTATTTAATGGTTAGGGCGAGGTGTGAACTTTCTGCAGTCATTAGGAATGTTATAAAGGACATTTAATGCTGTATGAATACTTATGCTCCGCCCACTTTTTACTTTTCTATTTTTTTTTTAAATAACAGAATCATGTATCATGTTGCTTTCACTTCACAGTCGCCTGTTACTTGTGTGTGAACCTTCAGAAAAACAAATCTAAATTAAATCTTTGTTTATGGTAAACATGACAAACTGTGCAAATGTTCAAGGTGTATTAGGACTGTCTGTTCATTAACATGCACTGTCCCGACTAAATAAACCAAGAAATAAACAGATTAGCATGCTGCCGTTAGCATTAGCATGCTGCGGTTAGCATTAGCATGTTGCCGTTAGCATTAGCATGTTGCCGTTAGCATTAGCATGCTGCTTCTAGCATACTGTAATTTCCCAGAGTCTAGTCAGTGCATCCCCACTGCACTTCCCTCATCGACCTGCAGGAGAGGGGCACAGGGGTTAGAGGGCTCTCCTTCTCGAAGTGCACGGTCTAACGTTAGCATTGATATGAAATGTTTCAGACGGTGGGGGAGAGCGCCCCCTCTCAGCTGGTGCTGGTTCATTACACGGAGCTGAAGCACAAAGGCATCGTCCTGATGGCGGCGGAGAGAGACGGCAACGCCATGGTCAGTCTGAGCTTCCTGTTTGTCTTGTAGGTCAGCCAGAGCTTCAGCCAGAGCTTCAGCCAGAGCTTCAGCCTGAGCTTCAGCCTGAGCTTCAGTCTGAGCTTCAGTCTGAGCTTCAGCCAGAGCTTCAGCCTGAGCTTCAGCCAGAGCTTCAGCCAGAGCTTCAGCCAGAGCTTCAGCCTGAGCTTCAGCCTGAGCTTCAGCCTGAGCTTCAGCCTGAGCTTCAGTCTGAGCTTCAGCCAGAGCTTCAGCCTGAGCTTCAGCCTGAGCTTCAGTCTGAGCTTCAGTCTGAGCTTCAGCCTGAGCTTCACCCTGAGCTTCACCCTGAGCTTCAGTCTAAGGTTCCCAGAGGTTCAGCCTGAGGTTCAGCCTGAGGTTCAGCCTGAGCTTCAGCCAGAGCTTCAGCCTGAGCTTCAGTCTGAGGTTCCCAGAGGTTCAGCCAGAGGTTCAGCCTGAGCTTTAGCCTGAGGTTCCCAGAGGTTCAGCCAGAGGTTCAGCCAGAGGTTCAGCCTGAGCTTTAGCCTGAGGTTCAGCCTGAGGTTCAGCCAGAGGTTCAGCCTGAGCTTTAGCCTGAGGTTCAGCCTGAGGTTCAGCCTGAGGTTCAGCCTGAGGTTCAGCCTGAGGTTCAGCCTGAGGTTCAGCCAGAGGTTCAGCCTGAGGTTCAGCCAGAGGTTCAGCCAGAGGTTCAGCCTGAGGTTCAGCCAGAGGTTCAGCCAGAGGTTCAGCCAGAGGTTCAGCCAGAGGTTCAGCCAGAGCTTCAGCCAGAGCTTCAGCCTGAGGTTTAGCCAGAGCTTCAGCCTGAGGTTCAGCCTGAGGTTCAGCCAGAGGTTCAGCCTGAGGTTCAGCCAGAGGTTCAGCCAGAGGTTCAGCCTGAGCTTTAGCCTGAGGTTCAGCCTGAGGTTCAGCCAGAGGTTCAGCCTGAGCTTTAGCCTGAGGTTCAGCCTGAGGTTCAGCCTGAGGTTCAGCCTGAGGTTCAGCCTGAGGTTCAGCCTGAGGTTCAGCCAGAGGTTCAGCCTGAGGTTCAGCCTGAGGTTCAGCCAGAGGTTCAGCCTGAGGTTCAGCCAGAGGTTCAGCCTGAGGTTTAGCCAGAGGTTTAGCCAGAGGTTCAGCCTGAGGTTCAGCCAGAGGTTCAGCCTGAGGTTTAGCCAGAGGTTCAGCCAGAGGTTCAGCCAGAGGTTCAGCCTGAGGTTCAGCCTGAGGTTCAGCCTGAGGTTCAGCCAGAGGTTCAGCCTGAGGTTCAGCCTGAGGTTTAGCCAGAGGTTTAGCCAGAGGTTCAGCCAGAGGTTCAGCCAGAGGTTCAGCCAGAGGTTCAGCCTGAGGTTCAGCCTGAGGTTCAGCCTGAGGTTCAGCCTGAGGTTCAGCCAGAGGTTCAGCCAGAGGTTCAGCCAGAGGTTCAGCCAGAGGTTCAGCCTGAGGTTCAGCCTGAGGTTCAGCCTGAGCTTTACCCAAATCTAAAAGCTTCTGGACTGGAGCTCTGGGCCTCTGGGCCCGAGTAACGCCTCATTTGAAAGCTAAGATCTACAGAACTGATAGGTGTGGTAGGGGTGAGGGTTAAATGTAGTGGTGACCGAGGTAAATGTGAGCGCCCCCTGCTGGATAAACCCTGAACTGCTCTTGACTCTCATTGGTCCTGTGTGTTTTTCAGGGCGTGGCCGAGGCTCAGTGTTTGGCCAATCAGGTGCAGCTGTTCTACGGCGGCAGAGACGCAGCGTTCCGATTGGTCGAAGCCTTTAACCATCGCCCGGCGGAGTTTAAACACATGGACGTGATCGCAGAGCTGGAGCAGAGCGGCGTCGTCATGGAAACCGGCGTGTAAAACATGTACAAGAGGCTCCGCCACCTCAGTGTAAATACAGACTGACAGAAGGTCTAATTAAGTTTCTATATAAGAATGCACGGATACCGAGTACTCGCCGATACCGATACGAGTACTTTGATTCAAGTACTTTGATTCAAGTACTCACCGATACGAGTACTTTGATCCAAGTACTCGCCGATACGAGTACTTTGATCCAAGTACTCGCCGATACCGATACGAGTACTTTGATCCAAGTACTCGCCGATACGAGTACTTTGATCCAAGTACTCGCCGATACCGATACGAGTACTTTGATTCAAGTACTCACCGATACGAGTACTTTGATTCAAGTACTTTGAGTCAAGTACTCACCGATACGAGTACTTTGATCCAAGTACTTTGATTCAAGTACTTTGATTCAAGTACTCACCGATACGAGTACTTTGATTCAAGTACTTTGATTCAAGTACTTTGATTCAAGTACTCACCGATACGAGTACTTTGATTCAAGTACTTTGATTCAAGTACTTTGAGTCAAGTACTCACCGATACGAGTACTTTGATCCAAGTACTTTGATTCAAGTACTTTGATTCAAGTACTCACCGATACGAGTACTTTGATTCAAGTACTTTGAGTCAAGTACTCACCGATACGAGTACTTTGATCCAAGTACTCGCCGATACCGATACGAGTACTTTGATTCAAGTACTTTGATTCAAGTACTTTGATTCAAGTACTCACCGATACGAGTACTTTGATTCAAGTACTTTGATCCAAGTACAAGGCATTTTCCTCAACAGACTTTTTCACTCAGATCGGTTTGTAATGAGTTAATTTACTTTCACGTTTAAGACGTTAAAGTAGTAAATAACAGAACTGAACAGACGCCATTTTGTTTTGATTTAATGTGAGTTTTGATTGGACAGAACAGCTCATGTTCATGTTTTACTGCAGCTCTTGTTGTAACTTAGCCAGGCGCTACAGCATTGCACCGGCGCCCTCTGGTGGTGAGAACCAGCCATAAAGCGATGGTGCAGTGGTTAGAGCTCGTGCCTCACAGCGCAGAGACGTTTGATTTTAACCTCTTGACCCTCGTTTTAAACTGAGTGCATTTTCTCCAGTTTTACCCAAATCTAAAGCTTCTGGAGCTTCCAGACGAGAGGCCAGAGTCATAATGCTAACTGCACTCTTTCTGATTTGTAACATTATTTATGAGGTCGTAAATATCACCACACTGGTCTGGGTTATAAAGTAAGTCAGGGCCATAGGATACCAGCTTAACCCCTTAACCCCCACCTGCACCCACCACATTTTCTCCAGTTCACCTTCTTCTTCTTCTACTGACCAACATGAGGACCTCATTAGACCTTCGTTCATATGAGCTGAAGAGACGACTTTGAGCTTTAAGAAAGTTTTTGTTTCTTCGTCTGTAAAAGTGTTTAAACTCCTGCTGCTCAATAAATAAATGAATGACTGGATTCTTCAGTGTGGTCTGTTGCTCTGCACAGGCGCCCTCTGGTGGTAAAAACTGGCGTTTACAGCATAGGCGTAATAGAGAATTGGAAAACTCTGAAACGCAAAGTTATTGAGATCTGCGGCATCGTGGCCCCAGAGGGAGACACATCCACGAGGGCCCATAATCCTCAGGGTCACTTCCAGGGGCGTGAAGGGGCCCATATGGAGCGCCTCCAAAGAATCGGATCTTTTGAAGACCCAGAAACTCCGATTCTCCCTCGACTTGACCACAAAGGACAAAGAGACGCATGATTCTACGGCCTCGGGTCGACGCTGCGAGGAAGACTGGGCGAGGGCCTTCTTCGCCGGGGCCAAAGCCGTTATCCACGGGAGAGTTGTGACACGGTAACCGATATTTGTATGGGATGAGAATCTAAGTTAAATATGACGTTTGGTAATGGACGATCTCACTCTCCCTTCTGAAACGAAGAAAAGAAAAGTATAAAGTTAAATCTATTGAGAATTTAAAAAAAAAATAGATTAATGATAATGTCGCCTTAGGTGCATTGGTTCTGCACTTTTTCAGTTGACTTTAAAACAAAAATAAAGAATACTAAAGGAGATTGTATCCCTTGTTGGCTATTTGCTTTACTGGGTTTATGGTTCATGGCGTCCTATTATCTGTTTTGCTTGTCCCAGTGATAAAAAACAAAGCTGGTAAACTAAGCAGTATGGACAAGTATCGGCCCAAAGCCCAGGCCAGTTCGGTCGTCCTGAACAGACTTGAACCGTATGTTTCTACAGCTGCCAACCAGTTTGGTTTTAAACCAGAGCACGGCACTGATACAGGTATGTTTGCCTTGAAGGAGCTACTAGATAAATATCATTGCCAGGGCTCTACAATGTTTTTGTGTTTTCTTGATGCGTCTAAAGCTTTTGATAGAATCAATCATGACAAACTAGAGGGACCCTCCCAACGGGCTCTAAACCTTGTCTTTTAATGCACCACTCAGCATAGGAACATCATCTACAAATCAGCTGTTAGGGGGTTTGTTGAAGGGGAGTTACTGCCCTCTTCAACTGGCTCACTCTCTGGCATTTTAATGAACCACACTATGCAGGGCTACAGCATACTTCACATATAACTCAATTAAATAAATATATAATAATGATGATGATAATTAAACCCAAATTAAAATTATACTGAGAATGGTAATGACAACTGGAAAGTATCAAGATCTCAGATTATAATATCTATTAATGTACCTTTATACCATAAAAGTAACTCTGTAATCACGGGTAAAAATATGCAAGCAATATATTAAGTAACACATTTTTTTGACTTACTTTGTTCTAGACATCGTATATGAAACTAGATTGTTGTTGTAGCTGTGCGTTGGTTTAATTAATTATATAAAGAGTTTATATATTTTTGTTGTTTGTTGTAAGTTGGTCTGTATGAATGTAGCTGCTTGAAATGTTTTGAAATGTTCTTTTTTTATGTATTGCACTTGGGGGTGGGGGCTCATACGCTTTTTGCTTCAGCCCACTCCTTTTGAGCACAATGTGTATTGCTCAAATAAACAAAAACAAAAACAAAAAAAAAACTATTTACAAAACTATCTAATAGAGCTGTTCCAGTTTATCTCATCAGAATTCTCATTTTCTGGTACTCACCAGACCATGCAGGTGAAAGGGGGCGAATCTGTGTCTGACTCCTTCAGGGTCAGCAATGGGGGCAGGCAGGGTGGGATATTGTCCCCACTGCTCTTTAATATTTACATGGACGATCTTTCTGTACAGCCTGGATGTGTCGCAGGAGGTTCTGTCATTAAGCACCTCATGTGTGCAGATGACCTGGTTCTGTCCATACAGTGCAGGACTTCAACATCTGAATATCTGTTCACAATATGGCTTCGATAATGATATTAAATATAACGCCATGAAAAGCTCTATAATGGTTGTGAGAGCCAAGGATGATAGGCCTCTAACATTCCCTGAGTTCACCCAGTGTTCTTAACGTCACGAACGAGATGAAGTATTTGGGTCATTATATCTGTAGTGACCTCTCTGATGACCGGGACATGCACAGGCAG
Source organism: Proterorhinus semilunaris (assembly GCA_021464625.1). Taxonomy (NCBI): domain Eukaryota; kingdom Metazoa; phylum Chordata; class Actinopteri; order Gobiiformes; family Gobiidae; genus Proterorhinus; species Proterorhinus semilunaris. Next base: position 90,530 of record JAJBBP010000038.1, on the reverse strand, counting down.
GTGTGTAAACTGTATCATACGTGTTAAACTTAATCTGTTTAAAGCTTTGTGCTGTCCTCTGTACACTGCGCAGCTGTGGCGACGTTTTCAAAAGTCCAGCTCGCAGAGGCTCACAGTTGCAGAATGACTCCATGTTAAAGATGCCTGGACACCGTAGGCAGATGTTTGCTGACTGTGATGTTCGCTCTTGTCCTGCTGCACTTCGTCATTGTTACTATACATGTATGTGTAGACTGAATAACTCTCAGAATGCCATTATACGAACTCTGGAGTGTCCTGAGATCAGCTCAATGAGATTCATGTCCAAAATGTGGAATCATTGGCGCTCATGTCTTTATGTGAGTGGCAGCTAGAGTACTGCTAGTGCCTTGTTTTATTGCTGTAATTATTTCCAGTATTATAGTGTGTGTATATATATATATTAGGGCCGGGACTCGATTAAAAAAATTAATCTAATTAATTACAGGCTTTGTAATTAATTAATCGAAATTAATCGCATATAAATATTTGACCTGAGAACAGTGAAGTAAGTTTTTCCATATGGATTTTTAGTATACCATTGAATAATGACTGAATACATAAGCTTAAGCAACAAAATATTGTTTATTGTTGCTTCAGAGGCCGTAACAGACTTTGTTGATTTAGCAACAGCTGGTTTAAAGGCACGTAAACTATTAGCGCGAGGTCGCAGCTGAAGCGCCCGTGCAGCCACACTACGCAACCCGAAAACAAACGTAATGGAAAACTCTCACCGGTCCTGTTGAGCAGTATCAGAAACTCCAAGTCTTTCAGAGTCGTGTACCCGCTTCAAACCCGGGCTTTAGTCCATGTGAGGAGGCCTGATCCCCTCAATGGTCCGTGTTGTGACTGGGAGCGAGGGCGCACACACATGCGTGAAGAAATACAATGAGCGCGCCTCCCTCAGCTGGGCACGTAAACAACAAAAAGTACACACCGGATTGCGTTTACAATAAAAATAATGTTAAACATAAATCATATGTTGCCTGTGCTACAAGTTGGTGCTCCAGTATAATCGGTCCGCCTAAACTCATCCAGTGAGAAACGTTCCGCGTTGTAAAAACAAGTGCGATTAAAATGCGTCAAAAAAATTTAACGCGTTATTTTTGTGTAATTAATTAATCTAAATTAACGCGTTAAAGTCCCGGCCCTAATATATATATATATATATATATATATATAATGTATTTTACCTTTTACTTATTATTATTATTTTTAATATAAATATGGATCATGTGTTCTCACTTGTATCCTTAATAAAGATTGAATGAAATGAATGAGATAAAAAGGAATCATCTTTATTTGAACCACATCTGTTAAAAGGGTTCACCTTCGTAAGTCATTAAAGAGCTTCCTCAGTTTTTACTCCAGAGATTCTATTATTTATTCATTTGTCTTTTTAGTTGTGTCTTAAGATGACTAGGGACTACATTTTGAGTTCCTTAACAATGACTTCATTAAATGTAAGAGGCACACGTGACAGTGTCAAAAGAAAGGCTATTTTTTTGTTTTGTAGACGGCAAAATTCTGATATTATTTTTTTGCAAGAAACTCATTCTATTGGTAACGATGTTAAAATATGGAAATCACAATGGGGTGACCGGGGATTTTTCAACCATGCATCCTCACAGCCAGCAGGGGTCGCCATTCTCTTAAACAAATGTAATGGTGACATAATAGAATCATGTACCTCTGATGATGGAAGACACTTTCTTTTGTCTGTGTGATGTGTATAATTATAACAATGTAGCCCCCTCCAAATTGAAGGAAATTCAAATAAAATATAAAGACGCCCTTCTCATCGTGGGCGGGGACCACAACGATGCTCCCGATGATTCTATGGATAGAACCCCCCCGAGACCATCAACATATCTGTGAGGTGATGGATGCATGAGGCTTTCTGAACCCACATATGAAGGAGTAAACCTGGACCCTTAACGTAAAACTCGAGGGGACAGAGCGTTCTCCGTCGTCGGCCCTAAGCTGTGGAACGCTCTGCCCCTCCACGTCCGAACAGCCACAACATTGGAGTGTTTTAAATCTCGTCTTAAAACCCACTTTTATTCTCTGGCTTTTAACACCGCGTGAGTTGTGTGGTCCCTGTGTCTTTTTAATTTTTAGTGTTTTACGATTTTTATTGATTTTATAAATTGATTATTTATTAATTTTTGTATTCTATTTTTTTTTTTTTGTGTACTTTTTTTTTTTTTTGTGCAGCACTTTGGAACTGTTCTGTTGTTTAAATGTGCTATAGAAATAAAGTGGATTGGATTAACATCACTCCAGGGACGTGAACCAGAATCGATCTGTGGTTCACGTCCCCCCAAGGCCTTCAGTTCATGTGTGATATTCAACACGAGTGCCCCGTTAACAGACCATAATAATAACCATCTCTGTAAAAGGGACAGACCAGAGGAATAATAAAAAGATTCGAGCGTATTGGAAATTTAACGACTCCTTGCTTAATGATGCAGTATTTTGTGATATTGGGACAAAGTTCATTCCGGATTCCTTCGATGGCGATGCTACAAATACACACGGAACATCGTACAAAACTGATGGAGGATCTAAATGAACTATTAACAAAAGGTACTCTCACAGAAGAGGATGAAATTAATATAAAACATATACAAGAGGAAATGAATAACTAACTCATCTTGCTAAAGGAGCATATGTTAGATCAAGGAGGAACTCGAGCTTTTGCTCTTTGGAAAAACCTAATTCTAAAAGAAACAATGTCTCTGCTTTGAACATAAATGATCAACTCAAACGTTAAAGATATTTCCAAATGCGTTCTACAGTAACGAATAAATGTGAACAATTCATATCACTAGGAAACAACGTACCGGGACGGGCTGACGGTGGATCCCAGGACGGGACGGGCTGACGATGGACCCCAGGCATGGGAGTCCAGAGTCCAGAGGCGTGGGAGTCCAGAGGCGTGGGAGTCCAGAGGCGTGGGAGTCCAGAGTCCAGAGGCGTGGGAGTCCAGAGTCCAGAGGCGTGGGAGTCCAGAGGCGTGGGAGTCCAGAGGCGTGGGAGTCCAGAGTCCAGAGGCGTGGGAGTCCAGAGGCGTGGGAGTCCAGAGGCGTGGGAGTCCAGAGTCCAGAGGCGTGGGAGTCCAGAGTCCAGAGGCGTGGGAGTCCAGAGGCGTGGGAGTCCAGAGGCGTGGGAGTCCAGAGTCCAGAGGCGTGGGAGTCCAGAGTCCAGAGGCGTGGGAGTCCAGAGTCCAGAGGCGTGGGAGTCCAGAGGCGTGGGAGTCCAGAGGCGTGGGAGTCCAGAGTCCAGAGGCGTGGGAGTCCAGAGGCGTGGGAGTCCAGAGGCGTGGGAGTCCAGAGGCGTGGGAGTCCAGAGGCGTGGGAGTCCAGAGTCCAGAGGCGTGGGAGTCCAGAGTCCAGACGCGTGGGAGTCCAGAGTCCAGAGACGTGGGAGTCCAGAGTCCAGAGACGTGGGAGTCCAGAGTCCAGAGACGTGGGAGTCCAGAGTCCAGAGGCGTGGGAGTCCAGAGTCCAGAGGCGTGGGAGTCCAGAGGCGTGGGAGTCCAGAGTCCAGAGGCGTGGGAGTCCAGAGTCCAGAGGCGTGGGAGTCCAGAGTCCAGAGGCGTGGGAGTCCAGAGGCGTGGGAGTCCAGAGGCGTGGGAGTCCAGAGGCGTGGGAGTCCAGAGTCCAGAGGCGTGGGAGTCCAGAGTCCAGAGACGTGGGAGTCCAGAGGCGTGGGAGTCCAGAGTCCAGAGGCGTGGGAGTCCAGAGTCCAGAGACGTGGGAGTCCAGAGTCCAGAGGCGTGGGAGTCCAGAGTCCAGAGGCGTGGGAGTCCAGAGGCGTGGGAGTCCAGAGGCGTGGGAGTCCAGAGTCCAGAGGCGTGGGAGTCCAGAGGCGTGGGAGTCCAGAGGCGTGGGAGTCCAGAGTCCAGAGGCGTGGGAGTCCAGAGGCGTGGGAGTCCAGAGCCCAGAGGCGTGGGAGTCCAGAGGCGTGGGAGTCCAGAGGCGTGGGAGTCCAGAGGCGTGGGAGTCCAGAGGCGTGGGAGTCCAGAGGCGTGGGAGTCCAGAGTCCAGAGGCGTGGGAGTCCAGAGTCCAGACGCGTGGGAGTCCAGAGTCCAGAGACGTGGGAGTCCAGAGTCCAGAGACGTGGGAGTCCAGAGTCCAGAGACGTGGGAGTCCAGAGTCCAGAGGCGTGGGAGTCCAGAGTCCAGAGGCGTGGGAGTCCAGAGGCGTGGGAGTCCAGAGGCGTGGGAGTCCAGAGGCGTGGGAGTCCAGAGGCGTGGGAGTCCAGAGGCGTGGGAGTCCAGAGTCCAGAGGCGTGGGAGTCCAGAGGCGTGGGAGTCCAGAGTCCAGAGGCGTGGGAGTCCAGAGGCATGGGAGTCCAGAGTCCAGAGGCGTGGGAGTCCAGAGGCGTGGGAGTCCAGAGGCGTGGGAGTCCAGAGGCGTGGGAGTCCAGAGGCGTGGGAGTCCAGAGTCCAGAGGCGTGGGAGTCCAGAGTCCAGAGACGTGGGAGTCCAGAGTCCAGAGGCGTGGGAGTCCAGAGGCGTGGGAGTCCAGAGGCGTGGGAGTCCAGAGTCCAGAGGCGTGGGAGTCCAGAGGCGTGGGAGTCCAGAGCCCAGAGGCGTGGGAGTCCAGAGTCCAGACGCGTGGGAGTCCAGAGTCCAGAGACGTGGGAGTCCAGAGTCCAGAGGCGTGGGAGTCCAGAGTCCAGAGGCGTGGGAGTCCAGAGTCCAGAGGCGTGGGAGTCCAGAGTCCAGAGGCGTGGGAGTCCAGAGTCCAGAGGCGTGGGAGTCCAGAGTCCAGAGGCGTGGGAGTCCAGAGGCGTGGGAGTCCAGAGTCCAGAGGCGTGGGAGTCCAGAGTCCAGAGGCGTGGGAGTCCAGAGTCCAGAGGCGTGGGAGTCCAGAGGCGTGGGAGTCCAGAGGCGTGGGAGTCCAGAGTCCAGAGGCGTGGGAGTCCAGAGTCCAGAGGCGTGGGAGTCCAGAGGCGTGTGAGTCCAGAGTCCAGAGGCGTGGGAGTCCAGAGGCGTGGGAGTCCAGAGTCCAGAGGCGTGGGAGTCCAGAGGCGTGGGAGTCCAGAGGCGTGGGAGTCCAGAGGCGTGGGAGTCCAGAGTCCAGAGGCGTGGGAGTCCAGAGTCCAGAGGCGTGGGAGTCCAGAGTCCAGAGGCGTGGGAGTCCAGAGGCGTGGGAGTCCAGAGGCGTGGGAGTCCAGAGTCCAGAGGCGTGGGAGTCCAGAGGCGTGGGAGTCCAGAGTCCAGAGGCGTGGGAGTCCAGAGGCGTGGGAGTCCAGAGGCGTGGGAGTCCAGAGTCCAGAGGCGTGGGAGTCCAGAGGCGTGGGAGTCCAGAGTCCAGAGGCGTGGGAGTCCAGAGTCCAGAGGCGTGGGAGTCCAGAGTCCAGAGGCGTGGGAGTCCAGAGTCCAGAGGCGTGGGAGTCCAGAGTCCAGAGGCGTGGGAGTCCAGAGTCCAGAGACGTGGGAGTCCAGAGGCGTGGGAGTCCAGAGGCGTGGGAGTCCAGAGGCGTGGGAGTCCAGAGGCGTGGGAGTCCAGAGTCCAGAGGCGTGGGAGTCCAGAGGCGTGGGAGTCCAGAGGCGTGGGAGTCCAGAGGCGTGGGAGTCCAGAGTCCAGAGGCGTGGGAGTCCAGAGTCCAGACGCGTGGGAGTCCAGAGTCCAGAGACGTGGGAGTCCAGAGTCCAGAGACGTGGGAGTCCAGAGTCCAGAGGCGTGGGAGTCCAGAGTCCAGAGGCGTGGGAGTCCAGAGTCCAGAGGCGTGGGAGTCCAGAGGCGTGGGAGTCCAGAGTCCAGAGACGTGGGAGTCCAGAGTCCAGAGGCGTGGGAGTCCAGAGTCCAGAGGCGTGGGAGTCCAGAGACGTGGGAGTCCAGAGTCCAGAGACGTGGGAGTCCAGAGGCGTGGGAGTCCAGAGTCCAGAGACGTGGGAGTCCAGAGGCGTGGGAGTCCAGAGTCCAGAGGCGTGGGAGTCCAGAGGCGTGGGAGTCCAGAGTCCAGAGGCGTGGGAGTCCAGAGGCGTGGGAGTCCAGAGTCCAGAGGCGTGGGAGTCCAGAGGCGTGGGAGTCCAGAGGCGTGGGAGTCCAGAGTCCAGAGGCGTGGGAGTCCAGAGGCGTGGGAGTCCAGAGTCCAGAGGCGTGGGAGTCCAGAGGCGTGGGAGTCCAGAGTCCAGAGGCGTGGGAGTCCAGAGTCCAGAGGCGTGGGAGTCCAGAGTCCAGAGGCGTGGGAGTCCAGAGGCGTGGGAGTCCAGAGGCGTGGGAGTCCAGAGTCCAGAGGCGTGGGAGTCCAGAGTCCAGAGGCGTGGGAGTCCAGAGCCCAGAGGCGTGGGAGTCCAGAGTCCAGAGGCGTGGGAGTCCAGAGTCCAGAGGCGTGGGAGTCCAGAGTCCAGAGGCGTGGGAGTCCAGAGTCCAGAGGCGTGGGAGTCCAGAGTCCAGAGGCGTGGGAGTCCAGAGGCGTGGGAGTCCAGAGTCCAGAGGCGTGGGAGTCCAGAGTCCAGAGGCGTGGGAGTCCAGAGGCGTGGGAGTCCAGAGGCGTGGGAGTCCAGAGGCGTGGGAGTCCAGAGTCCAGAGGCGTGGGAGTCCAGAGTCCAGAGGCGTGGGAGTCCAGAGTCCAGAGGCGTGGGAGTCCAGAGGCGTGGGAGTCTAGAGTCCAGAGGCGTGGGAGTCCAGAGGCGTGGGAGTCCAGAGGCGTGGGAGTCCAGAGGCGTGGGAGTCCAGAGTCCAGAGGCGTGGGAGTCCAGAGGCGTGGGAGTCCAGAGTCCAGAGGCGTGGGAGTCCAGAGTCCAGAGGCGTGGGAGTCCAGAGTCCAGAGGCGTGGGAGTCCAGAGTCCAGAGGCGTGGGAGTCCAGAGGCGTGGGAGTCTAGAGTCCAGAGGCGTGGGAGTCCAGAGGCGTGGGAGTCCAGAGGCGTGGGAGTCCAGAGGCGTGGGAGTCCAGAGGCGTGGGAGTCCAGAGTCCAGAGTCCAGAGACGTGGGAGTCCAGAGGCGTGGGAGTCCAGAGTCCAGAGGCGTGGGAGTCCAGAGTCCAGAGACGTGGGAGTCCAGAGTCCAGAGACGTGGGAGTCCAGAGGCGTGGGAGTCCAGAGGCGTGGGAGTCCAGAGTCCAGAGGCGTGGGAGTCCAGAGGCGTGGGAGTCCAGAGTCCAGAGGCGTGGGAGTCCAGAGGCGTGGGAGTCCAGAGTCCAGAGGCGTGGGAGTCCAGAGTCCAGACGCGTGGGAGTCCAGAGTCCAGAGACGTGGGAGTCCAGAGTCCAGAGACGTGGGAGTCCAGAGTCCAGAGGCGTGGGAGTCCAGAGTCCAGAGGCGTGGGAGTCCAGAGACGTGGGAGTCCAGAGTCCAGAGGCGTGGGAGTCCAGAGTCCAGAGGCGTGGGAGTCCAGAGTCCAGAGGCGTGGGAGTCCAGAGGCGTGGGAGTCCAGAGGCGTGGGAGTCCAGAGTCCAGAGGCGTGGGAGTCCAGAGGCGTGGGAGTCCAGAGGCGTGGGAGTCCAGAGTCCAGAGACGTGGGAGTCCAGAGTCCAGAGGCGTGGGAGTCCAGAGGCGTGGGAGTCCAGAGTCCAGAGGCGTGGGAGTCCAGAGTCCAGAGGCGTGGGAGTCCAGAGTCCAGAGGCGTGGGAGTCCAGAGGCGTGGGAGTCCAGAGGCGTGGGAGTCCAGAGTCCAGAGGCGTGGGAGTCCAGAGGCGTGGGAGTCCAGAGGCGTGGGAGTCCAGAGTCCAGAGGCGTGGGAGTCCAGAGTCCAGAGGCGTGGGAGTCCAGAGGCGTGTGAGTCCAGAGTCCAGAGGCGTGGGAGTCCAGAGGCGTGGGAGTCCAGAGTCCAGAGGCGTGGGAGTCCAGAGGCGTGGGAGTCCAGAGGCGTGGGAGTCCAGAGGCGTGGGAGTCCAGAGTCCAGAGGCGTGGGAGTCCAGAGGCGTGGGAGTCCAGAGGCGTGGGAGTCCAGAGTCCAGAGGCGTGGGAGTCCAGAGTCCAGAGGCGTGGGAGTCCAGAGTCCAGAGGCGTGGGAGTCCAGAGGCGTGGGAGTCCAGAGGCGTGGGAGTCCAGAGTCCAGAGGCGTGGGAGTCCAGAGGCGTGGGAGTCCAGAGGCGTGGGAGTCCAGAGGCGTGGGAGTCCAGAGTCCAGAGGCGTGGGAGTCCAGAGGCGTGGGAGTCCAGAGTCCAGAGGCGTGGGAGTCCAGAGGCGTGGGAGTCCAGAGGCGTGGGAGTCCAGAGTCCAGAGGCGTGGGAGTCCAGAGGCGTGGGAGTCCAGAGTCCAGAGGCGTGGGAGTCCAGAGTCCAGAGGCGTGGGAGTCCAGAGGCGTGGGAGTCCAGAGGCGTGGGAGTCCAGAGTCCAGAGGCGTGGGAGTCCAGAGTCCAGAGGCGTGGGAGTCCAGAGTCCAGAGGCGTGGGAGTCCAGAGTCCAGAGGCGTGGGAGTCCAGAGTCCAGAGACGTGGGAGTCCAGAGGCGTGGGAGTCCAGAGGCGTGGGAGTCCAGAGGCGTGGGAGTCCAGAGGCGTGGGAGTCCAGAGTCCAGAGGCGTGGGAGTCCAGAGGCGTGGGAGTCCAGAGGCGTGGGAGTCCAGAGGCGTGGGAGTCCAGAGGCGTGGGAGTCCAGAGGCGTGGGAGTCCAGAGTCCAGAGGCGTGGGAGTCCAGAGGCGTGGGAGTCCAGAGGCGTGGGAGTCCAGAGTCCAGACGCGTGGGAGTCCAGAGTCCAGAGACGTGGGAGTCCAGAGTCCAGAGGCGTGGGAGTCCAGAGTCCAGAGGCGTGGGAGTCCAGAGTCCAGAGGCGTGGGAGTCCAGAGTCCAGAGGCGTGGGAGTCCAGAGGCGTGGGAGTCCAGAGTCCAGAGGCGTGGGAGTCCAGAGGCGTGGGAGTCCAGAGTCCAGAGACGTGGGAGTCCAGAGTCCAGAGGCGTGGGAGTCCAGAGACGTGGGAGTCCAGAGTCCAGAGACGTGGGAGTCCAGAGGCGTGGGAGTCCAGAGTCCAGAGGCGTGGGAGTCCAGAGGCGTGGGAGTCCAGAGTCCAGAGGCGTGGGAGTCCAGAGTCCAGAGGCGTGGGAGTCCAGAGGCGTGGGAGTCCAGAGGCGTGGGAGTCCAGAGTCCAGAGGCGTGGGAGTCCAGAGGCGTGGGAGTCCAGAGTCCAGAGGCGTGGGAGTCCAGAGGCGTGGGAGTCCAGAGGCGTGGGAGTCCAGAGGCGTGGGAGTCCAGAGGCGTGGGAGTCCAGAGTCCAGAGGCGTGGGAGTCCAGAGGCGTGGGAGTCCAGAGTCCAGAGGCGTGGGAGTCCAGAGGCGTGGGAGTCCAGAGGCGTGGGAGTCCAGAGTCCAGAGGCGTGGGAGTCCAGAGGCGTGGGAGTCCAGAGTCCAGAGGCGTGGGAGTCCAGAGGCGTGGGAGTCCAGAGTCCAGAGGCGTGGGAGTCCAGAGTCCAGAGGCGTGGGAGTCCAGAGTCCAGAGGCGTGGGAGTCCAGAGGCGTGGGAGTCCAGAGTCCAGAGGCGTGGGAGTCCAGAGTCCAGAGACGTGGGAGTCCAGAGGCGTGGGAGTCCAGAGTCCAGAGGCGTGGGAGTCCAGAGTCCAGAGACGTGGGAGTCCAGAGTCCAGAGGCGTGGGAGTCCAGAGGCGTGGGAGTCCAGAGTCCAGAGGCGTGGGAGTCCAGAGTCCAGAGGCGTGGGAGTCCAGAGTCCAGAGGCGTGGGAGTCCAGAGTCCAGAGGCGTGGGAGTCCAGAGGCGTGGGAGTCCAGAGTCCAGAGGCGTGGGAGTCCAGAGTCCAGAGACGTGGGAGTCCAGAGGCGTGGGAGTCCAGAGGCGTGGGAGTCCAGAGGCGTGGGAGTCCAGAGTCCAGAGGCGTGGGAGTCCAGAGGCGTGGGAGTCCAGAGTCCAGAGGCGTGGGAGTCCAGAGTCCAGAGGCGTGGGAGTCCAGAGTCCAGAGGCGTGGGAGTCCAGAGGCGTGGGAGTCCAGAGTCCAGAGGCGTGGGAGTCCAGAGGCGTGGGAGTCCAGAGGCGTGGGGATAAAGGTGAACCACACTCATCTGTGAACTTTGAGACGGTCATTAACGGACACCGGCTGCTCGTGGGCTTCTGCCTTTCACCGAACCACTGCCCACTCATCTGGCAGGACTGAATCTGACACACCTCAGTGGAGCTCCTCAGACTGCTGTTTCTCTCCTCGGATGTGCTCTCTGAATGGACTAACAGTGACTTTTCCCTGATGGACAAACACCTCGCTGTCTTGAATCATTCACAGGACAGTGGTTGCTGAAGCTTGAACTGAACCAACCACAAGTATGCAGAGATCTACTGGGAGAAGCTGAAGGACTTCTACAAGTAAACTGACGTTTGACCTTGGATCAAACATTCACTTTGCCAAAGCCATCCACCCATGGATCACTGTACTTTAATATGATATAGAGAAGCTTTTAAGGCTAACCTTAGTGGACATGAAGGGTCCTTTTTTAAAATGAAAATGAATTAGGCAAACAAGGTGTGACTGCGAAATGTTTACACCCTATGGAACAATAGTATAATGTGTTTATCTCATTTGCTCTCTCTCCTGGACAATAGGCTAAAGAATTTGTCCCATGACCAAAGCGTGAGTGAAACGAAAGATTGGTAAGAAATTGAAGTTTCTAAAATGTCCTGTACTCCATCAGTGTCTGATACTTATGTCCGTTTTGGAACATCATTCCACGACACCATGATAGAGAATTATGTGTTTATGAACTGACTGAAAAATATCTTAATGCACCAGATAAAGATGGTCTTTAGGATCTGATGATGCTGGTTTATTTACTAAATTGAATCAATAATCTTTAAGTTACAACTAAATGCATTTGTCTGATTACAAAATTTAAACGAAGCCTTAGAGCGCTTTGATATGTTGATAAAATTGTGAAATGCTATAGCTATAAATTGGAATATATAAAACTAAATTGTCTGAAGTTATGTCTAAAAGCTGAAATGAATTGGGTTTCGGCCCTTTCTCTTGCTCTGCTCCTGGCGTCAATCCGTGAGCAGATCTGGAGGAAACTCTTATGAGGATGAGGCCATTTTGACGCCTGAGATCAGGCTCCTCTTTGATTCCACGGGGATCCAGTGGACACTGATCTTAAGATTGTATGTTATGATCCCTATTGAAACCATCTACACTCATTAGTTTATGCACTCAGGTTGGAGGTGACTGCTGATCTCACTTTGGGAGCTGCTGAGAGCTCCTTTCCCAGCCTGTCTGATGGTCCTCTGCCACGATTGGACTGAACCAGTGCTGGTCTGATCCCTTTTGAGACCACTCCCAGGACCTCACATGCTGTCCAGGTCGCAAACCAGACGAGTGGTGTCACACCTCTCACTCGCCCTGTCGACCCATTTAAACCCGCCTTAAACCTCCCTGGACTGAACCTGACAGTTATTACTTTGTCCATTGTGTTCTTTGTGTTGCTATATATTGTGTTCTTTGTGTTGCTATATATTGTGTTCTTTGTGTTGCTATATATTGTGTTGAGACTCTACAGGTGCTGAAGTTATTCATCTCCAGTGGACTTTGAGCTGGTTTGCTGTGTTCCCTGTACAAGGATAGAGGTCTCACCTGTATTGTAGATTATTGATATATGTTTACATGAGTCTTTATTGGACTGAGTTTCCTCAGTCCAAGAGGGGATGTTAAATATATGGAAAGATTATTATAATTTGGTTTATTTTGGCATGGGAAAGAACTGAAACAAATACATCTAAGAGACAAACAAACGAAAACATAAAGTGATAAATTGACACATTTTATGGCCAATTACGATAGAAGATCTATCTATAGGTTTCAGATAAATAATAAATTGATAACACTCTTGTTTTTGGCGTTTGCTGCAATTCTGAAGTGCACACAGAATCTGTTGCAAATGTGGAAAACAAGAAGCCAAAAAAAAAAGAGTTTTTTTCTCTGTAAATTGAAAGATAAAATTGACAACCGCATTCTAACAGATACATTAAGTTAAATAGGTCTTTGAGTCCAGCCATAACGAGTAAGATTAGCTGACATGGTCTTCGTCGGCTCACGGGAGAAGGACTGAATATTTTGTGATTTTTATCTATTGCAATTGTGTTTTCTCTATTACTGTTTAAAGAATGGTTAAATGTAGGTTCTGAAGTTCGAAATAAACGATACATCGAGAGGGGAGAGGAAGTTCATCATTACCAAGCTAACATGTGGTGGAGATGTGTAAACTATACTGATCATCTCACTCATAACGCTGACTGTCCAGTATGTGTCAACCACAGGCATCACAATACATTCTTCTTACTTCAGACTTCCAAGCAGGTCATGACATTATTTGAATTAAGTTAAATTGTTAAACCAAAATCATAATAAAGGTTATTAGTCCTGAATCTGCAACATTAATTTGTTAACTGATTTTGCATATATTAGCGACAAAAAAGCAAACAAGAGAAATATAACATATCGCGGTTGTGATGTTCCTGTTGGCGAAAATGGAAGTTGGATACATATAAATATTTGAGTAGAAAATAGCGTTTTGAATTTTTAGCATTTTGTATTTTTGGTTTTGAATGTATTAAACTTTTGTAACATTCTTCTTTTGGTGAATATTTAGTAAAACATTCAAGAGGGGAGATTGTCGATATAAACATTAGTAGGTTAGTAGCCCCGATGAATGTGTGTTACTGTTGCAGACTGACCATGTGGCCCTCAGACTCTGTGGAGCCAGTACAGGTCAAAAGGTCACTGGGCACGGAGGGAGGAAGGGACGTTTGTTTGAATAGTCAAGATTTTTGGAACACGTCTGGACGTCACGACATGGCGGCGTAGGAAAGCGAGCTCCCGACAACATTTAAAAAAAAAAGCCCATTACAACTCAAGTTTTTCTTTAATATTTTCGACTGAGACTTTTAAAGGTACGGGCTCCAAATATGCCTAAACAGATAAGGCAAAAGTCGAAAGCTTTTGAACATCTCGACCTGGCTAACCGAACACCTGCAAATAGCCCTGACGAGGAGCCGGACATGCTAGCAGAGGGTTCCGGGCGAGAGGACGAGAATGCTAACTTGTCCCTTATACTGAAAGAACTGAGAGAATTTAGGAAAGACAACGGTCAACAACTAAACGAAATCCACGAGGACATCAACAATACAAATAAAAGAATCGAAGAGGCAGAGGAAAGAATTCAAGAAGCGGAAACACGAATACAGACCTCTGAGGACGTGATGACTGAGCTGCTTAAACACCAGATCCAACTTAATACCAAATTAATCGACTTGGAGAGCAGGTCAAGACGCGAAAACATTCGGTTGTATGGTGTAGAAGAGGGTTCCGAACAAGGGGCACAGTCAATGGCGTCTTACGTTGAACAACTGCTGCGTGAAAAACTGGGGGTGCCGCCATCGGTGGAACTGAGAGTGGAAAGGGCTCATCGTTCGCTGGCGGCTCGACCTCCCCCAGAAGCACCCCCGAGATCTATCGTGGCAAAATTGGCAAGCTACAGGATGAAGGAAGGAATACTAAAACTGGCTTGGCAAAAGAGGGGCTTCCAATTGAATGGAAAAACGGTGAATTTGGACCATGATTATGCGCCTGAAGTTTTAGAGAAACGCAAGGAATACGCAGAGGCAAAAGCGGTGCTAAAGCAAAACAAAATCCGCTTTCAAACTCCCTTTCCAGCGAAGTTTAGAGTTTTCTACGCTGAGGACGACACGATTCTTTATGGTTCAGCTGAGGAGGCGACGAGAGACATGGTTAAGAGAGGATTTAAAGTTACTATTGTCAACCCCGCTCCAGCTCCAATGACACTTCTTGATCAGGTTCAGCGCCTTACGTCGCGTACAGTGAAGAGGACCAGGACCCGGGCGAGCACCACCAAAACACCGTCATACCAGGAAAAGCTACAAGCTTTTAGGCGTCAGGACAATGATGGATTGTAATTTTATGGATGACTTTAACAGGCATTAAGGGTGAGTTATGCTACTTCTAACTGTCGAACATGCTCAATGTGAAGGTTAACAGGAAAACAAACACTTGGGCTTTGAAATACTCGAGTCTCATTGTCGGAGGCTATCGCAAATTGGATGGACAAATGTGTGTCCACTGCAGTAGGCCCTCTCCCCTCTTTAGAGGGGAGAGGCTAATACGTATATTTGTATTCATACTGCTGAGTTACTGCTGTAAACACGTATACTTGTATTTATACTGCTGAGTTACTGCTAAACACGTATATTTGTATTCATACTGCTGAGTTACTGCTGTAAACACGTATACTTGTATTTATACTGCTGAGTTACTGCTAAACACATATATTTGTATTCATACTGCTGAGTTACTGCTAAACACGTATATTTGTATTCATACTGCTGAGTTACTGCTGTAAACACGTATACTTGTATTTATACTGCTGAGTTACTGCTAAACACATATATTTGTATTCATACTGCTGAGTTACTGCTAAACACGTATATTTGTATTCATACTGCTGAGTTACTGCTGTAAACACGTATACTTGTATTTATACTGCTGAGTTACTGCTAAACACATATATTTGTATTCATACTGCTGAGTTACTGCTGAACACGTATATTTGTATTCATACTGCTGAGTTACTGCTGTAAACACGTATACTTGTATTTATACTGCTGAGTTACTGCTAAACACATATATTTGTATTCATACTGCTGAGTTACTGCTGAACACGTATACTTGTATTCATACTGCTGAGTTACTGCTAAACACGTATATTTGTATTCATACTGCTGAGTTACTGCTGAACACGTATATTTGTATTCATACTGCTGAGTTACTGCTAAACACGTATATTTGTATTCATACTGCTGAGTTACTGCTAAACACGTATATTTGTATTCATACTGCTGAGTTACTGCTGAACACGTATATTTGTATTCATACTGCTGAGTTACTGCTAAACACGTATATTTGTATTCATACTGCTGAGTTACTGCTGAACACGTATATTTGTATTCATACTGCTGAGTTACTGCTAAACACGTATATTTGTATTCATACTGCTGAGTTACTGCTGAACACGTATATTTGTATTCATACTGCTGAGTTACTGCTAAACACGTATATTTGTATTCATACTGCTGAGTTACTGCTAAACACGTATATTTGTATTCATACTGCTGAGTTACTGCTGGAAACACGTATATTTGTATTCATACTGCTGAGTTACTGCTGAACACGTATATTTGTATTCATACTGCTGAGTTACTTGTTTACTAGCACAAGCTGTAAAACAGTTACAAATGCTTTTAACACTTGCTGCCTTTGTTTCACTCATATCACATACTGGCAGGACTTCTCACAAAAACTATTAAACGTCTGGAGTTGAACAACTTTACAATATTACAATTACTCAAGAAAAACCTTTTAATCATGTTTTTATTACCTATGAATTGTATTTATCTTGTGTCTTCTCTTATGAAACTTTGCCTACTATTCTGTGTGACTGTACATTTTCTTGCCTTAACACTCACACACACACACACACACACACTCACACACACACACACACACACACACACACACACACACACACACACTCACGCACACACACACACACACACACACGCACTAGTAGCGTAGCTGAACACACACACCTGATGTGCTTATGGTAAAAACAAAACACTTAAAAGTTCGTTTGGAATGTCCTTATTACTTAAATTGCCTCTAGTACAATCTTTTCAAGTATCTCTGGGCACTTATGTCTTGAACTTAACCTTGTACTGAATTAAAACAGTATTTTGTTTGGTCACCGTAGTTACCGTTGGACCAACGTCCGCCATCTTAGAAACGTTACTTGGTCTAACACTCGTTTTTAAACAAATAAAATACACAAAACACTTAGCCTAAATTAAGTGAGTGCTTCGAGGGAGAAGGTGAGCGTTTCCTTTCAAGGATCCCCAAGTCATTCAGAGCCTTTGCAACTGTCAACATGTTAACTTTGACTCCTCTGGTTTAATACAGGACATTATATACTCGTATGGAGGACCGTGGCTGCCAAAACAATAAATAAATATATAAATCAATTAATAAAATAAATATAACATTTGCAAAGAAATGCATGCATTTATTGTAATAAGTGCATTTATTTATTTATATATTTATTTATTTATTTCTGTATTTTTGTTTTTATGCATTTTTATTTATTTATTTTTTGTATTTATTTATTTATTTTTGTTTTTATTTATTTATTTCTGTATTTCTATTAATGTATGCAAATCATGGGGCGGGTCTGTATGCCGCTGCTGTAAGGTGATTGGTTAATCTTTCTCCATGCACACACGAGCTCTGCTTCAGTCTGACGGGGGCGCAGGGCGGGTCGTCTCGTGACTGGAGGATCGGCAGTTTGAATCCTGCAGGGGCACACTGTCGTTGTGTCCTTGAGCAAGCCTTGCCCCCAGGCAAGGGTGAGGGTGAGTGGATCCCTGCTGGAAAGCACTTTAAGTGTACAAAGGCGTCAGTGGCGCAGTTGGTTGAGCTGGTCGTCTCATGATCAGAAGGTCAGGGGTTTGACTCTCGCCTCCAGCCAAACATGAACTCTGCTTTATTCTAGAGCTTTTCCACCTGCATTAGGCTCAGAGTGTTTTCCAGCAAGGACCCACTCACATTCACACGCCCATTCATACACCAGTGAACGCAGACACTGGGGGAAAGGCAGGTGAAGTGTCTTGCCCAAGGACACAACGACAGTGTGCCCCTGCAGGATTCAAACTGCCGATCCTCCAGTCACGAGACGACCCGCCCTGTGCCCCCGTCAGACTGAAGCAGAGCTCGTGTTTGTGTAGGTTCTCAGTCATACAGGAGTTGTCCATCTTCAATGAAGGTACGAGGACTTCAACTACTGAGTACAGAAGATGAATCAAGTACCTTCATTGAAGATTAACCAATCATCTTACAGCAGCGGCATACAGACCCGCCCCATGATTTGCATACATTAAGAGAAATACAGAAATAAATGAATAAAAAAAATAAAAAAAATACAGATATAAATATATAAATAAATAAATACACTTATTACAATAAATGCATGCATTTCTTTGCAAATGTTATCTTTATTTTATTTTATTTATATATTTATTTATATATTATTGTTTGGCAGCCATGGTCCATCATATACTCGCACTGACTCTAAAAACAAAATGAAATAAATAAAATAATACAATTTAATGGGAGTAACTTACAGGTGAAACTCGGAAAATTAGAATATCGTGAAAAAGTTCATTTATTTCTGTAATTCAGTTTAAAATGTGAAACTAATATATGATATAGACTGTTGGCATGCAAAGTGACATAAGTCAAGCCTTTGTTTGTTTTAATTTGGAAAATTTTGGAAAAAACCCCAAATAAACATTCTGAAAATTAGAATGTTACATGAAATCAATGAAAACATGATTTTAAACTGAGAAATGTGGGCCCTCTGAAAACTATAATGCATATGTTCTTAGTACTTGGTTTGGGCCTTTTGCTTGAATGCCTTAATGCGGTTGCTCTCAGCCTGTGGCTCTGCTCAGGTGTTCTGGAAGACCAGGAGGCTTCAGAGGAACATCTGAAGCCCATGTCCAGGTCTGTGTGTGGAGGCTCTTGATGCTCTGACTCCAGCCTCAGTCCACTCCTTGTGAAGGTCCCCCACACTTTTGAATGTCCTTTTCCTGACAGTCCTCTCCAGACTGAGCTCATCCTGAGATGTTGCTGAGATGTTTTATTTTAGACAAGCCGTGAGCCATAATTATGAAGATTATAACAAATAAGGCTTGATATCTCTCACTCTGCATGATTATTTTGGCTCACAGCTTGTGAAAAACACAAATTCAAAAACTCTGCAAATTAGAATATTGTGTAAAGGGACTGGACTGTGGCTCAAAGTGTCTCCTGTCATCAGCTCATGAATCCAAACACCTGCAAAGGGTCCCTGAGACTTTAAATGTTCTCAGTGGTTCAGTGGAATTCTCCATCATGGGTTCAGACCTGCTGACCTGACAGTTGTGCAGAAAACCATCACTGACTAAAGAAGTTGGATGTTCTCAAAGTGCTGGATCAAAGCAGAACGTGAAATGGAAGACAAAGGTGCAGAAGCCACAGGGATGAGTCTGTTCTAAGGTCAGGACTGAGGTGAGGGCACACATGTTGTGTCTTCATGTTTATCGAGAGAGAGGTTGTTCATGTTTGACACGCTGTAACCCATGAGTCCCAGATCCAAGGATGACCATCTACTCCAAACCTTACAGGCCGCGACCCCCAACTTCTGTGAAAAAACTCCCCAACTGCAACACGGAGTCACTAATAATCTTTATTTATTCAGCACTTTTCAAAACAATTACAAAATGCTTCACAGACACAAAAGGTTCATTACACAGTGAATAAAAGCCTTAGTTTGATCATTTTAACTTTGTAACACGGTTCAAAACAATCTCTATCATGTAAAAGCCCCGCCCCCTCAGTCACTGTTAGCAGTGGCGTCTTGTGTACCTGTATATACCCTATATAATGCAGTTGTTTATATGAATGTCATGTACCTGTATATACCCTATATAATGCAGTTGTTTATATGAATGTCATGTACCTGTATATACCTTATATAATGCAGTTGTTTATGTGAATGTCTGTACCTGTATATACCTTATATAATGCAGTTGTTTATGTGAATGTCTGTACCTGTATATACCTTATATAATGCAGTTGTTTATATGAATGTCATGTACCGGTATATACCCTATATAATGCAGTTGTTTATATGAATGTCATATACCTGTATATACCTTATATAATGCAGTTGTTTATGTGAATGTCTGTACCTGTATATACCTTATATAATGCAGTTGTTTATGTGAATGTCATGTACCTGTATATACCTTATATAATGCAGTTGTTTATATGAATGTCATGTACCTGTATATACCTTATATAATGCAGTTGTTTATGTGAATGTCATATACCTGTATATACCTTATATAATGCAGTTGTTTATATGAATGTCACGTACCTGTATATACCTTATATAATGCAGTTGTTTATGTGAATGTCTGTCATGTACCTGTATATACCTTATATAATGCAGTTGTTTATGTGAATGTCATGTACCTGTATATACCCTATATAATGCAGTTGTTTATATGAATGTCTGTCATGTACCTGTATATACCTTATATAATGCAGTTGTTTATATGAATGTCACGTACCTGTATATACCTTATATAATGCAGTTGTTTATGTGAATGTCATGTACCTGTATATACCTTATATAATGCAGTTGTTTATGTGAATGTCTGTCATGTACCTGTATATACCTTATATAATGCAGTTGTTTATATGAATGTCATGTACCTGTATATACCTTATATAATGCAGTTGTTTATATGAATGTCACGTACCTGTATATACCTTATATAATGCAGTTGTTTATATGAATGTCACGTACCTGTATATACCTTATATAATGCAGTTGTTTATGTGAATGTCTGTCATGTACCTGTATATACCTTATATAATGCAGTTGTTTATATGAATGTCACGTACCTGTATATACCTTATATAATGCAGTTGTTTATGTGAATGTCATGTACCTGTATATACCTTATATAATGCAGTTGTTTATATGAATGTCACGTACCTGTATATACCTTATATAATGCAGTTGTTTATGTGAATGTCATGTACCTGTATATACCTTATATAATGCAGTTGTTTATATGAATGTCATGTACCTGTATATACCTTATATAATGCAGTTGTTTATGTGAATGTCATGTACCTGTATATACCTTATATAATGCAGTTGTTTATGTGAATGTCATGTACCTGTATATACCTTATATAATGCAGTTGTTTATATGAATGTCATGTACCTGTATATACCTTATACCCGTTGCCATGGAGACCAGTATAAAAAGGTAAGCTGCTGGTAAATACGTCTAACACACTGTTGTGTCCAAGTTTATTATTGCTGCCAATCCCATGATGCTTAGCGATATGACATCACATAAGTGACATGTAGCAACGGTTGCTAAGAGGTCTGATTGGACAATGACTGTTAGGGGCGGAGTTTTGCTAAATTACACTTGGTACCCCCTTTAAGCCCGAGTACGACCCATTACAATAATCCAAACGTCAGTATAAAGTATCAGGAATAAACGATTAATTTGATGAATCAGTGTTGATTAAATGACGTTTCCTCGTGTCGTGCTAAAAGTGCTCCGTGTAAACGTAGAGCTGCAGCAGAGTCAGGAGCAGCACGGCGGGAAGCGCTCGCCACGCTGCACAGAACACCGAGTTGTCATCGCAGCGCGGGTCGGCGGTGGTGGGAGGAGTCACGGCGGTGGTGGGAGGAGCTGAAACAGAGCAGAACAGTTTAACTCAGAGGCAGAGACGTATTATTAAACTGTCTTTACTTTAACCTTTAACCCCGAACATGAACCTGAATCTGAATCGGCAGTTCATCAAAAGTAAGTTTCAGATTTGTGTGTTTTAAATGACAATGTAGGAAAGTGTTTTTTTGTTTGTTTGTGCTGAGGTTTGTATAAAAGGCTTAAGTTCATGAATCAGCAATAGGTATTTATTTTAAATGATGAAACAGAAATTACATTGAATCAAACCAAGGTTTGATTTGATTGATTTATTTGAGTAATGACATTATTTACATTAGCATTGTTGCTAATGTAAATAATGTCATGTAGGTTGATCAAACAAAATCAAATGTTGTGATATTTGTATACTTTTCATATTGTATACTTTTCATATTTGTATACTTTTATATTGTATACCTTTCATATTGTATACTTTGTTGTTTTGCTTTAATGTTAATCCCTCCACTTAGATGGAAAACAAAAATAACTTGTATACTGCCCTTAGTCTGACTTTAACCCTGTGAGAGATGAAGAGGATACAAGAACATACCTCCACAGATAACTCCTGCATCTTCACTATGTCTGCAGTCATGGACTTCAAGTTCACTTTGAGGGCAGTCAAATAGAGAAGTTTCATTTCCTCTACACTCGACATCATCCATCCAGATCGATCCACTGCCCGGTCCAAACTGTGCATCCTCTGTTGCTGCCACAGCGTCGCCACATCCGAGTTGTCGACAAACCACTCTAGCGTCGTTTATGCCCCAGGCGTCGTCACACACTGTCCCCCACTGTCCACTTTGGAAGACCTCCACTCTCCCGGAGCAGCTGTTGTTCCCTGACACCAGTCTCACTGAGCACGGTGAGGATTTGGAAAGAAAATGAGAGAATCAGTCAGATTCACCTTGTAAAGAGGTTCACGAGAGTTGCACCAGGATCCATGGGTCCAAAACGCAGCTGCTCGTCTCCTCACAGGGACCACAAAGCGACAGCAGATCAACCCGTGTTAGCTGCTCTACATGGGCTTCCTGTGCTGTAATACACAGGTTTAAGCTTCTACGTATTGTTTTCAAATGTCTCCATGACTCTGCTCCTCTGTATTTGGCTGAGCTTCTGCGAAGGCTCTGAGATCAGCTGCTTTTGGAGGTTCCTCGCTCCAAGTGTGTGACCAAAGGGGACAGGGCTTTCTCTGCTGCAGCTCCCAAACTGTGGAATGACCTGCCTCTCCACAGAAGAGCTGCACAGACACTTGACCATTTAAAATCGTTGCTTAAGACACATTTCTACTGCAAAGCTTTTAACACTGCAACATTTTATTTTTATTTCGAGCTACACACGCAAGGCACAAAAGCCAAGAAAGAAGAACAGAAATTAAAGCCGCAAGCGGCATCGAGAGGCCCTCGCGGGACGCGGTGGCCGGTTGACGCCGGTTGCCGCAATAACCGGGAGGCGCTGCCGCGCCCTACCTGCTTATAATGTCGCTGCCACCCTAGGTCGAGATTATAAAAGAGCAAAGGCGAGAAATGGCGCCTTCGGCGCTGATTACTCTATTTTTCCCGAAATGGCCGACCTCCTGTTGGTCGCCTAGCAACCATGTAATGGAGGCCTCCCTCAGTGCCTCCATTGCCGTGCCATAACCCACCGAGGGCGCCAACGTGGCCACACTACATTTTATTGGCCTGATGAGCCATTAATCTTTGAGTAAACATCAAAACGAGATTTTTAGCGTCTCCATGTGAATGATGGCTCCAACCTGCAGAGGGCGCTAGCGCGCCCCAAATCTTTTTTATTTCACAAGCAGCATCAGACGGCCTTGACGGGCCGTACTTCAATAACTACTGTCCACAAGCTCCTGACAGAGGGCGCTAACGCGCTGTAATTGTGTATAATGTGTAATATGCGGGTCAGTCCCATTGGAATAACATGGTGGGCCTCGGTCGTCTCCATGGCAACACCGTACAAAATACGGTATGGGTCTCATTGGCTTTTTGGATCGGGATGCCATCAGCTATTATTGTGCCGAATTTTATCCATTTCCGAGAAACTAATTTTTTTCCCATAATGCATTTTTTGTTCTCGGCCTAGAGGGGGCGCTATCGCGCCAAATGTCACTTTTACACATTTGTTGTGTCCGGGGGTGAAAGGTCAATAAAATGTATATTTCCGATTTTTAATCGGAGTTCGTTTGTGCAAATGGGAGCATTTTGTTGTTTTCGGTAAGTCGCAAAATTCTTCGTAAAGATTGCGGCTTCGCCGCAAACAAACCGTAAAACTTAGCCAAAAAATTTGGATAACTTTTGATGCCCCACATCTCGAGATGAAGTGGAGCGATTTTGGGCTCATTTGGTGAAACGCTCTAGGAGGAGTTCGTTAAAATGCGACGTCAGCGAAAACGCTGACTCACCATTTTCCCGACTTCCTGTCAAAATGGCGGACTTCCGGTTTGTCTGGGGGCGTGGCCACAATAATGTTTTTTGGTTGTCGTCACGTGACGAATGTCTGTACCGAATCTCATCGCTCTACGACAAAGTTTATGTTGGCCCCCTCCCCATAGGCGCAATGTATTTTCACTTTTGTAGGTGGCGCTGTCGCGCCATTTTTTATTTCCCCAAAACGAAACACATATTTTAATTAATTTTTCGCCGGATCTGAATTTTGGGCAAAGTTTGGTGAGTTTTTGACTACGTTCAGGGGGTCAAATTCCTGCTCAAAGAGCAGAAGAAGAAAGAAGAAGAAAGAAAGAAAGAAAGAATAATTAAAGCCGCAAGCGGCATCGAGAGGCCCTCGCAGATCTCATGGGCTGGTTACCGCACGCTATTGCACGCCGCCGCAATAACCGGGAGGCGCTGCCGCGCCCTACGTGGTTATAATGTCGCTGCCACACTAGGTCGAGTTTATAAAAGAGCAAAGGCGAGAAATGGCGCCTTCGGCGCTGATTACTCTATTTTTCCCAAAATGGCCGACCTCCTGTTGGTCGCCTAGCAACCATGTAATGGAGGCCTCCCTTATTGCCTCCATTGCCGTGCCATAACCCACCGAGGGCGCCAACGTGGCCACACTACAATTTATTGCCCTGATGAGCCATTAATCTTTGTGAGTAAACATCAAAACGAGATTTTTAGCGTCTCCATGTGAATGATGGCTCCAACCTGCAGAGGGCGCTAGCGCGCCCCAAATCTTTTTTATTTCACAAGCAGCATCGGACGGCCTTGACGGGCCGTACTTCAATGACACCTGTCCACAAGCTCCTCACAGAGGGCGCTAACGCACTGTAATTGTGTATAATGTGTGATATGCGGGTCAGTCCCATTGGAATAACATAGCGAGCCTCGGTCGTCTCCATGGCAACACCGTACAAAATACGGTATGGGTCTCATTGGCTTTTTGGATCGGGATGCCATCAGCTATTATTGTGCCGAATTTTATTCATTTCCGAGAAACTAATTTTTTTCCCATAATGCATTTTTTGTTCTCGGCCTAGAGGGGGCGCTATCGCGCCAAATCTCAGTTTTTTACATTTGTTGTGTCCGGGGGTGAAAGGCCAATAAAATGTATATTTCCGATTTTTAATGGGAGTTTGTTTGTGCAAATTGGACCATTTTGTTGTTTTCGATAAGTCGAAAAATTCTTCGTAAAGATTGCGGCTTCGCCGCACACAAACCGTAAAACTTAGCCAAAAAATTTGGATAACTTTTGATGCCCCACATCTCGAGATGAGCTGGAGCGATTTTGGGCTCATTTGGTGAAACGCCCTAGGAGGAGTTCGTTAAAATGCGACGTCAGCGAAAACGCTGACTCACCATTTTCCCGACTTCCTGTCAAAATGGCGGACTTCCGGTTTGTCTGGGGGCGTGGCTACAATAATAGTTTTTGGTTGTCGTCACATGACAAATGTCTGTACCGAATCTCGTCGCTCTATGACAAAGTTTATGTTGGCCCCCTCCCCATAGGCGCAATGTATTTTCACTTTTGTAGGTGGCGCTGTCGCGCCATTTTTTATTTCCCCAAAACGAAACACATATTTTAATTAATTTTTCGCCGGATCTGAATTTTGGGCAAAGTTTGGTGAGTTTTCGACTATGTTCAGGGGGTCAAATTCCTGCTCAAAGAGCAGAAGAAGAAGAAGAAGAATAAAGAAGAATTAAAGCCGCAAGCGGCATCGAGAGGCCCTCGCGGGGGTTCGTTGGCCGGTTGACGCCGGTTGTCGCACGCCGCCGCAATAACCGGGAGGCGCTGCCGTGCCCTACGTGGTTATAATGTCGCTGCCACCCTAGGTCGAGTTTATGAAAGAGGAGAAGGCAAGAAATGGCGCCTTCGGCGCGGATTACTCTATTTTTCCCAAAATGGCCGACCTCCTGTTGGTCGCCTAGCAACCATGTAATGGAGGCCTCCCTTAGTGCCTCCATTGCCGCGCCATAACCCTACCGAGGGCGCCAACGTGGCCACACTACATTTTATTGCCCTGATGAGCCATTAATCTTTGTGAGTAAACGTCAAAACAAGATTTTTTGCGTCTCCATGTGAATAATGGCTCCAACCTGCAGAGGGCGCTAGCGCGCCCCAAATCTTTTTTATTTCACAAGCAGCATCGGACGGCCCTGACGGGCCGTACTTCAATGACTACTGTCCACAAGCTCCTGACAGATGGCGCTAACGCGCTGTAATTGTGTATGATGTGTGATATGCGGGTCAGTCCCATTGGAATAACATGGCGAGCCTTGGTCGTCTCCATGGCAACACCGTACAAAATACGGTATGGGTCTCATTGGCTTTTTTGACCGGGATGCTATCAGCTATTTTTGTGCCGAATTTTATCAATTTCCGAGAAACAAATTTTTTTCCCATAATGCATTTTTTGTTCTCGGCCTAGAGGGGGCGCTATCGCGCCAAATTTCACTTTTACACATTTGTTGTGTCCGGGGGCGAAAGATCAATAAAATGTATATTTCCGATTTTTAATCGGAGTTCGTTTGTGTGAATGGGAGCATTTTGTTGTTTTCGGTAAGTCGCAAAATTCTTCGTAAAGATTGCGGCTTCGCCGCAAACAAACCGTAAAACTTAGCCAAAAAATTTGGATAACTTTTGATGCCCCACATCTCGAGATGAACTGGAGCGATTTGGAGCTCATTTGGTGAAACGCCCTAGGAGGAGTTCGTTAAAATGCGACGTCAGCGAAAACGCTGACTCACCATTTTCCCGACTTCCTGTCAAAATGGCGGACTTCCGGTTTGTCTGGGGGCGTGGCCACAATAATATATTTTGTTTGTCCTCACAGGACGAAGGTCTGTACCGAATCCCGTCGCTCTGCGACAAAGTTTATGTTGGCCCCCTCCCCATAGGCGCAATGTATTTTCACTTTTGTAGGTGGCGCTGTCGCGCCATTTTTTATTTCCCCAAAACGAAACACACATTTTAATTAATTTTTCACCGGACCTGAATTTTGGGCAAAGTTTGGTGAGTTTTTGACTATGTTCAGGGGGTCAAATTCCTGCTCAAAGAGCAGAAGAAAGAAAGAAGAATAAAGAAGAATAATAATATTTCTTGCAAAAACAATATAGTCGCTTTCGCGACTACAACATATTATGCATTTTTTTAAAGCTTTCGACTTCCCCCACACACCCGTGGGGCTCGGAGGTGGATGACGAGCGCTTCGCGCTCGTCATCCACCTCCGTATGACAGTTGGCCATATTCCCCCATTCATTTTGCTGCAATTATAAGTATAAGGGCCCACACCAGAGGTGTGGGCAGTCACTGTTTTACACGGTGAGTTTACGTTTGACATGGGGACAGCGCTTCGCGCTGTTTTCGTGCGCTCCGCGCACCTAGGTACAGTGCGCTGCGCGCACTGCGTTGCGATTACAATAGGCCCTTGCTACGGCAGGCCGCTCGGGCCTAATTAAAGCCGCAAGCGGCATCGAGAGGCCCTCGCGGGACGCGGTGGCCGGTTGACGCCGGTTGCCGCACGCCGCCGCAATAACCGGGAGGCGCTGCCGCGCCCTACGTGGTTATAATGTCGCTGCCACCCTAGGTCGAGATTATAAAAGAGGCAAAGGCGAGAAATGGCGCCTTCGGCGCTGATTACTCGATTTTTCCCAAAATGGCCGACCACCTGTTGGTCGCCTAGCAACCATGTAATGGAGGCTCCCTTAGTGCCTCCATTGCCGCGCCATAACCCACCGAGTGCGCCAACGTGGCCACACTACATTTTATTGCCCTGATGAGCCATTAATCTTTGTGAGTAAACGTCAAAATGAGATTTTTAGCGTCTCCATGTGAATGATGGCTCCAACCTGCAGAGGGCGCTAGCGCGCCCCAAATCTTTTTTATTTCACAAGCAGCATCGGACGGCCTTGACGGGCCGTACTTCAATTACTACTGTCCACAAGCTCCTGACAGAGGGCGCTAGCGCGCTGTAATTGTGTATAATGTGATATTTGTGTGTCAGTCCTATTGGATTAACATGGGGAGCCTTGATCGTCTCCATGGCAACACCGTACAAAATACGGTATGGGTCTTATTGGCTTTTTGGATCGGGATGCCATCAGCTATTATTGTGCCGAATTTTATCAATTTCCGAGAAACTAATTTTTTTCCCATAATGCATTTTTTGTTCTCGGCCTAGAGGGGGCGCTATCGCGCCAAATCTCACTTTTTCACATTTGTTGTGTCCGGGGGTGAAAGGTCAATAAAATGTATATTTCCGATTTTTAATCGAAGTTCATTTGTGCAAATGGGAGCATTTTGTTGTTTTCGGTAAGTCACAAAATTCTTCGTAAAGATTGCGGCTTCGCCGCAAACAAACCGTAAAACGTAGCCAAAAAATTTGGATAACTTTTGATGCCCCACATCTCGGGATGAGCTGGAGCGATTTTGGGCTCATTTGGTGAAACGCCCTAGGAGGAGTTCGTTAAAATGCGACGTCAGCGAAAACGCTGACTCACCATTTTCCAGACTTCCTGTCAAAATGGCGGACTTCCGGTTTGTCAGGGGGCGTGGCCACAATAATGTTTTTTGGTTGTCGTCACATGACGAATGTCTGTACCGAATCCCGTCGCTCTATGACAAAGTTTATGTTGGCCCCCTCCCCATAGGCGCAATGTATTTTCACTTTTGTAGGTGGCGCTGTCGCGCCATTTTTTATTTCCCCAAAACGAAACACACATTTTAATTAATTTTTCACCGGACCTGAATTTTGGGCAAAGTTTGGTGAGTTTTTGACTATGTTCAGGGGGTCAAATTCCTGCTCAAAGAGCAGAAGAAAGAAAGAAGAATAAAGAAGAATTAAAGCCGCAAGCGGCATCGAGAGGCCCTCGCGGGGGTTCGTTGGCCGGTTGCCGCACGCCGCCGCAATAACCGGGAGGCGCTGCCGCGCCCTACGTGGTTATAACGTCGCTGCCACCCTAGGTCGAGATTATAAAAGAGCAAAGGCGAGAAATGGCGCCTTCGGCGCTGATTACTCGATTTTTCCCAAAATGGCCGACCACCTGTTGGTCGCCTAGCAACCATGTAATGGAGGCCTCCCTTAGTGCCTCCATTGCACACACACTACATTGTATTGCCCTGATGAGTCATTAATCTTTGAGTAAACATCAAAACGACATTTTTAGCGTCTTCATGTGAATGATGGCTCCAACCTGCAGAGGGCGCCAGCGCGCACCCCAAATCTTTTTTATTTCACAAGCAGCATCAGACGGCCTTGACGGGCCGTATTTCAATGACTACTGTCCACAAGCTCCTTACAGGGGGCGCTAACGCGCTGTAATTGTGTATAATGTGAGATTTGTGTTTCAGTCCCATTAGATTAACATGGTGGGCCTCGGGCGTCACCATGGCAACACCATACAAAATACGGTATGGGTCTCATTGGCTTTTTGGATCGGGATGCCATCAGCTATTTTTGTGCCGAATTTTATCCATTTCCGAGAAACTAATTTTTTTTCCATAATGCATTTTTTCTTGTCAGCCTAGAGGGGGCGCTATCGCGCCAAATCTCACTTTTTCACATTTGTTGTGTCCGGGGGTGAAAGGTCAATAAAATGTATATTTCCGATTTTTTATCGGAGTTCGTTTGTGTAAATGGGAGCATTTTGTTGTTTTCGGTAAGTCGCAAAATTCTTCGTAAAGATTGCGGCTTCGCCGCACACAAACCGTAAAACTTAGCCAAAAAATTTGGATAACTTTTGATGCCCCACATCTCGAGATGAACTGGAGCGATTTTGGGCTCATTTGGTGAAACGCCCTAGGAGGAGTTCGTTAAAATGCGACGTCAGCGAAAACGCTGACTCACCATTTTCCCGACTTCCTGTCAAAATGGCGGACTTCCGGTTTGTCTGGGGGCGTGGCCACAATAATAGTTTTTGGTTGTCGTCACATGACAAATGTCTCTACCGAATCTCGTCGCTCTATGACAACGTTTATGTTGGCCCCCTCCCCATAGGCGCAATGTATTTTCACTTTTGTAGGTGGCGCTGTCGCGCCATTTTTTATTTCCCCAAAACGAAACACACATTTTAATTAATTTTTCACCGGACCTGAATTTTGGGCAAAGTTTGGTGAGTTTTTGACTATGTTCAGGGGGTCAAATTCCTGCTCAAAGAGCAGAAGAAAGAAGAATAAAGAAGAATAATAATATTTCTTGCAAAAACAATATAGTCGCTTTCGCGACTACAACATATTATGCATTTTTTTAAAGCTTTCGACTTCCCCGACGCACCGGTGGGGCTCGGAGGTGAATGACGAGCGCTTCGCGCTCGTCATCCACCTCCGTATGACAGTTGGCCATATACCCCCATTCATTTTGCTGCAATTACAAGTATAAGGGCCCACACCAGAGGTGTGGGCAGTCACTGTTTTACACGGTGAGTTTACGTTTGACATGGGGACAGCGCTTCGCGCTGTTTTCGTGCGCTCCGCGCACCTAGGTTCAGTGCGCTGCGCGCACTGCGTTGCGATTACAATAGGCCCTTGCTACGGCAGGCCGCTCGGGCCTAATAATAATATTTCTTGCAAAAACAATATAGTCGCTTTCGCGACTACAACATATTATGCATTTTTTTAAAGCTTTCGACTTCCCCCACACACCCGTGGGGCTCGGAGGTGGATGACGAGCGCTTCGCGCTCGTCATCCACCTCCGTATGACAGTTGGCCATATTCCCCCATTCATTTTGCTGCAATTATAAGTATAAGGGCCCACACCAGAGGTGTGGGCAGTCACTGTATTACACGGTGAGTTTACGTTTGACATGGGGACAGCGCTTCGCGCTGTTTTCGTGCGCTCCGCGCACCTAGGTACAGTGCGCTGCGCGCACTGCGTTGCGATTACAATAGGCCCTTGCTACGGCAGGCCGCTCGGGCCTAATTAAAGCCGCAAGCGGCATCGAGAGGCCCTCGCGGGTCTCGTGGGCCGGTTGACGCCGGTTGCCGCACGCCGCCGCAATAACCGGGAGTTATACGTGGTTATAATGTCGCTGCCACCCTAGGTCGAGATTATAAAAGAGCAAAGGCGAGAAATGGCGCCTTCGGCGCTGATTACTCGATTTTTCCAAAAATGGCCGACTACCTGTTGGTCGCCTAGCAACCATGTAATGGAGGCCTCCCTTAGTGCCTCCATTGCCGCGCCATAACCCACCGAGGGCGCCAACGTGGCCACACTACATTTTATTGCCCTGATGTGCCATTAATCTTTGTGAGTAAACATCAAAACGAGATTTTTCGCGTCTTCATGTGAATGATGGCTCCAACCTGCAGAGGGCGCTAGCGCGCCCCAAATCTGTTTTATTTGACAAGCAGCATCAGACGTCCTTAACGGGCCATACTTCAATGACTACTGTCCACAAGCTCCTCACAGAGGGCGCTAATGAGCTGTAATTGTGTATAATGTGTGATATGCGGGTCAGTCCCATTGGAATAACATGGTGGGCCTCGGTCGTCTCCATGGCAACACCGTACAAAATACGGTATGGGTCTCATTGGCTTTTTGGATCGAGATGCCATCAGCTATTATTGTGCCGAATTTTATCCATTTCCGAGAAACTAATTTTTTTTCCATAATGCATTTTTTCTTCTCAGCCTAGAGGGGGCGCTATCGCGCCAAATGTCACTTTTTCAAATTGGTTGTGTCCGGGGGCGAAAGGTCAATAAAATGTATATTTCCGATTTTTAATCGGAGTTCGTTTGTGCAAATGGGAGCATTTTGTTGTTTTCGGAAAGTCGCAAAAATCTTCGTAAAGATTGCGGCTTCGCCGCAAACAAACCGTAAAACTTAGCCAAAAAATTTGGATAACTTTTGATGCCCCACATCTCGAGATGAACTGGAGCGATTTTGGGCTCATTTGGTGAAACGCCCTAGGAGGAGTTCGTTAAAATGCGACGTCAGCGAAAACGCTGACTCAGCATTTTCCCGACTTCCTGTCAAAATGGCGGACTTCCGGTTTGTCTGGGGGCGTGGCCTCAATAATATTATTTATTTGGCATCACATGACGAATGTTTGTACCGAATCTCGTCGCTCTACGACAAAGTTGATGTTGGCCCCCTCCCCATAGGCGCAATGTATTTTCACTTTTGTAGGTGGCGCTGTCGCGCCATTTTTTATTTCCCCAAAACGAAACACACATTTTAATAAATTTTTCACCAGATCTGAATTTTGGGCAAAGTTTGGTGAGTTTTCAACTATGTTCAGGGGGTCAAATTCCTGCTCAAAGAGCAGAAGAAGAAGAAAGAATAAATAAATAAAGAATAATAATAATATTTTTTGCAAAAACAATATAGTCGCTTCGCGACTACAACATATTATACATTTTTGGAAAGCTTTCGACTTCCCCCACACACCCGTGGGGCTCGGAGGTGGATGACGAGCGCTTCGCGCTCGTCATCCACCTCCGTATGACAGTTGGCCATATACCCCCATTCATTTTCATGCAATTATAAGTATAAGGGCCCAATCCAGAGGTGTGGGCAGTCACTGTTTTACACGGTGAGTTTACGGTTGACATGGGGACAGCGCTTCGCGCTGTTTTCGTGCGCTCCGCGCACCTAGGTTCAGTGCGCTGCGCGCACTGCGTTGCGATTACAATAGGCCCTTGCTACGGCAGGCCGCTCGGGCCTAATTAAAGCCGCAAGCGGCATCGAGAGGCCCTCGCGGGTCTCGTTGGCTGGTTACTGAACGCTATCGCACGCCGCCGCAATAACCGGGAGGCGCTGCCGCGCCCTACGTGGTTATAATGTCGCTGCCACCCTAGGTCGATATTATAAAAGAGGCAAAGGCAAGAAATGGCGCCTTCGGCGCTGATTACTCGATTTTTCCCAAAATGGCCGACCACCTGTTGGTCGCCTAGCAACGATGTAATGGAGGCCTCCCTTAGTGCCTCCATTGCTGCGCCATAACCCTACCGAGGGCGCCAACGTGGCCACACTACATTTTATTGCCCTGATGTGCCATTAATCTTTGTGAGTAAACATCAAAACGAGATTTTTAGCGTCTCCATGTGAATGATGGCTCCAACCTGCAGAGGGCGCTAGCGCGCCCCAAATCTTTTTAAATTTAACAAGCAGCATCGGACGTCCTTGACGGGCCGTACATCAATCACTACTGTCCACAAGCTCCTTACAGGGGGCGCTAACGCGCTGTAATTGTGTATAATGTGAGATTTGTGTGTCAGTCCCATTAGATTAACATGGTGGGCCTCGGGCGTCACCATGGCAACACCGTACAAAATACGGTATGGGTCTCATTGGCTTTTTGGATCGGGATGCCATCAGCTATTTTTGTGCCGAATTTTATCTATTTCCGATAAACTAATTTTTTTCCCATAATGCATTTTTTCTTCTCGGCCTAGAGGGGGCGCTATCGCGCCAAATCTCACTTTTTCACATTTGTTGTGTCCGGGGGTGAAAGGTCAATAAAATGTATATTTCCGATTTTTTATCGGACTTCGTTTGTGCGAATGGGAGCATTTTGTTGTTTTCGGTAAGTCGCAAAATTGTTCGTAAAGATTGCGGCTTCGCCGCAAACAAACCGTAAAACTTAGCCAAAAAATTTGGATAACTTTTGATGCCCCACATCTCGAGATGAACTGGAGCGATTTGGAGCTCATTTGGTGAAACGCCCTAGGAGGAGTTCGTTAAAATGCGACGTCAGCGAAAACGCTGACTCACCATTTTCCCGACTTCCTGTCAAAATGGCGGACTTCCGGTTTGTCTGGGGGCGTGGCCACAATAATATATTTTGTTTGTCCTCACAGGACGAAGGTCTGTACCGAATCCCGTCGCTCTGCGACAAAGTTTATGTTGGCCCCCTCCCCATAGGCGCAATGTATTTTCACTTTTGTAGGTGGCGCTGTCGCGCCATTTTTTATTTCCCCAAAACGAAACACACATTTTAATAAATTTTTCGCCGGATCTGAATTTTGGGCAAAGTTTGGTGAGTTTTTGACTACGTTCAGGGGGTC
This sequence comes from Proterorhinus semilunaris, assembly GCA_021464625.1. Taxonomy (NCBI): domain Eukaryota; kingdom Metazoa; phylum Chordata; class Actinopteri; order Gobiiformes; family Gobiidae; genus Proterorhinus; species Proterorhinus semilunaris. The sequence goes on along the minus strand of JAJBBP010000038.1, from coordinate 57,772 downwards.
AAATTCCTGCTCAAAGAGCAGAAGAAGAAAGAAGAAGAAGAAGAAGAATTAAAGCCGCAAGCGGCATCGAGAGGCCCTCGCGGGTCTCATGGGCTGGTTACCGCACGCTATCGCACGCCGCCGCAATAACCGGGAGGCGCTGCCGCGCCCTACGTGGTTATAATGTCGCTGCCACCCTAGGTCGAGATTATAAAAGAGGCAAAGGCAAGAAATGGCGCCTTCGGCGCTGATTACTCGATTTTTCCCAAAATGGCCGACCACCTGTTGGTCGCCTAGCAACCATGTAATGGAGGCCTCCCTCAGTGCCTCCATTGCCGCGCCATAACCCTACCGAGGGCGCCAACGTGGCCACACTACATTTTATTGCCCTGATGTGCCATTAATCTTTGTGAGTAAACATCAAAACGAGATTTTTAGCGTCTCCATGTGAATGATGGCTCCAACCTGCAGAGGGCGCTAGCGCGCCCCAAATCTTTTTAAATTTAACAAGCAGCATCGGACGTCCTTGACGGGCCGTACTTCAATCACTACTGTCCACAAGCACCTTACAGGGGGCGCTAACGCGCTGTAATTGTGTATAATGTGAGATTTGTGTGTCAGTCCCATTAGATTAACATGGTGGGCCTCGGGCGTCACCATGGCAACACCGTACAAAATACGGTATGGGTCTCATTGGCTTTTTGGATCGGGATGCCATCAGCTATTTTTGTGCCGAATTTTATCTATTTCCGATAAACTAATTTTTTTCCCATAATGCATTTTTTCTTCTCGGCCTAGAGGGGGCGCTATCGCGCCAAATCTCACTTTTTCACATTTGTTGTGTCCGGGGGTGAAAGGTCAATAAAATGTATATTTCCGATTTTTAATCGGACTTCGTTTGTGCGAATGGGAGCATTTTGTTGTTTTTGATAAGTCGCAAAATTGTTCGTAAAGATTGCGGCTTCGCCGCAAACAAACCGTAAAACTTAGCCAAAAAATTTGGATAACTTTTGATGCCCCACATCTCGAGATGAGCTGGAGCGATTTGGAGCTCATTTGGTGAAACGCCCTAGGAGGAGTTCGTTAAAATGCGACGTCAGCGAAAACGCTGACTCACCATTTTCCCGACTTCCTGTCAAAATGGCGGACTTCCGGTTTGTCTGGGGGCGTGGCCACAATAATATATTTTGTTTGTCCTCACAGGACGAAGGTCTGTACCGAATCCCGTCGCTCTGCGACAAAGTTTATGTTGGCCCCCTCCCCATAGGCGCAATGTATTTTCACTTTTGTAGGTGGCGCTGTCGCGCCATTTTTTATCTCCCCAAAACGAAACACACATTTTAATTAATTTTTCACCAGATCTGAATTTTGGGCAAAGTTTGGTGAGTTTTTGACTATGTTCAGGAGGTCAAATTCCTGCTCAAAGAGCAGAAGAAAGAAAGAAGAAAGAAAGAAAGAAAGAAAGAATAATTAAAGCCGCAAGCGGCATCGAGAGGCCCTCGCGGGTCTCGTGGGCCGGTTGACGCCGGTTCCCGCACGCCGCCGCAATAACCGAGAGGCGCTGCCGCGCCCTACGTGGTTATAATGTCGCTGTCACCCTAGGTCGAGATTATAAAAGAGCAAAGGCGAGAAATGGCGCCTTCGGCGCTGATTACTCGATTTTTCCCAAAATGGCCGACCACCTGTTGGTCGCCTAGCAACCATGTAATGGATGCCTCCCTTAGTGCCTCCATTGCCGCGCCATAACCCTACCGAGGGCGCCAACGTGGCCACACTACATTTTATTGCCCTGATGAGCCATTAATCTTTGTGAATAAACATCAAAACGAGATTTTTAGCGTCTCCATGTGAATGATGGCTCCAACCTGCAGAGGGCGCTAGCGCGCCCCGAATCTTTTTAATTTCACAAGCGGCATCGGACGGCCTTGACGGCCCGTACTTCAATCACTACTGTCCACAAGCTCCTGACAGAGGGCGCTAACGAGCTGTAATTGTGTATAATGTGTGATATGCGGGTCAGTCCCATTGGAATAACATGGCGAGCCTCGGTCGTCTCCATGGCAACACCGTACAAAATACGGTATGGGTCTCATTGGGTTTTTGGATTGGGATGCCATCAGCTATTATTGTGCCGAATTTGATCCATTTCCGATAAACTAATTTTTTTCCCATAATGCATTTTTTCTATTCAGCCTGGAGGGGGCGCTATCGCGCCAAATCTCACTTTTTCACATTGGTTGTGTCCGGGGGTGAAAGGTCAATAAAATGTATATTTCCGATTTTTAATCGGAGTTCGTTTGTGCGAATGGGAGCATTTAGTTGTTTTCGGAAAGTCGCAAAATTCTTCGTAAAGATTGCGGCTTCGCCGCAAACAAACCGTAAAACTTAGCCAAAAAATTTGGATAACTTTTGATGCCCCACATCTCGGGATGAGCTGGAGCGATTTTGGGCTCATTTGGTGAAACGCCCTAGGAGGAGTTCGTTAAAATGCGACGTCAGCGAAAACGCTGACTCACCATTTTTCTGACTTCCTGTCAAAATGGCGGACTTCCGGTTTGTCTGGGGGCGTGGCCACAATAATGTTTTTTGGTTGTCGTCACATGACGAATGTCTGTACCGAATCCCGTCGCTCTACGACAAAGTTTATGTGGGCCCCCTCCCCATAGGCGCAATGTATTTTCACTTTTGTAGGTGGCGCTGTCGCGCCATTTTTTATTTCCCCAAAACGAAACACATATTTTAATTAATTTTTCGCCGGATCTGAATTTTGGGCAAAGTTTGGTGAGTTTTTGACTATGTTCAGGGGGTCAAATTCCTGCTCAAAGAGCAGAAGAAGAAAGAAAGAAAGAAAGAAAGAAAGAAAGAATAATAATATTTCCTGCAAAAACAATATAGTCGCTTTCGCGACAACAACATATTATACATTTTTGGAAAGCTTTCGACTTCCCCGACGCACCCGTGGGGCTCGGAGGTGAATGACGAGCGCTTCGCGCTCGTCATCCACCTCCGTATGACAGTTGGCCATATACCCCCATTCATTTTGCTGCAATTATAAGTATAAGGGGCCCACACCAGAGGTGTGGGCAGTCACTGTTTTATACGGTGAGTTTACGTTTGACATGGGGACAGCGCTTCGCGCTGTTTTCGTGCGCTCCGCGCACCTAGGTTCAGTGCGCTGCGCGCACTGCGTTGCGATTACAATAGGCCCTTGCTACGGCAGGCCGCTCGGGCCTAATTAAAGCCGCAAGCGGCATCGAGAGGCCCTCGCGGGTCTCGTGGGCCGGTTGACGCCGGTTCCCGCACGCCGCCGCAATAACCGAGAGGCGCTGCCGCGCCCTACGTGGTTATAATGTCGCTGTCACCATAGGTCGAGATTATAAAAGAGCAAAGGCGAGAAATGGCGCCTTCGGCGCTGATTACTCGATTTTTCCCAAAATGGCCGACCACCTGTTGGTCGCCTAGCAACCATGTAATGGATGCCTCCCTTAGTGCCTCCATTGCCGCGCCATAACCCTACCGAGGGCGCCAACGTGGCCACACTACATTTTATTGCCCTGATGAGCCATTAATCTTTGTGAATAAACATCAAAACGAGATTTTTAGCGTCTCCATGTGAATGATGGCTCCAACCTGCAGAGGGCGCTAGCGCGCCCCGAATCTTTTTAATTTCACAAGCGGCATCGGACGGCCTTGACGGGCCCGTACTTCAATCACTACTGTCCACAAGCTCCTGACAGAGGGCGCTAACGAGCTGTAATTGTGTATAATGTGTGATATGCGGGTCAGTCCCATTGGAATAACATGGCGAGCCTCGGTCGTCTCCATGGCAACACCGTACAAAATACGGTATGGGTCTCATTGGCTTTTTGGATCGGGATGCCATCAGCTATTATTGTGCCGAATTTTATCCATTTCCGAGAAACTAATTTTTTTCCCATAATGCATATTTTCTTCTCAGCCTAGAGGGGGCGCTATCGCGCCAAATCTCACTTTTTCACATTTGTTGTGTCCGGGGGTGAAAGGTCAATAAAATGTATATTTCCGATTTTTAATCGGAGTTCGTTTGTGCAAATGGGAGCATTTTGTTGTTTTCGGAAAGTCGCAAAAATCTTCGTAAAGATTGCGGCTTCGCCGCAAACAAACCGTAAAACTTAGCCAAAAAATTTGGATAACTTTTGATGCCCCACATCTCGAGATGAAGTGGAGCGATTTTGGGCTCATTTGGTGAAACGCCCTAGGAGGAGTTCGTTAAAATGCGACGTCAGCGAAAACGCTGACTCAGCATTTTCCCGACTTCCTGTCAAAATGGCGGACTTCCGGTTTGTCTGGGGGCGTGGCCACAATAATATATTTTGTTTGTCCTCACAGGACGAATGTCTGTACCGAATCCCGTCGCTCTGCGACAAAGTTTATGTTGGCCCCCTCCCCATAGGCGCAATGTATTTTCACTTTTGTAGGTGGCGCTGTCGCGCCATTTTTTATTTCCCCAAAACGAAACACACATTTTAATTAATTTTTCACCGGATCTGAATTTTGGGCAAAGTTTGGTGAGTTTTTGACTATGTTCAGGGGGTCAAATTCCTGCTCAAAGAGCAGAAGAAAGAAAGAAGAATAAAGAAGAATAATAATATTTCTTGCAAAAACAATATAGTCGCTTTCGCGACTACAACATATTATGCATTTTTTTAAAGCTTTCGACTTCCCCCACACACCCGTGGGGCTCGGAGGTGGATGACGAGCGCTTCGCGCTCGTCATCCACCTCCGTATGACAGTTGGCCATATTCCCCCATTCATTTTGCTGCAATTATAAGTATAAGGGCCCACACCAGAGGTGTGGGCAGTCACTGTATTACACGGTGAGTTTACGTTTGACATGGGGACAGCGCTTCGCGCTGTTTTCGTGCGCTCCGCGCACCTCAGTACAGTGCGCTGCGCGCACTGCGTTGCGATTACAATAGGCCCTTGCTACGGCAGGCCGCTCGGGCCTAATTAAAGCCGCAAGCGGCGATGAAGGCCCTCGCCCCTGGCACCGCCCCCCCTTGCGACCGCCCCCCCTTGCGAACGCCCCCCATTGCGAACGCCCCCCCTTGCGAACGCTTGCTCTCGCCCAAACCTGCTCTGGCCTCGGCCTTACACCTTACACGTATAAAACGCCTTGTGCTCATGTAGTCTAGGCGTGGACAATGTGTGGGTAATTTCCCCCTTTTTAATGAGGGTGGGACCATAGGCGCCAATTCAGGTTCTTCCCAGTAGGTACCGAGTAAAAAAAAAAAGAAATAAGAAGAGGTCATGGTTGGAATTGAACCAGCAATTTAACATATGGGAACCCTGCACTCTAGCAATGGAGCTACAGATGCTTAAACAACAATAGAGTGAATCTCAGATTAATCTTATGAAACACTTGCACTCATCAGTTGACAGAAAACGGAATTATAGTTCTGGAAATATTGATTGAAACCTTTTGTAATTAGGGCTAATTCCCCTAATAATAGGTCCAGCATGGCATTGGAGGAGAGAGGTCATTTGTCCCCCTCTCTCCTCAGCAGGAGCAGTTGCTGCTGTTCCAGATATGAACCAAGTAACTCAAGCGTAACTGTCAGGTAAATCTATAAAAAAATGGAGAAAAAAAAGAGTTAGAAAAGTGTCAACGTTATATTTGAACTACATGTACTGGAAACCTGGAAACTATAATTGAGCTCTAACACTATACTGCAGTACACCTGAGGTGGGCTACCTTACCTTTCTCTAAATCCCCGATGTTGAAAATAGGTCCCAGCAAGGTCATTTCAGGTGATTTTTGCCCCACTCTTGTCTTGATTGTTTTAGACATTTAGTGTTGTCTCTATCGTTTCCCTACTGTCTCCCCATGTCTTTCTGTATAGTTGTGTTACAACTGTTCTTTGTTTTTAATGAGGGTGGGACCTTAGGCACCGATTCATGTTCTTCCCAGTAGTTGCCGATTAAAAAAAAAAGGCACTGCGTAAAAAAAAAGGAAACAAAAAAAAGTCATGGTGGGGATTGAACCGGCAATATGACACTGCGAACCCTGCACTCAACCATTGGAGCTACACAAGCATTGCACATGTTACAGCCGAACTGACAAATATCATATGAAACGCCTTGCGCACATGTACTGTAGGCTCGGACAATGTGTGGGTAATTTCCCTTTTTATGGAGGGTGGGAGCATAGGCGCCGATTTTAGTTTTTCCCAGTAGGTACCGGGTCAAAAAAAAAAAAGTAAAAAAAAAGTTTATGGTTGGGATTGAACCGGCATCAAATGGATGGGAAGCCTAGACTCTACCAATTGAGCTACACAGGCTTAGGTAGCACCATCATGAATCTGAGAGTAATTTTATGAAACACCTGCACTCATTAGTTGACAGAAAACGATTTTTTAGTTCAGGCAATATTTATTGGAACATTTTGTAATTAGGGCTAATTCCCCGGGCGGCCAAAGATCTGAAAAGGTGCTCCAGGCCCGCAGAACTCTCGATAGATCAAGGAATATTTTAGTGAGACCCATATAGTACGAGGAACACACAGAGAGACGGACAGGAAAAAGCCTATCTGAACTTCCTGTGACTGTACATTCCAAACAAGCTAAATTCGGAGGCAAAAACGTCAAAATGAAAGTTTCTTTCTGTGACAGCGGGGTAGTATAAATATGCACAAGTCTAAAACTGTGGGTTTTGTGAATAAAGGGGGAAATTGACGATTTTCAGGGGAAACTCTGAGTGAGACAGGCTTGCTGCCAGGCTAAAAACTCGAGAGATTTTTTTTCCCTACTCTCCCCCAATGTCTTTCTGTGTAGTTGTGCATATTTCTAAACGGTTCTTTCTTAGTTTTAAAATTAGGGCGGGACAATAGTCGGCGATTCATGTTCTTCCCAGTATGTGGGCAGTCCACAAAAAAAAAAAAGGGAAGGTCAGAATTGATCCAGCAAACATGTGATTGTGAGTCCAGCGCTCTACCCGTAGAGCTAAGGCAGCTATAAAGTGAAACACCTTGGATTACTATTATAAAGATCACAAAGCTCATGTATTTGTAGAAAACGGAGAGCCAAGATGATTTGAATCATTTTATAATTAGAGCAAACTTGCCTGGGGGACAAATATTTGCCACATGTAGCATACTTGATAGGTGAAACAATATTTTGTTGAGAGGGATGATTTTCGCATTTTTTAATGAGGGTGGGACCATAGGCGCCGATTCATGTTGTTCCCAGTAGTTGCAGATTCCCAAAAAAGGCACTGTGTAAAAAAAAAGGAAACAGAAAAAAAGCCATGGTGGGGATTGAACCGGCAATATGACACTGCGAACCCTGCACTCAACCAATGGAGCTACACAAGCACTGCACATGTTGCAGCCAAACTGACAAATATTATATGAAACACCTTGCGCTCATGTACTGTAGGCTCGGACAATGTGTGGGTAATTTTCCTGTTTTTAATGAGGGTAGGAGCATAATCGCCGGTTAAGGTTCTTCCCAGTAGGTACTGGGTAAAAAAGAAAGAAAAAAAAAAAGTCATGGTGGGGATTGAACCGGCAATATAATGTTGACAACCCTGCACTCTACCAATGGAGCTACACAGGCTTACACAAAACACAGCGAATTTTACATACACGAACACGCAGAGACGAACAGGAAACAGCCTAAGTGGACTTCCTGTGACTGTAAAGTCCAAAAAACCTGAATTTGGAGGCAAACACGTCCAAATTAAAGCTTCTTTCTGTCACAGAGGGGTAGTATATCTACGTACGAGTCTAAAACTGTGGCTTTTGTGAATAAATGGGGTATTTGGGAAAATTGACGATTTTCATGAGAAACTCTGACAGTGGCAACTCTGACAGAGGCCAACAGGAGCTCAGAAGAAGAACTCTGGCTATAGTCACGGAGGATGGGCGGGCCACATTTGGCGGGCCACTTACAAGCCACTTAAAAGACATCTTAAACCAGCAGGTGGCGCTATACTGCCACTTTAATCAGGCTGTAGAAGTGGACTGGTAACTTTTACCCCCACATGTTATACATTGTCGGAAAGCTCTGACTAAGGCGCACGTGACTGTCAGGGTCATTGGTCACTGCCGAGTAAGCTGTCAACTTTTGCTCCCCACCATGTGTAGATGAGTTGGAAGTGATCAGTAGCTCATTCGGACAAACGCCCTAGGAGGAGTTCGTTCAAATGCGACATGAGCGTAAACGCGCCCTCATTTTTCCACTCCAAATAGGGGACTTCCTGTTGGTCAGGGGGTGGGGCCACCATCAAGTTTTTTGCCGGCCATCACCTGAACAATGGCTGTGCCGAACGGCGTGCCTGTACGGCAAAGTTTGTTGAGGCTCAGACGCATCAAATGATTTTTTGAAATTTTGCAGGGGGCGCTGTTGTGTCATTTTGCATCAGCCACATTTGAAGCCCATATTTTCATCAATTTTTCACCGGACCGGATTTTTCGGTGATTTTTCTTTGACTTTTCGTGCATGTTCAGGGGGTCAAAAGCCTGTTTCCGAGGGAGGAAAGTGCTATAATAATAATAATAATAATAATAATAATTTTTACGGAAACAATATAGCCGATTTCGTTGTCCGCCCACCACACATTATACATTTTGGGAAAGCGCTGGCCGAGACCTATACGTTTGTCAGGGTCATTGATTGCTGTCGTATCTGTTGTGCGCGTGATTTGCCGACGGAGTGCCGCTGAGGTCCATTCTGCGTTGCAGAATCAATAGTCCCTACGCCATAAATGGCGCTCGGGCCTAATAAGGGTAACGCTTGCCCCTACGGCCACGAAATATACATTTTCGGAAAGCTCTGACCAAGGCGCATGTGACTGTCATGTTCGTTGGTCACTTCGGTGTATCCAGTGAGTATGAGTAAGGGATTAAATTCATATGTAGATTATGATGGCGCCAATGGCGTGGGACACACATTAACCCCTGCCGCGCCCACATCTTTCAAAATAGGATATGTCTATAATGCAATTTTTTACTCGTTGAAGTCATACGAATGTGCTTGTAATGTTTTCCAAAAAGAAAAATTAAACTGCATTCTTCAAAGTATTGCTAGGTGGCGCTGTTCTGGGAATTTTGTGTCGCTCCTATGGACTCTTTGGATAGGCAAGACGTAAAGAATGTGTCAAATGCACAGGTTTCCGTGTCGGTATTGAATTCGTGAAGAATAGGAGGCTCGTGTGCCTCTCCAATGGGAATAACATTGGCCATGTGGGCATCGCCATGACAACACTGTACAAAATAGGGCATAGGTGTCATTGGCTTTTTGAATCAGAATCCCATAAGCCATGTCTCTGCCAAAGCGCACACAATTTGGAGAAACTAATTTTTTGGACTCAATGCAAAAATATCTTTTCACTCTGGAGGGGGCGCTATAGTGTGCACGACCGAAGTTCTTATATTAATCCATTCAGATGTGAAGGGTCAGTAAGTGTTTCAATTTTGGTTGAAATCGGATTTAGTTTGTGCAAATAGGAGGCATTTTTGATGTCTGAAAATTTGCCCAAATAAAGGTCAAGTTTGGGGCTCCACTGGACGCAAACTGCAAAACGCAGCACAATTCTTTCAATAACTTTTGCTCCCCACCATGTGTAGATGAGTTGGAAGTGATCAGTAGCTCATTCGGACAAACGCCCTAGGAGGAGTTCGTTCAAATGCGACATGAGCGTAAACGCGCCCTCATTTTTCCACTCCAAATAGGGGACTTCCTGTTGGTCAGGGGGTGGGGCCACCATCAAGTTTTTTGCCGGCCATCACCTGAACAATGGCTGTGCCGAACGGCGTGCCTGTACGGCAAAGTTTGTTGAGGCTCAGACGCATCAAATGATTTTTTGAAATTTTGCAGGGGGCGCTGTTGTGTCATTTTGCATCAGCCACATTTGAAGCCCATATTTTCATCAATTTTTCACCGGACCGGATTTTTCGGTGATTTTTCTTTGACTTTTCGTGCATGTTCAGGGGGTCAAAAGCCTGTTTCCGAGGGAGGAAAGTGCTATAATAATAATAATAATAATAATAATAATTTTTACGGAAACAATATAGCCGATTTCGTTGTCCGCCCACCACACATTATACATTTTGGGAAAGCGCTGGCCGAGACCTATACGTTTGTCAGGGTCATTGATTGCTGTCGTATCTGTTGTGCGCGTGATTTGCCGACGGAGTGCCGCTGAGGTCCATTCTGCGTTGCAGAATCAATAGTCCCTACGCCATAAATGGCGCTCGGGCCTAATAAGGGTAACGCTTGCCCCTACGGCCACGAAATATACATTTTCGGAAAGCTCTGACCAAGGCGCATGTGACTGTCATGTTCGTTGGTCACTTCGGTGTATCCAGTGAGTATGAGTAAGGGATTAAATTCATATGTAGATTATGATGGCGCCAATGGCGTGGGACACACATTAACCCCTGCCGCGCCCACATCTTTCAAAATAGGATATGTCTATAATGCAATTTTTTACTCGTTGAAGTCATACGAATGTGCTTGTAATGTTTTCCAAAAAGAAAAATTAAACTGCATTCTTCAAAGTATTGCTAGGTGGCGCTGTTCTGGGAATTTTGTGTCGCTCCTATGGACTCTTTGGATAGGCAAGACGTAAAGAATGTGTCAAATGCACAGGTTTCCGTGTCGGTATTGAATTCGTGAAGAATAGGAGGCTCGTGTGCCTCTCCAATGGGAATAACATTGGCCATGTGGGCATCGCCATGACAACACTGTACAAAATAGGGCATAGGTGTCATTGGCTTTTTGAATCAGAATCCCATAAGCCATGTCTCTGCCAAAGCGCACACAATTTGGAGAAACTAATTTTTTGGACTCAATGCAAAAATATCTTTTCACTCTGGAGGGGGCGCTATAGTGTGCACGACCGAAGTTCTTATATTAATCCATTCAGATGTGAAGGGTCAGTAAGTGTTTCAATTTTGGTTGAAATCGGATTTAGTTTGTGCAAATAGGAGGCATTTTTGATGTCTGAAAATTTGCCCAAATAAAGGTCAAGTTTGGGGCTCCACTGGACGCAAACTGCAAAACGCAGCACAATTCTTTCAATAACTTTTGCTCCCCACCATGTGTAGATGAGTTGGAAGTGATCAGTAGCTCATTCGGACAAACGCCCTAGGAGGAGTTCGTTCAAATGCGACATGAGCGTAAACGCGCCCTCATTTTTCCACTCCAAATAGGGGACTTCCTGTTGGTCAGGGGGTGGGGCCACCATCAAGTTTTTTGCCGGCCATCACCTGAACAATGGCTGTGCCGAACGGCGTGCCTGTACGGCAAAGTTTGTTGAGGCTCAGACGCATCAAATGATTTTTTGAAATTTTGCAGGGGGCGCTGTTGTGTCATTTTGCATCAGCCACATTTGAAGCCCATATTTTCATCAATTTTTCACCGGACCGGATTTTTCGGTGATTTTTCTTTGACTTTTCGTGCATGTTCAGGGGGTCAAAAGCCTGTTTCCGAGGGAGGAAAGTGCTATAATAATAATAATAATAATAATAATAATTTTTACGGAAACAATATAGCCGATTTCGTTGTCCGCCCACCACACATTATACATTTTGGGAAAGCGCTGGCCGAGACCTATACGTTTGTCAGGGTCATTGATTGCTGTCGTATCTGTTGTGCGCGTGATTTGCCGACGGAGTGCCGCTGAGGTCCATTCTGCGTTGCAGAATCAATAGTCCCTACGCCATAAATGGCGCTCGGGCCTAATAAGGGTAACGCTTGCCCCTACGGCCACGAAATATACATTTTCGGAAAGCTCTGACCAAGGCGCATGTGACTGTCATGTTCGTTGGTCACTTCGGTGTATCCAGTGAGTATGAGTAAGGGATTAAATTCATATGTAGATTATGATGGCGCCAATGGCGTGGGACACACATTAACCCCTGCCGCGCCCACATCTTTCAAAATAGGATATGTCTATAATGCAATTTTTTACTCGTTGAAGTCATACGAATGTGCTTGTAATGTTTTCCAAAAAGAAAAATTAAACTGCATTCTTCAAAGTATTGCTAGGTGGCGCTGTTCTGGGAATTTTGTGTCGCTCCTATGGACTCTTTGGATAGGCAAGACGTAAAGAATGTGTCAAATGCACAGGTTTCCGTGTCGGTATTGAATTCGTGAAGAATAGGAGGCTCGTGTGCCTCTCCAATGGGAATAACATTGGCCATGTGGGCATCGCCATGACAACACTGTACAAAATAGGGCATAGGTGTCATTGGCTTTTTGAATCAGAATCCCATAAGCCATGTCTCTGCCAAAGCGCACACAATTTGGAGAAACTAATTTTTTGGACTCAATGCAAAAATATCTTTTCACTCTGGAGGGGGCGCTATAGTGTGCACGACCGAAGTTCTTATATTAATCCATTCAGATGTGAAGGGTCAGTAAGTGTTTCAATTTTGGTTGAAATCGGATTTAGTTTGTGCAAATAGGAGGCATTTTTGATGTCTGAAAATTTGCCCAAATAAAGGTCAAGTTTGGGGCTCCACTGGACGCAAACTGCAAAACGCAGCACAATTCTTTCAATAACTTTTGCTCCCCACCATGTGTAGATGAGTTGGAAGTGATCAGTAGCTCATTCGGACAAACGCCCTAGGAGGAGTTCGTTCAAATGCGACATGAGCGTAAACGCGCCCTCATTTTTCCACTCCAAATAGGGGACTTCCTGTTGGTCAGGGGGTGGGGCCACCATCAAGTTTTTTGCCGGCCATCACCTGAACAATGGCTGTGCCGAACGGCGTGCCTGTACGGCAAAGTTTGTTGAGGCTCAGACGCATCAAATGATTTTTTGAAATTTTGCAGGGGGCGCTGTTGTGTCATTTTGCATCAGCCACATTTGAAGCCCATATTTTCATCAATTTTTCACCGGACCGGATTTTTCGGTGATTTTTCTTTGACTTTTCGTGCATGTTCAGGGGGTCAAAAGCCTGTTTCCGAGGGAGGAAAGTGCTATAATAATAATAATAATAATAATAATAATTTTTACGGAAACAATATAGCCGATTTCGTTGTCCGCCCACCACACATTATACATTTTGGGAAAGCGCTGGCCGAGACCTATACGTTTGTCAGGGTCATTGATTGCTGTCGTATCTGTTGTGCGCGTGATTTGCCGACGGAGTGCCGCTGAGGTCCATTCTGCGTTGCAGAATCAATAGTCCCTACGCCATAAATGGCGCTCGGGCCTAATAAGGGTAACGCTTGCCCCTACGGCCACGAAATATACATTTTCGGAAAGCTCTGACCAAGGCGCATGTGACTGTCATGTTCGTTGGTCACTTCGGTGTATCCAGTGAGTATGAGTAAGGGATTAAATTCATATGTAGATTATGATGGCGCCAATGGCGTGGGACACACATTAACCCCTGCCGCGCCCACATCTTTCAAAATAGGATATGTCTATAATGCAATTTTTTACTCGTTGAAGTCATACGAATGTGCTTGTAATGTTTTCCAAAAAGAAAAATTAAACTGCATTCTTCAAAGTATTGCTAGGTGGCGCTGTTCTGGGAATTTTGTGTCGCTCCTATGGACTCTTTGGATAGGCAAGACGTAAAGAATGTGTCAAATGCACAGGTTTCCGTGTCGGTATTGAATTCGTGAAGAATAGGAGGCTCGTGTGCCTCTCCAATGGGAATAACATTGGCCATGTGGGCATCGCCATGACAACACTGTACAAAATAGGGCATAGGTGTCATTGGCTTTTTGAATCAGAATCCCATAAGCCATGTCTCTGCCAAAGCGCACACAATTTGGAGAAACTAATTTTTTGGACTCAATGCAAAAATATCTTTTCACTCTGGAGGGGGCGCTATAGTGTGCACGACCGAAGTTCTTATATTAATCCATTCAGATGTGAAGGGTCAGTAAGTGTTTCAATTTTGGTTGAAATCGGATTTAGTTTGTGCAAATAGGAGGCATTTTTGATGTCTGAAAATTTGCCCAAATAAAGGTCAAGTTTGGGGCTCCACTGGACGCAAACTGCAAAACGCAGCACAATTCTTTCAATAACTTTTGCTCCCCACCATGTGTAGATGAGTTGGAAGTGATCAGTAGCTCATTCGGACAAACGCCCTAGGAGGAGTTCGTTCAAATGCGACATGAGCGTAAACGCGCCCTCATTTTTCCACTCCAAATAGGGGACTTCCTGTTGGTCAGGGGGTGGGGCCACCATCAAGTTTTTTGCCGGCCATCACCTGAACAATGGCTGTGCCGAACGGCGTGCCTGTACGGCAAAGTTTGTTGAGGCTCAGACGCATCAAATGATTTTTTGAAATTTTGCAGGGGGCGCTGTTGTGTCATTTTGCATCAGCCACATTTGAAGCCCATATTTTCATCAATTTTTCACCGGACCGGATTTTTCGGTGATTTTTCTTTGACTTTTCGTGCATGTTCAGGGGGTCAAAAGCCTGTTTCCGAGGGAGGAAAGTGCTATAATAATAATAATAATAATAATAATAATTTTTACGGAAACAATATAGCCGATTTCGTTGTCCGCCCACCACACATTATACATTTTGGGAAAGCGCTGGCCGAGACCTATACGTTTGTCAGGGTCATTGATTGCTGTCGTATCTGTTGTGCGCGTGATTTGCCGACGGAGTGCCGCTGAGGTCCATTCTGCGTTGCAGAATCAATAGTCCCTACGCCATAAATGGCGCTCGGGCCTAATAAGGGTAACGCTTGCCCCTACGGCCACGAAATATACATTTTCGGAAAGCTCTGACCAAGGCGCATGTGACTGTCATGTTCGTTGGTCACTTCGGTGTATCCAGTGAGTATGAGTAAGGGATTAAATTCATATGTAGATTATGATGGCGCCAATGGCGTGGGACACACATTAACCCCTGCCGCGCCCACATCTTTCAAAATAGGATATGTCTATAATGCAATTTTTTACTCGTTGAAGTCATACGAATGTGCTTGTAATGTTTTCCAAAAAGAAAAATTAAACTGCATTCTTCAAAGTATTGCTAGGTGGCGCTGTTCTGGGAATTTTGTGTCGCTCCTATGGACTCTTTGGATAGGCAAGACGTAAAGAATGTGTCAAATGCACAGGTTTCCGTGTCGGTATTGAATTCGTGAAGAATAGGAGGCTCGTGTGCCTCTCCAATGGGAATAACATTGGCCATGTGGGCATCGCCATGACAACACTGTACAAAATAGGGCATAGGTGTCATTGGCTTTTTGAATCAGAATCCCATAAGCCATGTCTCTGCCAAAGCGCACACAATTTGGAGAAACTAATTTTTTGGACTCAATGCAAAAATATCTTTTCACTCTGGAGGGGGCGCTATAGTGTGCACGACCGAAGTTCTTATATTAATCCATTCAGATGTGAAGGGTCAGTAAGTGTTTCAATTTTGGTTGAAATCGGATTTAGTTTGTGCAAATAGGAGGCATTTTTGATGTCTGAAAATTTGCCCAAATAAAGGTCAAGTTTGGGGCTCCACTGGACGCAAACTGCAAAACGCAGCACAATTCTTTCAATAACTTTTGCTCCCCACCATGTGTAGATGAGTTGGAAGTGATCAGTAGCTCATTCGGACAAACGCCCTAGGAGGAGTTCGTTCAAATGCGACATGAGCGTAAACGCGCCCTCATTTTTCCACTCCAAATAGGGGACTTCCTGTTGGTCAGGGGGTGGGGCCACCATCAAGTTTTTTGCCGGCCATCACCTGAACAATGGCTGTGCCGAACGGCGTGCCTGTACGGCAAAGTTTGTTGAGGCTCAGACGCATCAAATGATTTTTTGAAATTTTGCAGGGGGCGCTGTTGTGTCATTTTGCATCAGCCACATTTGAAGCCCATATTTTCATCAATTTTTCACCGGACCGGATTTTTCGGTGATTTTTCTTTGACTTTTCGTGCATGTTCAGGGGGTCAAAAGCCTGTTTCCGAGGGAGGAAAGTGCTATAATAATAATAATAATAATAATTTTTACGGAAACAATATAGCCGATTTCGTTGTCCGCCCACCACACATTATACATTTTGGGAAAGCGCTGGCCGAGACCTATACGTTTGTCAGGGTCATTGATTGCTGTCGTATCTGTTGTGCGCGTGATTTGCCGACGGAGTGCCGCTGAGGTCCATTCTGCGTTGCAGAATCAATAGTCCCTACGCCATAAATGGCGCTCGGGCCTAATAAGGGTAACGCTTGCCCCTACGGCCACGAAATATACATTTTCGGAAAGCTCTGACCAAGGCGCATGTGACTGTCATGTTCGTTGGTCACTTCGGTGTATCCAGTGAGTATGAGTAAGGGATTAAATTCATATGTAGATTATGATGGCGCCAATGGCGTGGGACACACATTAACCCCTGCCGCGCCCACATCTTTCAAAATAGGATATGTCTATAATGCAATTTTTTACTCGTTGAAGTCATACGAATGTGCTTGTAATGTTTTCCAAAAAGAAAAATTAAACTGCATTCTTCAAAGTATTGCTAGGTGGCGCTGTTCTGGGAATTTTGTGTCGCTCCTATGGACTCTTTGGATAGGCAAGACGTAAAGAATGTGTCAAATGCACAGGTTTCCGTGTCGGTATTGAATTCGTGAAGAATAGGAGGCTCGTGTGCCTCTCCAATGGGAATAACATTGGCCATGTGGGCATCGCCATGACAACACTGTACAAAATAGGGCATAGGTGTCATTGGCTTTTTGAATCAGAATCCCATAAGCCATGTCTCTGCCAAAGCGCACACAATTTGGAGAAACTAATTTTTTGGACTCAATGCAAAAATATCTTTTCACTCTGGAGGGGGCGCTATAGTGTGCACGACCGAAGTTCTTATATTAATCCATTCAGATGTGAAGGGTCAGTAAGTGTTTCAATTTTGGTTGAAATCGGATTTAGTTTGTGCAAATAGGAGGCATTTTTGATGTCTGAAAATTTGCCCAAATAAAGGTCAAGTTTGGGGCTCCACTGGACGCAAACTGCAAAACGCAGCACAATTCTTTCAATAACTTTTGCTCCCCACCATGTGTAGATGAGTTGGAAGTGATCAGTAGCTCATTCGGACAAACGCCCTAGGAGGAGTTCGTTCAAATGCGACATGAGCGTAAACGCGCCCTCATTTTTCCACTCCAAATAGGGGACTTCCTGTTGGTCAGGGGGTGGGGCCACCATCAAGTTTTTTGCCGGCCATCACCTGAACAATGGCTGTGCCGAACGGCGTGCCTGTACGGCAAAGTTTGTTGAGGCTCAGACGCATCAAATGATTTTTTGAAATTTTGCAGGGGGCGCTGTTGTGTCATTTTGCATCAGCCACATTTGAAGCCCATATTTTCATCAATTTTTCACCGGACCGGATTTTTCGGTGATTTTTCTTTGACTTTTCGTGCATGTTCAGGGGGTCAAAAGCCTGTTTCCGAGGGAGGAAAGTGCTATAATAATAATAATAATAATAATAATAATTTTTACGGAAACAATATAGCCGATTTCGTTGTCCGCCCACCACACATTATACATTTTGGGAAAGCGCTGGCCGAGACCTATACGTTTGTCAGGGTCATTGATTGCTGTCGTATCTGTTGTGCGCGTGATTTGCCGACGGAGTGCCGCTGAGGTCCATTCTGCGTTGCAGAATCAATAGTCCCTACGCCATAAATGGCGCTCGGGCCTAATAAGGGTAACGCTTGCCCCTACGGCCACGAAATATACATTTTCGGAAAGCTCTGACCAAGGCGCATGTGACTGTCATGTTCGTTGGTCACTTCGGTGTATCCAGTGAGTATGAGTAAGGGATTAAATTCATATGTAGATTATGATGGCGCCAATGGCGTGGGACACACATTAACCCCTGCCGCGCCCACATCTTTCAAAATAGGATATGTCTATAATGCAATTTTTTACTCGTTGAAGTCATACGAATGTGCTTGTAATGTTTTCCAAAAAGAAAAATTAAACTGCATTCTTCAAAGTATTGCTAGGTGGCGCTGTTCTGGGAATTTTGTGTCGCTCCTATGGACTCTTTGGATAGGCAAGACGTAAAGAATGTGTCAAATGCACAGGTTTCCGTGTCGGTATTGAATTCGTGAAGAATAGGAGGCTCGTGTGCCTCTCCAATGGGAATAACATTGGCCATGTGGGCATCGCCATGACAACACTGTACAAAATAGGGCATAGGTGTCATTGGCTTTTTGAATCAGAATCCCATAAGCCATGTCTCTGCCAAAGCGCACACAATTTGGAGAAACTAATTTTTTGGACTCAATGCAAAAATATCTTTTCACTCTGGAGGGGGCGCTATAGTGTGCACGACCGAAGTTCTTATATTAATCCATTCAGATGTGAAGGGTCAGTAAGTGTTTCAATTTTGGTTGAAATCGGATTTAGTTTGTGCAAATAGGAGGCATTTTTGATGTCTGAAAATTTGCCCAAATAAAGGTCAAGTTTGGGGCTCCACTGGACGCAAACTGCAAAACGCAGCACAATTCTTTCAATAACTTTTGCTCCCCACCATGTGTAGATGAGTTGGAAGTGATCAGTAGCTCATTCGGACAAACGCCCTAGGAGGAGTTCGTTCAAATGCGACATGAGCGTAAACGCGCCCTCATTTTTCCACTCCAAATAGGGGACTTCCTGTTGGTCAGGGGGTGGGGCCACCATCAAGTTTTTTGCCGGCCATCACCTGAACAATGGCTGTGCCGAACGGCGTGCCTGTACGGCAAAGTTTGTTGAGGCTCAGACGCATCAAATGATTTTTTGAAATTTTGCAGGGGGCGCTGTTGTGTCATTTTGCATCAGCCACATTTGAAGCCCATATTTTCATCAATTTTTCACCGGACCGGATTTTTCGGTGATTTTTCTTTGACTTTTCGTGCATGTTCAGGGGGTCAAAAGCCTGTTTCCGAGGGAGGAAAGTGCTATAATAATAATAATAATAATAATAATAATTTTTACGGAAACAATATAGCCGATTTCGTTGTCCGCCCACCACACATTATACATTTTGGGAAAGCGCTGGCCGAGACCTATACGTTTGTCAGGGTCATTGATTGCTGTCGTATCTGTTGTGCGCGTGATTTGCCGACGGAGTGCCGCTGAGGTCCATTCTGCGTTGCAGAATCAATAGTCCCTACGCCATAAATGGCGCTCGGGCCTAATAAGGGTAACGCTTGCCCCTACGGCCACGAAATATACATTTTCGGAAAGCTCTGACCAAGGCGCATGTGACTGTCATGTTCGTTGGTCACTTCGGTGTATCCAGTGAGTATGAGTAAGGGATTAAATTCATATGTAGATTATGATGGCGCCAATGGCGTGGGACACACATTAACCCCTGCCGCGCCCACATCTTTCAAAATAGGATATGTCTATAATGCAATTTTTTACTCGTTGAAGTCATACGAATGTGCTTGTAATGTTTTCCAAAAAGAAAAATTAAACTGCATTCTTCAAAGTATTGCTAGGTGGCGCTGTTCTGGGAATTTTGTGTCGCTCCTATGGACTCTTTGGATAGGCAAGACGTAAAGAATGTGTCAAATGCACAGGTTTCCGTGTCGGTATTGAATTCGTGAAGAATAGGAGGCTCGTGTGCCTCTCCAATGGGAATAACATTGGCCATGTGGGCATCGCCATGACAACACTGTACAAAATAGGGCATAGGTGTCATTGGCTTTTTGAATCAGAATCCCATAAGCCATGTCTCTGCCAAAGCGCACACAATTTGGAGAAACTAATTTTTTGGACTCAATGCAAAAATATCTTTTCACTCTGGAGGGGGCGCTATAGTGTGCACGACCGAAGTTCTTATATTAATCCATTCAGATGTGAAGGGTCAGTAAGTGTTTCAATTTTGGTTGAAATCGGATTTAGTTTGTGCAAATAGGAGGCATTTTTGATGTCTGAAAATTTGCCCAAATAAAGGTCAAGTTTGGGGCTCCACTGGACGCAAACTGCAAAACGCAGCACAATTCTTTCAATAACTTTTGCTCCCCACCATGTGTAGATGAGTTGGAAGTGATCAGTAGCTCATTCGGACAAACGCCCTAGGAGGAGTTCGTTCAAATGCGACATGAGCGTAAACGCGCCCTCATTTTTCCACTCCAAATAGGGGACTTCCTGTTGGTCAGGGGGTGGGGCCACCATCAAGTTTTTTGCCGGCCATCACCTGAACAATGGCTGTGCCGAACGGCGTGCCTGTACGGCAAAGTTTGTTGAGGCTCAGACGCATCAAATGATTTTTTGAAATTTTGCAGGGGGCGCTGTTGTGTCATTTTGCATCAGCCACATTTGAAGCCCATATTTTCATCAATTTTTCACCGGACCGGATTTTTCGGTGATTTTTCTTTGACTTTTCGTGCATGTTCAGGGGGTCAAAAGCCTGTTTCCGAGGGAGGAAAGTGCTATAATAATAATAATAATAATAATAATAATTTTTACGGAAACAATATAGCCGATTTCGTTGTCCGCCCACCACACATTATACATTTTGGGAAAGCGCTGGCCGAGACCTATACGTTTGTCAGGGTCATTGATTGCTGTCGTATCTGTTGTGCGCGTGATTTGCCGACGGAGTGCCGCTGAGGTCCATTCTGCGTTGCAGAATCAATAGTCCCTACGCCATAAATGGCGCTCGGGCCTAATAAGGGTAACGCTTGCCCCTACGGCCACGAAATATACATTTTCGGAAAGCTCTGACCAAGGCGCATGTGACTGTCATGTTCGTTGGTCACTTCGGTGTATCCAGTGAGTATGAGTAAGGGATTAAATTCATATGTAGATTATGATGGCGCCAATGGCGTGGGACACACATTAACCCCTGCCGCGCCCACATCTTTCAAAATAGGATATGTCTATAATGCAATTTTTTACTCGTTGAAGTCATACGAATGTGCTTGTAATGTTTTCCAAAAAGAAAAATTAAACTGCATTCTTCAAAGTATTGCTAGGTGGCGCTGTTCTGGGAATTTTGTGTCGCTCCTATGGACTCTTTGGATAGGCAAGACGTAAAGAATGTGTCAAATGCACAGGTTTCCGTGTCGGTATTGAATTCGTGAAGAATAGGAGGCTCGTGTGCCTCTCCAATGGGAATAACATTGGCCATGTGGGCATCGCCATGACAACACTGTACAAAATAGGGCATAGGTGTCATTGGCTTTTTGAATCAGAATCCCATAAGCCATGTCTCTGCCAAAGCGCACACAATTTGGAGAAACTAATTTTTTGGACTCAATGCAAAAATATCTTTTCACTCTGGAGGGGGCGCTATAGTGTGCACGACCGAAGTTCTTATATTAATCCATTCAGATGTGAAGGGTCAGTAAGTGTTTCAATTTTGGTTGAAATCGGATTTAGTTTGTGCAAATAGGAGGCATTTTTGATGTCTGAAAATTTGCCCAAATAAAGGTCAAGTTTGGGGCTCCACTGGACGCAAACTGCAAAACGCAGCACAATTCTTTCAATAACTTTTGCTCCCCACCATGTGTAGATGAGTTGGAAGTGATCAGTAGCTCATTCGGACAAACGCCCTAGGAGGAGTTCGTTCAAATGCGACATGAGCGTAAACGCGCCCTCATTTTTCCACTCCAAATAGGGGACTTCCTGTTGGTCAGGGGGTGGGGCCACCATCAAGTTTTTTGCCGGCCATCACCTGAACAATGGCTGTGCCGAACGGCGTGCCTGTACGGCAAAGTTTGTTGAGGCTCAGACGCATCAAATGATTTTTTGAAATTTTGCAGGGGGCGCTGTTGTGTCATTTTGCATCAGCCACATTTGAAGCCCATATTTTCATCAATTTTTCACCGGACCGGATTTTTCGGTGATTTTTCTTTGACTTTTCGTGCATGTTCAGGGGGTCAAAAGCCTGTTTCCGAGGGAGGAAAGTGCTATAATAATAATAATAATAATAATAATAATTTTTACGGAAACAATATAGCCGATTTCGTTGTCCGCCCACCACACATTATACATTTTGGGAAAGCGCTGGCCGAGACCTATACGTTTGTCAGGGTCATTGATTGCTGTCGTATCTGTTGTGCGCGTGATTTGCCGACGGAGTGCCGCTGAGGTCCATTCTGCGTTGCAGAATCAATAGTCCCTACGCCATAAATGGCGCTCGGGCCTAATAAGGGTAACGCTTGCCCCTACGGCCACGAAATATACATTTTCGGAAAGCTCTGACCAAGGCGCATGTGACTGTCATGTTCGTTGGTCACTTCGGTGTATCCAGTGAGTATGAGTAAGGGATTAAATTCATATGTAGATTATGATGGCGCCAATGGCGTGGGACACACATTAACCCCTGCCGCGCCCACATCTTTCAAAATAGGATATGTCTATAATGCAATTTTTTACTCGTTGAAGTCATACGAATGTGCTTGTAATGTTTTCCAAAAAGAAAAATTAAACTGCATTCTTCAAAGTATTGCTAGGTGGCGCTGTTCTGGGAATTTTGTGTCGCTCCTATGGACTCTTTGGATAGGCAAGACGTAAAGAATGTGTCAAATGCACAGGTTTCCGTGTCGGTATTGAATTCGTGAAGAATAGGAGGCTCGTGTGCCTCTCCAATGGGAATAACATTGGCCATGTGGGCATCGCCATGACAACACTGTACAAAATAGGGCATAGGTGTCATTGGCTTTTTGAATCAGAATCCCATAAGCCATGTCTCTGCCAAAGCGCACACAATTTGGAGAAACTAATTTTTTGGACTCAATGCAAAAATATCTTTTCACTCTGGAGGGGGCGCTATAGTGTGCACGACCGAAGTTCTTATATTAATCCATTCAGATGTGAAGGGTCAGTAAGTGTTTCAATTTTGGTTGAAATCGGATTTAGTTTGTGCAAATAGGAGGCATTTTTGATGTCTGAAAATTTGCCCAAATAAAGGTCAAGTTTGGGGCTCCACTGGACGCAAACTGCAAAACGCAGCACAATTCTTTCAATAACTTTTGCTCCCCACCATGTGTAGATGAGTTGGAAGTGATCAGTAGCTCATTCGGACAAACGCCCTAGGAGGAGTTCGTTCAAATGCGACATGAGCGTAAACGCGCCCTCATTTTTCCACTCCAAATAGGGGACTTCCTGTTGGTCAGGGGGTGGGGCCACCATCAAGTTTTTTGCCGGCCATCACCTGAACAATGGCTGTGCCGAACGGCGTGCCTGTACGGCAAAGTTTGTTGAGGCTCAGACGCATCAAATGATTTTTTGAAATTTTGCAGGGGGCGCTGTTGTGTCATTTTGCATCAGCCACATTTGAAGCCCATATTTTCATCAATTTTTCACCGGACCGGATTTTTCGGTGATTTTTCTTTGACTTTTCGTGCATGTTCAGGGGGTCAAAAGCCTGTTTCCGAGGGAGGAAAGTGCTATAATAATAATAATAATAATAATAATAATTTTTACGGAAACAATATAGCCGATTTCGTTGTCCGCCCACCACACATTATACATTTTGGGAAAGCGCTGGCCGAGACCTATACGTTTGTCAGGGTCATTGATTGCTGTCGTATCTGTTGTGCGCGTGATTTGCCGACGGAGTGCCGCTGAGGTCCATTCTGCGTTGCAGAATCAATAGTCCCTACGCCATAAATGGCGCTCGGGCCTAATAAGGGTAACGCTTGCCCCTACGGCCACGAAATATACATTTTCGGAAAGCTCTGACCAAGGCGCATGTGACTGTCATGTTCGTTGGTCACTTCGGTGTATCCAGTGAGTATGAGTAAGGGATTAAATTCATATGTAGATTATGATGGCGCCAATGGCGTGGGACACACATTAACCCCTGCCGCGCCCACATCTTTCAAAATAGGATATGTCTATAATGCAATTTTTTACTCGTTGAAGTCATACGAATGTGCTTGTAATGTTTTCCAAAAAGAAAAATTAAACTGCATTCTTCAAAGTATTGCTAGGTGGCGCTGTTCTGGGAATTTTGTGTCGCTCCTATGGACTCTTTGGATAGGCAAGACGTAAAGAATGTGTCAAATGCACAGGTTTCCGTGTCGGTATTGAATTCGTGAAGAATAGGAGGCTCGTGTGCCTCTCCAATGGGAATAACATTGGCCATGTGGGCATCGCCATGACAACACTGTACAAAATAGGGCATAGGTGTCATTGGCTTTTTGAATCAGAATCCCATAAGCCATGTCTCTGCCAAAGCGCACACAATTTGGAGAAACTAATTTTTTGGACTCAATGCAAAAATATCTTTTCACTCTGGAGGGGGCGCTATAGTGTGCACGACCGAAGTTCTTATATTAATCCATTCAGATGTGAAGGGTCAGTAAGTGTTTCAATTTTGGTTGAAATCGGATTTAGTTTGTGCAAATAGGAGGCATTTTTGATGTCTGAAAATTTGCCCAAATAAAGGTCAAGTTTGGGGCTCCACTGGACGCAAACTGCAAAACGCAGCACAATTCTTTCAATAACTTTTGCTCCCCACCATGTGTAGATGAGTTGGAAGTGATCAGTAGCTCATTCGGACAAACGCCCTAGGAGGAGTTCGTTCAAATGCGACATGAGCGTAAACGCGCCCTCATTTTTCCACTCCAAATAGGGGACTTCCTGTTGGTCAGGGGGTGGGGCCACCATCAAGTTTTTTGCCGGCCATCACCTGAACAATGGCTGTGCCGAACGGCGTGCCTGTACGGCAAAGTTTGTTGAGGCTCAGACGCATCAAATGATTTTTTGAAATTTTGCAGGGGGCGCTGTTGTGTCATTTTGCATCAGCCACATTTGAAGCCCATATTTTCATCAATTTTTCACCGGACCGGATTTTTCGGTGATTTTTCTTTGACTTTTCGTGCATGTTCAGGGGGTCAAAAGCCTGTTTCCGAGGGAGGAAAGTGCTATAATAATAATAATAATAATAATTTTTACGGAAACAATATAGCCGATTTCGTTGTCCGCCCACCACACATTATACATTTTGGGAAAGCGCTGGCCGAGACCTATACGTTTGTCAGGGTCATTGATTGCTGTCGTATCTGTTGTGCGCGTGATTTGCCGACGGAGTGCCGCTGAGGTCCATTCTGCGTTGCAGAATCAATAGTCCCTACGCCATAAATGGCGCTCGGGCCTAATAAGGGTAACGCTTGCCCCTACGGCCACGAAATATACATTTTCGGAAAGCTCTGACCAAGGCGCATGTGACTGTCATGTTCGTTGGTCACTTCGGTGTATCCAGTGAGTATGAGTAAGGGATTAAATTCATATGTAGATTATGATGGCGCCAATGGCGTGGGACACACATTAACCCCTGCCGCGCCCACATCTTTCAAAATAGGATATGTCTATAATGCAATTTTTTACTCGTTGAAGTCATACGAATGTGCTTGTAATGTTTTCCAAAAAGAAAAATTAAACTGCATTCTTCAAAGTATTGCTAGGTGGCGCTGTTCTGGGAATTTTGTGTCGCTCCTATGGACTCTTTGGATAGGCAAGACGTAAAGAATGTGTCAAATGCACAGGTTTCCGTGTCGGTATTGAATTCGTGAAGAATAGGAGGCTCGTGTGCCTCTCCAATGGGAATAACATTGGCCATGTGGGCATCGCCATGACAACACTGTACAAAATAGGGCATAGGTGTCATTGGCTTTTTGAATCAGAATCCCATAAGCCATGTCTCTGCCAAAGCGCACACAATTTGGAGAAACTAATTTTTTGGACTCAATGCAAAAATATCTTTTCACTCTGGAGGGGGCGCTATAGTGTGCACGACCGAAGTTCTTATATTAATCCATTCAGATGTGAAGGGTCAGTAAGTGTTTCAATTTTGGTTGAAATCGGATTTAGTTTGTGCAAATAGGAGGCATTTTTGATGTCTGAAAATTTGCCCAAATAAAGGTCAAGTTTGGGGCTCCACTGGACGCAAACTGCAAAACGCAGCACAATTCTTTCAATAACTTTTGCTCCCCACCATGTGTAGATGAGTTGGAAGTGATCAGTAGCTCATTCGGACAAACGCCCTAGGAGGAGTTCGTTCAAATGCGACATGAGCGTAAACGCGCCCTCATTTTTCCACTCCAAATAGGGGACTTCCTGTTGGTCAGGGGGTGGGGCCACCATCAAGTTTTTTGCCGGCCATCACCTGAACAATGGCTGTGCCGAACGGCGTGCCTGTACGGCAAAGTTTGTTGAGGCTCAGACGCATCAAATGATTTTTTGAAATTTTGCAGGGGGCGCTGTTGTGTCATTTTGCATCAGCCACATTTGAAGCCCATATTTTCATCAATTTTTCACCGGACCGGATTTTTCGGTGATTTTTCTTTGACTTTTCGTGCATGTTCAGGGGGTCAAAAGCCTGTTTCCGAGGGAGGAAAGTGCTATAATAATAATAATAATAATAATAATAATTTTTACGGAAACAATATAGCCGATTTCGTTGTCCGCCCACCACACATTATACATTTTGGGAAAGCGCTGGCCGAGACCTATACGTTTGTCAGGGTCATTGATTGCTGTCGTATCTGTTGTGCGCGTGATTTGCCGACGGAGTGCCGCTGAGGTCCATTCTGCGTTGCAGAATCAATAGTCCCTACGCCATAAATGGCGCTCGGGCCTAATAAGGGTAACGCTTGCCCCTACGGCCACGAAATATACATTTTCGGAAAGCTCTGACCAAGGCGCATGTGACTGTCATGTTCGTTGGTCACTTCGGTGTATCCAGTGAGTATGAGTAAGGGATTAAATTCATATGTAGATTATGATGGCGCCAATGGCGTGGGACACACATTAACCCCTGCCGCGCCCACATCTTTCAAAATAGGATATGTCTATAATGCAATTTTTTACTCGTTGAAGTCATACGAATGTGCTTGTAATGTTTTCCAAAAAGAAAAATTAAACTGCATTCTTCAAAGTATTGCTAGGTGGCGCTGTTCTGGGAATTTTGTGTCGCTCCTATGGACTCTTTGGATAGGCAAGACGTAAAGAATGTGTCAAATGCACAGGTTTCCGTGTCGGTATTGAATTCGTGAAGAATAGGAGGCTCGTGTGCCTCTCCAATGGGAATAACATTGGCCATGTGGGCATCGCCATGACAACACTGTACAAAATAGGGCATAGGTGTCATTGGCTTTTTGAATCAGAATCCCATAAGCCATGTCTCTGCCAAAGCGCACACAATTTGGAGAAACTAATTTTTTGGACTCAATGCAAAAATATCTTTTCACTCTGGAGGGGGCGCTATAGTGTGCACGACCGAAGTTCTTATATTAATCCATTCAGATGTGAAGGGTCAGTAAGTGTTTCAATTTTGGTTGAAATCGGATTTAGTTTGTGCAAATAGGAGGCATTTTTGATGTCTGAAAATTTGCCCAAATAAAGGTCAAGTTTGGGGCTCCACTGGACGCAAACTGCAAAACGCAGCACAATTCTTTCAATAACTTTTGCTCCCCACCATGTGTAGATGAGTTGGAAGTGATCAGTAGCTCATTCGGACAAACGCCCTAGGAGGAGTTCGTTCAAATGCGACATGAGCGTAAACGCGCCCTCATTTTTCCACTCCAAATAGGGGACTTCCTGTTGGTCAGGGGGTGGGGCCACCATCAAGTTTTTTGCCGGCCATCACCTGAACAATGGCTGTGCCGAACGGCGTGCCTGTACGGCAAAGTTTGTTGAGGCTCAGACGCATCAAATGATTTTTTGAAATTTTGCAGGGGGCGCTGTTGTGTCATTTTGCATCAGCCACATTTGAAGCCCATATTTTCATCAATTTTTCACCGGACCGGATTTTTCGGTGATTTTTCTTTGACTTTTCGTGCATGTTCAGGGGGTCAAAAGCCTGTTTCCGAGGGAGGAAAGTGCTATAATAATAATAATAATAATAATAATAATTTTTACGGAAACAATATAGCCGATTTCGTTGTCCGCCCACCACACATTATACATTTTGGGAAAGCGCTGGCCGAGACCTATACGTTTGTCAGGGTCATTGATTGCTGTCGTATCTGTTGTGCGCGTGATTTGCCGACGGAGTGCCGCTGAGGTCCATTCTGCGTTGCAGAATCAATAGTCCCTACGCCATAAATGGCGCTCGGGCCTAATAAGGGTAACGCTTGCCCCTACGGCCACGAAATATACATTTTCGGAAAGCTCTGACCAAGGCGCATGTGACTGTCATGTTCGTTGGTCACTTCGGTGTATCCAGTGAGTATGAGTAAGGGATTAAATTCATATGTAGATTATGATGGCGCCAATGGCGTGGGACACACATTAACCCCTGCCGCGCCCACATCTTTCAAAATAGGATATGTCTATAATGCAATTTTTTACTCGTTGAAGTCATACGAATGTGCTTGTAATGTTTTCCAAAAAGAAAAATTAAACTGCATTCTTCAAAGTATTGCTAGGTGGCGCTGTTCTGGGAATTTTGTGTCGCTCCTATGGACTCTTTGGATAGGCAAGACGTAAAGAATGTGTCAAATGCACAGGTTTCCGTGTCGGTATTGAATTCGTGAAGAATAGGAGGCTCGTGTGCCTCTCCAATGGGAATAACATTGGCCATGTGGGCATCGCCATGACAACACTGTACAAAATAGGGCATAGGTGTCATTGGCTTTTTGAATCAGAATCCCATAAGCCATGTCTCTGCCAAAGCGCACACAATTTGGAGAAACTAATTTTTTGGACTCAATGCAAAAATATCTTTTCACTCTGGAGGGGGCGCTATAGTGTGCACGACCGAAGTTCTTATATTAATCCATTCAGATGTGAAGGGTCAGTAAGTGTTTCAATTTTGGTTGAAATCGGATTTAGTTTGTGCAAATAGGAGGCATTTTTGATGTCTGAAAATTTGCCCAAATAAAGGTCAAGTTTGGGGCTCCACTGGACGCAAACTGCAAAACGCAGCACAATTCTTTCAATAACTTTTGCTCCCCACCATGTGTAGATGAGTTGGAAGTGATCAGTAGCTCATTCGGACAAACGCCCTAGGAGGAGTTCGTTCAAATGCGACATGAGCGTAAACGCGCCCTCATTTTTCCACTCCAAATAGGGGACTTCCTGTTGGTCAGGGGGTGGGGCCACCATCAAGTTTTTTGCCGGCCATCACCTGAACAATGGCTGTGCCGAACGGCGTGCCTGTACGGCAAAGTTTGTTGAGGCTCAGACGCATCAAATGATTTTTTGAAATTTTGCAGGGGGCGCTGTTGTGTCATTTTGCATCAGCCACATTTGAAGCCCATATTTTCATCAATTTTTCACCGGACCGGATTTTTCGGTGATTTTTCTTTGACTTTTCGTGCATGTTCAGGGGGTCAAAAGCCTGTTTCCGAGGGAGGAAAGTGCTATAATAATAATAATAATAATAATAATAATTTTTACGGAAACAATATAGCCGATTTCGTTGTCCGCCCACCACACATTATACATTTTGGGAAAGCGCTGGCCGAGACCTATACGTTTGTCAGGGTCATTGATTGCTGTCGTATCTGTTGTGCGCGTGATTTGCCGACGGAGTGCCGCTGAGGTCCATTCTGCGTTGCAGAATCAATAGTCCCTACGCCATAAATGGCGCTCGGGCCTAATAAGGGTAACGCTTGCCCCTACGGCCACGAAATATACATTTTCGGAAAGCTCTGACCAAGGCGCATGTGACTGTCATGTTCGTTGGTCACTTCGGTGTATCCAGTGAGTATGAGTAAGGGATTAAATTCATATGTAGATTATGATGGCGCCAATGGCGTGGGACACACATTAACCCCTGCCGCGCCCACATCTTTCAAAATAGGATATGTCTATAATGCAATTTTTTACTCGTTGAAGTCATACGAATGTGCTTGTAATGTTTTCCAAAAAGAAAAATTAAACTGCATTCTTCAAAGTATTGCTAGGTGGCGCTGTTCTGGGAATTTTGTGTCGCTCCTATGGACTCTTTGGATAGGCAAGACGTAAAGAATGTGTCAAATGCACAGGTTTCCGTGTCGGTATTGAATTCGTGAAGAATAGGAGGCTCGTGTGCCTCTCCAATGGGAATAACATTGGCCATGTGGGCATCGCCATGACAACACTGTACAAAATAGGGCATAGGTGTCATTGGCTTTTTGAATCAGAATCCCATAAGCCATGTCTCTGCCAAAGCGCACACAATTTGGAGAAACTAATTTTTTGGACTCAATGCAAAAATATCTTTTCACTCTGGAGGGGGCGCTATAGTGTGCACGACCGAAGTTCTTATATTAATCCATTCAGATGTGAAGGGTCAGTAAGTGTTTCAATTTTGGTTGAAATCGGATTTAGTTTGTGCAAATAGGAGGCATTTTTGATGTCTGAAAATTTGCCCAAATAAAGGTCAAGTTTGGGGCTCCACTGGACGCAAACTGCAAAACGCAGCACAATTCTTTCAATAACTTTTGCTCCCCACCATGTGTAGATGAGTTGGAAGTGATCAGTAGCTCATTCGGACAAACGCCCTAGGAGGAGTTCGTTCAAATGCGACATGAGCGTAAACGCGCCCTCATTTTTCCACTCCAAATAGGGGACTTCCTGTTGGTCAGGGGGTGGGGCCACCATCAAGTTTTTTGCCGGCCATCACCTGAACAATGGCTGTGCCGAACGGCGTGCCTGTACGGCAAAGTTTGTTGAGGCTCAGACGCATCAAATGATTTTTTGAAATTTTGCAGGGGGCGCTGTTGTGTCATTTTGCATCAGCCACATTTGAAGCCCATATTTTCATCAATTTTTCACCGGACCGGATTTTTCGGTGATTTTTCTTTGACTTTTCGTGCATGTTCAGGGGGTCAAAAGCCTGTTTCCGAGGGAGGAAAGTGCTATAATAATAATAATAATAATAATAATAATTTTTACGGAAACAATATAGCCGATTTCGTTGTCCGCCCACCACACATTATACATTTTGGGAAAGCGCTGGCCGAGACCTATACGTTTGTCAGGGTCATTGATTGCTGTCGTATCTGTTGTGCGCGTGATTTGCCGACGGAGTGCCGCTGAGGTCCATTCTGCGTTGCAGAATCAATAGTCCCTACGCCATAAATGGCGCTCGGGCCTAATAAGGGTAACGCTTGCCCCTACGGCCACGAAATATACATTTTCGGAAAGCTCTGACCAAGGCGCATGTGACTGTCATGTTCGTTGGTCACTTCGGTGTATCCAGTGAGTATGAGTAAGGGATTAAATTCATATGTAGATTATGATGGCGCCAATGGCGTGGGACACACATTAACCCCTGCCGCGCCCACATCTTTCAAAATAGGATATGTCTATAATGCAATTTTTTACTCGTTGAAGTCATACGAATGTGCTTGTAATGTTTTCCAAAAAGAAAAATTAAACTGCATTCTTCAAAGTATTGCTAGGTGGCGCTGTTCTGGGAATTTTGTGTCGCTCCTATGGACTCTTTGGATAGGCAAGACGTAAAGAATGTGTCAAATGCACAGGTTTCCGTGTCGGTATTGAATTCGTGAAGAATAGGAGGCTCGTGTGCCTCTCCAATGGGAATAACATTGGCCATGTGGGCATCGCCATGACAACACTGTACAAAATAGGGCATAGGTGTCATTGGCTTTTTGAATCAGAATCCCATAAGCCATGTCTCTGCCAAAGCGCACACAATTTGGAGAAACTAATTTTTTGGACTCAATGCAAAAATATCTTTTCACTCTGGAGGGGGCGCTATAGTGTGCACGACCGAAGTTCTTATATTAATCCATTCAGATGTGAAGGGTCAGTAAGTGTTTCAATTTTGGTTGAAATCGGATTTAGTTTGTGCAAATAGGAGGCATTTTTGATGTCTGAAAATTTGCCCAAATAAAGGTCAAGTTTGGGGCTCCACTGGACGCAAACTGCAAAACGCAGCACAATTCTTTCAATAACTTTTGCTCCCCACCATGTGTAGATGAGTTGGAAGTGATCAGTAGCTCATTCGGACAAACGCCCTAGGAGGAGTTCGTTCAAATGCGACATGAGCGTAAACGCGCCCTCATTTTTCCACTCCAAATAGGGGACTTCCTGTTGGTCAGGGGGTGGGGCCACCATCAAGTTTTTTGCCGGCCATCACCTGAACAATGGCTGTGCCGAACGGCGTGCCTGTACGGCAAAGTTTGTTGAGGCTCAGACGCATCAAATGATTTTTTGAAATTTTGCAGGGGGCGCTGTTGTGTCATTTTGCATCAGCCACATTTGAAGCCCATATTTTCATCAATTTTTCACCGGACCGGATTTTTCGGTGATTTTTCTTTGACTTTTCGTGCATGTTCAGGGGGTCAAAAGCCTGTTTCCGAGGGAGGAAAGTGCTATAATAATAATAATAATAATAATTTTTACGGAAACAATATAGCCGATTTCGTTGTCCGCCCACCACACATTATACATTTTGGGAAAGCGCTGGCCGAGACCTATACGTTTGTCAGGGTCATTGATTGCTGTCGTATCTGTTGTGCGCGTGATTTGCCGACGGAGTGCCGCTGAGGTCCATTCTGCGTTGCAGAATCAATAGTCCCTACGCCATAAATGGCGCTCGGGCCTAATAAGGGTAACGCTTGCCCCTACGGCCACGAAATATACATTTTCGGAAAGCTCTGACCAAGGCGCATGTGACTGTCATGTTCGTTGGTCACTTCGGTGTATCCAGTGAGTATGAGTAAGGGATTAAATTCATATGTAGATTATGATGGCGCCAATGGCGTGGGACACACATTAACCCCTGCCGCGCCCACATCTTTCAAAATAGGATATGTCTATAATGCAATTTTTTACTCGTTGAAGTCATACGAATGTGCTTGTAATGTTTTCCAAAAAGAAAAATTAAACTGCATTCTTCAAAGTATTGCTAGGTGGCGCTGTTCTGGGAATTTTGTGTCGCTCCTATGGACTCTTTGGATAGGCAAGACGTAAAGAATGTGTCAAATGCACAGGTTTCCGTGTCGGTATTGAATTCGTGAAGAATAGGAGGCTCGTGTGCCTCTCCAATGGGAATAACATTGGCCATGTGGGCATCGCCATGACAACACTGTACAAAATAGGGCATAGGTGTCATTGGCTTTTTGAATCAGAATCCCATAAGCCATGTCTCTGCCAAAGCGCACACAATTTGGAGAAACTAATTTTTTGGACTCAATGCAAAAATATCTTTTCACTCTGGAGGGGGCGCTATAGTGTGCACGACCGAAGTTCTTATATTAATCCATTCAGATGTGAAGGGTCAGTAAGTGTTTCAATTTTGGTTGAAATCGGATTTAGTTTGTGCAAATAGGAGGCATTTTTGATGTCTGAAAATTTGCCCAAATAAAGGTCAAGTTTGGGGCTCCACTGGACGCAAACTGCAAAACGCAGCACAATTCTTTCAATAACTTTTGCTCCCCACCATGTGTAGATGAGTTGGAAGTGATCAGTAGCTCATTCGGACAAACGCCCTAGGAGGAGTTCGTTCAAATGCGACATGAGCGTAAACGCGCCCTCATTTTTCCACTCCAAATAGGGGACTTCCTGTTGGTCAGGGGGTGGGGCCACCATCAAGTTTTTTGCCGGCCATCACCTGAACAATGGCTGTGCCGAACGGCGTGCCTGTACGGCAAAGTTTGTTGAGGCTCAGACGCATCAAATGATTTTTTGAAATTTTGCAGGGGGCGCTGTTGTGTCATTTTGCATCAGCCACATTTGAAGCCCATATTTTCATCAATTTTTCACCGGACCGGATTTTTCGGTGATTTTTCTTTGACTTTTCGTGCATGTTCAGGGGGTCAAAAGCCTGTTTCCGAGGGAGGAAAGTGCTATAATAATAATAATAATAATAATAATAATTTTTACGGAAACAATATAGCCGATTTCGTTGTCCGCCCACCACACATTATACATTTTGGGAAAGCGCTGGCCGAGACCTATACGTTTGTCAGGGTCATTGATTGCTGTCGTATCTGTTGTGCGCGTGATTTGCCGACGGAGTGCCGCTGAGGTCCATTCTGCGTTGCAGAATCAATAGTCCCTACGCCATAAATGGCGCTCGGGCCTAATAAGGGTAACGCTTGCCCCTACGGCCACGAAATATACATTTTCGGAAAGCTCTGACCAAGGCGCATGTGACTGTCATGTTCGTTGGTCACTTCGGTGTATCCAGTGAGTATGAGTAAGGGATTAAATTCATATGTAGATTATGATGGCGCCAATGGCGTGGGACACACATTAACCCCTGCCGCGCCCACATCTTTCAAAATAGGATATGTCTATAATGCAATTTTTTACTCGTTGAAGTCATACGAATGTGCTTGTAATGTTTTCCAAAAAGAAAAATTAAACTGCATTCTTCAAAGTATTGCTAGGTGGCGCTGTTCTGGGAATTTTGTGTCGCTCCTATGGACTCTTTGGATAGGCAAGACGTAAAGAATGTGTCAAATGCACAGGTTTCCGTGTCGGTATTGAATTCGTGAAGAATAGGAGGCTCGTGTGCCTCTCCAATGGGAATAACATTGGCCATGTGGGCATCGCCATGACAACACTGTACAAAATAGGGCATAGGTGTCATTGGCTTTTTGAATCAGAATCCCATAAGCCATGTCTCTGCCAAAGCGCACACAATTTGGAGAAACTAATTTTTTGGACTCAATGCAAAAATATCTTTTCACTCTGGAGGGGGCGCTATAGTGTGCACGACCGAAGTTCTTATATTAATCCATTCAGATGTGAAGGGTCAGTAAGTGTTTCAATTTTGGTTGAAATCGGATTTAGTTTGTGCAAATAGGAGGCATTTTTGATGTCTGAAAATTTGCCCAAATAAAGGTCAAGTTTGGGGCTCCACTGGACGCAAACTGCAAAACGCAGCACAATTCTTTCAATAACTTTTGCTCCCCACCATGTGTAGATGAGTTGGAAGTGATCAGTAGCTCATTCGGACAAACGCCCTAGGAGGAGTTCGTTCAAATGCGACATGAGCGTAAACGCGCCCTCATTTTTCCACTCCAAATAGGGGACTTCCTGTTGGTCAGGGGGTGGGGCCACCATCAAGTTTTTTGCCGGCCATCACCTGAACAATGGCTGTGCCGAACGGCGTGCCTGTACGGCAAAGTTTGTTGAGGCTCAGACGCATCAAATGATTTTTTGAAATTTTGCAGGGGGCGCTGTTGTGTCATTTTGCATCAGCCACATTTGAAGCCCATATTTTCATCAATTTTTCACCGGACCGGATTTTTCGGTGATTTTTCTTTGACTTTTCGTGCATGTTCAGGGGGTCAAAAGCCTGTTTCCGAGGGAGGAAAGTGCTATAATAATAATAATAATAATAATAATAATTTTTACGGAAACAATATAGCCGATTTCGTTGTCCGCCCACCACACATTATACATTTTGGGAAAGCGCTGGCCGAGACCTATACGTTTGTCAGGGTCATTGATTGCTGTCGTATCTGTTGTGCGCGTGATTTGCCGACGGAGTGCCGCTGAGGTCCATTCTGCGTTGCAGAATCAATAGTCCCTACGCCATAAATGGCGCTCGGGCCTAATAAGGGTAACGCTTGCCCCTACGGCCACGAAATATACATTTTCGGAAAGCTCTGACCAAGGCGCATGTGACTGTCATGTTCGTTGGTCACTTCGGTGTATCCAGTGAGTATGAGTAAGGGATTAAATTCATATGTAGATTATGATGGCGCCAATGGCGTGGGACACACATTAACCCCTGCCGCGCCCACATCTTTCAAAATAGGATATGTCTATAATGCAATTTTTTACTCGTTGAAGTCATACGAATGTGCTTGTAATGTTTTCCAAAAAGAAAAATTAAACTGCATTCTTCAAAGTATTGCTAGGTGGCGCTGTTCTGGGAATTTTGTGTCGCTCCTATGGACTCTTTGGATAGGCAAGACGTAAAGAATGTGTCAAATGCACAGGTTTCCGTGTCGGTATTGAATTCGTGAAGAATAGGAGGCTCGTGTGCCTCTCCAATGGGAATAACATTGGCCATGTGGGCATCGCCATGACAACACTGTACAAAATAGGGCATAGGTGTCATTGGCTTTTTGAATCAGAATCCCATAAGCCATGTCTCTGCCAAAGCGCACACAATTTGGAGAAACTAATTTTTTGGACTCAATGCAAAAATATCTTTTCACTCTGGAGGGGGCGCTATAGTGTGCACGACCGAAGTTCTTATATTAATCCATTCAGATGTGAAGGGTCAGTAAGTGTTTCAATTTTGGTTGAAATCGGATTTAGTTTGTGCAAATAGGAGGCATTTTTGATGTCTGAAAATTTGCCCAAATAAAGGTCAAGTTTGGGGCTCCACTGGACGCAAACTGCAAAACGCAGCACAATTCTTTCAATAACTTTTGCTCCCCACCATGTGTAGATGAGTTGGAAGTGATCAGTAGCTCATTCGGACAAACGCCCTAGGAGGAGTTCGTTCAAATGCGACATGAGCGTAAACGCGCCCTCATTTTTCCACTCCAAATAGGGGACTTCCTGTTGGTCAGGGGGTGGGGCCACCATCAAGTTTTTTGCCGGCCATCACCTGAACAATGGCTGTGCCGAACGGCGTGCCTGTACGGCAAAGTTTGTTGAGGCTCAGACGCATCAAATGATTTTTTGAAATTTTGCAGGGGGCGCTGTTGTGTCATTTTGCATCAGCCACATTTGAAGCCCATATTTTCATCAATTTTTCACCGGACCGGATTTTTCGGTGATTTTTCTTTGACTTTTCGTGCATGTTCAGGGGGTCAAAAGCCTGTTTCCGAGGGAGGAAAGTGCTATAATAATAATAATAATAATAATAATAATTTTTACGGAAACAATATAGCCGATTTCGTTGTCCGCCCACCACACATTATACATTTTGGGAAAGCGCTGGCCGAGACCTATACGTTTGTCAGGGTCATTGATTGCTGTCGTATCTGTTGTGCGCGTGATTTGCCGACGGAGTGCCGCTGAGGTCCATTCTGCGTTGCAGAATCAATAGTCCCTACGCCATAAATGGCGCTCGGGCCTAATAAGGGTAACGCTTGCCCCTACGGCCACGAAATATACATTTTCGGAAAGCTCTGACCAAGGCGCATGTGACTGTCATGTTCGTTGGTCACTTCGGTGTATCCAGTGAGTATGAGTAAGGGATTAAATTCATATGTAGATTATGATGGCGCCAATGGCGTGGGACACACATTAACCCCTGCCGCGCCCACATCTTTCAAAATAGGATATGTCTATAATGCAATTTTTTACTCGTTGAAGTCATACGAATGTGCTTGTAATGTTTTCCAAAAAGAAAAATTAAACTGCATTCTTCAAAGTATTGCTAGGTGGCGCTGTTCTGGGAATTTTGTGTCGCTCCTATGGACTCTTTGGATAGGCAAGACGTAAAGAATGTGTCAAATGCACAGGTTTCCGTGTCGGTATTGAATTCGTGAAGAATAGGAGGCTCGTGTGCCTCTCCAATGGGAATAACATTGGCCATGTGGGCATCGCCATGACAACACTGTACAAAATAGGGCATAGGTGTCATTGGCTTTTTGAATCAGAATCCCATAAGCCATGTCTCTGCCAAAGCGCACACAATTTGGAGAAACTAATTTTTTGGACTCAATGCAAAAATATCTTTTCACTCTGGAGGGGGCGCTATAGTGTGCACGACCGAAGTTCTTATATTAATCCATTCAGATGTGAAGGGTCAGTAAGTGTTTCAATTTTGGTTGAAATCGGATTTAGTTTGTGCAAATAGGAGGCATTTTTGATGTCTGAAAATTTGCCCAAATAAAGGTCAAGTTTGGGGCTCCACTGGACGCAAACTGCAAAACGCAGCACAATTCTTTCAATAACTTTTGCTCCCCACCATGTGTAGATGAGTTGGAAGTGATCAGTAGCTCATTCGGACAAACGCCCTAGGAGGAGTTCGTTCAAATGCGACATGAGCGTAAACGCGCCCTCATTTTTCCACTCCAAATAGGGGACTTCCTGTTGGTCAGGGGGTGGGGCCACCATCAAGTTTTTTGCCGGCCATCACCTGAACAATGGCTGTGCCGAACGGCGTGCCTGTACGGCAAAGTTTGTTGAGGCTCAGACGCATCAAATGATTTTTTGAAATTTTGCAGGGGGCGCTGTTGTGTCATTTTGCATCAGCCACATTTGAAGCCCATATTTTCATCAATTTTTCACCGGACCGGATTTTTCGGTGATTTTTCTTTGACTTTTCGTGCATGTTCAGGGGGTCAAAAGCCTGTTTCCGAGGGAGGAAAGTGCTATAATAATAATAATAATAATAATAATAATTTTTACGGAAACAATATAGCCGATTTCGTTGTCCGCCCACCACACATTATACATTTTGGGAAAGCGCTGGCCGAGACCTATACGTTTGTCAGGGTCATTGATTGCTGTCGTATCTGTTGTGCGCGTGATTTGCCGACGGAGTGCCGCTGAGGTCCATTCTGCGTTGCAGAATCAATAGTCCCTACGCCATAAATGGCGCTCGGGCCTAATAAGGGTAACGCTTGCCCCTACGGCCACGAAATATACATTTTCGGAAAGCTCTGACCAAGGCGCATGTGACTGTCATGTTCGTTGGTCACTTCGGTGTATCCAGTGAGTATGAGTAAGGGATTAAATTCATATGTAGATTATGATGGCGCCAATGGCGTGGGACACACATTAACCCCTGCCGCGCCCACATCTTTCAAAATAGGATATGTCTATAATGCAATTTTTTACTCGTTGAAGTCATACGAATGTGCTTGTAATGTTTTCCAAAAAGAAAAATTAAACTGCATTCTTCAAAGTATTGCTAGGTGGCGCTGTTCTGGGAATTTTGTGTCGCTCCTATGGACTCTTTGGATAGGCAAGACGTAAAGAATGTGTCAAATGCACAGGTTTCCGTGTCGGTATTGAATTCGTGAAGAATAGGAGGCTCGTGTGCCTCTCCAATGGGAATAACATTGGCCATGTGGGCATCGCCATGACAACACTGTACAAAATAGGGCATAGGTGTCATTGGCTTTTTGAATCAGAATCCCATAAGCCATGTCTCTGCCAAAGCGCACACAATTTGGAGAAACTAATTTTTTGGACTCAATGCAAAAATATCTTTTCACTCTGGAGGGGGCGCTATAGTGTGCACGACCGAAGTTCTTATATTAATCCATTCAGATGTGAAGGGTCAGTAAGTGTTTCAATTTTGGTTGAAATCGGATTTAGTTTGTGCAAATAGGAGGCATTTTTGATGTCTGAAAATTTGCCCAAATAAAGGTCAAGTTTGGGGCTCCACTGGACGCAAACTGCAAAACGCAGCACAATTCTTTCAATAACTTTTGCTCCCCACCATGTGTAGATGAGTTGGAAGTGATCAGTAGCTCATTCGGACAAACGCCCTAGGAGGAGTTCGTTCAAATGCGACATGAGCGTAAACGCGCCCTCATTTTTCCACTCCAAATAGGGGACTTCCTGTTGGTCAGGGGGTGGGGCCACCATCAAGTTTTTTGCCGGCCATCACCTGAACAATGGCTGTGCCGAACGGCGTGCCTGTACGGCAAAGTTTGTTGAGGCTCAGACGCATCAAATGATTTTTTGAAATTTTGCAGGGGGCGCTGTTGTGTCATTTTGCATCAGCCACATTTGAAGCCCATATTTTCATCAATTTTTCACCGGACCGGATTTTTCGGTGATTTTTCTTTGACTTTTCGTGCATGTTCAGGGGGTCAAAAGCCTGTTTCCGAGGGAGGAAAGTGCTATAATAATAATAATAATAATAATAATAATTTTTACGGAAACAATATAGCCGATTTCGTTGTCCGCCCACCACACATTATACATTTTGGGAAAGCGCTGGCCGAGACCTATACGTTTGTCAGGGTCATTGATTGCTGTCGTATCTGTTGTGCGCGTGATTTGCCGACGGAGTGCCGCTGAGGTCCATTCTGCGTTGCAGAATCAATAGTCCCTACGCCATAAATGGCGCTCGGGCCTAATAAGGGTAACGCTTGCCCCTACGGCCACGAAATATACATTTTCGGAAAGCTCTGACCAAGGCGCATGTGACTGTCATGTTCGTTGGTCACTTCGGTGTATCCAGTGAGTATGAGTAAGGGATTAAATTCATATGTAGATTATGATGGCGCCAATGGCGTGGGACACACATTAACCCCTGCCGCGCCCACATCTTTCAAAATAGGATATGTCTATAATGCAATTTTTTACTCGTTGAAGTCATACGAATGTGCTTGTAATGTTTTCCAAAAAGAAAAATTAAACTGCATTCTTCAAAGTATTGCTAGGTGGCGCTGTTCTGGGAATTTTGTGTCGCTCCTATGGACTCTTTGGATAGGCAAGACGTAAAGAATGTGTCAAATGCACAGGTTTCCGTGTCGGTATTGAATTCGTGAAGAATAGGAGGCTCGTGTGCCTCTCCAATGGGAATAACATTGGCCATGTGGGCATCGCCATGACAACACTGTACAAAATAGGGCATAGGTGTCATTGGCTTTTTGAATCAGAATCCCATAAGCCATGTCTCTGCCAAAGCGCACACAATTTGGAGAAACTAATTTTTTGGACTCAATGCAAAAATATCTTTTCACTCTGGAGGGGGCGCTATAGTGTGCACGACCGAAGTTCTTATATTAATCCATTCAGATGTGAAGGGTCAGTAAGTGTTTCAATTTTGGTTGAAATCGGATTTAGTTTGTGCAAATAGGAGGCATTTTTGATGTCTGAAAATTTGCCCAAATAAAGGTCAAGTTTGGGGCTCCACTGGACGCAAACTGCAAAACGCAGCACAATTCTTTCAATAACTTTTGCTCCCCACCATGTGTAGATGAGTTGGAAGTGATCAGTAGCTCATTCGGACAAACGCCCTAGGAGGAGTTCGTTCAAATGCGACATGAGCGTAAACGCGCCCTCATTTTTCCACTCCAAATAGGGGACTTCCTGTTGGTCAGGGGGTGGGGCCACCATCAAGTTTTTTGCCGGCCATCACCTGAACAATGGCTGTGCCGAACGGCGTGCCTGTACGGCAAAGTTTGTTGAGGCTCAGACGCATCAAATGATTTTTTGAAATTTTGCAGGGGGCGCTGTTGTGTCATTTTGCATCAGCCACATTTGAAGCCCATATTTTCATCAATTTTTCACCGGACCGGATTTTTCGGTGATTTTTCTTTGACTTTTCGTGCATGTTCAGGGGGTCAAAAGCCTGTTTCCGAGGGAGGAAAGTGCTATAATAATAATAATAATAATAATAATAATTTTTACGGAAACAATATAGCCGATTTCGTTGTCCGCCCACCACACATTATACATTTTGGGAAAGCGCTGGCCGAGACCTATACGTTTGTCAGGGTCATTGATTGCTGTCGTATCTGTTGTGCGCGTGATTTGCCGACGGAGTGCCGCTGAGGTCCATTCTGCGTTGCAGAATCAATAGTCCCTACGCCATAAATGGCGCTCGGGCCTAATAAGGGTAACGCTTGCCCCTACGGCCACGAAATATACATTTTCGGAAAGCTCTGACCAAGGCGCATGTGACTGTCATGTTCGTTGGTCACTTCGGTGTATCCAGTGAGTATGAGTAAGGGATTAAATTCATATGTAGATTATGATGGCGCCAATGGCGTGGGACACACATTAACCCCTGCCGCGCCCACATCTTTCAAAATAGGATATGTCTATAATGCAATTTTTTACTCGTTGAAGTCATACGAATGTGCTTGTAATGTTTTCCAAAAAGAAAAATTAAACTGCATTCTTCAAAGTATTGCTAGGTGGCGCTGTTCTGGGAATTTTGTGTCGCTCCTATGGACTCTTTGGATAGGCAAGACGTAAAGAATGTGTCAAATGCACAGGTTTCCGTGTCGGTATTGAATTCGTGAAGAATAGGAGGCTCGTGTGCCTCTCCAATGGGAATAACATTGGCCATGTGGGCATCGCCATGACAACACTGTACAAAATAGGGCATAGGTGTCATTGGCTTTTTGAATCAGAATCCCATAAGCCATGTCTCTGCCAAAGCGCACACAATTTGGAGAAACTAATTTTTTGGACTCAATGCAAAAATATCTTTTCACTCTGGAGGGGGCGCTATAGTGTGCACGACCGAAGTTCTTATATTAATCCATTCAGATGTGAAGGGTCAGTAAGTGTTTCAATTTTGGTTGAAATCGGATTTAGTTTGTGCAAATA
The DNA here is from genome assembly GCA_021464625.1 of Proterorhinus semilunaris. NCBI lineage: Eukaryota > Metazoa > Chordata > Actinopteri > Gobiiformes > Gobiidae > Proterorhinus > Proterorhinus semilunaris. The sequence continues at coordinate 15,720 of JAJBBP010000038.1, read as the reverse complement.
GGAGGCATTTTTGATGTCTGAAAATTTGCCCAAATAAAGGTCAAGTTTGGGGCTCCACTGGACGCAAACTGCAAAACGCAGCACAATTCTTTCAATAACTTTTGCTCCCCACCATGTGTAGATGAGTTGGAAGTGATCAGTAGCTCATTCGGACAAACGCCCTAGGAGGAGTTCGTTCAAATGCGACATGAGCGTAAACGCGCCCTCATTTTTCCACTCCAAATAGGGGACTTCCTGTTGGTCAGGGGGTGGGGCCACCATCAAGTTTTTTGCCGGCCATCACCTGAACAATGGCTGTGCCGAACGGCGTGCCTGTACGGCAAAGTTTGTTGAGGCTCAGACGCATCAAATGATTTTTTGAAATTTTGCAGGGGGCGCTGTTGTGTCATTTTGCATCAGCCACATTTGAAGCCCATATTTTCATCAATTTTTCACCGGACCGGATTTTTCGGTGATTTTTCTTTGACTTTTCGTGCATGTTCAGGGGGTCAAAAGCCTGTTTCCGAGGGAGGAAAGTGCTATAATAATAATAATAATAATAATAATAATTTTTACGGAAACAATATAGCCGATTTCGTTGTCCGCCCACCACACATTATACATTTTGGGAAAGCGCTGGCCGAGACCTATACGTTTGTCAGGGTCATTGATTGCTGTCGTATCTGTTGTGCGCGTGATTTGCCGACGGAGTGCCGCTGAGGTCCATTCTGCGTTGCAGAATCAATAGTCCCTACGCCATAAATGGCGCTCGGGCCTAATAAGGGTAACGCTTGCCCCTACGGCCACGAAATATACATTTTCGGAAAGCTCTGACCAAGGCGCATGTGACTGTCATGTTCGTTGGTCACTTCGGTGTATCCAGTGAGTATGAGTAAGGGATTAAATTCATATGTAGATTATGATGGCGCCAATGGCGTGGGACACACATTAACCCCTGCCGCGCCCACATCTTTCAAAATAGGATATGTCTATAATGCAATTTTTTACTCGTTGAAGTCATACGAATGTGCTTGTAATGTTTTCCAAAAAGAAAAATTAAACTGCATTCTTCAAAGTATTGCTAGGTGGCGCTGTTCTGGGAATTTTGTGTCGCTCCTATGGACTCTTTGGATAGGCAAGACGTAAAGAATGTGTCAAATGCACAGGTTTCCGTGTCGGTATTGAATTCGTGAAGAATAGGAGGCTCGTGTGCCTCTCCAATGGGAATAACATTGGCCATGTGGGCATCGCCATGACAACACTGTACAAAATAGGGCATAGGTGTCATTGGCTTTTTGAATCAGAATCCCATAAGCCATGTCTCTGCCAAAGCGCACACAATTTGGAGAAACTAATTTTTTGGACTCAATGCAAAAATATCTTTTCACTCTGGAGGGGGCGCTATAGTGTGCACGACCGAAGTTCTTATATTAATCCATTCAGATGTGAAGGGTCAGTAAGTGTTTCAATTTTGGTTGAAATCGGATTTAGTTTGTGCAAATAGGAGGCATTTTTGATGTCTGAAAATTTGCCCAAATAAAGGTCAAGTTTGGGGCTCCACTGGACGCAAACTGCAAAACGCAGCACAATTCTTTCAATAACTTTTGCTCCCCACCATGTGTAGATGAGTTGGAAGTGATCAGTAGCTCATTCGGACAAACGCCCTAGGAGGAGTTCGTTCAAATGCGACATGAGCGTAAACGCGCCCTCATTTTTCCACTCCAAATAGGGGACTTCCTGTTGGTCAGGGGGTGGGGCCACCATCAAGTTTTTTGCCGGCCATCACCTGAACAATGGCTGTGCCGAACGGCGTGCCTGTACGGCAAAGTTTGTTGAGGCTCAGACGCATCAAATGATTTTTTGAAATTTTGCAGGGGGCGCTGTTGTGTCATTTTGCATCAGCCACATTTGAAGCCCATATTTTCATCAATTTTTCACCGGACCGGATTTTTCGGTGATTTTTCTTTGACTTTTCGTGCATGTTCAGGGGGTCAAAAGCCTGTTTCCGAGGGAGGAAAGTGCTATAATAATAATAATAATAATAATAATAATTTTTACGGAAACAATATAGCCGATTTCGTTGTCCGCCCACCACACATTATACATTTTGGGAAAGCGCTGGCCGAGACCTATACGTTTGTCAGGGTCATTGATTGCTGTCGTATCTGTTGTGCGCGTGATTTGCCGACGGAGTGCCGCTGAGGTCCATTCTGCGTTGCAGAATCAATAGTCCCTACGCCATAAATGGCGCTCGGGCCTAATAAGGGTAACGCTTGCCCCTACGGCCACGAAATATACATTTTCGGAAAGCTCTGACCAAGGCGCATGTGACTGTCATGTTCGTTGGTCACTTCGGTGTATCCAGTGAGTATGAGTAAGGGATTAAATTCATATGTAGATTATGATGGCGCCAATGGCGTGGGACACACATTAACCCCTGCCGCGCCCACATCTTTCAAAATAGGATATGTCTATAATGCAATTTTTTACTCGTTGAAGTCATACGAATGTGCTTGTAATGTTTTCCAAAAAGAAAAATTAAACTGCATTCTTCAAAGTATTGCTAGGTGGCGCTGTTCTGGGAATTTTGTGTCGCTCCTATGGACTCTTTGGATAGGCAAGACATAAAGAATGTGTCAAATGCACAGGTTTCCGTGTCGGTATTGAATTCGTGAAGAATAGGAGGCTCGTGTGCCTCTCCAATGGGAATAACATTGGCCATGTGGGCATCGCCATGACAACACTGTACAAAATAGGGCATAGGTGTCATTGGCTTTTTGAATCAGAATCCCATAAGCCATGTCTCTGCCAAAGCGCACACAATTTGGAGAAACTAATTTTTTGGACTCAATGCAAAAATATCTTTTCACTCTGGAGGGGGCGCTATAGTGTGCACGACCGAAGTTCTTATATTAATCCATTCAGATGTGAAGGGTCAGTAAGTGTTTCAATTTTGGTTGAAATCGGATTTAGTTTGTGCAAATAGGAGGCATTTTTGATGTCTGAAAATTTGCCCAAATAAAGGTCAAGTTTGGGGCTCCACTGGACGCAAACTGCAAAACGCAGCACAATTCTTTCAATAACTTTTGCTCCCCACCATGTGTAGATGAGTTGGAAGTGATCAGTAGCTCATTCGGACAAACGCCCTAGGAGGAGTTCGTTCAAATGCGACATGAGCGTAAACGCGCCCTCATTTTTCCACTCCAAATAGGGGACTTCCTGTTGGTCAGGGGGTGGGGCCACCATCAAGTTTTTTGCCGGCCATCACCTGAACAATGGCTGTGCCGAACGGCGTGCCTGTACGGCAAAGTTTGTTGAGGCTCAGACGCATCAAATGATTTTTTGAAATTTTGCAGGGGGCGCTGTTGTGTCATTTTGCATCAGCCACATTTGAAGCCCATATTTTCATCAATTTTTCACCAGACCGGATTTTTCGGTGATTTTTCTTTGACTTTTCGTGCATGTTCAGGGGGTCAAAAGCCTGTTTCCGAGGGAGGAAAGTGCTATAATAATAATAATAATAATAATAATAATTTTTACGGAAACAATATAGCCGATTTCGTTGTCCGCCCACCACACATTATACATTTTGGGAAAGCGCTGGCCGAGACCTATACGTTTGTCAGGGTCATTGATTGCTGTCGTATCTGTTGTGCGCGTGATTTGCCGACGGAGTGCCGCTGAGGTCCATTCTGCGTTGCAGAATCAATAGTCCCTACGCCATAAATGGCGCTCGGGCCTAATAAGGGTAACGCTTGCCCCTACGGCCACGAAATATACATTTTCGGAAAGCTCTGACCAAGGCGCATGTGACTGTCATGTTCGTTGGTCACTTCGGTGTATCCAGTGAGTATGAGTAAGGGATTAAATTCATATGTAGATTATGATGGCGCCAATGGCGTGGGACACACATTAACCCCTGCCGCGCCCACATCTTTCAAAATAGGATATGTCTATAATGCAATTTTTTACTCGTTGAAGTCATACGAATGTGCTTGTAATGTTTTCCAAAAAGAAAAATTAAACTGCATTCTTCAAAGTATTGCTAGGTGGCGCTGTTCTGGGAATTTTGTGTCGCTCCTATGGACTCTTTGGATAGGCAAGACGTAAAGAATGTGTCAAATGCACAGGTTTCCGTGTCGGTATTGAATTCGTGAAGAATAGGAGGCTCGTGTGCCTCTCCAATGGGAATAACATTGGCCATGTGGGCATCGCCATGACAACACTGTACAAAATAGGGCATAGGTGTCATTGGCTTTTTGAATCAGAATCCCATAAGCCATGTCTCTGCCAAAGCGCACACAATTTGGAGAAACTAATTTTTTGGACTCAATGCAAAAATATCTTTTCACTCTGGAGGGGGCGCTATAGTGTGCACGACCGAAGTTCTTATATTAATCCATTCAGATGTGAAGGGTCAGTAAGTGTTTCAATTTTGGTTGAAATCGGATTTAGTTTGTGCAAATAGGAGGCATTTTTGATGTCTGAAAATTTGCCCAAATAAAGGTCAAGTTTGGGGCTCCACTGGACGCAAACTGCAAAACGCAGCACAATTCTTTCAATAACTTTTGCTCCCCACCATGTGTAGATGAGTTGGAAGTGATCAGTAGCTCATTCGGACAAACGCCCTAGGAGGAGTTCGTTCAAATGCGACATGAGCGTAAACGCGCCCTCATTTTTCCACTCCAAATAGGGGACTTCCTGTTGGTCAGGGGGTGGGGCCACCATCAAGTTTTTTGCCGGCCATCACCTGAACAATGGCTGTGCCGAACGGCGTGCCTGTACGGCAAAGTTTGTTGAGGCTCAGACGCATCAAATGATTTTTTGAAATTTTGCAGGGGGCGCTGTTGTGTCATTTTGCATCAGCCACATTTGAAGCCCATATTTTCATCAATTTTTCACCGGACCGGATTTTTCGGTGATTTTTCTTTGACTTTTCGTGCATGTTCAGGGGGTCAAAAGCCTGTTTCCGAGGGAGGAAAGTGCTATAATAATAATAATAATAATAATAATAATTTTTACGGAAACAATATAGCCGATTTCGTTGTCCGCCCACCACACATTATACATTTTGGGAAAGCGCTGGCCGAGACCTATACGTTTGTCAGGGTCATTGATTGCTGTCGTATCTGTTGTGCGCGTGATTTGCCGACGGAGTGCCGCTGAGGTCCATTCTGCGTTGCAGAATCAATAGTCCCTACGCCATAAATGGCGCTCGGGCCTAATAAGGGTAACGCTTGCCCCTACGGCCACGAAATATACATTTTCGGAAAGCTCTGACCAAGGCGCATGTGACTGTCATGTTCGTTGGTCACTTCGGTGTATCCAGTGAGTATGAGTAAGGGATTAAATTCATATGTAGATTATGATGGCGCCAATGGCGTGGGACACACATTAACCCCTGCCGCGCCCACATCTTTCAAAATAGGATATGTCTATAATGCAATTTTTTACTCGTTGAAGTCATACGAATGTGCTTGTAATGTTTTCCAAAAAGAAAAATTAAACTGCATTCTTCAAAGTATTGCTAGGTGGCGCTGTTCTGGGAATTTTGTGTCGCTCCTATGGACTCTTTGGATAGGCAAGACGTAAAGAATGTGTCAAATGCACAGGTTTCCGTGTCGGTATTGAATTCGTGAAGAATAGGAGGCTCGTGTGCCTCTCCAATGGGAATAACATTGGCCATGTGGGCATCGCCATGACAACACTGTACAAAATAGGGCATAGGTGTCATTGGCTTTTTGAATCAGAATCCCATAAGCCATGTCTCTGCCAAAGCGCACACAATTTGGAGAAACTAATTTTTTGGACTCAATGCAAAAATATCTTTTCACTCTGGAGGGGGCGCTATAGTGTGCACGACCGAAGTTCTTATATTAATCCATTCAGATGTGAAGGGTCAGTAAGTGTTTCAATTTTGGTTGAAATCGGATTTAGTTTGTGCAAATAGGAGGCATTTTTGATGTCTGAAAATTTGCCCAAATAAAGGTCAAGTTTGGGGCTCCACTGGACGCAAACTGCAAAACGCAGCACAATTCTTTCAATAACTTTTGCTCCCCACCATGTGTAGATGAGTTGGAAGTGATCAGTAGCTCATTCGGACAAACGCCCTAGGAGGAGTTCGTTCAAATGCGACATGAGCGTAAACGCGCCCTCATTTTTCCACTCCAAATAGGGGACTTCCTGTTGGTCAGGGGGTGGGGCCACCATCAAGTTTTTTGCCGGCCATCACCTGAACAATGGCTGTGCCGAACGGCGTGCCTGTACGGCAAAGTTTGTTGAGGCTCAGACGCATCAAATGATTTTTTGAAATTTTGCAGGGGGCGCTGTTGTGTCATTTTGCATCAGCCACATTTGAAGCCCATATTTTCATCAATTTTTCACCGGACCGGATTTTTCGGTGATTTTTCTTTGACTTTTCGTGCATGTTCAGGGGGTCAAAAGCCTGTTTCCGAGGGAGGAAAGTGCTATAATAATAATAATAATAATAATAATAATTTTTACGGAAACAATATAGCCGATTTCGTTGTCCGCCCACCACACATTATACATTTTGGGAAAGCGCTGGCCGAGACCTATACGTTTGTCAGGGTCATTGATTGCTGTCGTATCTGTTGTGCGCGTGATTTGCCGACGGAGTGCCGCTGAGGTCCATTCTGCGTTGCAGAATCAATAGTCCCTACGCCATAAATGGCGCTCGGGCCTAATAAGGGTAACGCTTGCCCCTACGGCCACGAAATATACATTTTCGGAAAGCTCTGACCAAGGCGCATGTGACTGTCATGTTCGTTGGTCACTTCGGTGTATCCAGTGAGTATGAGTAAGGGATTAAATTCATATGTAGATTATGATGGCGCCAATGGCGTGGGACACACATTAACCCCTGCCGCGCCCACATCTTTCAAAATAGGATATGTCTATAATGCAATTTTTTACTCGTTGAAGTCATACGAATGTGCTTGTAATGTTTTCCAAAAAGAAAAATTAAACTGCATTCTTCAAAGTATTGCTAGGTGGCGCTGTTCTGGGAATTTTGTGTCGCTCCTATGGACTCTTTGGATAGGCAAGACGTAAAGAATGTGTCAAATGCACAGGTTTCCGTGTCGGTATTGAATTCGTGAAGAATAGGAGGCTCGTGTGCCTCTCCAATGGGAATAACATTGGCCATGTGGGCATCGCCATGACAACACTGTACAAAATAGGGCATAGGTGTCATTGGCTTTTTGAATCAGAATCCCATAAGCCATGTCTCTGCCAAAGCGCACACAATTTGGAGAAACTAATTTTTTGGACTCAATGCAAAAATATCTTTTCACTCTGGAGGGGGCGCTATAGTGTGCACGACCGAAGTTCTTATATTAATCCATTCAGATGTGAAGGGTCAGTAAGTGTTTCAATTTTGGTTGAAATCGGATTTAGTTTGTGCAAATAGGAGGCATTTTTGATGTCTGAAAATTTGCCCAAATAAAGGTCAAGTTTGGGGCTCCACTGGACGCAAACTGCAAAACGCAGCACAATTCTTTCAATAACTTTTGCTCCCCACCATGTGTAGATGAGTTGGAAGTGATCAGTAGCTCATTCGGACAAACGCCCTAGGAGGAGTTCGTTCAAATGCGACATGAGCGTAAACGCGCCCTCATTTTTCCACTCCAAATAGGGGACTTCCTGTTGGTCAGGGGGTGGGGCCACCATCAAGTTTTTTGCCGGCCATCACCTGAACAATGGCTGTGCCGAACGGCGTGCCTGTACGGCAAAGTTTGTTGAGGCTCAGACGCATCAAATGATTTTTTGAAATTTTGCAGGGGGCGCTGTTGTGTCATTTTGCATCAGCCACATTTGAAGCCCATATTTTCATCAATTTTTCACCGGACCGGATTTTTCGGTGATTTTTCTTTGACTTTTCGTGCATGTTCAGGGGGTCAAAAGCCTGTTTCCGAGGGAGGAAAGTGCTATAATAATAATAATAATAATAATAATAATTTTTACGGAAACAATATAGCCGATTTCGTTGTCCGCCCACCACACATTATACATTTTGGGAAAGCGCTGGCCGAGACCTATACGTTTGTCAGGGTCATTGATTGCTGTCGTATCTGTTGTGCGCGTGATTTGCCGACGGAGTGCCGCTGAGGTCCATTCTGCGTTGCAGAATCAATAGTCCCTACGCCATAAATGGCGCTCGGGCCTAATAAGGGTAACGCTTGCCCCTACGGCCACGAAATATACATTTTCGGAAAGCTCTGACCAAGGCGCATGTGACTGTCATGTTCGTTGGTCACTTCGGTGTATCCAGTGAGTATGAGTAAGGGATTAAATTCATATGTAGATTATGATGGCGCCAATGGCGTGGGACACACATTAACCCCTGCCGCGCCCACATCTTTCAAAATAGGATATGTCTATAATGCAATTTTTTACTCGTTGAAGTCATACGAATGTGCTTGTAATGTTTTCCAAAAAGAAAAATTAAACTGCATTCTTCAAAGTATTGCTAGGTGGCGCTGTTCTGGGAATTTTGTGTCGCTCCTATGGACTCTTTGGATAGGCAAGACGTAAAGAATGTGTCAAATGCACAGGTTTCCGTGTCGGTATTGAATTCGTGAAGAATAGGAGGCTCGTGTGCCTCTCCAATGGGAATAACATTGGCCATGTGGGCATCGCCATGACAACACTGTACAAAATAGGGCATAGGTGTCATTGGCTTTTTGAATCAGAATCCCATAAGCCATGTCTCTGCCAAAGCGCACACAATTTGGAGAAACTAATTTTTTGGACTCAATGCAAAAATATCTTTTCACTCTGGAGGGGGCGCTATAGTGTGCACGACCGAAGTTCTTATATTAATCCATTCAGATGTGAAGGGTCAGTAAGTGTTTCAATTTTGGTTGAAATCGGATTTAGTTTGTGCAAATAGGAGGCATTTTTGATGTCTGAAAATTTGCCCAAATAAAGGTCAAGTTTGGGGCTCCACTGGACGCAAACTGCAAAACGCAGCACAATTCTTTCAATAACTTTTGCTCCCCACCATGTGTAGATGAGTTGGAAGTGATCAGTAGCTCATTCGGACAAACGCCCTAGGAGGAGTTCGTTCAAATGCGACATGAGCGTAAACGCGCCCTCATTTTTCCACTCCAAATAGGGGACTTCCTGTTGGTCAGGGGGTGGGGCCACCATCAAGTTTTTTGCCGGCCATCACCTGAACAATGGCTGTGCCGAACGGCGTGCCTGTACGGCAAAGTTTGTTGAGGCTCAGACGCATCAAATGATTTTTTGAAATTTTGCAGGGGGCGCTGTTGTGTCATTTTGCATCAGCCACATTTGAAGCCCATATTTTCATCAATTTTTCACCGGACCGGATTTTTCGGTGATTTTTCTTTGACTTTTCGTGCATGTTCAGGGGGTCAAAAGCCTGTTTCCGAGGGAGGAAAGTGCTATAATAATAATAATAATAATAATAATAATTTTTACGGAAACAATATAGCCGATTTCGTTGTCCGCCCACCACACATTATACATTTTGGGAAAGCGCTGGCCGAGACCTATACGTTTGTCAGGGTCATTGATTGCTGTCGTATCTGTTGTGCGCGTGATTTGCCGACGGAGTGCCGCTGAGGTCCATTCTGCGTTGCAGAATCAATAGTCCCTACGCCATAAATGGCGCTCGGGCCTAATAAGGGTAACGCTTGCCCCTACGGCCACGAAATATACATTTTCGGAAAGCTCTGACCAAGGCGCATGTGACTGTCATGTTCGTTGGTCACTTCGGTGTATCCAGTGAGTATGAGTAAGGGATTAAATTCATATGTAGATTATGATGGCGCCAATGGCGTGGGACACACATTAACCCCTGCCGCGCCCACATCTTTCAAAATAGGATATGTCTATAATGCAATTTTTTACTCGTTGAAGTCATACGAATGTGCTTGTAATGTTTTCCAAAAAGAAAAATTAAACTGCATTCTTCAAAGTATTGCTAGGTGGCGCTGTTCTGGGAATTTTGTGTCGCTCCTATGGACTCTTTGGATAGGCAAGACGTAAAGAATGTGTCAAATGCACAGGTTTCCGTGTCGGTATTGAATTCGTGAAGAATAGGAGGCTCGTGTGCCTCTCCAATGGGAATAACATTGGCCATGTGGGCATCGCCATGACAACACTGTACAAAATAGGGCATAGGTGTCATTGGCTTTTTGAATCAGAATCCCATAAGCCATGTCTCTGCCAAAGCGCACACAATTTGGAGAAACTAATTTTTTGGACTCAATGCAAAAATATCTTTTCACTCTGGAGGGGGCGCTATAGTGTGCACGACCGAAGTTCTTATATTAATCCATTCAGATGTGAAGGGTCAGTAAGTGTTTCAATTTTGGTTGAAATCGGATTTAGTTTGTGCAAATAGGAGGCATTTTTGATGTCTGAAAATTTGCCCAAATAAAGGTCAAGTTTGGGGCTCCACTGGACGCAAACTGCAAAACGCAGCACAATTCTTTCAATAACTTTTGCTCCCCACCATGTGTAGATGAGTTGGAAGTGATCAGTAGCTCATTCGGACAAACGCCCTAGGAGGAGTTCGTTCAAATGCGACATGAGCGTAAACGCGCCCTCATTTTTCCACTCCAAATAGGGGACTTCCTGTTGGTCAGGGGGTGGGGCCACCATCAAGTTTTTTGCCGGCCATCACCTGAACAATGGCTGTGCCGAACGGCGTGCCTGTACGGCAAAGTTTGTTGAGGCTCAGACGCATCAAATGATTTTTTGAAATTTTGCAGGGGGCGCTGTTGTGTCATTTTGCATCAGCCACATTTGAAGCCCATATTTTCATCAATTTTTCACCGGACCGGATTTTTCGGTGATTTTTCTTTGACTTTTCGTGCATGTTCAGGGGGTCAAAAGCCTGTTTCCGAGGGAGGAAAGTGCTATAATAATAATAATAATAATAATAATAATTTTTACGGAAACAATATAGCCGATTTCGTTGTCCGCCCACCACACATTATACATTTTGGGAAAGCGCTGGCCGAGACCTATACGTTTGTCAGGGTCATTGATTGCTGTCGTATCTGTTGTGCGCGTGATTTGCCGACGGAGTGCCGCTGAGGTCCATTCTGCGTTGCAGAATCAATAGTCCCTACGCCATAAATGGCGCTCGGGCCTAATAAGGGTAACGCTTGCCCCTACGGCCACGAAATATACATTTTCGGAAAGCTCTGACCAAGGCGCATGTGACTGTCATGTTCGTTGGTCACTTCGGTGTATCCAGTGAGTATGAGTAAGGGATTAAATTCATATGTAGATTATGATGGCGCCAATGGCGTGGGACACACATTAACCCCTGCCGCGCCCACATCTTTCAAAATAGGATATGTCTATAATGCAATTTTTTACTCGTTGAAGTCATACGAATGTGCTTGTAATGTTTTCCAAAAAGAAAAATTAAACTGCATTCTTCAAAGTATTGCTAGGTGGCGCTGTTCTGGGAATTTTGTGTCGCTCCTATGGACTCTTTGGATAGGCAAGACGTAAAGAATGTGTCAAATGCACAGGTTTCCGTGTCGGTATTGAATTCGTGAAGAATAGGAGGCTCGTGTGCCTCTCCAATGGGAATAACATTGGCCATGTGGGCATCGCCATGACAACACTGTACAAAATAGGGCATAGGTGTCATTGGCTTTTTGAATCAGAATCCCATAAGCCATGTCTCTGCCAAAGCGCACACAATTTGGAGAAACTAATTTTTTGGACTCAATGCAAAAATATCTTTTCACTCTGGAGGGGGCGCTATAGTGTGCACGACCGAAGTTCTTATATTAATCCATTCAGATGTGAAGGGTCAGTAAGTGTTTCAATTTTGGTTGAAATCGGATTTAGTTTGTGCAAATAGGAGGCATTTTTGATGTCTGAAAATTTGCCCAAATAAAGGTCAAGTTTGGGGCTCCACTGGACGCAAACTGCAAAACGCAGCACAATTCTTTCAATAACTTTTGCTCCCCACCATGTGTAGATGAGTTGGAAGTGATCAGTAGCTCATTCGGACAAACGCCCTAGGAGGAGTTCGTTCAAATGCGACATGAGCGTAAACGCGCCCTCATTTTTCCACTCCAAATAGGGGACTTCCTGTTGGTCAGGGGGTGGGGCCACCATCAAGTTTTTTGCCGGCCATCACCTGAACAATGGCTGTGCCGAACGGCGTGCCTGTACGGCAAAGTTTGTTGAGGCTCAGACGCATCAAATGATTTTTTGAAATTTTGCAGGGGGCGCTGTTGTGTCATTTTGCATCAGCCACATTTGAAGCCCATATTTTCATCAATTTTTCACCGGACCGGATTTTTCGGTGATTTTTCTTTGACTTTTCGTGCATGTTCAGGGGGTCAAAAGCCTGTTTCCGAGGGAGGAAAGTGCTATAATAATAATAATAATAATAATAATAATTTTTACGGAAACAATATAGCCGATTTCGTTGTCCGCCCACCACACATTATACATTTTGGGAAAGCGCTGGCCGAGACCTATACGTTTGTCAGGGTCATTGATTGCTGTCGTATCTGTTGTGCGCGTGATTTGCCGACGGAGTGCCGCTGAGGTCCATTCTGCGTTGCAGAATCAATAGTCCCTACGCCATAAATGGCGCTCGGGCCTAATAAGGGTAACGCTTGCCCCTACGGCCACGAAATATACATTTTCGGAAAGCTCTGACCAAGGCGCATGTGACTGTCATGTTCGTTGGTCACTTCGGTGTATCCAGTGAGTATGAGTAAGGGATTAAATTCATATGTAGATTATGATGGCGCCAATGGCGTGGGACACACATTAACCCCTGCCGCGCCCACATCTTTCAAAATAGGATATGTCTATAATGCAATTTTTTACTCGTTGAAGTCATACGAATGTGCTTGTAATGTTTTCCAAAAAGAAAAATTAAACTGCATTCTTCAAAGTATTGCTAGGTGGCGCTGTTCTGGGAATTTTGTGTCGCTCCTATGGACTCTTTGGATAGGCAAGACGTAAAGAATGTGTCAAATGCACAGGTTTCCGTGTCGGTATTGAATTCGTGAAGAATAGGAGGCTCGTGTGCCTCTCCAATGGGAATAACATTGGCCATGTGGGCATCGCCATGACAACACTGTACAAAATAGGGCATAGGTGTCATTGGCTTTTTGAATCAGAATCCCATAAGCCATGTCTCTGCCAAAGCGCACACAATTTGGAGAAACTAATTTTTTGGACTCAATGCAAAAATATCTTTTCACTCTGGAGGGGGCGCTATAGTGTGCACGACCGAAGTTCTTATATTAATCCATTCAGATGTGAAGGGTCAGTAAGTGTTTCAATTTTGGTTGAAATCGGATTTAGTTTGTGCAAATAGGAGGCATTTTTGATGTCTGAAAATTTGCCCAAATAAAGGTCAAGTTTGGGGCTCCACTGGACGCAAACTGCAAAACGCAGCACAATTCTTTCAATAACTTTTGCTCCCCACCATGTGTAGATGAGTTGGAAGTGATCAGTAGCTCATTCGGACAAACGCCCTAGGAGGAGTTCGTTCAAATGCGACATGAGCGTAAACGCGCCCTCATTTTTCCACTCCAAATAGGGGACTTCCTGTTGGTCAGGGGGTGGGGCCACCATCAAGTTTTTTGCCGGCCATCACCTGAACAATGGCTGTGCCGAACGGCGTGCCTGTACGGCAAAGTTTGTTGAGGCTCAGACGCATCAAATGATTTTTTGAAATTTTGCAGGGGGCGCTGTTGTGTCATTTTGCATCAGCCACATTTGAAGCCCATATTTTCATCAATTTTTCACCGGACCGGATTTTTCGGTGATTTTTCTTTGACTTTTCGTGCATGTTCAGGGGGTCAAAAGCCTGTTTCCGAGGGAGGAAAGTGCTATAATAATAATAATAATAATAATAATAATTTTTACGGAAACAATATAGCCGATTTCGTTGTCCGCCCACCACACATTATACATTTTGGGAAAGCGCTGGCCGAGACCTATACGTTTGTCAGGGTCATTGATTGCTGTCGTATCTGTTGTGCGCGTGATTTGCCGACGGAGTGCCGCTGAGGTCCATTCTGCGTTGCAGAATCAATAGTCCCTACGCCATAAATGGCGCTCGGGCCTAATAAGGGTAACGCTTGCCCCTACGGCCACGAAATATACATTTTCGGAAAGCTCTGACCAAGGCGCATGTGACTGTCATGTTCGTTGGTCACTTCGGTGTATCCAGTGAGTATGAGTAAGGGATTAAATTCATATGTAGATTATGATGGCGCCAATGGCGTGGGACACACATTAACCCCTGCCGCGCCCACATCTTTCAAAATAGGATATGTCTATAATGCAATTTTTTACTCGTTGAAGTCATACGAATGTGCTTGTAATGTTTTCCAAAAAGAAAAATTAAACTGCATTCTTCAAAGTATTGCTAGGTGGCGCTGTTCTGGGAATTTTGTGTCGCTCCTATGGACTCTTTGGATAGGCAAGACGTAAAGAATGTGTCAAATGCACAGGTTTCCGTGTCGGTATTGAATTCGTGAAGAATAGGAGGCTCGTGTGCCTCTCCAATGGGAATAACATTGGCCATGTGGGCATCGCCATGACAACACTGTACAAAATAGGGCATAGGTGTCATTGGCTTTTTGAATCAGAATCCCATAAGCCATGTCTCTGCCAAAGCGCACACAATTTGGAGAAACTAATTTTTTGGACTCAATGCAAAAATATCTTTTCACTCTGGAGGGGGCGCTATAGTGTGCACGACCGAAGTTCTTATATTAATCCATTCAGATGTGAAGGGTCAGTAAGTGTTTCAATTTTGGTTGAAATCGGATTTAGTTTGTGCAAATAGGAGGCATTTTTGATGTCTGAAAATTTGCCCAAATAAAGGTCAAGTTTGGGGCTCCACTGGACGCAAACTGCAAAACGCAGCACAATTCTTTCAATAACTTTTGCTCCCCACCATGTGTAGATGAGTTGGAAGTGATCAGTAGCTCATTCGGACAAACGCCCTAGGAGGAGTTCGTTCAAATGCGACATGAGCGTAAACGCGCCCTCATTTTTCCACTCCAAATAGGGGACTTCCTGTTGGTCAGGGGGTGGGGCCACCATCAAGTTTTTTGCCGGCCATCACCTGAACAATGGCTGTGCCGAACGGCGTGCCTGTACGGCAAAGTTTGTTGAGGCTCAGACGCATCAAATGATTTTTTGAAATTTTGCAGGGGGCGCTGTTGTGTCATTTTGCATCAGCCACATTTGAAGCCCATATTTTCATCAATTTTTCACCGGACCGGATTTTTCGGTGATTTTTCTTTGACTTTTCGTGCATGTTCAGGGGGTCAAAAGCCTGTTTCCGAGGGAGGAAAGTGCTATAATAATAATAATAATAATAATAATAATTTTTACGGAAACAATATAGCCGATTTCGTTGTCCGCCCACCACACATTATACATTTTGGGAAAGCGCTGGCCGAGACCTATACGTTTGTCAGGGTCATTGATTGCTGTCGTATCTGTTGTGCGCGTGATTTGCCGACGGAGTGCCGCTGAGGTCCATTCTGCGTTGCAGAATCAATAGTCCCTACGCCATAAATGGCGCTCGGGCCTAATAAGGGTAACGCTTGCCCCTACGGCCACGAAATATACATTTTCGGAAAGCTCTGACCAAGGCGCATGTGACTGTCATGTTCGTTGGTCACTTCGGTGTATCCAGTGAGTATGAGTAAGGGATTAAATTCATATGTAGATTAT